>JBBMOE010000017.1:5407146-6048845 GCA_037975065.1 Chaetodon trifasciatus | reverse complement strand
AATCATTTAGCATCCCCAGTTTGTTGAGCATCCCGAAATATGAGTCACATTTGAGCATGTGTGTGCACTCAAGCGGGTTTACAGTCATTGCATGTTGTCGGGTTTATTGGCATGTATGCATGCCTATGAGCTGCCCCAAACCCTGGTCCACGCTCAGCCAATGTGAGTCACTGTGGTGACAAGATGTGATGTGTCACCTGGGAGACACAAAGGACAGACTGTTCACTTGGCAAACATCCACATACACACATTTTAGGCACGCAAACACACAGACTTCACAAATGGCTGGTGATGGATGGTTGTTTCTGCAAAACAGCTGGAAAGGAATGGAGGGTGTGGGAGTCAGGGAAGACAGCTAGGAATGTCTATTTCTGTGTGCTACCCATTGGTACCACTACATTAACTCCTTAATTGCAATGCCCGCTCTGAACTGGATTTCTCTAGTTAGGTGACACAGAGATCAAGGGCATTCAACTACAAATGTCCATGTACCTTTTGAGTTATAAGTGATTTATAAGACATGTTAACTTGAACACATTCCCAGTGTTATGGTTCATGATTTCATTTGGAATAAGTTGGTGTGTCCGCTGCAAATTTGTGTATTCCTGTTGTCCCCCAAAACTTAAAACACAGTAAATGGAAGGTATGAATCAAATCCTACAAGAGACATGACAAAAACAGAAAAGCAGAATAAAATAAATAAATAGAATAAAAAAAAGGTGGTTTAAGTTCTAAGGTCTTTACATACTGAATTATAACATTTAATTGCGTACATACATTTATTGTTTTCACATAATTTTCGAGAATTAATCAAGTAAGCCAAATTAAGGAAAACAATTAATTAAAAAATTCAATTAATTCTATGGCCTTTATATTCAAAATATACAGTAGTGTGACACCTTTAATATAAAGACTTTATGGTACAATTATAATTTTAAAACGGATGACTGAGTGATTCAGGTTAATCTATTAAAAAAAGTTAATTGACACAAACGTTAGCAAAACATCAGCTCTGAGAGGCTGTAGCAGCTCAGTGGAGCTATGAGCTAAATGCTAGTATACTAACATTCTCACAGTGACAATGTTAACATGCAGGTATGCTGTTAGCATGTTCATAGATCAGTGTGTTAATATGCTAATTTCCAGTGAACAGAAGGCACAACTGAATGTAGGCTGCAGGTGGGCCATTTGATATGAGGCCAGTTGAAAGTTTGACCTGATGATGGTGCTGGATGACATGTCAGGTGATCACCAAAGGAATTACAATTCATCCTGAGGGGAAGACGAATGTGTGGCAATCCATCCAATATTTGTTGAGGTATTTCAGTCATATTGAATATATGATCTTCCCCCAGTATGTCCTTGACTTGCAGCCTGCTCCTGGGACATCGCTCTAGTGTGACCACGATCTCTGACCCACTTCATTTCTTTCCTCTGTTCATTTCCATGGAACATTTACTGACTGTGAATTGGCTATAACCTCACTGATTGCCTGTGTAATCACAGGTACCTTTCAACTATCGCAGCCATGACGCCCTCACATCCACATCTTATTTGCCTCTAAAGAAAGAACCCATTTTTATAATTTCATTTACATGTTCAGGTTTGTCAGCAGTGTATGAATAATTAGGTAATTTTCTGATTTCCTGACTTCCATTTCAAGCTTGTATAAGGAACAGATGCTGCTAACCAATTTATTTATGCAAAGCAGATTAACTTTGGCACCTTGCAAATCACCAGGTTTATTCATGAGTGAAAAATCTACACAGTCAATAAACAAGAGCAGCTCTTCCTGCTTTGATAGTGATGTGTAAAAATGATTCGACCACTTTTTTAGCATGACATAGTTCTCCAGACAGTGTTTATGTTCACACATCTGATAACACTACTCTCATGACAAAACCCAGGAGATGCCCGGACTATAACGGAATAAAAACCCGGCAGTGCAGGCTTAGGAGGACTCAGACATAATCCTGCTATTAGCCAAGACAGGATTCCAATCAGAGCTCTACAACAACAGTTTTCCTCACTCTTCCACTCTTTCACCAACAAAACATGAGATTAAGAGGTGGCAGGCAACCTCCTACCCCCAATATTGGATAAGGTCAAACACAAGTCTGGTTTAAACAGCAGGTGTCAGTGCCACCATTAAGTCACAAGCAAGTCCAGTGCCAACTAATACTTACTGTGTCTTTGTCTTGATATTTGAGGATAAACTAACAGCATCATACACAGATAAGTGAAGCAGGATCTCACAGTGCAAGAGTACAATCCATTATATTGGTGCAATGTTCAGGTGACATCATGGAGAGTGCATATGTGCATGCTTATACTATGTTATATTTTGGGTAACACACATCTTTAGATAACTTTGCATCCATCTGGAAGTGGAAATGGAAGAAACTGGAAATAAGTCAAATACATTGGAAAGCAGTTTGTACACTCAACTGAGATGGACTGAAAAATCGTTGATGCAGTAAACGCGACATTACAATTTGCTTTTTGCAATATCTAAAGTAAATAAAACATTTCTGTCATGCTGCCATTCACTGATACATGTATCCACTGCACCAGAAAGGCAGGGGAATAACAAGATTAACCCATGTTCGTGGCTCTATGAGGCTATACTTGAGCTACATACTGAGGTCAGGATGCTAACATGCTAATGGTTAAATAAGTGGGTATGTTTGCCATGTTTGCCACCTTACTTTAGCATGTTAGCATTGTTAGCTAGCAGTACACAGTACAGCTGAGGGTGATGGCAATGTCATTATTTTTGCAGGTAAAAGGTCAAATGCTAATGCGAAAGCGTGCTCACATGATGATGTTAAGCTGATGATGTTCCCAGTCATAGTTTAGCGTGTTAACATGCTAACCGTTGCTAGCTGACAGCAAACACAAAGCACAGTGAAAGCACAGTGGGTATTTTCCAGGAAGGTCATAAACCAAAGGACCCAAGGGTGTTGCTACGGTTACAGATGCTGAATCTGAGTCTGAAATTTGTTGAAATATTGAACCACATTCAACTGGAATTACAACATCTGATACCTTTCAACAGCAGCACATTCAGTCTCGATGGATGCTGGTGATGACAAAGACACTAAGCTCGAGCAGCTCACTCATCTTTAGTCACTCTGACAAGATTATCAGCCAAATATCTGGAGCCAAAATATAGAATATTCAAGAATTTGAGTGGATCAAACAGACTTTTACACAACATGTACAAATCTCCTCCTACTCCCAATGCTAACTTCCCTCAGAGTGTGAATCCTCCACCACAACAAGCGGCAGCCAAGACACTGTGGTTATATTTGGTCTCTGGGAGTGTGAGATGGATTTCAGCATTACCTTAGGTTGGGATCACAGAGTTATTTACGGCTGCTTATGGCCATGTCAACTTTCCGTTGCTCACCAATTAGCGGTTTGTTGTGCTCCCACTGTGACCTTTGGTGCATAATAGATTTGAATCGTTTTCTTTTCTTTTTTTTTTTTAAAGTGACTGATAGTGAAGGTCTAGTGATTGCAATACGGGATGAAACCCCGCAAATACACAAGCACTAAACACAAACATGCATGTGCTTTTACACAAACACACAGGCGTGCAGGTATGCACACATCAGCTGTGATGCACGAATGTTTAGACACAGACAAGCAGGAACACCCACAGCGAGGCTTTGATTCAACAGTCCTGTTTTTAGCTATTTATGACATGGAGTGGAAGTTAACTTCCTGCAATGCTCAGCTCATAAATAGGATGATTTGATTGCTGCCAAACGTCCATTTCCACTCAATCTGCTGTTTGTTTGTTTTTTTTTATAGCCATGAATACTAAAGAACATTATGTGTCGTTCTGGATAAGACCACAGCTGAATGTTTTACTTTTTAACTTGGCACAGTAGAAAAAGGTTTGAGTTATAAAATGAATGATGGTTGAATTCACTTCAGGATCCTGGTATTGTGCAAGCTGTCACACTGTCATGGCTTAGTGGGACACCTATTTAAAACATTAATAATGTTATCAGTAACTCTGCACCTCCAACTATGACAAGTCAAAATGTCTGCTGGGAAACAGGCTTGCCATCACTTTGAACATAACAAATGTGTGTTCCAGTAATGAGGTCTTATGATACGAGCTTCATGAATCCATAGATACCTTGAATACAGCTTTTTTCCTCATAAAATTACCTTGTTCTCATAATATCATATTTCATCACATGGAATTACAACTTTATTATCAATATCCTGACTAAGTCTCACAAAAAACTCTGTTGTAAGATCATGTCTTCTTTTTGTCTCACAAAATTACAACTTTATTCTCATAACTGTTATGATTATGATTTTATTCTCATGACTTTTTCTTATAAATTACAACTTCATTCTCATAACATTTTCTCTTGAAATATTAACTTTATGTCCAGAAAATTAGGAAATGTCTACTTAAACATTACATTTTCATAACATTATGCCTTTTATTGGCAACTTTATTCGCAATGTCTTCTGCTAGTACTTCACTCTGCTGTACTATTACAACTCAGTGCTACAGGTTTCCAAATGTAAATCATTTTAAACTGTTGTGTAATATGATCACTGCCTTTGGCGTGCAGACACTTAGGCGCTTTTATTAGTATGTGACTGGTCTTCCCAAGTATAAAAAATACCAGTAATCAGTGATGCACATGAAGATGAAATGAAAACACATGCTGAGATGGTCTTGGCACTGAAAACTCCTCTCTGTTCTGCTGTGGAGATGCCAAAACAAGTACTTGGCATTCATACTGCTGTATATTTCTTTACTGATAGTTTGTACACTAAAGTGATGTGACAAAACTGTTAACGTTTCACCTGCTTGCATTACATTCAGTATGAGCTTTAACTGCATGGGATCCATGACAGCAGAGCTAATTGGGCCTGGTCTTGTGCACTTCTTCCAGTTTGTACAGCATAGAGCTGTGAGACTGTGAAAGAGACTCAGGGAAGGGAAGGCTAGCTCCTATTTCCTCATTAGATCACACTTTACCAAGATGACATCCAGAGTGGAAAGGCTGCCATCTTTCCCTCTGCTTCACATTACCAGGGATCAGTCTGAAAAAGCTCAGGTGTGTGTTTGTGTGCGTGCGCGTTCGGAGGAGGGAGAGAAACAGCTCTTGTTTAAACCAGTGAGAAAAGTGGCAAAGTGACTTAAACACAGCATAAGAGTGTGTGAGGCAACCGCCAGGAAATGTAGCATAAATAATGTAAAATGTAGTTGCTATTTCTCTCTCCACAATTTAAACTGTCAGGCTGCCAAGTTTGGGGATGACAGTAATGGCCACATATCTGCTGGCGCATAAAAAAACAAAGCTCCCTGCTCAGCCCTTCATGAACCTGTTTTCTTTAACCAGAAAAATGCTGTCCTGCCTTATTTATTGTCCTGCTTATTAACCCACCTATAGAAAGGTCTGTATGCACGTTTCCTGTCATGTCATCCTCTTCAGCAGCCGAGCGAAAACACTCTCGCCGTATGTTGCATTATTTATGTGCAAAATACCAGAAGAAACATGGTTGCTTTAACATGTCATATTCAATAAGAGCTCATACTGGCATACATTTGCTTTAGGAATTGGAGTCACGCAACAGCAATGCATTGTGTGCAAACTGGCCTCAGCATGTAGACACATGAAACGATGTTTCCAAAAAAGGACGAGCAATTAGGAGCAGTGCACGGGGGTTAAATTATACCCACAGAGAAAGTGACAGATGGAAGGCGACAATCCAAACGTCGAGAAACAAATCATCCATAATGTAGAAGGATCCATATCTTTACAAGTTTTTGTTATGTTCAGTGAGCAGATCCTGTCACATGCCTCGTGATTTCAAAGAATTAATCTTGTGGAAACGGATCCCCTGATGTTTCCGCCATCCTGCTGACAGAAACAAAACAGAAGACAGCATGTCGGACTCGAGAGGTTGAAGGAATAGTGGGAACTATAGGGACACTGGGAGCTCCTCAGCACTTGATTAAACTCAGTTCAGCTTACTGGAGAGCTTACAAAGCAGAACTATGACAGCAGCATGGTCGTAACCTATTGTCACATTAATCTAAAGATGATAGGTAGCCTGCTAATTCTCCGTTCTTGTCTCATGGGATTAATACGATGTCAGGACAGGAAATATGACCCTCCATCTGGTGATAATTAGTCATGTCAGCTGCTGTAACTATGACTTCAGAGAGAAAAGTCTGAGTGTGTTGATGCTGATGTGTCCTGATAGTGACATGAAGTATCAAAAAACAGGAATGCCACACATTTAGGGAATTCAAACATGGAGCAAGCGCAGTCAGTATTTGTGCTACTCCTTCTGTAAATGGTCAGAATATAACTAAGATATGGCTTCACAGACAGTAGCCCTGTTTCCGTCAATTGTCGAGTGAATTTTAAGGGAAATTTTTGAATATTGCTATTTAGGCACTTTTCCATGAGTTGGTTTGGACAGCACAAACAGTTGCAGGCAATACAACCCAAAATTGTACTCATACAGGATAAACAATGAGATGGAGGGCAAAGGTTCGATCTATATATGTTCCAACCCTCGTTTGTGGTCATGAGTTTTGGGTAATGACTGACAGAATAAGAGATACAACCAGCCGAAATGAGTTTTCTTCATAGGGTGGCTGGCCCTGGAGTAGAGCCGCTGGAGCCAGTTTAGGTAGTTTGAGCAACTGATCAGGATGTATTCATCTTACATTCACTACTTTAATAGCCAATTGTAATCAAGCTTTAAGCATTACTCGAGTTCAGATACATTGGCAGGTAGATTCAAACAGCTGTCTGCAGCTGGAAAGAAGGTCAGTAAAAGCAGTGAGAGTGAAGCTAAACAGTCACGGTTTTTGGTGTAAAACCAAAACAATGAGCTGACAGAAGCTAAAATGCTTCATAGCTGAGGGGAGCCGCAGAGTCAGGTGATAATCCCCTGCTGGTTTGCCCCTATGAGCGACCTCTTCCACACAACACAGTCCCTGAATCCATTGTCTATACAGAGCTATTTTTGAGTGCAGCTTTAAAATGGGTCCATCACCATCCTCCTCCTCATTAACACTTCCATCTCAGTAATGCCGCACTTGTCTAAGTGTGTGCCATGTCTTGAGGCTGATTCATGCTGATTGATGTTAAATGGATGTTGCGTGCTATGGTGCCGTTAAACCAATTTCATGTGATTTACAGGTGAATCCCCCATCATTGCTTGAGCCCAGAGGAAATAACTTGTTACTGAATCTTTTATTCCGAGCGATGATGAAAGAAAGTATGGCATTTAAACTGGGATGTATAGCGTATCAAGGACATCTGGGGATGTATTTCTGCAGTGACAGGTCTCGTTTCTCCACCATATGTTTGTCCCGGTAGCGTGACGAATGTGGTAAACAGAAGCCTTCAACATTCATGCGTTTGAGAGGACACCCACCCCCCTCCGCTTGCAAATTATTCTGTGTATATGCTTTAAATCTGTGTGTGCACAGGTAGCTGTAACATAACATAAACAGAAAAAAGAACAGGAGGGAGGGGGAAAGAACGCTGCTTGAGTCCATCATGCTTGAATTCCCCCGTCTTTTCTCCTTCTGCCGCAAAACAGTTTGTTTTTGTCTCTTTCTAGTCCCGCCGGCTTTAAGTGAAAACACAAAAGCAGTACTTACTGTTGTACTATGTGCCTTTTTGGATCCGAGTCTGCACCTGGGAATTGAGGTTAAATAATATGGGTCATAGTTTTGTCTAAACATGAGATAAATCAGCCTTTTGGAAAACCTGCTGGGACCAATGGAGGATAGCTTTGAATTAATGTTTTATATGTGTATTAGCTGTATTGTAATTATGACTTCTCCAGACAGATGGATAGATATGTGGTGATCGTGAAAGAGGTCGACTCGGTTTATTATGAGATGGTTCTAAGAGACAACCAGACAAAATGAATTCAACTCATGGGCAGTCACACAGGGGTGATAGATGTGTGTTGCTCTCATAATTTCTCTCTCCCCGCCGGTGAACATCCCCGTTCACGCCTCTGCTCCAAAATCCGCTGCTTGAAGAGCCCGAGCAGATGAAGCGTCTGAATAATACGCAACCTGCAGGAATTCAAATGAGTGTCAGAGGTCACGATAACAGGAATCTCAGTGTGTACTGTTTCTCGCTGCAGGCATGCAAAGAGCTTTATGCTCGATCCCCCACAAATTTTGCATATGAAAAAAAGATTCTATGGAGCTTTTATTTTGGATGATTCTCCAGGAAAGAGAGACAGTAATAGAAAATTCTTTCACATCTTTGGACAGGTGTCTATTCATTTTTGGCCCTTGACTGGTCACGATTCCCTGCACATGCATCTGTGAGACTCCAGCAGCAGCTATTGCAAACACTGAATGCTAATGCTCCATATTTCCTCACACCTGATGGTCAGATAACTCTGAAATATCTATAGGACGTTTCGGGTTGAGATTATACGTGGCTTGTAATTAAATTTCTGACCCTGAAACTCACTGTGTGTATCCACAAGGTCTAACGATTCTTACCTTGAAAAGCAGCTGCAAAGTTAAAGTTGCCAAGGGTTTTCTTGTAAACAAACAATACTCAACGCATTTCTTTCCTCATTAAACATTTTTAAAGCCATTTTTAAATCCTGCATTTCTTAACTTCATTCACTAACATACATCGCTGCTGAGTTTGAGGCCAAAAATAAGTTTCCAGCAAGTACGAAGGGGTAAATTAGCCTTGCTAGCATAACATGAGTGCCCTTCTCAGTTAAACCACTGGAGGTCAGCAAAAACAAGATTTTGCTGCCTAATGGACACAAGTCATTTGTGCAAGTTGGTTCTAATGACCCATATTTATGTTTATTTTTAGTTGGTGACCTCTAGTGGCTGCAGTAATTATGATGCGAACTAAGGAGTAAGTCAGGTGACGTAGTTTAAAGAGCAACAAAGTCCACATTTTCTCAACCCAACGAACCTAACCAAGTAGTTTTGTTGCCTTAACTGAAGCAAACTGCAACCGTTTCATGTTAACCACATGATGCCGAAGGTCCGGTACAATGAAGGTGCCCGTCGCTGGTATTCTCCAGCGTTCAAATATGAGGATACGACAGATACGAGGATGTGTTGAGATTTTCAGATGCTGCTCTTTAAGCCCTTTAACTGTAGAAAATCCAGGAAATGTTTGCATCATTTGCAACTTCCAACTTTTGCTGCTGCCTGGTAAATTTCTGAGAAATCAACAGTGTTTTTGGGATTGTGGGAAATGCTGTTCATCAATGGCCATTAAAACAGAACTATTAAAAGAAAACATCACTGCTTTCCAGACAAATGGAGTGAACCTGTTAGTTGTACAGTTGGAACTTACTTGTGGGAAATAACCCGGATGTTGCTCTTCACAGCTTTACAAAAACTCACCAGTGCACCTTAAAGTTAGGAACATTTTGTTTAAGTTTAGGGTAAGATAGTCATCCCTTACCTTTTTTGTATAAAAAGGTGCTGTTCCAGTCTGATCAAGCCCCACGCACATGTCTAATGCCCTGGGCTGCATGTGTGAGTACCTAAAGCTTGGAGCTCAGGTGTGGAGCTCTCCGCTTAGTATGTACATCAATCACTCTCTTCATTGACTGAGGGGGAGCAGTAAACACAAGGCGTGATGACTGGAGGGGATGGAGAGAGATTAAAAATGAGTATGAAAGAGAGTGTGCTTTGATGTTGCGGCACTTCAAAGATATCCTTGCCTCTAGGGTGCGTGTCCCTCCATTGTACCTCGGCTCGTGCTCAAAACTGACAGGAAGCCTTCCCCAGTTTTTCTCTTTCGCAGCTAACTGCCTGTTCTCTTCGCCTTTTTACCCCCGCAAAGCTTTGACAAATTTCCCCTTCTTCTCAGTGTGCGCAACATCCGACAGCTTCAGCAGAACAGCAGAAATGTGAAGGATGTCGGAGAGGATTGGGCTCTGATCCCCGGTCCTCCCCTGCTGATCCCGACTGGTTCTATTCACTGGATTTAGTCTGCTCTGTACTATTCTGTAACTCATACACCGATCTCTCCGGTTGTAAGCAAAACCTGAGTGATGGAAGGGTTCGAACTGTACATTCTGTTATGTAATGTACAGTGTGTGAGTAACTGGTGGTTTTACTTGGTATCTTTGTGCAGATGCATGTTTGTGTTGAAATTGGGGCGCGTGTGAACAAATTGCTCAGGCATTTTTTCCACAGCACATGAAAAAGTGACTCACTAATGGCTAATCTTTTGATTAATAATCTATCTGCCTGCTGTGGTGCAGATGCTATATGTATCACTGTGCGTGTGTGTGTGTGTGGGACAGAATAATGCATGCCAGCCTGTGATCGTAAATGATCAAAAGCCTTTTTTTTTTTTTTTTGCAATGAGAGGGTTCCTGCGACAACTTTCCTTCCTGGAACACTAAAAATTCCCTACAGTGGAAGCGCGAGGGCTTTGATCGGTTACGCTGCACTCCAAGAACTGCTAAATAATGGAGGCGTACATTCACAGAGCTCATAAAACTGATATGTCCGTGCGCTTGAATTTTTCACCACTCTCTTGTGTCTTTCCTTTTCCCGTGGTATCATCCCAAAGACGCGTAATCACTCAGGGAAAGCTGCACCAGCATGCACGTGCATGCAAACATGACATATTATTTCTATTCTTGAACAACCTGTATGTCATAAAGAGCTACCCTGTCAGAGGAAACCTGATTGGCTCCAGATCCAGGAGTGAGGTTTGATTTCCACAGAGGTTGCATACTCATTACTTATCATTAAGGCAGCCCAAGCAATCCCGTCTTAATAACCCGCCTCACACAGTTGACATCTCAGTTAAAAAGCCTCTAATTAAAGTCCATATATCAGGCTCCACAGGTGGGGCTGATTCATTGCTGTCAAAGAGCACCAGTGAGACACAGGAGAGCGTCATTTTCAGCAAGAAGCTGGCTTTCACCTCCACACGTCTATTAACGGGAATCCTCGACTGTTGGCTCACCTCTCGAAGCCGGGGAGGCGAAGTGCAGCTCCACAATGGAGATGTAAATGTTTCACTGGCTGTCAGGCGGAGAGGGCTAATTGTAAGGAAGGAGCAGATGGTGCATGAAAGCTTTGACAAAAAGGAGAATATGGTTTAGCCTGGGAAAAGATATTTTTTTCCCCTGTTTGAGTTTAAAGTGAAATAAAAAGTGAGAGAAGTTTGAGTGAGGTAGCTTTAGTCAGAGGAGAGTCTGTGTGATGGAGGGCCAGGTTGGGAGTTTCTGAAAGGCCTGTTTGGCTCATTGACGGGCTCCTCTGGGTCGCCTTTAAAATCACGGTCTGATGAATGTGAAAGTGCGGTTTGGGAAGTGACTGGAACGTTTTGAGAGCGAGATGATAAGCGTCATGTTAAACTAGTCAGCCAGTGAAAAAAGTAAGACGGGGATGGGAAGGATGGGGAGAGAGAAAGAGAAAATGGGCCGAAGAAGGATCTGTGGGAGGCAACACGACGAGCGCTTGTTTCTGTCTTTGTGCTCCCATTCATTCAAAGCAGGACCACCGAGGTACAATGCTAAGCTAATGAGCTCCCACAGGACAGTGCCACTGTGGCACACTGACAGATTACTCGACCAACTCTCTTATTACCAGCCGGCTTAGCGCAACCCAGTCTAGCCTTAGCTTAACTTATCTTAGCTTGCCAAATCCCCCAGCAGATCATAGCCCTTCAGTGCTGTTAGAACACCCCAGTTTTCTGAATTATATATAAACACATCTCTGCCTTCCATCCCCTTTTCACATTAGTGTTAAATATTGCATAATTTCTCCACCTCATTCAACAATGGACTAATGTGCTTATATTACTGTGTTTGTGTTGTCTGTTTCTTTCTGGCCAGGCATCATTTGCAGGAAAAAAAACTGAGAAAATAAGGCACAGGTACACAGCTGAAAAATATCATCCTCCTAATCTAATTTTGTTTCTCTGCTCTGTTGTCTGCCCAAGTATTAATCACTCTCAGCACACCTGCTTGTATGCTCTCAATGCTCTCAAACACACACACACACACACACACACACACACACACACACACACACACACACACACACACACACACACACACACTGAGCTGTGCTTTACCAAGACAACGCTTTTATAATTAACTGTACTTTGCTTCCAAAAACTAGTGACAGCCAGATGGGAGGATTAATATCCTCCCATCCGCATTAGTGAGTTAAAGGGAATCCAAAGAGTTTGCTGTGTGAGTTTTAGTTGAAAATGTGAACACGGCGCTGAAATACAACCTTCATACCTTCCTTTCCCTTTACGAAGGATGCATGAAATGTGAAAACTGTGATGATTTGAAAAGGGTTGCTTGTGAATTTGCAGAGATCAATGATGACTTTCAGCTCATTGTTTAGCTGCTCGTCCCACGACTGCACTCTTCACTGTCACTGTTCTCATGGTGTCATTTTTGGCCACAGGGAACACCTGCTTTCACAAAAAAACTCTAAAAACCCACTTTGCACAACCTGCTCAGCACCAAAAGGAAGACACACACAGTTAGCGACTAGATGGTGAACATAGCGGAGAATTTAGCAGGTAAAGAGACTTAATATATTTATGTGTTAGCTTGAGGAAGCCAAGAAGGGAGCTAAATGACAGGGAATATTGAACCAGGTGGCCAAGGTGTGCTGCACAGTAGCTGCTACATGTGTAAATAAACAACTCTTAACTAACAAGTTTGCCATATATAAACCTAAAATGTGATGATAGTATGACATGATATGACAGCCTCAGCCGTAGACCTGCTTTGCATTTAGTTCTATTTAGCAAATTTAGCATGCTAACAAGCTAAACTAATATGGTGACCATGATAAACATGATACCTGTTTAACATCACCGTCTGAACCTCCTCATTGGGGACAAGTTAGCATGCTGACATTTAGCCTTTAGCTCAAAGCAAAGCATAGCAACAGCCTCGCAGAGCTGCTAACATGACTGTAAACTCTTATTGTGTGAATTTTAGAGGCTTTGGTTTGCATACAAAGTCAACGGAAAGACGGGATCAGTGCAAATTAAAATATGGTTTTGCTCTGGAGGACAGAGATCCAATCTCACTGAGAATAACAAGAGGGCATTAAAAACACCAGGTGTAGACACAAAGGAAAGATCAGACCGTTATTCCATCTTAATACCAGGTGTAAATGGGGTGATAGCTTGCTTTTAAGCATCAACACTACACCCAGCAACCTCAGATAAGTCATATTGCTGAGTAGATGTGTGCACCCACAGTGAGAACCTTAGATGTGGCAATACTTTTGGTCATAAAAAACTTTCCTTGTTTAATCTGTAGGGAAATAATTGAGAGCAAAGATCGTGTCCTTGCCACTGGTTGAAGGAAATGTTGCTGCTCTGTTCAGACAGCAGAGACAACCAGCGAGGAGCATCTGGAGAAATGAGGATGAGTTATGGAGGAGAACAGAGTTGAATCTCAGGGCTGCTCTCACACACAACAAATGAAGATGGATTCCGCTGGGACGTGGCTATGTGCGCGTGTGTGTGCGTGTCCGTCCAGTAGAGACGTAACTGAAATCTCCTTATGAACCTGTCAACATGATGGAGTGTGTTTGTATGTTTGTATAAACACGCAGGGCATGTATATGAACACGTTTACTGTATCGCGGAGTGAACTGTGGATTCTCGACATTCGTTTGGGTTTTGCTTTCACGCTTTCGCCCCCCCTTCGACCACGCTCGTGTAGATCTCAAGGACGATTGAGCCGCGTTTGCATCTGCGGGTTGAGGATTGAGCCGTTGTTTTGCCTGAGAGTCATTTGGTTTAAATTGATAAGAAGGCCATTAGCTGCCGCTTCAGCCCGTTGCCAAGACAACGTGTCTTCCGAGGAGGACGGCATGGCGCCTCAGGTGTCTCTCCAAAGAGAAACCACTGTAGTCTCTGTGGGTGTGTGTATGACTGTTTTCTGTGTGTGTTTTTTTTAATCACATGATGAAGCTCGACTCATGTCACATGTAATTAATCAGCACGTTACTATCTGTAACAGCATGTGCATCTCAGAGTGATTAGCTTTTAACGTGTTTTCCAACATCTGGACATGCCACTCATTGCATCTCCTGGGCGTAGGTAACATCTGGAGATTACAGCAGCCTACCTATTGACTGATTGAACATCTGTCGGTTGGAATGCACCATTTGATTGGCAGGTGGTGTGAGGGGAGGTCACTGCTTGCATTTCAAGCCCCGCGTTTCTTTTAAATGGCTGCAGTCGAGGCTTAAAGGTCAGGGAAGCTTGTGACTAGAATGTTGCTCATTCTGAAAATTGAGAATATGTATGAAACCCGCTGTGAAGAATTGAATCACCATTTTGTAAATGTGCCCTTGAGCAACGCAAAGGCCTTTTAGATCGGAGCGCTGAGCTGCATTGTAGTCTTGGTAACTATATGGAAATTGTGAGGTGGACCATATTCAGCCTAACCTTGGAGAACAGTGGTTAGAGAAAGAAAAAGCATTTTTTTCATTTTGAAAGCAATAAATATTAGCAATAAGCCGAGCGATTTGGAATCCTTTCTACCACGGATTCAGATAAAAATATGTCTGACCGTGAGTGCCTGTGAGGGTGTGTGCAACACAAAAGCAAGCCACAATGAGGTCACGGTTCCACAATCAAGCTTTTCTTCTGGGTTATCGGGCTTTTCAAGACATCAGGGATCTTTTACCTGCATCATTTCAGAGGAGCTGAATGTTTCATGTACCTGTTTAGGAATTACCTTTCACTAAAATCCTCACCCAAATTATTATCACAGTTTAGCAATGCGTAACAAGGCTCAGCAGGCCAGACACACCTTGGATTTTGCCACATTTAAGCTCTGTGCATAAGACTGCAGCACTGTAAGCGCAATATTAAGAGACTGGAGGCTGGTGCCTTTTTAAAAAGTCTCTTCAAAACCATAAAAACACACAAAAAAGTGTAAGGGATCGATAGAAACGTGCTGATCTGCTCTAACATTAGCTGCAAACACCATGTCAGGCTAACCTGCACTACTTACAGAGCTAAGGGGTACTACACTTTGTGGGGTTTGAATTTATGCTAAAAAAAAAAAACACTGCACACAGAGTTTCTGCACAATGTGCGTCATGATTACTGTCCGCGGTGCTGATCCTGGGACCCCCCATGATGCAGGACATGTCTGAGTGCCTGTCCGTCACACTGATCAGCAGGACTCCGGGAGGCAGTCTCGATGGCTAACGAGATTTGTTGCTTCAAACATCAGTGTTATTTTAGGAAGCTGTGAGATGGATTCCTTCACTATTATAACGCCAGTAGAGACTGGCTGTGGCTGTTTGCCATAAACGCTTGTTTGTTTTCAGATTTATTTTATTTTTTTTAAATATTAAATATAAGATTCACCCCCCCCCACCCCAGTAACTTTCACACGGTCCGTAAAGGGTGAATACAGGAGAAAAGCAATTATTTCAGATGTTGTAATCCACGACTGTTCCTGTCCACAGTTTAAATACTTTCACCAACAACATGTGTGCATGCAATCATCCAACACACACACACACACACACACACACACACACACACACACACACACACACACACACACACTCTTTTCCTCCTCATTCCCTCTGTCATGCTCTGGCAACTTCTGGAGGGCCCTCAAATTAATCAGTGTTTTAATGGAAGCTGGTTCAAATTCAGGAGTGAGTTGCTTAACGCGTCTTCAGCTGACCGGAGCTCACAGGCTGCCACACTTCACATTTCATCGTGCATTGTAGCGTCAGGCGGTTTAGCCAAAGGATTCATTAAACACAGAAATATATTGGCACTCGCCTTCAGTTTAAATCTTCTAATTAGCTAAAGTACAGCATGCTTTTGTATATTAACAACCGAACGAGCCTTATTTCACTGAGCTGAACAACTCACACACTGCAGTAGCTAATGACAATATATTCTACAATGCAGCATATGCTAATACATTTCTCTCTTTTTGACTCATTATATTTGCAATGTTCCTGAAAATGTTTTACCCGTGTCAACACAGATGTGAGTACACATTTCTCACACTAAAGCCGATTACTTTATTTATTCATTTCTTTTTTTTTCCAAATAAGCAAGACATACAGTATTTCACCGTTTTTTATTGGCTGATTATGCAGTTTTGATGTAAGCAAAAAATCATAAGCTGCTAAGTACATATTCAATGTCACAATGACTCCAACATCCCATGTGTAACTCAATTCGGTAACTCAGAGTGTGCAGTGGTTGTGTTTATATACCCTCATATGTTCATACTCAGTGAAACTTGATTTGTGAGTTTGGATGAACTCATATCTTCATTATTACTCCAACCTCTTCCTGTTGCTTTGGGAAGGTATGAAGTTTCTATGTGATTTAAGGTGAGTGCATGAAAAACACCCACTGCAGAAGAAGAACAAACATGGACACCACCAGCTCAGAGGGAACTCTACATGATGGTGTGCCAAAATTCATATAAAGTAATATAATGTTAGATAAAACTTTATTGATCCCATGGTGAGGAAATAACGCTGTTACAGACAATAAAGGAGGACTTTTGAATTGCACATAGTAGGATACGGATAATAAAATATAGTGTTTTATACTATTGCACAGTAAAAAATGCAATATTGCACAGGATATTTGCACGGATGTAGTGGATATCACTGAGTCATGCATAGAACTAGTCAGTTTTCATCTTGTGTTCTTCTGGTCTGCCTTGTTTGTTCCTGAACACCTAGTTTTTATGTTTGAGGACAAAGCCACATGAGAGTAATTAGGTTACCTCCTGCTGCCTCTTAAAACATGTCACTGAATTAAAGACACCCTGTTAAGCTAGTGCAGAAAACAAGTGATGTTTAGACAAGTGAGCCCGTTTAATTTGTGATGGAGGTAAAAAGAAAACAAACTCGTGCAAACAAAATGTATTAAAAATGCAAATGTATTATGATGAATGAAGTGCTTTCAGCACTGTAAGGATGCATAATTTAATGTAGACGATGCAAATGCTATTTTAAAGGCACCCCGTGGAGTTTTTGACCACTTGTGGTGATACGGAGCATCATTTTGATGAGTGCGTCCCAGTTTTGTTTATATCTCGTCCTGTCATGCATGAAACACCTGAAATACTCGTCAGTTAAACTTATTATTAATGTATTCATTTAAATACCGGATGATGTGTTCATAATGTATTCCAGGATTTCTGTTATCCAGTAATTACTGTGACCTTTTTGCTGGGTAAAGGTCAGACATATTTAAGTCTCTGCGGTCTAATGTCAGGTGAATAATTCCAGATTTCAATGTGAAAGTGTTTGACTCTACGTGCTGCTTTTCCCTGCTGCTTCTCTGATGTCCGCCTTCTCTCTGAATCCTTTTGGTTTTGGTGAGTTTTGTTTTGTTTCTGTTGAGTTTGAATGAAGTGTTTTGCGATAAAAAAAAAAAAAGACCGTTTCTGTAAATGGAGTCTGGTGGCTTTGGTCAGAGTGGTATAGTGGCTGTTTCTAAACAGATCTTAGTCTTTAACAAAAAGGTATTTCTCTGCAGGGATCCTTTCCATAATGTTGTCAGACTCTTAGAAAACAATCTGAGCCTGTCAGTGGCAGAAACACCCAGAGGGATTACGTTGCAGCTCATTTCAGGACTGCCGGCTGCAGAACTCTCATTCAGTGCTGGATCAGTTTAAAAAATGAGTCACTTACAGACAAACATGGGAAAAAAGGGCCCGTAAACACAGAAAATGTTTGATGCAAATTACTCTGATTTGTTCAGGATGTTGAAATTTGGCACCAAAGCCCTGATGCACAAATGTCAGAGGCATTTAAAATGCAATTTGGTTTTTGAGGAATGTGTTGAAAAAGGCACAGTATTTTTCGGACAGTGTTAAACCTTATTGATTAATGTGAGCTCAACTTTGGCTGTTTTCTGAGCGTTTTCTTACTTTTAGAGCAGTTGACTAGTCTAAGTTTAAACTTTGGTCAGGGAAATCAGTCGTTAGGAACATCTCTTGTGTCTGAACAGCAATTTGATATTTTAGTTGCTTCTAAAGTACATTTTTATTGTTTACCTGCTCTGGAAAGAACAGCAGAAATGGACCAACATCCCGGATGAGAAAAACAGCTCCTGCACATATAAATTGCTTGCACACCTTTTGTACTGCATGTAACCCAACTATCACTGTCTCAGCTGACCCTGTTGAGGTCTCCTGAGATGCTGGGGGGGTGGTGGTGTTGGCTCTGGTAGGCTGTTGCTTCGTTTCTGCAGTGATGTCAGCCGTCATTCCCAGCACTTAGTTATTTGACGGGGCTGTGAGGGGAACGCCTGTCAAATAAACCATGACCGCTGCAACCTGTCATGAGCCCTCCCCGTTTCCCCGTTAAGTGTTGCGCTGTGTTGAGAACCCTGTCACTCGTAGAGACAGTCCTACACACACAGAAAAACACACACAGCGGAGTGAAAGTACAGCCTCAGCTAACATCAGTCTGCTCTGATTGATGGGACCATCAGAAAATAGTGCTGGTTGCAGTGTGTGGCTGCATGTGTGTGCTCAGGCTGTTAGCATCATGATCTATGAGCAATAATAGCATGTTTTTTCAAACTGAGCTTGGCATCAGTTCTATTTAAAGATGCATTTGCACTCTTACTATAAACATGGCGTAGTAAATAAGGCGAAATTAGAAACTGATCCTTCTCATGTTACCCGACTGATGCATCGTAATTATTCATGTGGGTCTGGAAATCATCTCTGTAAAAATGGCTCCTTCTTGAGACTCATCTGAGCTCATGGCTGATACTAAATGAAGATCTGTGAGCATCTAAAAATAGCTTTACGATAAATCAGAAGTGTGTGTAAGTGTGTGTGTAGTGAGCTTTCTGGTATCTGACAAAAGCCTTTTTCCAGAGCTCAAGACCTGTGAAGTAGAACTGTGGAGTAAGCAAAGGCTTGTTTGTAGAGGATTGTTTGCATGTGTTTGAACTTGTTGGGTTACTGCATTTAGTACTTGTACAGTTAAAAGTACGGGGAGACACATTGGTTGTTATTACACTACCTGCTGCTAGAAAACTGCTCTGTAAATCAGACTCTTGAAATTGGACAACAAAGTCCAAATAAATGCAACTTGGACACATTAATCAGATTTTTTTTTAATGTAGTCTCAGAATCAGTTTTGCTTTGGTTGTCTAAAGGCTTCTTAAAGAGGAGATGTTTGTTTTGGTGAGATTTTTACAGCTAAGAAAGAGTCCGCTTCATCTTTCACAGGAAGTTATTTCTGTTCAATAAACTGAATCTTTAGAAATGGGTTCTTTTATGTTTTGACAGTTTGTTCATAATCTTATTAACCTTTGAGGTAAATGTCAGCATGCTGACATTCTTATAGTGACAATGCTAACATGCTGAGGTTCAGCAGGTGTAATATTTACCGTGTTTGGCATCTTAGTTTAGCGTGACAGCGTGCTATGATTTGCTAATTAGCACCAAAGTGCAGTAGAGGCTGTTAGATTTGCACATATTTGGTCACAACCCAAAGAATTGGACAAATTGATGTTGACCTGATGATGGAGCTAGATGAAAGGCCATCAGGACATAACCCAAAGCCATTAGGGTTCATCCTCTGGGTGCAATGAATGTCTGTTTTATGGGATTCCTTTCAACAGTTTTAGTTTGAACTAAAAACCGAAAATGTCAACCTCATAGTGGCACTAGAGCAAAAATGAGGGGATTACCAAAGCCAGTAGGACATTTCCTCTGGGGACCATGACCATGTCATGCCCGTCCGTGCAGTTGTTGAAATATTTCAGTCTGGACTGAAGTCATCGATTGAGTGCTTGATCAACAGACAGTAGTGCCCTTTGAGTGCAGACAAAGGCTCCAGGATTTATGGATAATCAGTGCGATACATCTTCATGAAAAAGTATTAGCATGCACCCAGTCACATACGTATGATTTATCTATGTCTCTTTGGAAGCATTTGAGTGCAGAAAAGCATCTCTGGGAGGAGGAGGACAGCTTGTCTGAATGACCGACACACTCGGCAATCATAATATTTCCTCCATCACCTTTTGGAGAGGTGTGCCCATACGGAGTGCCCTTGTCATCTCTGGGGGAAAACCATCAGAAAGCCTGAAGAAGCCGGGTTCAGGGTGACTGCGTAGTGTCTTGGGATTGTGGGAATATGTGTGAGAAATGAAAAGAAGGCACGCGTATATGCACTAAGACTCTGTTGTGTTGCTGAAGATTAGGGATGGCTCCTCGAATAGCTGCTGTGTTTCCCATTCATTCCTGTAGTGTATCTGTTCTTCCTGGATTAGAGCATGCAAGTGGAATAAAATAAATAAATGGGGTATCATTAGAAAATGCTCAGAAAATGGCTTTTTTTCCTTTTTTATTGACCTTGGAGGTTATTAAAGACACATTTCCTCTTCCTCACAGTCAGGGGACTGTGCAGTTCCTATTGTGCCACAGCTCCTTGTTTACTAATGATAGGTAAGTCTATTGCAAGTACCGCCAAGCTGTCCTGATATTATTATCACACCTATCAGCTGTCGGAGGTATTGATGTTTCCGGGAAATGGATTGCATCCATTGTGCTCTTGTGTGTGTGAGGGAGGTGATTGAAAGAGATTGGGTGGTGTGTAGGTGTCTTCTTTTCTTATCAAGTGTCTGTGTGTAAACTTTTATTGTGAGTGCATTTCTTTTTTCGCTCAAAGAGAGTTTAGGATCTGAGTCGAAATAAAGTGGGTGTGCTGTCATTGTGACTTCTGCTGCACCATTGTTAAAGCTGCACAGAAGGTAGTGTTTTGTGAACAAAGTGTGTGTGAATGAGTGAAGTCCTACAGTATTCCTTATCAGACATAATCAAACAATCCTATATATAATATGTAATAATAAACATCTCCGTAAAGCATTTAATGACTCACACTGATGATATGATTTTCTACAGCTCCTAAATATATAATAAAAATGTTAATAGAAGGAGAGAATTGCTTATTAAGGCTATTACATGATACAAACCAAGCTGAAAATTAATGGGAGGCAATCATGTTTGGCATTGGGCCTAACAACATCCGTGACAATAAAAAGCCTAATAATCCATGGCCTCTCAATGATCACTACATAATTACATGCCACGATATGGAATTTCTTGTCGATTTCATTCCCAATTTGTCCGGCCAAATGGAAATTGCAAAGCAGGAAATTGCAAGACACAGACGCACTCTTCGCTCCAGCCATGATATTCTCAGTCTCATATAAAATTTAACCAGAGCTGCGTTAGGAGTTTTGCCCTCACATCCAATGTCAGCGGATTTTCCAGCTGCTGTAAGACAGAATTATTTTGAAAGTCTTGACGCTGACAGCTGAACTCTTGCAGGGCAGGAAAATCAAACGGCAGCACCAACAATTTCTCTAAAAGGTGCCATGGCCGTCTACACAGGTGCTGGTCCTTTCAGTATTTGCATTAGTGTTATGCTTCTCCTCTTCCCTTTCAACCCCCCAGTATAGGATGGAGCAATTTGAAAATGCCTTTCATATTTTATTTCATCTTATATTGGCACTGAACAACAGAAAAAAATGGATATTTTCTAGGCCCTAAAGAGAATATATAAACAGTATATTTATATATAAACAGTATAAATACAAACAGTATATTATATAGTTAACATTATTATGTAAAATGCAGTGCAGTTAATTTAGATTGTTCATAATGATTAAAAGTTAGCTCAGCCATGTTGCCACTTTTACCATGTCAGCCTGATAAATATGATGCTACCAGACTGTTAGCTTAGTTTAGCATAAAGATGGTGTTTGTATAGATAATAAACCAGAATTGACAATATGATTTAGGTGTGTTTATAGACGTATGCATGATGAATAAGAAATTAGCAAAGATCCATAACAGTGCTGTTAAAACACGGGCACGTGGTATAATTTTGAAATGTACATTTTTCCAACATGATGCATGAGTTTTGCTAAAGTTTGACAAATCATTTTGAATTTTTACTTCCTCATGGTGTAAAATTGTCATGTATTGATATGGTTCTCAGTGTATGATTTAACGACTGACACTGTTCGGTGCTTTTAAAACATGAGATGAGGATAGAGACTCATCGCCACAGCAGAACTGAAGGTATATGTATGTGTGCATGTGTGTGCCTGGCCCTAGACTCAATTTAAGTCAAGGGACCACCTTAGGTAATCAGCAATCTATAAAAAAATCTCTCTCTGTCCCTCCCTGAACCTCAGCCTATACACCAAATCCAATCCCAAGATGGCCCCCATTTCCCAAAATAGATCTTTTCAGACACATGCAGGCGTATAAACACTCACAAATGCATACAAAAAGTAATTGCACACACACTCGCACTATCACACATTCACACACGGACATGCTCGCACTTTGTCAGCTGTGGGCAAGCGTCCAGCTGCGAGGCACCCCGCAAATTGACGGTGATTACAGCGGTTTCATGAAATTCAATGGAGGAGAGAGAAGGGAAGAAAAAAGGGGGAGACAGAAAAGGGAAGGCAATCAATAAATTCTGAGCAGAGAGTCAAAGAAACTGACTTTTGAATCCATTTCTCTTTATCCGTCCATGGTTCGTGTTTTGATCAGGCAGGGCTGTGCTGCGCATGGGTGGAATCCGAGGTATTTGTTGATGGATTATATGAAAGGAAGGATAAAGAGGAATCCGATCAATAAACCCATTTCTTTCCCCACTAATGAATGGAATCTGAACAGAAAGACTCTGGGAGATACGTGCCAGCAGCTGGTTAGCCTAGCTTAGCATAAAGAGTAGAAATGGGAATAACAGCTAGCTTGGCTGTCCCCAAACATAACAAAATCAACCTACCACCACCTTTAAAGCACACGATATCTAGTTTTTTTTGTTTTGTAGTATTTTAATCCGTACTGTGGTGGTGTGTGTGTTTTTAATGAGGGTCCCATGACAAGACAGAAACAATAGGCCACTTTACGTTAGCCTCACTTGCTTATTCTTCCATGTCTTATATGGTAAGGTCGTCAGAGAAGAAGCACTTAACACAACTGTCCTTGAACAAGTAAATGTAGTGAAGCTTATTGATCTACATATTTAGTCCTGACCAACTTTGACCAGGTTAGCATGCTAGCACTGCTAGATTAGTTAGCAAGGTAATCTGCTCTCATTTACTGCAGGCAGACCACGAATAGCTGTGCAGGCTGTTCTTATGAATATCTGTGAGTTTTTAGAAGATTAATAGAACAGTAATACATGTTTTTTGGGATCTGATTAGATGTGTTATGTTTGCATTATAGCCATATTTTGTCATAATTGTAATATTTTGGAGTGAAGTTGGCTAGCTGTAAGTTTTTCTCTCTCATGGTTACTGTCTTTATTTGAGAATATATGCATTGTTCAATTACTGTTTGTTACAGATTAATGGTGAAAGGATAAAGAAACATGATTAATAAGCTTCACTCCATTATACAAGTTGTGTTATACACATTCTTTCTGATTGCCTTCCTGTAGTACACAAGCAGACAAGCTAGCAATATGAAACTACAGCTAAGAGACTGTTAGCTTAGCAAGGGAAAAGTGGAAATGGCTCGGCTGGCTCTGTTTGGTTACAGCTTAAACAAACAAAATTTAACATTTTAATTAGTGAGTTTTAGAGTTGCTGGTAAGCAGATTTTTCTCAGCCTTTCTGCAGAGCTGCACTAGCTGTTTCCCCTGGTTTACAGGCCAATGTTAAGCTAACCAGCTGTTGGGTCTGTCTTCGTATTTACTGCACAGGCACGAGTGGTATCAATTTTCTTGTCTTAACCTTGGTAAATAAGCAAATTTGCTAATTCCTCTAAATCTCCCTTCAAATAAAAAGCCTTAACGGAAAGAAATACCAGGCTGTGCATTCTTTTAAAAGCTCTCCGAGGGAAACTGAGCAGTGCAATGCTGGATCTAATGTGAAATATTGAAATGTAGAAGTTTTTAATCAAAGTCAAATCATATTTTCATTTCAATTTACACCTTGCGAAGCTGCGGAGCTCAGCGGGCGCCTGAAGGAATCTCCTTCTCACATTCGCTTCCCCCACACTCCCTTTTCTCTCTCTTGATGTCAGACAGTTATGAATAAAAGAGCCTCGTAAAAAGCACAAATGGAGGAGAGGAACACTGCGATCGGGTGAAGGGAACTCCGACACAACGAGGAGGCTCACCTCTGCACGCTGTCACAACGCGAAGGGGCATTTAGCAAGTCACAGCTGGGCTGCTGTGACACATTGTCATTTATGCTAAGGCAGGAGAAAGGACAGCAAGAAAAAATCAAAGGCCATCAGTTCACATTTTTCACTGGGTCTTTATTTTTTCTGCAGTCTGCACATTTTTTTCTGCTTTCTCTGTCTCTTTGTCCTTGTCGCTCTGATTCCTTATCTGTCATTTTTATTCTTTTGCTCGCTACTACCAACCCCCCCCCATCTCTCTGTTGTGTACATGGTCACATTAACTAGTTTCCAATGGGGGGAACTGTCCACTGCTTCCCCACACTTTCCCTATCCTCGCTTTCTTTGTCTGTTTTTCAGAAGTAAAGACTCGTATGTGGTGGTTAAAGCTCCGGCTCTGTCAGAGCTGTGTGTTTTCATTTTTCTGTGTGTTTGTGTGTGTGTGTGTGTGTGTGTGTGTGTGTGTGTGTGTGTGTGTGTTCCCTGGAGCCCAGGCCCTGAGGCAGGGTGGGGCTGAGCTGTCTGTAACTGGGTATTGATCTGACACACACACACATAAAACGCACACACTGTGAGCTATGCTTTGCTGAAGGGAGGCCGGCTGACCTGAGATCAGATCAGACACAGATTCAGCCTCCTTCTGAGATGAACACGCCTTTGATTTTCTGCGCTGTGTGTATGTGTGTGTGTGTGTGTGTGTGTGCAGAGGTGTATGTTTACTGTGATGTGTGCGTGGGGTACGGGGACAGAGAGGGATAATGATAGCTGCTGGCTCTGTGTCCAGGAAGTGTGTAGATGTGGGTCTCTGTGTGTGTGTCTCATGCACAAACACGAATACACATTGTGGGCAAATATCAATCCACTGACCTTCCTGCACCAAAAATGGTAGCCTATAGCAACATTAGCAAGACCACAAGTCAATCTGGCCACTGACTACATGGTGGATGAACAGCCCCATCTAATATGTAATAATCTAGTCAGTGTTAATTAGAGGATTTGAGAGTTTGTCCATTCAAAGTGACATTTGGTAATTGTGATGCATAAGTTGGGACAGTTTCTCAGACAAAGTTTTCAAAGACAAACAAATTGAGGATTAAAACTGTTACCCACATGAACATATTCCCCTGAGGTCTCTGTTAGTCTGCTGCTTGTCCATAAACAACAATTTCATTCATTTGAAGAGATGTTTCTCACCACCTGATGAATGTTAAGTCCAGTATTCACTCTCTTTTCTTCCCATTTTTGGTCTCTACAACTCTGAGGTGGATGAAAACATTATACAAAATCCAAACTTTTTGATCGGTGTGTATTGTCATGGTATTTTTCATAATTGCTGGTAATCCTGTCTGGATTTGGGCTGTAATTATGCAACTTGGTACACATAACAGGATCTCATGGAGACCAGAGAGGATAATTACTACTTGCTGTGTTTCCTTGGGAGTACAATATAATTATCTCTTGATTTCAACATAACAAGCTTTCACACCATAATATTTTTGTGACCACTGGATGTATTTCCAGAAGAATATCTAAGAAATATTGATTCTGTGATTTAACTGTTTGTTCATGAGTGCAAAGTAATCTCATCGTGATTTAAAAAAAACATACATTTCCCTCCTTATCGCTGCAGGATCTTGTCCACGATCAGCTAATTATGTTGACTTATTTGCTAAACGTGTCTGGTCGGATTGTTTCTGGTCTTCCTTCCTTCCTTTTTTCCCTTCTTTCAGCCTGTGTTGACCTTGGACCACAATCCTCACCGCACACTTTCCACTCCACTTGCAAAAGCTATCATAAACAATCCTCAACTGCTAATTATGCGCTGACAACAGAGCGCCATAAATCAGCGGCCGGCTAATGAATTCCAACAGATTCTGTGCGTGTGTGAAAGAGAGAGTGGGGTGGTTGAAATGGAGAACGTGTCCATGTTTTCGCTCAAATCTCCAAGACTCTCTGTATTTTCACTTATTGTGCTCACCCCTACATGGAGGGGTATAGCAGGGAATAAATGAGCAATCATTGCACAGACTGTGTGCAGCGATTAGCGTCTGGAAATAACAAAATGAACAAGGAGCGTGGATATAGGGAGGTACCACATGAAATAGAGTTCATTACAGTGAATACTACACTTTGTAGAAAGTGTTTAATATGTCATGTTTAACAGCAGCATTTAAACCTAAGAATCCATCTTACTGAATGTTTTCTTGAACTGAAACAACAGTACACCTGATGATATAAATATTGCACACCTGATATGAAGTTCCATCTTACTCGCTGAGTTGTACAGTTATGGCGTGATTCCAAGTAAAATCCATTATTCCCTGTTAATTTCTTTTTATGCTGACCATAAAAAAGGAACTGTGAATTGTTGCTAATGCGAATCACATCCATGATGCTACCATTCAAGTTTCTTTAATGTCATTCATCCACATATACGGCACACAGCCGACGTCCTGATCGCAATGACAGTGCTAACATGCTAATGCTAAGTAGGTGTGATCTGTACTGTGATCATCATCTTCGGTTAGCAGCTTAGCATGATAGCATTTGGCAACAAATGCAAAACAACTGAGGCTGATGGGAATGTCATTCGTCGTCCAGGTTTTAGTCATAAACCAGAGAATCTGTTGTAGAATAAATTTCATGGCAATCCGTCCATTAGCTGTTTAGATATTTTACTAAAAACCTAAAAATGTCATCCTCATCGGGGTGTTTTTGACAACATCAGACCCACCTCAGATTCATTATGCCTTGGTGGATGAATGGTTTGGGCTGATGAATATTGCAGCATGTGAAGGGGTAGATGGGTATTGTGTGTCTATGCTAATGGGAGGGAGACCATAAAAATAGAGCTGTTAAAGCGCAAAGGCTGTCTCATACAATGATTTATTCAGATTAGATATGAGTACACACACAGGGGCTGTGTGGGCACTTGCAGGACAGAGCAAACATGTGACTAGTCTCTCTTTATGCTGGGTGCCTTTACAAAGCCGTGAGGAGCACTGACTTTATTTGTTTTCCTCAGACAGTGTGCAGGAGCTCCGGGACAGTACTCATCAAATACACACAGGAGCCCTGTTGTGAGTCAAACTGTGCATTGCAGCAGCTTGAAAAGCAAATGCTTCTCACAAAGGGCAGTCGTTATTTTCAATTCACCAGATTGTCCTCAACAATTGAGCCGTTGCCGGGTCGTTCATCTCTGTCATCTGCGAATAAGCTACTTTACTGCAAATGTCATTGCTTGGATGTCGTGATGTTTTCAATACTATGTTACATCTTAAAATCGGAGACAGTTCCTTCATAAATGGGGCTATCCAGACATTGCTGCCCAAGTGCTGCAGCTCCTCTGCTCCTCTCCTTTGTCTTTATCTCCCTCTCTGCTTGTGTCTGTGTCTTTCCGGATTTTACTCCTAAGCTGTTTCCCTCCTGCGCTGTTACTCTATTTTGCTCTAACTGCTCTTTCTCTTCTTAATTCATCGTCGTTTTTTCACTTTCTGACCACTCTCTGCCTCTCTCTCTCTCTCTTCCTCCCTCTCCAGCTCTTGACATGAGTGAAGAGGCCCGCTGAGATAAAACACAATGTCAGAGCATGCCTCAGCTCTCTCCGCTGAGTGGGAAAATTGACTGGGATTGTCTGTGGCAGTCCCCACTCGCAGCAGTCTGTGGCCCGTGATGCTTAAAGTGCTGTGCTAATTAGTTTTCTCTCTGTCCCTCCCTCCACCCCAACACACATACACTCTCTCCATCACACACACACACACCCAGCACAATAGTCTCCGTCTTTCCTTTGTGCAGCCTTGCTCCTTTGCCATAGCCTATCTATTATGTAACAGTGTGTGTGGAAAGTGCGGATGCACCTTCTCAGGGGTTTTCTGTGCGTGGCTTCGCATGTCACACAAGCAATGTCTCTTTCTATATTTGCCTAA
Organism: Chaetodon trifasciatus; assembly: GCA_037975065.1. Taxonomy (NCBI): domain Eukaryota; kingdom Metazoa; phylum Chordata; class Actinopteri; order Chaetodontiformes; family Chaetodontidae; genus Chaetodon; species Chaetodon trifasciatus. The sequence goes on along the minus strand of JBBMOE010000017.1, from coordinate 6,020,724 downwards.
GCAGCACATGAAGGCCGCGGTGGGGGCAGAGGCCAGCACAGCAGAATAACACAACGAGATAGCTTATGACAGGGCACAGCACTTGTTGGAAAGGGACTTTAAGCTAAAGCAAGTGGTGACCCATAATGTTGTTCAGTGGCTGAGATGCAGTGGTAATGGTGCCATCAATGATATCAAATTTAAGCTTATTTCAAATGTAGATTTCTTTAAAGCTGCTTTTATTGATTATCACAAGTGATAGCAAACAAATGCAGCACACATCTGGCACACACTGAGCAACAATACCATTCATTTACAGTCATATTTCTGGCCAACCAACAAATGTTAACCCAATATTCACTCTCCTTTTACCTCCTTTTTGGTCTCCACCCACTCTTTAGTTGCTCAGTGGTTGATTTTGTTCACCAGGTAGCTGCTAATTTTGTCTGTCTGGTCTTTGGTGCTGAGCAGGTTGTGTACAGTGGAGCTTTGGTTTTGTCACAGCAAACAATCCCTTTCACGTTCAGCATTGTGATTTGATCGATTACTAAGACAAAAATATTTATTAATGTAGCTTTAAAGATGAGTTAAAGCAGTATCACTTTGTGTATTTGATAAGGAAAAGGTTTAGAGACAAAGACCACACCTTGTCATCATCCAATTTCCTGTGCCCCCCACCACTAAAGCTGCAACCTTCTAAATACAAGAACCACAGGATGGGCGATATCAAGCTGCGATGCCCTATCAAGATGTTGTCCCACCCCTAGTATCACTCCCCAGGTTCCTCACGATGACACTTTCTGCCTACGCTCATTATCGATCCACTATCAACCCATATTATTCATCCTCTCAATCTCGACCTCATTTTATGTCTTTTACCCCAACACTGATAAACCTGCATGCATTAGTGTTATGGTCGTTGTTAATGAAAAGCAGGTTAAAGGTTCAGGTCCCAACTGTCGCACTGTCAATACATGACAAACACAAGTTTGGTCAAATGATCCATGAGTTAGATTTCACAGTTTGAGATCAAAGCTATCTACAAACATGAACAATCTGGGCTGTTAGATGAACAGCACTGTTATAGTACTTGTATTGTGAGCTATAGCAGCATTGTTAGCAAATGGCTGATGCGACCCTAATCGAAATAGTGAACATCAATGGAAACTGAAAAGTGGTGTTTCAGGCCCACTTCCATCAGTGAGGCTGTTCAGTGAGAGCTTCAGCCTCAGTCTGAGCTGGCTGTCACTCACACTGTGCCCTGAAAACCTTGTTAATAGCAGAGATGCTATTGGCTACAGTAACTGTTGGAGCAACTGTTAATGAGTGTATGGCATCTGCTGCAGATTTTTATGAATGGCGTTTGCCATTTCTCTGGATTGCAGTGACCAAAAGGAATCGGTTAAACAGTGGATGCAGGTCGGCTTTTATAATAATGTGTGAATAATTTTGAAAAAAATAGGATCAGAATGACTTAATTTAGTAATAGCTCAACATTTCAGGAAACATGCATATTTGCTGTCATGCCAAGAGTTCACATCCCTTAAATAGGAAACTATGGACTGGAGATGGTTAGCCTAGCTTAGCATAAAGACCAAAAACAGGGGGAAACAGTCTGTAGCCTGCTGACTCCACATGTGCCACTTTTCTGGGCTTTGATCTCAAACATCAGGTAGTGCTCTGACAAAGTGGTGGCATTGATCAGGTGCTTAGATTCTCTCAGAGAAACGGTGACTAACTGGATTTTTATCACGGTAGAAGTGTTGTCCTCATTGTGCGGCTTCCACCCACCAATCACTTGATCTGATCACCTGAGGGAAAGCAGAGATACAGAGAGGAATAAATAAGCATCAGAGACATGATAACACTGTTTGCAAACAAAGGCAATACTGAAGATTACATCAAAACAATATCATGCAAAAATCAGCACACTTGAGTGATTAACAAGACAAAAATAGCAACTAAACACTATTAGAACTTGCTTAAGTAGATTCAGTATCTATCACACTTGGTGGTCTAACACATTAAAATGCAAACAGTGCTTTGGATCAATATAACAAAATGCATGTAAGCTCATTACAAGGCTGTAATGTACTTAGAGTTCAATACCTCATGAACTCAATTGTTTCACACTGCTCCTGCTTGCAGAAGGAAAATATTAACATAACTCTTGAGATAACATGCTGATTCAATTACACATTTGTGCAGCTGTTAAAGTTCAGAAGAGCTTTGTAGTCTTAGTCATTAAATGTGGTGAATTCATACAGATTTGTGTTCATGTAAATAAAATGCAGTGTCTGTAGTTTTTCACAGGACATGAAATTAAGACGACTATTCACATTTTTTGGCTTTCAACTTTTGTCTTTGACTCTTTACTTGCAAACAAACTTCATGAACTTTTGGTAAATTCTGACGAAGCACAGCAGACATGCAGAGGTGCTAATATGGCAGCCGTATCTACCCATAATACTTTTGAATATTGCTGACTTGCTTTGTTGAGCAAGTTTTGGATGGAAAACATGATGTAATGATGGAACTCTTACCTGCAAAGTGGCACCATTCAACAGGCCATTTGGACATCTCAAGTCGCTTGGGTCTGCCCTCTTGAAGGCCATCTCAAAGCTCTTATTTCTGCTCTGAGGAGCAAAGATATACAAGAGAATAGCAGACACAGAAGTCTCTTACCAGCAGACACAGCCCCTTATTGGAAAGCAGTTATTGATTTAACGTTGCAGGTGATCAGACTGATCTGATGGATCACAGCATCACTGGAGTTTCATACCAGAGTGACGACAGACAGATTAAAATCAAGTGCATCACTCCAAAGTTTTAGAATTTATTTTCTGATTCACCATCTAGTTACAAATCTGTGTTTGTTGTAGGTCTGAACAATAAAAAAGACCACAAATAAATTTAGTCGGAGTTGGAGAGTCTGTCTGTCATAAGAAACATGTTATACATCATTTATCGTAATTTCCATTCAGTCACATGTGAGGCTAATGAGCTCCAGGGATGTGGGTTACATAATTTTAAATTTTCCCTGAAACATTTAGACTGCTATACGATTTCTAGAGTTCAAATGACACCATAATCATATTCTGGGTTATTAAATAATGAATTCGCAGTCATAAAATCAGTACAGATGCAAATAATGAATAAATAATATAAATGCATTCTGCTAGTTGAAATGGTTCCTGTGCCTCTGAACAGGACTCAGTGCACAGTTTAAATAAAATCCAGGCAGTCATTCATGTGCAGGTGTTTGTTAAACATGTTTATTTAACATATTTAACATATTAACAAACTTGCTAACTACTTGCTAGGTGAGAAGCAGCAGTTAGCAGCAACTAATTTAGCCTGTGTCCTGTTGGTGACCAAGCTAACAAACTTGCTAACTGCTTGCTAACTGTCTGCCAACTGCTAATTGCTTTGCTAACAAGCAGTTAGCTCTGACAGCTTTTCCCACTGCCTTCAATAAAAGAAGAAGAAGAAAGAAATGATGAACAATCATTCGAGCAAAATACCATGGAGAGTAAACAACCCAGTGCGGAGAAATAGTGACTGACTTGCTGACATGTTCCCGGCTGGCTAGCATGTTAGCGGTTAGCTTGCCAGCTACAGTAGCTCACCAACTCCCTCTGCCATTTGTCACTTTGGCACCAAGCTTTCAGAACCACATATCTTATAAAGGCTTTAAGATGATTTTCACTGTGTCTGCTGTCACCAGGCTTTATAAGAATAATACAGGAGTGGTTTATTTTTAGCCCACATTATCTTATTAAAGCTAAAACCAAGTGCCGTGGGACTACAAGCAGATAACTGTCAATTTGTGTATTTTAGTGTGAATTTAGCTTTGCGTGTCACATGCATACTTCAAGTACACACACATTTGTTTCAAGCTGAGTTATTGTGGAACCTCTCCTGAAAGCAACACCTCAGAAACCAGTTTGAGAGGGGAAAGAAATGATTTAATTAAATTAATAATCAGCAACAACAGCCAGCGCTGAGGTAACAGAATGGGCAATACTGCAATTACTCACAGTTAATGCCCGTACACATGCTGCTGTAATCACACCCGAACCTGCAAAGAGCAAGCTGACACATTTCCTTAGCACTCCCCCCTTTTCTCTCTTTTGCTGCACACACACTTGCCGCTGCATCAAAGCACTCTGCGTGAACAGGCAGATTGCTGCGAGGGCTAATGAATTGTGCTGTCAGGGAAGTAACAGATTTATTTACATTTAGAAATGGATATCTCTTCCAGCCAATCCTGGAGAGCTGAGCTGGTGGAGCTTTACGCTATAGGGCCGCTAATGGATCAGGACCCCCAAAAATTTAGAAAACAAAACAAAAAAAAAAAGAGAGACACATCCAGCAAACAGCATGAGGCCAGACAGCGTGCTGTTACGCCGCAACATTGAAAACTGGAGAGAAAATAAAATAGCCAGGGGGTGGGGAGAAGTAAGTTGGAGGATATTAGTTGAAAATCCACTTTAAGAGGTGTTGCGCCGCACACGCACACATTGATGCACACACAGCCTTGCAGGCAGGGAGACTGGCTTATTTGGCCTATTTAAGACACACTGCTTGTCTATTGTACAGTATCTACTGTATCTAACAAGCTGAGCCTGTTCTGAGAGAGCAGAAATGGTGAGAGTGTTGATAAAAGGCAGAATATGAGGTAGTTAAAGGAAAAAAGCCTGAGTTTAAAGGGAGGGAAGGAGGGAGCGCACGGCTGGTATCATCATCAGTCGGCCATGCTCAGACCTGTCAGAAAGGTTTATGTCATGCAAACAAATGCTACGCAAACACACACTCGAACAAACACGCCCCTCGCAGCGCAACACACAAGCCAGCCAGCTGAGAACAAAAAGTGAGAGAGAAATCCATGAGAGAGAACAGGTGAAAACCAAACACCGGTCGGAAGGAGAGATAATCTGTTTTTCATCTCTCTCCCTGGAAGTCTCAATCCATCTTTTGATCTGTTTCTTGCGTCCCCGTCTGTCTTTGTCTCCCGGAGTTCAGCCGTGCTTTGCTGTGTGTGGAAAGGAAGGAGTGAAACAGACACAGCTGTGTGTGATGCTGCAGTGTGTTTTAGGTGATTTGTTGTGCGTGTGATGCAGTATTTTAGGTTATTTGAGGATAATGGAGGCCTTCTGCACCAGTCCCTGGAACAGACAGTGGACAACACTTTCTTTTTGTTAAAATCTGAGGAAGGTGCAGCTCACTGCTAATCAGGGTGCAGTGTACCATGATGTAAAATTAAACCCTTACAACACAGTGAGAACAGTGTTGGAGAGGGCAGGAAAGGACGAGCCTCCGGCGGTGTGTGTCTGTGCGAGTGTGTGTGTTCTTGGATGTTATCAGTCATGTCGGCTGCCGGCCACAGATGAGGTCATTAGGCCCTTTAGCAAGGCAAATTTCTTCCCTCCTGTCTGCTTCTGTTAATAAATCTCCTCAGATGCTTGCACGCTGTGGTCAGCTGTGTGTGTGTGTGTGTGTGGAAGCATTGTGACTTTGTGTGTGTGCCATGTTTGATGCATGTTTATGCGCTGTTTGGGGAATCCCTCTCTCTGTGTGTGCGTCAATATGTGTGTACTGTATGAGTCGTGTGGGTGCGTGTGTGTGTGTGTAAGAGGCGAGGACTTTGTCTGGTTGCATTTCGGTGAAGCGGCCTGGGGATGCAGTGCAGTCAATTCTGTCTCGCCATGGCGATTTGTGTGTGCGTGTGCATGTGTGTGTAAAGCACCATGGAGTCTTGCATTGTTTGCAAATGGCATAAAACACTCAGTAGGCATCTATGGACAGGGCGAATTAGCATAGATTATTTATTGCTAGCTGTGGAGTTTGCATTCATAATTAGCTGTATTTGCAGAAAATGTATTGGACCTGATTGAAAACCAAGCCTTCTGAATCTAATTGTTCTGTGTGCTAAAAAATTCATAATAGAACCGACTGAGAGATAGAAATATCTACACAACATGCATTCAATCATGCATTTTAATTACCACATCCTCAAGTGTTTTCACTGAATCTGGCTGATAAGCGCTCTGCTCAGGTTGAAGGTGGGTGAAGCTGTGCTATTATGTGACCAAAAAATTAACAAAATGTCATATAAACCAACAACATTGTGAACAATACAAACTAAGGAACAAATAGTTTCAAATGCAAACATACGGTACTGAAATGATGAATAAAAATGTTTCTCTTTTAATAGTACAATGTGACATTGTACAAAACGGTGATGAATTAGACAAATTAGACCAACATGGAACAAAATATACAGAGAGTATATACAGAGAGTACAAAATGCCAAAATAATACCACACTTAGATCTGTGCATTAAATATGGTTAGCTTAGCTTAGCTTAGCATAAAGACTGGAAACAGTGAAAACACTTCTAAAGCTCACCAATTAACACCTTTATCCATTTGTAAAAAAATCCGAGTGTACAATCAACAAGTTTTGGGTTTATATTTCTATATTTTGGGTTTTTATTCCCTGGAATTTCAGCCGGTTGACCGGCAACTTCACAGTGAAGATAAGAAATCTGCTCCCGGCAGATAAGTGTGTTTCCCAAAGTGTCAAACTCTTCCTTTAAGTCCTTGCCGCTCTGTCACCTGCAGCACATCAGCATGTCTGAGCAGAGCTCAGCCAATAACAGTGTCAAGGTGTTAGTTGTCTCGCTTGAACAGGTGAAGAAAACTGAGGAGAGCTGCCGTTCGGTGAGGTTGTGGGATCAGCAGCACTGCCAGCCGATCACAGAGTTTTATACTTCAAAGAGCAGTTCATCAGATGTGGAGCACTGAAACCAAATACATTTTGGCCAACTTGCCTTACAAGTTATTTGACAACATAAACTCACTCTGTTTTCCCTGATCTTTAACCCACATGTCACAGCCATCATCCTCAAATGGATAATGTCATCAATGTTAACCATGAGGAGCTCTGTGGTCGATTCCTTCTTGGGCTCCCTCTCAAAACTCAATTCTATGATTTGCTGCGAATGAAGGACCTCCTATTGTTATGGAAGTACTGAAAGGGAACATTTTTACTGGCTGCGTGGCTAAATCTATAAAACAAAGGAGCCAGTGTGTGGATTTCAGTATCAAACATAATACCAATAATGCCTTTTCCTCCCTATCTGTGTGTAAACTTGTGTGTGATGGTGCTCTGTAGGACCAACTTGCAGAAGGCGTCAGGAGAATTAAAGATGAAATACCTCCTCGATCAGGACTAAGTGCTGTCTACCAAAGCTGTCAGGCCAAATGAGTGAACTCCAATGAGCAGACAGCAACATGGTGAGGAATGGGAGGGAGGGAGCGACCACTGATTGGAGGAGGGAGAACGAAAGAGTAAAATCAAGCCTAGAAACACAGCAATGCTCTCTCACTCCTGCTAATGTGTCACCTCGCCTCTATTCTCTCCACTCTCACGTTTTTACCTTTCATCTGTCACACCTTTCGCACTGTCTCCCTCCCTTCCCCTCGGCTCATTTCTCCCATCAGTGTGTCGTTTTGCTCTCATTTGCTCTCCACAGCTTGTTTAGAAGTGCGTTTGTGTGTGTGTGATTTGCCAGAATAGAGTCTTCCAGGGTGGTTGTGTGATTTGTTCCATTTTACCCATTTTCCCGCGCCCGGTTTCTTTTAAAAAAAAAAGCAGCAAGAATAGTCAGACATCAAAGAGTCGATAATAACTGCGGGTGTGAAAGAGAGGGAGGACGAGAGAGAAGGGGAGAGATTAGTGCATTCAAGTTGACAGGAAGGAAGGGTTTTTTTATGTGTGTGTGTGTGTGTAGATAAGTGCATGGAGAATATCTCTTGTAAAAAGTCTTTTTATAAATTGAAATAGTTTTTCTTTAGACATTTGTACTTGCCACAAGAGTTCAGCTCACATTAAAGACCGTCTAATGTCTTATTTAGGTTGGTTTCAAGGTTCAGTTCTTCATAAATTGACTCTTTCATTTGGCATTATCTCGCCCTCAGCGTGGAGAACGTTTCACACATTACAGCAGGAAAATGTTTTAAAACTGAAATGTGAAAAGGAAAAAAAGAAAAAGTCCAGATTAACATTTCCTTGCAGTGAGACTTAGACAGTCGGTCCCCTGACAGAGGCACACAAGGAAAAATGTTAACTCCAAATGAGACTGTAATCCTTTGACGCACAGAGCAGGAGAGCGAGAAACACATTACTGCTCGGGGAGGAGGAGGAGGAAGAAGCAGAAGAAGAAGAAGAAGCGGCGACAAACTCTGGCTGGTTGCACTGTGGTTCATTAACTGTGTGCTCTTTGTGTGTTTGTGCACTGGTGAGACTTCTCCCGGATCACACATTTTAATTGGATTTAAAGGGATGTATGAAGCAGCCTGCGCTCATGTTTTAAACAAAACATTTGCACACATTTGAATGCACTCGCAGATGATATGTTCTCTGGCTCGCTCACGTGCTCAAATAAAGCGTTTGAAATGCTGCGTGCCGTGTCACTGCCTAATGAGCTGTAGGTCAATGTGTGTGTGTGTGTGTGTGGAGGATGCAGAGAGGAGATGCTTCTGTGAGCAGCTGAGAGTTACCTTGTTAAGACGAGGAGAATGGGACTGTTCATTCTGGAAATTCATCTAACTTCCGCTCCCTCCCGCTGTGCCGCTCTCCTCCTCAGACTTGCTTTACATGCAAAGTGCTGCTCCGGCTCGCTCGCGGTTTGTTTGCGTTGGGGTTGTCAGTTGTTTAGCAGCAGATGCTGACAGCGGTGCGAGTTCAGCACCAAGGCCAGCGACAACTAGAGAGCGAGAGAGAGGCTGAGGAAGAGACGTGCAGCGAAGTCCATTTTGTTGTGTGTTTTTGTGCCTTAATGGATCTTCCATTATGCATTAGCCGTAATATGTAACAGCTCTGCTTCTAAATGAATGATAGTGACGCTGGGAGCTAAATAAACTCCAAGCCTCATGGTTCACTGACAATGTTTTCACACAAAACAGGTCCATTGTAGCTTTGTTCTAAATTTAAGATGTGCAAACATGATTATCACACATGGAATCAACAACAACAACACCATAATACTACTATACTGTAATATATATAGACCTAGTATTTCTCAAGTGCAGTTCAACATATGATATTAGTAGTTTTCTCATAAGAATATTGGCAACAGTACTCTTTATGTAGTAGGATTTTTATGGCATTTAGTATTTATATAGTCTGTACAAATGTACATATACATAGCAGTTTTTCTATTCTGTATCCTGTACACTTTTATCTTTATGCCACTGTGTTTGCTTTTTGTCATACTTGCTCAATTTTTCTCAGAAGTCAGTGGACAAACGATTTCTAATTTGAATCACAACTCCAGATGAATGCTAATGCATGCTAATGTTTGCTAACATATTCTACATATAACTAGCATATTAGCTGTGTTGCACGATCCAATTGTATGCAGCCCTCAAGTTGTTGACACACTTGCATACAACATATAATCCAGCTAGGAAACAAGTGTCACCAAACTTCCATCTATTTCATGAGGATTTTGCTGCTTTCTAACTGTGTCTGTATTTCAGAGCTGCACTCGTTCAGTCACGCTGGAAAGCAAAAAACTGTGTCCCTTAATTGATCGCTCGTCCTCGAAAACAAGTTTATCTGAAATGGTGAAGACTTTCTGTGCTCTTGACGAGGTTTTTGTCTCAAAGACACACGAGTACCTGAGTAAGAACTCAGAGATTTGATAATCACCTCTAATGACCCACACCTGTGTGCCATTCAGCACAGCTGCTGCTCGTCAGCAATTGTCTTAGCAGCCCACAGAAAGAGTGGAAGGACAGTCAAAGGTGAGCATCTGTGAAGCCGGGGCCGCTCCAGCTCACGCTTCTTTTGTTTCTCTGCAAAATTGTCCCCGGAGGACGCATAAAGACTGCCAAGGTGACTGCACTGTTAGCGCATCTCTCCAGACTCCCAGCCGTCGGCCTCTGTCCTCCCCCTCAGTCTGGTGCACTAAATCTCTAAGGCACCTAAAGCGTTTCTCATGTTTCTTGAACTTATGCTCTTGTTTGCATGCAGTCAATAAAACAACAGCGGGAAGTTTTCACCAAACTTGTGCAGACTTTACCATGCCAGGGTTTTCCTACATCACAATGAGGTGTAGTATTGACTGTATCTTCGGATTTGAACGGAGAAAACACAGATTAATGACCTCCCTCCTGCAGTTGTCCGCGGACCAAAACAAAAGCCAACTGGATTTAATGTAATTGAAGATACAAAATGTTGACCTGCACTTCCCACAAGATGGATAAACTCGCGCAGGCACTCCAGAAACTCCTGACAAGCTCTACAAAATCTTGATATGGTGTTTCATCTCACACTCTGTAAGCACTTTTTCCTGGAACCTTGTCTGTCCATCACACTGCTGTCGATAAAGATTTAATTATGCAGATTTTGATGGTAATCAAATAATGACTCATAGGCCATGTTGGGATCTCACTCTGTGTCCTAATACTGCAGACTAACAGAACACAGTATGGACTATATACATTAGTAATGATCATAATATGTTTTTCCTGTATGTGTACTGGGCTCATACTATAAGTGGCGACCAATTATATGTTGAGCAGTCCGTCTGCAAAACACACACATCCTCACATCATCTCATCCAGGTGCTTTGTCCAAAAAATCTGTAATTTTGATTTCTGCCTCTCTGCAACTCGCGACACCACTGAAGGCTCCTTCTCCAGCTCAGATTTGCTTTTCGTCAGGTACAGAGATGTTTGACACCTCTGATCATAAAATTGAAATTTTAACGGGAACATTCAACAGTGTTGTTTGGGAGGCATTAAACGCAGCATACTAATAAAACCATGATATGAACACTGTTTGTGTATTTGTTTTCAGTGTTCAGAAACAGTTTTACCTACATGTGGACATTGCATCTTGTTCACTTTCATATAAATGCATCGATTTCTTTGCCTACTTGTATGTACATGTGTTTACTTATCAGCTTTGTTGCCCATGTTTTTAGCTGTGATCCTATTTCAAACTCTACTGAAACCAGAATGCAAGGCACCCAACAAAATGAATGGAGACAATGATGCATGTTGCACAATAGGAGCATCCTGACCCTCCCTCCAGCTTCTTCACAAACAGTCCATTTGAAGCAGATATTCAAAATCCAGTGTGGTTCATATAACAGCTTGCTTGCTTGAACCAAACCACATTATAAAGTGCAGACTGCAGGTTTTGGGACAGTGACGAATTTTCTGTTGATTTAGCTTTGTAGTCAAGAACAATGGGATTCAAAATGAAACAATGACTGCGGTTAAAGTGATGAATTTCAGCTTTAATGGTGTTTGAGGTTGTTTAGATGAATTGTTCACGTCTAGTGCGGGAATTAACCGCAAACCCTGGCCTTCCCCCCAGCAGTCCAATCATTGCTTTGTAACAGTAACGAGGCATGGCAGGCTGGCGAAGCTTTGGATTGCTTCACATGCTGAAACAGTGTTTGCATGGGCCTCTATTTTAAGAGATTAATCTATAATGAGAGATTAAACAGTGTGCTTGTCTGCGCTAATGTAAACTGAAAGCTAGGCATTCCTTGATAACTAGCTCACAACCCACAGTAGTGACCGACTCTTACAGCTAAGCCCAGGGGGCATGTAATAAGCTGTATTAATATAGGTATATTAATACAGCTTACTATGTGTTATTTTATTGCTATTTCATTATAAAAATTACTATTTTATTTTGTGAGGCTACAGGTAAATGTTGAACATACCCTCTAAGATGCTATCAGAGTTTGAGGCTAAAGTTAGCAACTCTGTCTTGCTTTTTGGTTTCCCATACAAGTATGCTTTTCTACAGTAAACACTGAAAGGTTATGGTGAATAAATAACATTTTAATTACATTTTAATAAATAATACTCTATCATAGCCTAATAATAGGTGAAAACTGAGGTTTTAGTGTTAGCATTAGCTCGCTCTAGCTAGCTAAAGCTGATCAAATGTGACCGCAGACTTCTTTTGTTTTGTTCTGCGTTAAAATCAAAGATGTATTATTTCAAAAATGACTGCGTATTTCTTTTCAGTGGAACTCAGTTTTAATTTGAGTCTAGTTTTGGTCAATGCTAAATCACAGTTTTCTCAGACAGTATCTTGATACTGTTATGGATTGTGCTGAAGGATATTTCTCGTAAGCACACATTGAACTATGTGTTTTGCTATCTCGGCTGAAATTTCCTTTAACCATATATAATAGCAGTGTGTTATATTGTTTGTATTTATATTACTTCTACATTTTCTGCTAAATTCTGTGCCATGTTTCACTGAGTTAAAAAACGTGATTTCTGCCTTGTTAAGGCAGGCGAGCATGATCTGGGAAACGCCACGTTTATTTACTTTACATGGAGATAAAATTAACACCAATTACAGTGCGTCAAATGTTAACCGAATGAGTAAGTGTCTCCTTAGGAGTTGTTAGATATTCTAAATTATCTTTTCGAGGGAGTAGATGTTTACTGTGAGCTCAGCTCTGTTACATTTAATGGTATGTTAATGGAGCAAGGCACGCAAAGTGCTATGGAAATGCACTGAGCAGGAAAACCTTTCCAAGGAAAAATGCAGCGAGAATTCATGCTCGCACTTGCGCATAAATGATTGTTTTAACCAGGAAAACAACCTTTTGAGATGGCCACTGTGATGATCACAGATTTCCTTTGTCGTCAACATTTTTTCGTTGACAAAATTAACACTGCAAGATCATTAAAAAACCAGCACTTTAACTTCAAAGTCATTGTAAAATCCAGTCTGCTGGACTACTTCCACAACCACCTCAGTCAGTTTCTTAAAATTAGCCAGTATATCTCTCCCAACTGGCTGCCTTCAAAGCGTACTTGAAAGTGGAAACAGCCACACATCACCCCTTTCATTCCTTCAGTCTGAGGTAAAGGTTGCACAAGTGTTATGCCCAGTGAGAAGCATTAGCAGTTAACGCTCTTGCATAAATCATCCCTCATCGACCGCGTCGGCTCGCAGATTTATTTGAAATAGCGGCGAGTCCATATTGTATGAGGCTGGCACAGACAAAAACATGTCATTCTCAATCCTGTTTCATTGATAGACTTTTCTGGACCGTTGGAGAGGCTCTTGTCAAGATTATTCCCAATCATGGAGGAGCATTTATTATCGGCGACCTCTTATCTCTCCCTCCCTGTCAGATAATGACAGTGCCAGAGAAACAACGGGTGACCTTCATCTAAACCCTCCACTGGGAAGAGTCTGACAACCGTTGTGTGTGCATTCATAGCATATCACACTGGTGTCACTCCTGATAGATGTTGGTTGCAATATGGAGGAAATCAGTGTTTATTGCAAACAGTGTTTCCCTTTCTTCTTTATTACTTTTCACTCCTTTTCTTCTCCCTCTTTTCATCTCCTTTTTTTTGACAATTCTGAGTCAAGCTTTAGATTAACTGCTTCCATTCATTAACAAATCCAATATTTTAAGCTGAGTGGATTCCCATTATTTTCTTTCCGGAGACTGAACTCTGCCATGCATTCATTTAATTCCCCCATGTATGAAATAATATCCTGCCTTGCACAGCCAAGCCATTACAGCTAGTTTTGCTGTGGCATGATAAGTGGATGTATAAGGAACAATGATTAATCTCAGCAGCCTTCCTCCCACTCTCTCATTAAGGGTTTCCCATCCTCCTTTCCAATACAATCACACCAAGGACCTTTTGAGTACAGCATTAGATTGGTATCTTCTATTGATTGTTTTGAAACCGAGAGTGAAAAAGAAAAAGACAGTGTTTTCTAAGAACTATGCGCCGTTCAAGAATTGACAAAATTGGTGAAGACACTGGCGAGGTTGTTGATAAAGTGGTGTTTAAAAATCGCCCAATAAAAGCTTTTCTTCTCAGCTTAGCCTTCCACTTAAATGTACATTCTGTTTATTGTCAGCATGGGTCTTATGATGATATTTCTGTCCTTCATGGCCATGCTCACGATAACATTTTACTCACTGCTTCCATTGTAGAGATTCTGAAAACATGGACTCCATTCAGGACAATGTGAGTAGAGGCCATGAAAATGGTAACCTGTGGGAATAGGTGCATGTCTGTGGCCAACAGCTTAGTCATTGATGTTACTGAGTAACTGATATAAGTGCTGATTGGGCCTGTAAATCAACGTGAATCAGCAAAGAGTCTTTGCGATGGTGTAACTAAAGTTTTTACCATGACAAAATATGGCCCGACCATAAAACACCTGCTTTCAGAATGGAGCTTGGTTTAACGGTCCGTCCATTCAGAGGACCACTGGGAGTCAGAGGGTATTTTAGCATTAATTATTCACATAGCTGAGCTGACCTACCTTCTAATGATGAACTTCGTAAACAACATAAAGTAATACAGGAAGTAGGGATGAACCTACTTCTCTCGGCTCGTAGGAGAAGGTCGTGAAATAAACACAAATGGCGATCAAAATAGGGACTGCTGTTCCGCTTTGACAGAGCGGAGTTTTTAGTTTACAGTAATGTCACATTAGACAAAAATAGTGTCTTAAAAACAGAAAAAGTGACGGATATCAGAAATACATTACCTGGAGATTCTGACAGGACTGACAAGACACTCATTAACCCCGGTTTCTTTAGTTTTTTTTCTATATAACGATGCAGATAGTTGATCAGCAATGACTTAATATGATTGTTTGCCTGATGGGCCATAAGTTTTGGGCTCCTATCTAATAAGTAATATAGTATTCTTATTTTATTCTATTAATCTGGAAAAGACCTCACAATCTGCATTTACTGCAGGGCACATTTTGAGTATATCATGATAAATATGAAGCAAAAACGAAGTGCATATTTCTGCTTTATTTGGCCTCATACCTGATGACTCCATCATATTCACCCATCACACTGACTGACTCCGACTGTTGAGTGCTTATGCATGCACATTAGCAATTTTGCAGGAATTGTATTAATTTTTTTATAAAAACATTCTCTGTACGAGGCCAAACAGCAGGTGCTCAGACCCCCTTTGAGGTCTATCTATGCACGTGCATGAGCCGCTTTATCCGTTGGGCTCTTGTCCCTATAGACAAAATGAGAGAATAGCATCCCACTTGACAAATACTGAAATATCGCTTTAATTCTCGAGAAAACCTACAAGCTCTCTGCTAATGATGGGACATGCTTGCCAACTGAAGCCCTGCACGTCCCCAAGTCCCTCTTCTCGCTTGCGGATTTGTTATTAACCTTTAGCACAATTAAAATGTTCAATCTTACAAGGCTAGAGGCAAAGCAAAACAAAGCAAACCCCAGGATGAGATCCTTCTCCCAGAGATGCTGATTCACTCCTCCAGGACTCGAACCATAGAAGTGGGCGCTTTGTAACTCCCATTGATTTTTAAAGGGCCGTTTATTCCACTGAGTCCGAGAATGATTTACATTATCTCCTCAATTAGCAAATGAGAATGAAATCTGCTGCATTTTCCTTGTCACCCATCCTTTCCTGACATCTCTCCCCTGAGTTAGCGTTTATGCTGCACCAGGCCAGTGTGCCCCCCTCCCCCAGTTTTATTCATTTAGTTTTTAATCACTTTCGATTAGATTTTTGCCTATTAGCCTGGGTTTAGATTCAGAGGATCAGCAGAGGGGATTTTCCCTCGATGAGACGCTCATACATCAGTGTCAGACCGGCAGCCATTTTATCTCTGGTCTCTGAATGAAAAATAAATAATGAGTTGTCTGTTCAGGCCTGTCCTGGCTGAATGGGAGAAATGCGCTCATCAATAGGTCTTCTCTCAACACCAGGCAATGGAGTCCCTGAGGAGGGTTTCAGAAAAACGCTCATCCAAATAAAACTGCAGCTCTTAAACTTTTCTTTTTCAAGGCATCATGTTGTTTACTGCAAGTCAGTGTCACAAACATGACCATCCAACCAGGTTATGCAAAAGGATTTTTATATTTTTAAGTTTTGGTTAGCTGTTTTGCTGGGAGGTCAGAATGTATTATAGCCAGTGCTAGAACATCTCATAAAAAACAAAGTTCAAGCAGTTATGAGGTCTCACAAGAGCGAAACGTCTTCTATTATGTAATACTGATATTAACTTTTGAACTCGCTGTTTGGTCCTCAACCTGCAAAAGTCAAACCCTTGTCTCACTTAATTTGGTGTGAGGGCGAGAGCTGTTTACCTGAATGCCGAGCCGTTCGTTTTTTTTGCTTGTGGTGCAGCAGCCCTCTCACATGTAACTGTCAAAGAGATGCGAGTTGACGGCTGGAGAGAATATGTGAGCGAGGGAGAGAGGGCAGGTGTGAGGATGTTGGGGGAGGACAGGAACATGAACATGATGCTGTTCTCTGGAATTTCTGTTTCCTAAAACTCAAATTAAGCTTTTTTCAAGGACCACTTACCTTAAATTTAGCAAATTTCTAAACTCATCTAGATCCTAATAACAATTCAGTCATCACATGGATGTTTGGGTGAAATATTCAGGGCTTTCAGTTGCTCCTGTGGCTCTCCACTGTGCCTGACTGGTCGAGAAATGTCTGGAATTGTGCTATGCTAGGGTGAGGTTAGACATCTCCAACTTGTCAGGATAACTGGACCTGTTCACTAATGAGCAGCTGGGCCCATCCAGCTACATCCGTCTCCACCAGAGGACTGGATGTCTTCACTCTCCTGCAGCCCGGGCTCTTATTATGCCCAGGTATTTATAAGTATAGCCTGGCAATCACATAGAGATGTCAAGCTTGGGCTCTAGAGAACATCGGATACCTTATTAGTGCTGTAAAAGTCAGCCAGGTAGAATTCAACAAGAAATCGAAGGTGCAAAGTTGGATAAGAATTACAAAGCATGTGACTGTCCGTCAACCTCCTCCACCATTCTTGTGTGCGACCAGAAATAGCTTCATTATTTGTTGTTAGAGCTGCCAGCAGAAAATTGACTTTTAAGCATTCTCATAGATATCTATTGACTTTTGTGTTTGCGTTTGAAAGCGAGTTAGAATTGATTATGCTAATATTATGAGTCATAGCAGGATTCGTGCCTCTTTGGTGTGTCCACCCATGTTGTGACTGTCTGTCCTTTGGGATGAATTTACCTGCGCGCTTCCAGTCTGTCTGACTTGTCTCTATCGATCTGTCGGCTATACCTCTTCTCTGCTTTGAGGGGCACGTATTGTGCAGTGCATAATTTCATGTTTCCAATGTTCACACAGGATGGAGGTAAAGCTAAGGATTGAACCAATGAGGACAAAAATACATTAGTCAAGCTAATGTTGTGGCTCTACTGGTTGGTCCACCACTTTTGAAATAACTCAACAACTATTGGATGGATTGCCATGTACAAGTATTCATAGTCCCCAGAGGATGCATTCTACTGATTTTCATAATCCACAGACATTCGCTTTAGCGCCATCAGCAGGTCAGAAATCGAGTGACATCAACATCAACTTGAGGTATACTTTGTATTTATAGCTAGCATGCTAAACTGAGACTGTACATGACAAACATTATACCCTCAGCATGTTAGCGTGCTCATATTTGCAGCTACCTCAAAGCACCTCTGTGCCTTCAGCTTCAGAGCTGTTAGCATGGCTCGTTAGAGGTTTGACATTCTGGGAAATCATGTTGAACTATTCACTTTCTTGCAGAGTTAGATGAGAGGATAGACACCATGCTCATGTCTGTACACTAAATACGACCACCACCAGTAGCCGGTTAGCTTAGCTTAGCACAAAGACTGGATATCTGAACAAAAAGTATAGAAGTGAGGAGGCATTTTTTGTTTTATAAGAGGTTATGTGTTGGGCTGTTTGTCATCCAGGACCAGTTACCAGGCAACCATCTTATCCATATTACACACGAATTGTTCACACTGGAAAAGTGACAAAATTAGGTTTAAACAAAACTCATCCTGCTGTTTGATTGAAAGATTGAAATTGAACAGTGCAAATATTATATAATTTCCTGTTGATATAAAATATTACAGTTAAATACCATTAAGATTAGTATGCAGGATATACTGCACACAACTGGTACACAATGTGGACTTGGGGCACAGCTTTTGTGGTGGGTAAAGATATCATTGGGATTGTTTTGGATGTATTTAAGGCATCATTCAGACACCACTTAAAAACACACAAACAAGCAGGTAGTAGATGCATCTTTGTCCGCCCCACTGAGCCGCCACCACCAATGTCATCACTCATGTTTGCATGTTCCAAGTTGCCGCTGTAGATATGTGGGAGTGAGTCATGGCTGCTGTCATGCTCTGTCCTTTTTGCCCCCCCCACCACGTCTGGTAGAATGACTAAAACCATTCAACTCGATAGATATCAGCGAGCGTGTGACAAGCTTGAAGACGCACACTTCAGAGCTGCGAGGAAAGCCCCATGACATCGAGCAGGGTGCACTGTTGGCTCCTGACAGTGGGATATAAATAATACCTTTATTTAACTCCTATTTTTAGATTTCATTCCAAATTTGCTGAGCATAATTGCTGCGTTAGAAGAAGGGAAATTGGAATACGGAAAAAGGTGGATGCATAAATTCCTTAGATGAATGAAGATTAAAAATGCATTTAACTTGATCTAACCATCACTCTGCCGCTTCCTGATAACATAATATTAATAGCGTGATCATAAGAAGTCCTTATAGGTTGCATTCACTGAGGCCTCAGTCGTGTGTGTGTGTGTGTGTGTGTGTGTGTGTGTGTGTGTGTGTGTGTGTGTGTGTGCGCGTGCGTGTGTGTGTGTGAAGTAGCATTGTGTTTATAGCAGGAAAATCCTGATTGTGCTTCAACAAGATTGATTCAATCTGCCCTTTAGTTCGTGACATAACATTTAAATGGAACATTTAACTCCCCCTCTTCATGCTCTCTCATTTGAGCACTTATGCACACGCACAAACACACACAGTCACACTCACACATGCACAACCCAACCACACAAACCCCAAGAGCAGCAGCTGGAACTTGTTAATTGCGAGCGCTAAATTCAAACGCTATCGTTATCTTGGTTGGCAGTGGCATAAATATTAATATATCATAAAGAGCCATAAAAAGCTCGCCGAGCCTCATTTGGATCCATATATATGCAGCTGTTAGTGTCTGTCGGGGGAGAAAGGGACCATCATTTGTTGAAGGAGGGGGGGTGAAAGCAGGCCTTCCACAAAAGTAGCCCCAGCAAAGAGGGCAGGAAATGACTTGCTCTCCAAAAAGAAAGGAAAGAGAGCTGTGAAAGAGGAGGATGCTGGGAAATTGAGCTAACAGCATCGTCCAGGGGCCAAAAAAATCAAAATGTCTGATTCAGAGTGAGGTGAAGAGGCAACGTGGCAAAAACATCTGCTCTCCAGGAGAAGTTTTTGACCCAATCGATGCGCACACTTGCTGCCTTACTTCATCCTTTCCTCTGTAGACACCATACACCCTAACACACACACGCACACACACTTGCCCTGTCCTTGGTACTCAGCTGTCCAGGGTGCACCAGACGGTAGAAGTGCTGTTGCGCTGCACTGCTGTGCTCGCTGTTCCTCTCTCCGCCCGGCTTGGTGTCTGCCTGCAACTGCTGAGAGCAGAGCGGAGATGGCAGGTGTTGACAGAGTTCCACCTGAAGGGATTTTATCACTCCTGAACGCTGCCGCTCCCCAGCTGCTCGCCGTGCTGCTTAATCAACGCAGACGTCACAAAGTAAAGAGAAAGAGTCGGGGAAGGTACAACAATAGCTTGCTCGTGTGTGCGCGGGCATGGAAAGGTGGGGGAAAAGAGATTTATTTGATGAAAGACATCACGGCTTCCATCCCAAAATAAACACCAATGTAATTAGCCATCAGTAGGCTCATTAGCTGTAACGGAGATTATAAACAACATGTCGGGCGTGTTCACAAACCAGAACATCACACTGAAACCGCAAGGTTATGGAATAAGATGAAGAGTTATATTACACTCAGTCATCACTGCCTTACTGGAGTAGTGTTTGCAACAAAACTAATTAGCCTAGCGACAGTCACTTGCTAAGTTAATTGGCGGCGGGTGAGTGGGAGAGCTGGATTATTGTAGGCAGTGTATTTCAGACAGGAGCCTGCTTCTTTGACATGTGAATAGGCTGTGTGGGAAATGGAGACAAATTATTGCAGCGTTATTGATTGACTGACCAAATGAGATGGAGAGGCAGACAGAGAGGAGAGTGGGTGGGAGACACAGGTAAAAAACAGCAAAGACAGGAGGAGGAGGAGGAGGAGGAGGGAAAGGGAAGGGGGGCAGACTGAGAGAATGACTTCAGCTCGCTGTATCAAGGTCTATTTTTTCATCACGAACTGCTCTAAAGCAATACAAATGTGTACACTTTCCCATCTTCCAAACGTCACATTTGCTGAATCAGTGTTTACATCTTCCACAATTTGACACTTAAATCTGTTATCCCAATGTAAACAAAAAGGAGAGCCCCAGCATTAAAATTCAAAACACACCACCGCAATCTGCTCAAGCTCCTCAATTGACTGACGTGTCTTCTCCACAGCGACTGACTCCATATTGACTAAAGTTGAAGGGAGAATATGTGACCCCTCACTGGGTTCATCGACTACATTTGCACATAACTAAAGTTATTCATATCTTGATTTTAATTGAAGTCTGTAACGCGTTCTGTTGGCAAAAAGAGAAATAAATAAAAGCTTTGTTACCAACTGGGAATCAGATCAAGACACCAAACCTAGATTCCCTCTGTCAGCAGACAGTCTTTGGGTTATGTCAGTTACACAGTAATATATATCTGAACTTTGCTAACATTAGCCACTTTAAGCGACTGATCAAAACTGTCTGAGTTGAGCTGTTGTGAGAGTAACCTCTAAATTTTGCCGGGCACATAACGTCCACAAGACATGCCTGGTGGAATCTCAGGCTAAGGACTTGAACCACGATGCATTTTGTAGCTTATAAATTCAACTTTTCATTCAGAGGAGGAAGATTATGTTTTGTCTTCAATCAAAAGCAATAAAGTCAAGTTTTAAAGTGGCAATAATCAATATTTTTATGTTAACAATGGATAACAGAACTACTTATGTGTGACAGGGGTCACTTGTATAGCAAACCAGGAAAGTTTATCAGGACTCCCCTCAACCACGACAGGACAAACAGCATCTTTCAGATCATTGTTTTCTTGTTATGGATCATAATTTTACAGTTCTGGTCTCACCGCTCCCATCTTTCAGCATTGCTTCATGTTGTGTTTTGCAAAAAGAAAGCTCTAAAATCCAATGCACGCTAGCTGCAGAGCACCAAATGATGTTTAGCAACCAGCTAGTAAAATATGTGGGCTATTAAGCTTAGACTTCCCTTACAGATGGTGGAGAGCAAAACTGAGGTAAAAGTGAACTAAAAAGAGTGAATATTGACTTATACTCATGAATTCTTGCTAATGTTTCCCCGTGACTGCTATATGAGTAAATAAGCAACTGTTTGTCAGGTACATAAGTGTTATTTACAGTTTCGGCTGCCCACATGTGGATAAAAGAATCAGCTGATCGGTTTAAAGCTTGGTTCATGTTAGTATTTTTGAAAAACGTACTGTATGAAATGTAGATTTTTCCTCAAAATGTCAACCTTTTCAGCCACTTCAAGTTACCGGTAATCTAGTACAGAGGGTCAAAATTTACAGTGCCTTTAAAAAAAACGAGATTTCTTGCTTCCATGGAGCCATTTAATCCAGGTTTTCTCTATGCAGATGTATATGTAGCCTGTGTACACATACAAAAGCCTGTTTCATACTTTAAAGCTGCCTTTAATGTGTACAGCACATTAGTCTAATTGATTTCTTTGGCACACGGAGGAGTGTTGTTCCTCACAGCGAGACCTCTTTATCTTATTCCCCTGCTTCTCTTTCTCTTCACCATGGTGATTTATTTGTCCCTGGGTTAGAGGCGTCACTGCCTTCAGAGTCGTATACTCTCCCAATCAGTCACAGCGAGGTCCAAGGCTCTCAGCTGTCTGCCAAGCTTTCTCTTCAGAAAGGCCTTGTGAGAGGCTGTAGATGTGTGTGTCTCTCTGTGTGTGTGTATGCAAATAAGAGGAAAATATAAAGTTTGGTTATCTCAACATATAGAAATACACACATTGGAGGGTCAGTGTGACTTGCTCGACTATTGAAGCAGCTTTTCTGTCCTTCCCTGTGCGGGCAGCTTGTTACGACTAATGTGTTTATCTCACAGCGCTGCTGCCAGAGAACCTACATCACGCAAATCAAATGCATGCTGGGATACAGACCCGAGAAGCCTGCATGACAGCTAATTCCAAACACTGGCATAACACACACAAACACTCACACATGATGCTTTTACATAACCCAAAAAAAAGGCATCAACATGGCATTTATCTCTTAATTAGGCTTCGATGTGTGTGTGTGTGTGCGTGTGTGTGCAGCCCGCTTCCCCTGCCAGCAACTCAAAAGGAATGAGCAATGAAAGAGGTGGCGAGGGATTTTCTAATTGACAAGCTGTCTAATTCATTCTGTCTTTATGTATATGCACACTGCAGTCATCACCAACGCATACAGTGAATATGCAAAAACTAATTGCCCTCGACAAGAATAGTGCTGGAATTCTGTTATAATATCTTTAGAAAACCTAATGAGTGTGGCCCTGTCATTGCTGGGCTCCAGTCTCTTTGTTCCCCCTTTATGCTCATAGTAGCATTCAGAAATAATGACGCACACACACACACACACACACACACACATATGCGCACAGATAAATGGGAGCCAAATAATGTGGGTGCAGCAGAAGCACAGGCCATACTGTTGAGGGGTGTTTTGAAGCACACGAGACAGAGAAAATAGGGCTAATTTAAATTGCCAGATGTGATTGGGTTCTATTGTGTGGTCTGGGTTAGCTAATGGGTGGCAGTCAAAGGGAAAGCAGGAGGAAGGATAAGAGTGAGGGAGTGAGGCGGAAAGAAACCGGGAGAACAGCCTTGATGTGCAGAGCTTATTAGGGCAGGGCTGCTGAATTGGACTTGATCACTGGGGATTGTTTGGCAAAGCCAATATATCAGCTCTCGCTGAAACACTGCAATCCGACTTCCCTCCTTATACAGCACACACGCTCATACATTCACAAAATCACATACGTACTCTCTGGAGGATATATATGTAGCCTGTATATACAGTACCCTCACACATTCAATACAGATAATCACTACATGGTCTCCCCTTGAACTCAAGGCAGTGAGAACATCAGCTCGGGGATAGCGAGAGGACGTGTGGGTGGGGGACCCAACTGGGCTCTAAATTAGCCCAGCAGAGCTCGGCACTCCATCTCGGCTTACTGAGCAGAGACAGAGCGTATGCACAGCTTTCCTTTGGCGCAATATGTCACACCAACTGGCATCCAATCGAGTTTTGTCGTCTCAATCTGCTTTGTTTTGGATATAAAACACGACTTCCCAAGCAATTTTTACGCCGCTTTCATCAACAAGAAATCATGCGATGATGTCTCGCTTTGTTTGAAGGATTTCATGGCGGGAGACGGACATCCCAGTTTTGATTTATTTCCCTGAATTGTGTTTTTATCAGTTGAGGGACTATCAATCAAGCTGATTTTGGTTTATTTATTTTAAGAAAGCAAATGCAAATGAACTCTTCTTTCCTCTTTAAGCACAGGTACTACTTGGGTAATCATGTTTACGTCTAGGTAAACTCGTTAACACTTGTTACTGAGGCTATAAAATTTCTTATACTTGATTTTATTCTGTTCCTGAGGACTTTCCGTGCTTGGCATTCAACAACTAGTCAATAAAACAACTACAGCTGTGCTGACATGGGCTTCGCATCGTGGTGCTTTTAAGCATGCTAACATGCTGATGTTTACATTTTGGATCTTAGCTTCTTTTAGCATGTTTGCATGCTAATATTTGCTCACTAGCACTAAACACAAAGAACAACTGAAGCTTGAACTTCATTAGTTTTGCAGATTTGACACTGACCGAATGAAAATGACCATAGCAGAGCCAAACAGAAGCCTCAAAGCCGTCTATACCACAGCGGACATGAGCAACTGTTTTCATGGTGTTGTTTTAACATCCATTCGCTGCATCACCCTCATGGCTGCAATGAATCAGTCAGGAGTTAGATGACAGTGGAATGAGAGGCACAGGAAGCAGCGAGGACAGTGTGCTGTTGATGAGCAGAACATGAGAAGATCTCATTTTCTTCCTCATTCTCTCTCTCCGCGTCCAACAAAGCATCCTTTAATCACTTTGACTTTGAACACTAGCCCCTAATGGCTCCCAGGGGTTCGGCGCGGCAGCCATCTTGACAAATTCCTTCTGTTCGGAAGGGAAAGTGATATAATTTTAATAGGAATCCTGTTGCTCAGATATCTCACACACGCACGCATGGTGATGGAAGAATGATGAAAAGCTGCATCGTGGGAAAAAATTAAGAGGATGAGAGAAGCGAGAGTCATATCGGCAGAACGTGACATCCAGTGTGTCAGCATAGCAAGTTATTTCAGTTTTCAGCACACAGTTCATTCCATGCCTCTTTTAATCATGATAATGACCTTTCTCTCACCTCAACTAAGCTGTTTTTTGAAAAATGACTAAGCAGTCTTTGTTGCCTAAACTTAACTAAACCTTAAACCTGCAATAACTCATATTTTGTGGCCACTTGGGGACTGCAGAAAGCATATCATCAGCTCGTTAGCAAACACAGAGCTACATTAGCATTCATTCCTGTCTCTGGCCACAACACTTTTATTCAAGCATTTAGGGACACATAAAGGTCTAATATGATACTGCGTCACATTTCCACCAGTTTCAGGGCACCCACAAGTACACTGCAGTACATTTTCTCCACTGGAAGGGCCCCTTAGAGGACATCATATCATGTCAGGTTTCACCATCGAGGCATCCCTTTTCACATACAAATAGTCATGTGATCCACTGTATAAAACTGCTTTAACCATAGAGGTCACGCATCTGAAAACACTCATACGGGAGTGTTTGGAAGGCGAACATCCTCTTTCGTCATCATTAATATTTCCATACAGTGACACACAAAGGCCAACATGTTGCATCCTACTTTGTTCATTATGATCATAGTGATTTATAGAGGTGGTGACAATGTCAAATCAATCTATCAATGAGCCGCCATTTAAATTCAATAAATCATTGAAGGCTGGCCCTCATTTACAGAGATGTTGAATTGAAAGGATACAGAAAACAATTCAATTAAAACCAAAACCTCAAAGAGAAAACCTGCCCTGAAACAGAACCAACATTGTGCAGCTCCAGTGATTTTGGACACTTAAATCAGTATCTGCACACACAGACAGCTGATGGCTTCATACGGAGCAGGTCCATTAACGTGAAATCATTGAGTAATGCAGTTTGAGACAGTGCATGAAAATTAGCCGTTCTTCCAGCTGTGAACTAAAAATGTCTACGATCCTGTGAAATCGCAGTCGGTGCTGTTGTGCTGGGAGTTCTTCTGTTACTTACTGTCAATGGGGCTTCATCATCACAGTCTCCACTGCTCCACATCCATTACAGGAAAACTAAGCTGTTCAAACAGTCTGAGCGTAAAGGAACCAGGAAAACAGACAATCCCATATCGAGAATAATTCATTTCAACCAGAGGTGCAAAATACATATATGCACGCATCTGTTCCAACACACCCTCGCTCTTGCACAGATTAGTCACCACACTACTGTGAGCAGCCCCTGACATGTGCCAATCTGACTTGTTTACACTTGTTAATTGCTTAAAGGCAATTCCTCCAGATGCAGTGCACACATCATGGCAACAGGAGACTATGATTAGATGCTCCTTGTTTGTGCTGCTGGAGAAAACACACATAGTTCAGACAGAGAACAAGGCACTCCAGAGCTTGCTAATTATGCCTGTTTGTGAATTCAAGCAGTGGACGTTTGCCCCTAAACCAGGGGCATGCATGTGAGAGACATGCACTGCTGTTGGGATGCCTTTGATTTTCTGTCATTGGAAAAAATGGCTGCTAACATTTATTTATTTTTTTACTTTGGCTCCCTAATTCCAGCAATGTTAATTATTACTCACATTTTTTTTTAGTTTGTTAATTAGGAAATATTTAAGATGAGAATCTGGTTTAAAAATCAGGGGGACAGAACAATACATCTGGGGGGGAATCTATCACGGTGCAGGCCTGGCTTGTTAGCATTCCTGTTTGCTAGCATCCTCTGGGGAAATACCTCCACTGTGAGCCTGCAGCCCTATAGCTGTCATCACAAATATGGTCTGAGAAGGCCCCTGGGCTTAGTTAGACTCACATTATTTTCCCCAAATGATGTTCAGGCGGTATAAAATGTCTTTCAGAATTCACTGGGGAAAGGTAATGGTGCGTCACGGCTTAAATCTTTCAAATGATTAACAAAAAGCTATTGGCATAACTGCAGTGGCATTTGTTTTTCTGCGCCCACGTCATCAGCGCACTGAGCTGCACGTGGCATCATCGTCTTGGGTAAAATAAAATGATTTATAATGGAGACAAAAGGAGTGAATTGGACATTTATGAACAGGGATAATCATGTGGGGATGCGAGAATGAAGGTCAACTCAGTTATTCTGTCAGGCTGTAATATTTCACTGCCCTGACTGTTATTGAATGTCTGACAAGCTCAGTTTCAATTCAGCTAATTCTGAAATGAATTGCTGCTCGGTTGTGTTAATTACTTCTTGAACTGTTTTCCAGCCAACTTAACGTTTCCCAATCATGCAACACACAGCACATTGTTGTGGCTAATAGTGCAATGCCTCATTGACTGTTTGCTAATCTCCTCATATGAGAAACCATTGGACAAGCAATTTGTTCAATTGAAGGAATTAAGTCAGAGATTAAGCTCCACAAATGTGTGGTAGTTTGCTTTCTCAGAGTTTCAACTGGGCTTTTGCATCCAGCGTTAATTAGCATCCCGGGCTATCCATGCTAGTGGCTACAAGCTAAATTAGCCCAAGAATGTGAAACAATAATTTAATGCTGATGAGTTTTTTTTAATTCTTTCTATTAAACCAAATAACACTCTGCTTGATTCCTGTAGGAGGAGAGATTAAGAAGTCGTTGAATCATGAGCCCAAATGATCCTTTTCACTATCTGATCAAACAAGAATGTGCTTTTAATGGTTCCAAAATGAGGTTTTTCCTATCTGAAATTTCTCTTTAGCCGGATGTCAGGAGAAATGTGACAGGAGAAAGAGGCTGGCTCACATTAGAAAGAGCCCAGGTCAAATGTGACCTCTGTTAGGACGTTATGAGTGCCTCGTTCTGCAAAGCAAAACCACAGTTGCAGCATTAAAACAGATTTTTTTAATGTGGACCCGAAATAAAATGTGCCAATCCATCATACAAAAAGTACGACAGCTTTCATTTCAACTGTCCTTTCACATCCACTGTGTTAATTAGCATCCTGGGCTATAGAGAGCTAGAAAGCCTTTGTTTCATGGCTGGAGCTTCAGTTATTAGAGTTTTACAAATGTCAGTGGCATTTTGAACAAAGTTTATTTACTTCTTGTGTCTTCTGGTTTCACTTCAGCTCTCTATGGCAACTGGGCTTTTATGTCCACAGTGTTAAAGCTAAATCAGTTCAATGATGTTAGATAAGGAATTTACAAATGAGTGTTGTCATTAACTTTATAAAAAATATAATTCTCTGTAGGAGGGCACATAAAGCAAAAAAAAAAAAAAAAGCTCTAGCTTTAATTTAGCTTGGATCTCAAGAGACACATGGCAGTGGAAAATGGCATGGACATTATGGGTGTATACCAGAGTAATGTGGACAATTAGGGCACTAATGTAAAGGAAGCCCACATTTACAGCATTAAAACATCAGCGACTTCATGTGGGCGGCCTCTATATGGGCAGAAATAAAATGTGTGCTTCGTCATCATAAAAAAAAAAAGCATGGTGGTGCCTTAGGGTGTCATTAAAAATCCTAAATGATGTGCTAATCTGAGGGGCGCTGTGTATGTGCAGGGATCGTCCGCATTGAGATGCAAAGCTGCGATGGAAGGCGCCTATTTGCCTCTCCAGATGACGCGGGAGCTTTCCTGTTTGACACAGGATTAATAATAACAATACGGAGATTTATTCGCTTGCGTAAAGCTCGAGGTCTCTCTTGCCTCCTCTCCCTCATGCTCTCTTCAGTGGTTTTAATATTTGACTAATTCCTGCACGCCACCGCAGAAGCAGATGATAGGAGGAATGAGCGTGAGTGCGGTGTTGTAACCTTTTTGAAGTCATTTTTGCCTCAAGGCCTTTTGATGTTGGGGTGTAAAATGGTCTTCGTTTGAAATGCACAGAAAAACCCGTCAAACATATGGAATAAACGTCTCTCGGAGCAAATGAAACCTCATTGAGATGCATCCTTGTGGACTAATAAAACAGCATTCGGTGAGGCAGCGCCGGCTTTCTTGAAGCTTTTAAGAGCAGGCCACCATCTCTTCTGTTTTGCCTGTGCACAACTTAATCGAGTTTGTCGAAGAAAACAACAGATGAAAGCTTGTCTGAGGCTTTTCCTTTATGTGTGTGTGCGTGGCCCTGCCTCTCTTTTCGCCTGGATGTGTGTGTGAGCGTGCATCCGTATCAATCCATCCAATCTCTGAGCCGACCAGCCTCTTGAGAAGTGCTGTGGTAGCTCAATTAGTAAAGCAGCCAGCAAATTACGGAGCTTTTTTCTTCCCCTCTCGCTTCCATTTGTTTTGTTTTCCTCCTTATACTCGCACTTTTCTCATAACGGCGTAAGCCAAAACTCGGAGTTAAATAAGAGAAAATCACACTTGCACAAACACCGTCTTTCATATCCGCGGATACGAACAGACACACAGGCACAGAGCATACAGAGTACAATATCACCTTTTGGCCTCAGCCATCCACACCACGATTTTCCGTGTCTCCTCAGACGCGATGACCTGTGAAGGTGAAAGCCAGAGGAGCCAATTAGAGCGCACAAAACCATCCAGGGCCCCTTTCTTTCATCCATATATCCAGCTCTCTCACTCAACACCTTCCTGCTACTGAAAACCAGCCCAGTCGTCAGAATAAACTATTGGCAGTGTACGTTCCTGCAAACCACGAATATGTTGAATTTGTACGCTTCATATGTATCATTCAAATAATAAGTGTCGGAGTGACATGGTTCACGGGCTCCATCAGGAGGTGGTGGCATGAAAGCCAGGGCAAATGACTGCCAAGCAAGCAGCAGACCATTGTTTGAGCCATGTTTGTGAATGCAAAACCGGGTATTTCAACAAGAAGTCGGGACATTTTCCAGCCGTGTTTGTAGCTACAAAACCGGATATTTTAAGCCAAAACATGACCTTTTCATAACCCTAACCAAGTGGTTTTTGTGTCTAAGCTAACCAGACCATAACCACAGTGTTGTCAAACCTATAACTGAAACATAAAGAAATGTTGAGTTGTGAAAAACATTCAGAGGAACCTCTGCAGTAGCATGTTTCATTGAATGTCTAAATATTATAGACATGATTTCTTTCACTTTTGGCCTATTAGTTTGTGGGTTGTGACTGGCTACAGTCAAGTCAGCTTGACAACCTTTTGATCACCAGATGCTTTGAGTGGAGTCAGTGGTGGCCAATCAGTTCGATGGAGGCAATTTTCAGGCGCTATTCTTCTCGAGTGCTTGCTCAGGTGGAACTGCTGACACCTGGTCCACGGTTATTGTGTAATCCCGCTCTGTTGTACAAAACCATTGACAGATCTTTGTAGTTACCTTTCAGGTTGTTGAAGGTGATTCAGACATTTTTACTTCTTCTGCAATGCCTGGCAAACCAGCAGTTTGTGGTCAACTCAGTGACTTCAGTGCACCCTCATATGCTTGCTGTTCTTGATGCAGCCTGTGGACATATACAGAAATTTATGTTGACTTGGTCGAGCAAAAACAACTTAAAACTTTTTGACGTTTTGGTAAAGACACTTTCTTGCTGAGAGTTACATGAGCAGATCAACACCACTCATGGATATGCAGTAAATATGAAGCTACAGCCAGCAGCTGGTTAGCTTAGCTTAGCACAAAGACTGGAAAAAGGAAAACAAATAACATGGTACTGATTGTACAGATTCAACAAACAAGATGAGATGTGTTAAAAACTGAGCTTTACAGGAGAAATATATACATGTATTTTTAGTTTTGGACAGAGCCAGGCTAGCTGTTTCCAGTCTTTATGCTAAGCTAAGCTAAGCTAAGCATCTCCTGGTTCTTGCGTCATATTTAACAGAAAACAATGACAGCAGTATTGATCTTCTCAGCTAACTAACAAGAAAGCAGACAAACACATTTCCCAAAATGATTTAATTTTTCCTTTAAGCGACTTTGGCATGAGCTAGCTGGTTGTCATCAGAAGAATCACATTTTAAGAGAGGGAGCTCTTAAATTAGGCCTTTGAAAACACATTTGCATTTGAATTATGACCAGCACAAATCATTTTCTTAACTGCCAAGTGTTGAAAAGTATTTTGTTTTTTTCATGGCAAATGAAAAGCGACATTTCTATTCAGCTTCTTCCTTTTTTTTTGTCTCAATAGTTGTGAAGACAGAGAATACATAAACAGAGAATTACATATTCATTTAGGCCAGGAGGTAAATAAATCCCCTTTGCCCTTGAATTTTTTTGTTTGTCTGTTTAATGAGTGCATGAATTCTACCTACTCAAAACAAAACCTTATGGAAGAGCGGAGACATCCGACAGCCTTTTTTCCTCCCAGAGAACAATAAAGGACAATGCTAACAAACTGAAAGGTCGTGGTAATTGTAAGAGTATGGAGAGGTCACGACAGATCTTAAGAGAAATTTTAATTCTGGCTTAGTTAAGTGATCATGTGTGCATCGACATAGCAGCTGTGGGGAAATAAAGTGTCTGTGCAACAATGAAACTCCATCTTTGAGTGACATAAACCTCTAATTTTTCTGTTTTACAGTGCTTCTTGTCATCACGTCATATTTTAAAATTTCCACATTTAGTTTTTAGTCACATTTGAAGAAGTAAAGCTCATTCTTTAACCACTTTGGCTGCTTTTTATGGAATGCACTGGACCACTATTCTGTGCACAGGGAAAGGAAAATGCTCTTTTTCAATGTCTGAAGTACATTTTTCAAATTTTTCACAAATGCTTTTTCACAAAGATCCTTTAAATTAACATTATCAACATGTTTTGCTTGTATCCAGTGTTTTTCTTCTTAATTTTAATTGTCACATTGATTGAAAGATATAGTGTGCTGAGTGCCGAAAAAATTAAGTGACTAAAACAAGAGGCAGCAGGAGAGGAAACACAGTCTGGCATGGGTGTGATGGTGGTGCTGGAGCTGTCTTCTTTCGGTCAGTGCACTCCTCGCTGTGGGTCAGCCGATCTCTTACATGTGCACAGTTTTATGCCTGATAACTGAGCCTACAGGCAGCTGTAAGCTGTGTGTCTGTGTGTGTGAAGCTGAGATGTGGGGCGCATGATTTCCCAATGTGATTTTTCAGCTGATTTGTCCGGCTCCTAGCACTCCCACATTTGCTCTCATAGTCGGATAAAACAAACATCGACCCCTCGCTCACCCCGCTGCACTCGGTCCGGCATTCAGCATAGGCATAAAAGAGCAGCAGCGGTCGCAAATGAGAGAACCGCTTGGCATCTTCATGAGGTATCAGGTCAATCAAGCCCACTGTAGGCAAGGCGCGGGGGGACCCTGAGGCTAAATGCTGTACTATGGGGCTTAATAAGTGCCTGCTGGCCTCAGGGGCAGCTTTGTAAATGAAAGAGGATATTGGGGAGATTGTTTAGTATTATCATTGTTCATCGTCATCTCTCTGTTGGCTGTAACACCATGGCGCTTGGTTATTGTGCTCCCCGTGAGGAAGACTAGCAGCTGCCACTGATAAAGACATATGAGCTGATTGGGGAGATTGGAGAGAGAGAAAAAACCTGGTTGGTCATGGAAGTGAATGGGACGAGGATGGATATGTGACAGAATAGGGGAATTAGGAGAGAGGAGAGAAATGAATGAGAGGGTGGATGGGTGACAGTGAGTTTGTGTGGCTATCACCCATCTCTATGTTGTGTAGTACCAATCAATTAGTTGTGGCTCTTGTTTCCTGGAGAGGCAGCACTTAATTTAGGCCTGAAGATGGGATAAACAAACTGGAGTGGGGGGGGGGGGAACAATGTGCTGGCTCTCCCTGGACACCCTGGAGGCTGCAGCAGCAAGAGAGTAGAGGATGAGGATTAAACTGCACCTCATCTGAGGCAGCACCACCCACTTTCTCTTCAGTGAGCTGATGCAGCTACAAAGCTCTGCAGCC
The DNA here is from genome assembly GCA_037975065.1 of Chaetodon trifasciatus. Taxonomy (NCBI): domain Eukaryota; kingdom Metazoa; phylum Chordata; class Actinopteri; order Chaetodontiformes; family Chaetodontidae; genus Chaetodon; species Chaetodon trifasciatus. The sequence continues at coordinate 5,988,432 of JBBMOE010000017.1, read as the reverse complement.
TCATTCCTCAAAAGATGGAATCTCGTGGCAACCGCCATCATGATGGACAGAGCTTTTCGTTTAATCGAGACCAGTACAGTAAGCTGTCAAGAAGTAATCATCAGAACAAAGGCCTCAGTACTTCTTGGGTAGGTGGAGGAAAACACTGTTCACTTTTGGTTTGTCCCACCACATGAATCCCGGCTTGTTTGACCCATCCATCCACCCCACTATCCTCCATTTACAGACTGTCTTGCTCATTAAATTACGTCACCAGGCTGTGTTTGTGTGGGCTGCAGAGAATGAGTTTCCCTACAGGGATCAATAAAGGATGATTTAAAAAGCTGTACGAGGGACAAAGAGAGAGAGAGTGTGTTCTGTGATAAAGGTCATGAATCAGATTCATTGTGATTCAAGCACATGATTTACATGAGATGCACCCCATTTAAGTAAATAATCAAATTGTTACTTCTGAGAATTCAGATTTTCCCACAACAGTTGGCCCTCGTTGGCACTGCTGCCTAAACAGCTGATAGAATTTAATGAACTTTTGAACTGGAAACACCCTTTGGAGTGCTTCATCTTACACATCATGTTAATTAGAGGAACTGCATGTAAAGTGAGTGGGATTGATTACTCTGTGTTAAACCAGCCCCAATCTATATTTTCATATCAAAAATGACTCAAATTACTGTGTGTTATGTGAAGGATGCGGCTAATCATGACAAATCCTGAGAGAATCATCCCAGAATCTGCATTTCTCACCAATTAGAAGTAGTATTTTAGCATCTTTCAGCTAAAACGACTCTGGCCTTCATGCTAAGCTAAGCTAAACATGCCTCCTTTGTACCTTTGTAATGCAAACATGAGACTGATTCATATATTCTTATCTCACTCTTAAAGACAGTGAATAAGCACATTTCTCAAGATGTTGAACTTTTCCTTTAAGAGCTACAACGTGAACGTCAGCCACATTTCTGAAAACATCAAAGTCACAAGATTCACAAGACATGAATCACGCAGGACCTTTTAAGATGCAACGCCCACGTCAGTGTGTGACGATGTTTCGGATCAAGCTGCAGGAGAATGACATCATGACGGCGTGCCAGAAAAGCTCCCCACAGTCAGTGACATCATCATGTCCCTGAGTGATGTCACCGGAGCGAGGGCACACGGTCATCCTTTGCTGAGCTTTAAATAGTCCACTCTCTTCCTTATCTCCACTCCCCCCCTCCTTCCTTACTCACCCACATCCTGTCATTCCCTCCTCTGCTCATTTGTCCCCTTTGCCTTCTATCCTCCACATTTTCCCTCCACCCACTGGACAATACAGCAGCAGCTTATCTCCTCCTCTCTCTTTCTCCCCCCTGATTTGTCTCTCGCTCTCCCTTTTCCTCCCTCCAACCTCGCTCTCTTTCTCCCAAGTCTTTTAGCGGGGTGGGGGGAGTTGTAAAGTGGGGGGTTCAGCGTGGACACATCCCAGGCTCTTTGCTAGATTAATTTGCGGGGGCTCTGGCTTGCGCTGCACTGCTTACTGTATGCAGTGAAAGTCACTCAGGGATTAACGGCAGGCAGGAAGGCCCCCACCTACTTGCTGCCTCGGCAGAAAAAGACCCCCCCTTCCACTCCTCCTCGGTCTCCCTCCCAAACCTAACCTCCATCTCTCTTTCCTCTCTCACTCAAAGCCACTTTCTCTAGCTCTCATACCTCCTTCTCTATTCCAACTCTCTTTCTTTCTTTCCATCCCATCAACCCCCTCTCTAGTTAATTACTGTAATGGGCTGGCCGTCCTTGGGGGTAGTTGGAGGGCAGGGGGTGGGACCAAAGGAGATGCTGTATGGTTCAGCTCTGTCATGCTTCTCGCCTCCAGCAATGACACACACACACACACATACACACACACGAATGCACACTGCACAAATGCACGGTCATATGTACTGTAGACGATAACACACACACACACAGTGTCATTCATACAGTTGCATCAGCTGGACATGGAAAGCCACAAATCAGAGACAGGACATCTGTCTGTGTTGTTAAATGGAAGAATTTTTCCATCATGGTATCAGAAATGTGAATTTGACAGTTTTTTTAATTTATTTTTGCTCTGCATTGAAGTTGTAATCCTCAAACTTGTAATAATGCCCCCTTTATTGGCCACTTAATGGCAGCAGAAACAACAGAACAACATGGACATATCATCCTCATCAGTTCACATGACAAACTTTATCACAAACAGTTGCTTATTCACACATACAGGAGTTACAGAACAACATTAAGATTCATTTGGAGTCTTGTTTGTTTCCACATGTCAAGTTAAAGTCCAGTATTTACTCTCTTTTAGCTCCGATTTTGGTCTCTACCAACTCCTGAGAGAAAAGCTGGCGTTTTAAATGTTAAATGCTCCACTGTGTTAAGCAGCTCATCTCTATCTCTATTTCCCATTTAGTGCTGAGCAGATGGTGTACACTACTATGAGAGCAGTGAGACTGAACCAAACAGTCAAGTTATTGACCTTAACTGCAGCTAAACCATTAGCTAAAATCTGTTATGAAATTTTTGTAAAGCTGAGTCACAGCTGCTTAAAATTTTAGCCCTGAAAACACTCGTTGAGCAGCTGCTTTATCTGAGGAGCAACAGCCAAACAAACTCATTTTGCTCTGATAAAGACGTCAGTAAATGCAGCCACAGTGTGACTGTGATGGGAAATACATAGCATTTCCTGTGACTCCTTCACAACAAAAGCCACCCTGTGTTTCACCACCTGAATGCTTTTAATGTGAATTAGCAGCACCAGGAAATGTTGGATTAGCATTAACAGCAACTTAATACAGCTCTGATGTAGCATTAGGAGAGTGAACAGCTAAGACTGATATTAATGAGATTACATGCGTGCCTCATTTCCTGTGAATCCCTCGCAGATGGGAAGGCAATTTGAATCCAGGGCGAGTATGGCGGACTCTGCCACTAACAATGAAAACTGCTATGGAGAGAGATAATTACTGCATGTAAATACATGGAATGCATTACATTACATTGCTGAACAAATGCTTACCATAAATAGCATCATTATTCAGCATTGTTTCAGATGAAATATTCCACATAACCGAGCTGTGTAAGAGCAAAACACAAAGTGGGAGAGGACAGAAATGTGGAAAAAGAAAAAGTATGAGGAATCGAGTGGGGGAGGAGTGGATGGTTAGAGAGAGTAATGGATGGCAGGATGGAGAGTGATGTGTCGAGATAGATGCAGCAATATACCCACAGAGCCCATGCGCAGGGAATGTGGGGTTTTGTGTGGGAACTTATTGGCCCAGTTTAAGGATCAGTCAGCTGAAACAGTTTGGCTGAAGCTGACAGCTGTTTGAGAAATGCCAAATGGTGCTGGCAGAACGCAGGCACACACATATACACATACAGAAACACACATTTGCTTTCTATCCGTCTCTCATACACACATACAAACCCCGAAATACCTCACATCACACTTAGATATGGATAAATATAGACGCACGTATGTAAATACAGTCTGTGTGATTACATATGCAATGTTTGCAAGTGGGCTGTTCTGTGCACATGGGCAAACATGCTAACCACACACACACACATACACAGCCCTACATGTCCTGTTGACATACACACACACACAGGATATTAACCGCCGCCAATTGCAGATGAGGCAGCATATGTCTGTGCTTATAGGAGACACTAAGCAGACATGACTTTTCTCAATCAAGCCAGTTAACTTGATCATCCGTCTGGCTGACTTCAGGAAGAAATCCTTTTAACTCTGTCACTGTCTGGACTATTTATGGCTTCACAGCTGTACGACAGAATCCGCACATTCAGTGTTTTTCAGTTAATCACCATCAATTCTGTCCCGGCTTTAGTGTATTCTGTTTGCATGTTGCTCGAGCACACAGGAGGGAAATGATGGGAGACTGCTTTTGGAACGGCTCCATTTACAACTGAGAGAGACTTGGACTGTAAAAGGGTATTTAACTGAGAGTTTCTGGGGTTACTGAGTACACTGTCGAGCCATAATGGGGACATTTCTGAAGGGCGCTGGGTTCATTTTCCTGGAAAATCTCAGCAATTTTATCTGTTCAGAACTATTAGTGATACAAGGCTGTGGAGCTCAAGAAATATTCTGTGAACTTCCATTAAAGAGATTCCACTGTTGTAGCTTCACGGAAACGTCGTCTCCTCCGGGGAAATGAAACAGTTATGGTGAATACCGTCCGTTAATTCTGGTGTAAAGCTGATTTAATTTTCTTATTGATTAGTCCATCAAGAGTAAATTGATTGGCAAAACAGACTTGACTGCTTGTCAGTTGTACGTTGTGTTACTGTTATATGAGCATTGAGCAGTGCTATTGCAGGTTTAGCCATGACCTCCATCCGTTATGACAACATACTCACCAAAGTATGTAGTTTGTGTGTGCACAACTACAGCAAATGTGGCAGGTCAAAGTTGAGTTTAGCCAATTTAGGGGCAATCTCTGAACTCATCGTAGTTGTCTGACAACAATTTAGCCTCTGGGGGCAATGGCCAATGTTTTGGGGCTTTCGGTGGAGTAAGCGGATATCTGGATAAGGGACATCAAGGCCATGGCTTCCTCTTCTGTGCGACCATCATTGTTTACAGACAGATTAGCAATTTGCGACATCTATGACCAGACTGTTTCACAAGTAAGTTTCATAAAACAAAATGCTAATGAAGAGGCAAATCACTGTGCTCTGAGATTATATTTTGGCCAATGCTTTCATCTCTTTTACTCCACAAACTGACTCCAAACAGAAGCCAAAAAGCTTTGCCTACAGAGCCTCCTTTCTGCAGATATCTGTCTATAGAGATTAACCAAGAGGTTTGATCAAAACATGCATAGTATGATCTTACTGCTGGTGTTTCTTCTTTTAAAAAACACATATTTCAGACATTTAATGGTGTTATTAAATATGTAATGGAAAGATATTACAGGAAACAAGGGCAGAGAGAGTTGGGAATGACATGCAACAGAAGTCCTCAGTGGACATGAACCACAGACGAGCTTCATGGTCAGGACCTTAGGTCTGAACCCTCACACCACCTGACTTCTTGTGCTTCTCGCCTTTCCCGACCCTTTCTGTTCCCCTGCTCTAAGCAGTTTCTTCTGTGTCACAACTGTGAGAAAATTGATGACCAAACCTATAAAAATAAGATCCGAGTTGTGATAAATAAGAACAGTCTTTTAATGCCTTACAAAGGAGTACTTTAATGTAAAAATATAGCCCATCAAATCATCCTGAATCCCAACCTGCAGCTGCAGTGAAGAAAAGCAGACGGGGTGTGAAGTGGAGATGAAACGACCATTCAGGCTTAAAATCAAACCAGCCGCTGCTGTGCGTGTTTGGTGTTGTTGCAAGATTACTCATCAGCTAAATCTCAGTGATGGATCTGAATATTTCCTACTTAATTTGGGATTTCAGGCACAGGAATGACATCACATGATTCAGATTTGAAAATGAATGAAATCCAGCCCTCATCTGTAAACATTCACAGACAAACACACATGGGCTTATGGTAATGTGGTATCTTAGACCTTGAAAGAACACGACATGCTTAATTTCCTTTCATGTTTACTTATGATCTTCATATATTTCTGTTTCTGTCTGTCCATGGTTGTTCTCGCGTCGTTTTCACTAATTTAAAGGCCACTTTGATGCTCTTAAGAGAAGAGAAATGACAGTTTAGGGGATTTGGCAGGGAAAGGGAATGGGGATACACACACACACACACACGCACGCACACACACACACACACAAACTGTATGAAAAAGTGAAAAGTGCTGGATAATCAGACAGGAGGAGGGAGAGACCTTACAGCACTTCCAAATTGCAGTGGTGCCACCGCTCATTAAGATGATCATGATGTGAATATTTACTGTTACTACGACGCTACTTGCTGCGCGGTAGCCGTCGGCTGTTAACGTCTCGACTGTGGCATTTACTCTGAGAAACACGCACACACGCATTCCTGCACAAACCCTCACGCACGTCGGTTTGCAGGCACCATTCACGAGCACCCGCAATGTAAAAGAGTACAGTAATTACCTAATACATAGAAGCGTGTCGCCAGTTACAACCACCATAACCATTACAGTTAGGCCTAATTTTCATTTCTACCCAAAATACCACATTCATCCAAGTAACTCCACATCACGACATTTGCTGTATTAGGAGAGAAGATTGGCCCAGCAATGGGCTGTAAAAAGGTGCTTAATCTGTGGCTACACAAAGGCATTGTTTTTTTGCCATCCTTTGCAAACACATTGTCGGTTTAGCGTGGTTACATCAGAAACTCTGCCTGAAAGCCCCTATTGTACTTTAATAAATAGCTTAATTTGCCAAGAGTGACATGTCAATTTGTTTGCTTTCGTGAAGCATGTTTTTGAGCTAGCCAGGCTAGCTGTGTCCCTCTGCTTTCAGTCTTTATAGTAAGCTATTGTATGTTAACTGCTACTGAATGCTAAGAGTTTAGCACTCATCACTTTTCTCACCGATCAACTATCCAAAATGTCAAACTTTTCCTTTAATTTTGTATCTTTTTGAACTTTATTAAATTTGCCTCAATGTGTTTCTTGACATTGTGATTCTACAACTGCTGCTGCTGTGTTCTTTGTGTTTTCAACATTCGTTGCCTTCAGATAGGGTTGTGTTTGACGTGTTTAGTCTGTGTGAACGGACCCCCTCTTGTGGTACCCACAATCTCAGAAATGGATATTTTCTGAAAGCTCCAAGTTCTCAAGTTGTGACATATTTGCTGACGTTTTCAGAAATGGTAGAGACCATGGAAGTTCATTATTTGAGGATGGTATTTGTATTCATATGGAGTTTTCTGTCTAATTCCATTATATGTCTGAAGAAAATGCTGATATTACCAAAAGTCTCATCTTTTTCATCAATTCTCATTTTGCTATTGCCTGGCAGCGGTGTTGTCACGACATACCCACAACTCATGACTCTTCGTTTCCTTTGAAAAGTTCTTTCCTTATCTGACTTGTGGGTCTAAAGCTGTGAGGTGTTGTATGTTGTTCTCCAGTAAAGCCCTCTTGGAAAAGTGTGATTCTCAGCTGTAAATTAAATTGACTTGACTTGACTTGAAAGTGGCACAGCAGAATTCATTCATGTGTCCTTGATGCTGGAAGCTGGGTGACATAGAAGTGCGTTAGCTAGTAGCTTATTTAGACACAGCTTGCTGGGCAAATCCATTCATCTTAGTTTCATTACAATAAACTGAGTGTAGTCTGACAAATGCTGGTGTGACTGAGCCCTTAGTCACTGTCATGGCTTTAAAGAAAATGGCTCATGTTTTCATACTTCTGGAAATTATTCCTCTTGGTTTAAACATTTTGTCAGAAAGTTTCAAATCCCAGACATGAAGTCATGCTGAGCAGTTCTGTACAACAATAACACAACTCGCTCTAATGCAGACAAAATAGTAGATCCCAACATTTCATGGCCATGTGTCCATGAGCCACACTTACTGTGAATATTTGCACTCTTGTTTCATCTCTCTTTGCAACCGCTGTGCTGAGTGCTGGCCAAGGGGTAAAGATCAGAGGCCAGAGAGAGGTCAGCCAACCAGACAGACGGCTGGCTTTCACTGGAGACTAGCAAGACGCTCATGTAATGTAAATGGCTATATGAAACCAATGCCCCAGGCAGAGTGAGCCCAGGATTTTAAATGGATTGCTGCATGGTGCTAAAATATTATTAGCTGCAAAACACTCTGTTGTGCCATTGAGCAAGAGACGCCAAACCCATTGATCGCAATCAAGCTGTCAATCTTTGGGAAACTGAAGGTAGATCGTAAAACATTGGGGATCAGAATCAGATCTATGTTCACAGGTACTGCAGAGTCTAATAACCAAAGCCTCAGATGGACCTAAGTATTGCTTGTGTATTCAAACGTTTGCAGCACAATGAGAATATAGCTTTTCTAAACATGGCCAAACCCATGTTGATGCTTGGATATATTGCTCTGCGGCCAGGAAGTCACATTATTGCCTCCCGTATCTGCTTACACAATACACTTAAGTGATGTAAAATGCGGGTGTGTGCATGTCTATACTGTGTCTACAGCTGGCCAAAGCAATATCTGCTTTGTTTCAACAGATTAAAAAAAATCACAATCTAAAATGAACATGAAAAGTAGAGATTAAGATCATACATCAACTTTAAAGTAGGACAATATGATCCCAACGGAAATTTTACAAATCCAATCTTGTGGAAAGTTAACTGTAACGCTTTTACATCATCCACACTTCAGGGGCCTCATGTTGAAGGAAATGAGGCCACTTGACTGCGAGGGTCATCTGCATTGCGGCGTTGAAGGAGGATGGGTGGAATTAGTAAGGGGAGAGGGCAGCTGGTTGTTAAATGTAAGAGGGAGTGTGAGACCTCCACACTGCAAAAAACATCGTCTGTCATCTGCTCGAGCTGTGAAGCTGTGCAATTTCATTTTTGTGTTGTGAAACATTCCCTCATAAAGGAAGCCAGTTTCCTCCATTTCAGTTGGCTTTCAGAAGACCAAACCACTTGCTGCAATGGACATCCTGTGCTGGAAACACAAGGTTTTGTCTTCATATGTATTTTCATAATTTTAAATAACATTTGCTAATGTTGGATGGTGCAGGTGGATCTACAATCTGCCTCTCTTCATTGCTGCTCCAATATCTTAGCAATCTTTGTCAGACAATGAGTTGCAAATCAAATCTTGGGTCTGTTTATATACTCAGCTGGAGTGCCCGTCCCTGGCTTTTAGCGATGTAAACAAATGTGAAGCTTTTTAAGCAGGCGACTCACGAAATGTAGGAATTTCTGCCCACCGTTCAATAAATGCCACATTTCAGTATAGGCAGTCTGACGGTTATAGCAAATGAGGTATTGAGGTTTTGCACCCAGATTAAACCAAAGTGTCTGGAGCTGCAGGGTTTTGTCACAGGGTGAGCAAGAAAGGCGGTACGATACCCAATTGGAGAGGCAATGCAACAAACGACTGCAGCTTCCTACAGATTTAAGATAATATTATGTAGTTTGCATGAGATGTCAGTGCTAAGAGGTATTGTGTAGTTTAGGTGGAGGCATTATGTGTTACTATGGGTGCTCTTTATGTGTGAAATATCACTGTCATGGGAGGCCGAGGAATGAACTCCTTTTGACCTTCTAACCCTGAAAAGCTCCTCCCGGCCAAGCCAGAAGTGTTTGTGGGTTTTAATGTGTGTCAGCCGGTCTCTATGACTCTCCCTGCCTTGTGATCATACACACACACACACACACTCCAGATGTCAGGCTGGTTTCACACACCAGTGGACACACTGTTGCCACACCTTCTCTCCCCTCATGTTTCCCCCCTCTCCCATCGTGTCACACCTTCTCGTCCACTGTGCTCCTTTCCTCATCCCTTCCCTTCTGCTTATTCGGTCTCCCATCACTCCTCTCACAACTCTTCACCCCTGCTGCCGCTCCCTTCGCTCCTCTCTCCCTCATCCCAGCCTTTTTTCACCTTTTTTTTCTCCTGCTCTGTGTCGCATCTCACACAGTCTTGGACGATTTTCAGAGTAAACAATACCAATTTCATTCCATCAGAAAATGGTCAGCATGGACGTGGACATAGCTGGAAATGCATCTGTGTGATTGTGTCTTTGTGTGCCTGTACGTGGGTTTACATGCGTCAGAGGAAGAGCACAACAGATACCGAGCTGCACACTGCTGAAATATGTATTTTATGTTTGGTGCTGCCAGCTTTGCCAGCATGTTAACAAAAACAAAGTGGACAGCAACCCAGATAGAATTTGGCTCAAACAGGTCTGCACGCTGGCCAATCACAAACCCCAAAATCCCTCGGAAAAGCACTGGCTTATCTTTAAAAACTGCATCCAACAAGCTTGGCATTGTATAAAATCCTCAGCAATGTCCTTTATATTTTGTCCCAAGCTCTAATGCTCAGCCCCAGTCTGTCTCTGTCGAGTTCTGCTGCTGCATGAGTTTTGTTTGAGTTAGTTTTGATTTGGAAAAGGATGCATCTGTGGTTACGTCACAAGTTTCCATTTGCCCGGACGCTGTGCTCGAAATGACCTGTTTGTTTCCAAAATTAGGTCGTTAGCAACTAAAGTTAAACTTAAAACTTGCTAACAACTATGCGAGCTAAGCGTTACCAAACTCCTCAGATATGACAGATTGTTTCAAATAAAGGAACATCTTGGTGTGGTGAATTTCACCAGTAGTTTACTGCCTATGCAGTTCTTAACAAAGGCAGTTAACGGACACGTTTCAAATTTCTGCAATCACAATATCCGATTTTGTTTAGTTTTCTTGCCACTTTGGGGCAGCAGAAAAGACCACACCACTGACTGATCACACTTTGAATTGATCTTATGAACTTGTTAGCAAACAGTTGCAGGAACATTCGCATTTATTTGGAATTTCAGGCCACCTGATGAATATAATTCTAACATCTACTCGTCTCTTTTCTCTCCGTTTTGGTTTCCACCAATCCTGGGGGATGTAGAAATGACATTATATTCTGTAGATGAAGGACATCATGTGGTCCATTGTTAGTATAGAAACACTGATTATAGCATCTTAACCTACTGTGCCCCCTGAACTGATTCTGGGTTGGCTCTTTGCGACGGGAACTCCAGACCTTTCAGGTTACGGATGTCCAGCCCAGCTGCTCTGTGTGGTGCCGAACCATTGTTACGATGGGCCATTATTCCAAAACCCCAACAGTCTGAAAAATATCCCATTGGACCAAAAAGCCCATTTGTCCAACAGCTTGTTATTCCAAAAACAAATGTCCGTTGTGCCGATGAACTGCGGGTGTTCCACCATCTACACACCATCTTAGTCACTTACCTTAACTGACCTAACTAATTTGAACAATGTTTATTATTGTCACCAAAGGTCACCTGACAATTGTACCACAACAATGGAGGTCACCTGACTTCGTCCTTTCATAAGATATTAAAAACTCTTGGGAGAGTGTGTATTTTCGGAACACCGGCCTTCAGAATAGGGGACGTTTGTTTTCAGGATAACAGGCTGTCGGACAAATGAGCTTTCAGTCCAGTGGGACATTTTTTGGACTTTTGGGGTTTCAGAATAATGGGCCGTTGGAGCAGTGTGCAGTCCCCCCTGTCTGCCACTGAAATAAGGCACGAATGAAGAGTTTGTCATGGGCTGCTGAACAGTATACCTGAGAGGTCTCTCTCTCTCTGTCTATTTCCCCCTGCACACACACACACACACACACACACAGTGGACTGGACTCGGGGCCAGGGTGTGAGTCAGAGAGTCGCCCCTGAGATTTCATCCATCCTTGTTTTTGTATGAATGGGCAGCCACTCATGAGCTCCATTTTCACTCATCACAGGGTTCAGAACCGCACAGTGACCCGGATCACCCACTGCGTGCTCCAACAGCAGCTTGTTCCAGGGTACATTTTAAAATGTACGTCCATCCTGATTTCAAACAGCTTTGCTGACACACTTCGAGTGCGTTTTTAAGTCGTCTGCACATGCTAAATATTTAATTCTTTTATCGTATGATGTTCTTACTAAACCTGAAATGCTTCACATATAAAATGGCTGTTACTATTGAGAAGAAAGAGCAGTAAAAGATCCTTTTTTTGATGAGAGTTAATGAGAGGATTGACCACTCCATCATAACAGTGGTACCAATGTTTAATTTATTTATTTTCTCTTGACAACAAAGCAAGTTAATTCCTTTAATTGCATGTGTTGACAGTATTTGTTGACTTAAGATCATATGAAGAATTATGTGTACGCATAACTTTGTGTTGCTGAGAGGCTGCAGCCAGTAAACATATTTGATCTTTTTCAGTTTTTTTCAGCATCTTAACATTTAATCTTTATGATGATTCGGCTGTGCTGAGATCTAAATTACTGTGAGGCAGTATGGTGTGTATGATTGCCTAAAAGAGTAAACATGAGCCAATTAAACCAGCCTTTAATCAAAAACAATCAGACATTAAGCTAACGGATAGATTTGCATAGCTAATCTGGCCTTCCCCTTTCTCCATTTTTATGCAAACACCCAATTTGACAACAAATCTCAGATTTTCATGCAGGAGAAGAGAAATCTGTATTTCACCCAGATGTGACCGCGATGGTCTTAAAACTGTGACGGTGTTCATTCATGACTGTTTCTACGTCTCACTCACATCAGACTGTTTTCACCTTGACAGCTAAAAGAGTGACTGATCAAGGCAGAGAGGATTCCTGCAGAAAAAAAAAACAAAAAAACTGTTGGAGCGCTGCGAAGCGAAGAAGAAGAGGAGGAGGATGATGAAATGAATGATGAAACAGATGAGGTTTTAATCAGAATCTCTCTACGCTGGCACTCCGTGGGAATTCTTCACCTCATCAGCCCTCTGTATCCTCCCCCACTGGACGACGGGCAACCTCCCAGAGTGCCTTGCTGCGTGGCCTTTTCAATAATGTAAAAGGGGGAGAGAAGGGATACAAAATGAGAGAGGAAATGATTTCCTGGCGCTGTGGGAGCCCCCTCTGTGACATTTACCTCTGGCAAGACCCTCAACGTGTGTGTGCGCATTTGATGGCCCTGTGCCAGGCTAATGATACCCCCCTCTGGCACACTCACTCGAGGCACAAAACCATCCTGAAAGTGATGCCACACATGTCCTTTACACTCACACCAAAGGGAAAGAAGAAGAGCGGGGAGATAATGGCAAAGACGGATTGTAAAGACAGAGAAATATGAGTGCAATACTCCCATCTAAGTGTTGACGTAAGGAACAACAGAACCACAGGAAGAGGAGAGGTCAGGGAATGAGGAGAGGAGGAGAAGGAGAGGAGTTATATTTGGCAAGTGACAGAGAAGGAGTCAGAGCGATCATCCTGTTTAATCCATCGGTTCCTCCTGTTACCATTTCATACTTCATTAAGCCCCCACCCCACTTTGCATCACTGGGTGGTCTCCTCCGTCTCCACAGGGAGTCCCCTACCCCCCACCTGGACACATGGCATCTATCATTACCCCCCCGTTTCAGCTCAGGGCTTGCAGAATGTCACACAGCTGGAGCACAAGGCTCTGAAGACAGATGAAAAAGAAAACGCCGGTGAATGTCATTAAAAAGACAGAGCACACTTCTGCTACCCGCAATTTAGTTATCACTGTCGCACTACATAAGCCAGCTTCAACTGAGAGGCTGATTTTTAGATGGAACATGATAGCTGAGGAAACAATCACAGCACAAGGTCCATTCAGTGCCGGTATCATATCGCACGATCTTCATCATCAGACAGAGTCGGCCCAGTTATGAAATTAGTGATGTTCAAATTTCCGCTTTTTCAGAGCATTTAAACACTACATCCAACTTCCACGGTGGGTTAAAAGCTTTCTTGACTGAGGAGCCAGCAGTTAAGAAAGTAGTGTCACCGCAAGACTCAGCTTTTCAGCCAACGTGGCACATGCAGTTCACATAGATAACATCATTCTTAGTAACTTCTGAAACATTCGGTCCTTGATTTTTTGAGGTAAAAGCAGGTTTCTCATTTGTAGACAGTCAACTATTGCTGGCTGTAGCGAGCTAATTAAGCTAACGTAGCTCCACAACTTTCACAGAAAACACCATCTCCGGCTAACATTTGAATATTTCTAACTTTTTTTTTTTTTTTCAAAAGAAGATCCAAAGAGCTCTTAAATGTGCTTGATGGCTAACAGTTACATGCTAATAGACTGAGACTTAGGATGGGCAAAAAGTCAGCATTGTCAAAAGTTCATGTCCATGGAAGACATTGCTAAACAAAGAAACTCAAAACAAAACAAAGAAACAATCTTTAACCCTACAAGATGTAGTTAGTTAATAAAATGTTCCTTAATTAGCCTGAGATGTGACATTAGCCTTAATGCAGGAAGTAATTAGCCTGCTTGCTCATTTCAAACTAGCTTGCTACTGTAGTTAGCTGTGCATGCTAACTGTTGCAGCTAATGTTGGAGCAGACAAACACGCTGTCTAATCCATTCCTTGCCCTTTTGCTTTTGTGCTAAGATGTGATTTGAGAGTCACTGTTCAAGGGATGGTTTTAAGAAATTTGACTAAATTCAACTGAATGAAGCCAATTCCATGACAACTGGTGAAACTCCAGAGTAGCTACACATCATATGCTAAAACATTATGCTGAGAAACAAGCCTCTGTTATCCAATCAGCTATCAGACGCAGAGACACTGTCAAGTCTTAAAAATGACTTGGTGTCACGGAGCTGAAAACAGGTCACAGCTCAGTGTCGGCTTTTGTTTACAGAGAGAAGAGACTGCTGACTGGTCGTGTAAATCATGTACCTCTGTGGAGCCAAACTACAAAATAAAGCCAGAACGTGAAGGCGCTGTCGGAGATTAATGCCTCCAGAAATTTCCGACTTTAAATGTAAAAATAAACTGAGAAGATTTAAAGTGTGGCAACACACACACATCGCTAACTTTATTTTACTATTCATTTCTGAATGAAGCTGTGGTTGCACATAATTATCTCCGCCTGTATGCAGAGTGAGACTGTGGAGATTTATGAGGTAAGGTGTCAATTGCAAATTGCAAAACTAAGTTTATCATGCTTGACCTTGATTGTCTGAATGTCTCATTCAATGTATTATGTGGTGATCTACAGCTATTCCTGCTTCAGATATGTGACCAGAAATGCTGAGAAATATTACCCACTCTGCTGGCTCCCAGCCTTGGGTTTGGGACCCCCCAAGGCAAATTTAAGTGGTCATGAGACAATGAACAGGACAGAAAAGCAGAGAAAATGTATTCATTATGCAAATTTTTGAAGATATTTGTCATCCTTTCTGTTTTTCTTTTTTTTTTAACTGGATAATATTAAGTCTTCAGACCTCAAAAAACTCCTCAGTTGACTTATTCAAGACTCCTCTGGAGGAGAGCACGGAATCTCACAGTCCAATGCTGACCCCTTGTGGATCAAACTGAACACTACCACCAATTCATTTGGCAGGCACACATGCTGAATGCAGCATTAAAAAACAGTGTGATTTCTACTTTTTAAGCTTCCTGGTCTCAGTGAGCCTTGCCGGGTGGCCGCAGCCTGTCGCAGCAGCAGCTCTCTGGCCAGGTCCGGCCTGCCGCTCTTGGCTAAGCAGTGAGCCAGCTGAGAGGCCTTGGGTTGGTGTGTGGCAGCGGGCAGCCCCCTCCTCCACATAGCCAGGACGAGGAAGGCCTGGGTGGGTAGGCTGTCCCCGGCCCGGAGCTTCACCAGCTGAGCAGCGCTGCGGCGGAGACGCAGGGTGAGGACCAGAAGGGCTACTTCCTCCTCTGAAAGCTCCCCGGCCAGCCAGAGAAGAAGAGAGTCGGGCAGTGAGTCTGATGATTGGGCAAGAGATGGAAGCAGAGAGTTTACTTGCTTTCTGGTGCTGATGCATTTATATTTTCAACACTTTTTTTCACAATATCAATCTAATATTCCCTGATACTGATATATATCAAATTTTCTTCACTGGAGGATGAAGATGTATGTTTTTGAATGAAGAATAATCTGCAACATATGCTAATACCCAGATTAGAGTAAAATGCAGAACATGTCACCCACCTGTCTCCTCACATAACTTCACTCTGGCTACGATGGGCCGATTGATGGTCCTCACTTTCTGAATGGAAACAGAGTAAAATATTTGAATGCTCTTTTATGGTCAATGTTTTAACACCAGGTATGATGTGGAATTCCTTGTGAATGCTTCTGCACCTTGGGTAGAGTCAGAGACAGCTTACAGACGGGATCTCCCAGGAGCTTTGTGTCCATCGGGACTAGTTTGTCGCCTTGCCACTCCAGCTGGCCTCTGGCGACCTTATAAAACATGGCCGTGCCCTTGTAGTGGGGGGAGCTGTAGTTCCCAAACGGATCCACTTCTGTTAGATGCACCAAGAGGTGTTTCCTCTGCTGACTGTGGAAGGTGATTCGCTCATCATGTTGGTCGTTTTGACTTCCTTTTGGACAAAAATCTTGTGATTAATAATCTGTAACTCTATGGAGGACATCAGCGCGAAGAGACTGTAAACATGCATGCATTCTGCTTTCTTTCATTTGCTTCATTATATGGTCTGTTGTATCCAGTTATGTTGAAACAAGCTGCAGGAAGACAAACCTGTTTTTTACCTGACCTAACTTCCTCCTAACAGCACCAACTGTTTAATTACTACTGCATTTTGTCGCTGTAGTTACATTTAAGGCTACTTTTTAATGTGTTTTAGTGCATCCAACTTTCTTTTTGTCTCTTTCCCTCCATAGGAAGGTCAGGGAGCAGAAGTGTTCAGAGAAGTTTTTGCATGGACGACACTGAGTTGTTAGAATACCAAACCCCAACTTTGCATATTTTATCTTTAACCATCACTCAGGCTTTTTAAAATAAGGAAATTTAAAGTGGCTTGGACCCAGGCTTTTCAGGAAGTGGCATCAGGTGTGTGTACCCAAAGTTCACAGTCGCTTAATCTTAGAAGGAAATTGCAAAAGGTGAAAAAAAAAAAAAAAAAATTAAGCTACAGCCATGCTAGTTGCTCTGTGAGTGTGTGCTTCGAGCTAAATGCTAATGTCAGCTAACAAATCACAATGCTAACATGCTGATACTATTGTTAACAAGGAGGTTCTGCTTAAGATTGAGTCATTATCAGGTGTGAATTATATGTGTCCATATTCCATTTTGAATATTTTACTTTGGGCCCTTTGTGCAGCTCTCCTCTGAGAGAGGAGCTATTTACGCTAGCATGCTAAAATTAGGGCTACAGGAATGACAGTTTTGCAGGTTTTTGCTCTTAAAGTGTTCGACATGTTTAAATGTTGACCTGATGATGCTTCTCGATGAAAAATCGCCAAAGTTATTAGGATTTATCCTCTGGGAATGATGAATATCTGTCTGTAGATTTTTTGTGTGCCAGTCCAGGTTGATACACAGTATTTCACTGAATACTAAGCTGTCTTGACATTTGGTTGCTTCTTCTTGTACATGTAATAAATCAAATCAATCTTTTTTGTCAGTGTGCAGGACCCTATGATGTGGAACATCTGTAATCAGTCAGTAAGTCAGCCTCTACCTGTGGAGGTGATGTTGCCACTGAACCGAAGGAGAAGCTGGTCTCCTTCGCACATGGAGATCTCAGACGAGGTCTCCGGGAGGCCGCCGTAGCCCCGGGCTCGCAGTTTAGACATCTCCCAGCCGAGGTCTCTGCTGGGCAGAGTGGCCACCAGGACGGCGTGGGGCTCGGATTGTCTGCGCTGGAGAACGACGGTGACCGCGTGGCAGCAGACCGACTCCTCCAGCTCCTCTGCCAGGGAGGTGAGATGGCAAGGCAGCAGCGGAGAGAGGAGACGCACCACCAGCAGTCTGAGGGTAGGGATGGAGGAGGCAGACAGAAGAGGAGTGAAGAAGTTGAGCTCAGCGTAGAGATTAGATTGTCGCTGAACAGAAGGAAGAGACGAGCCTGTTATCGTGGGCCTGAATGCAGACTTAATATACTTAAAGACAGTGAAGAATTCATATTCCTGACTGTACATGTATTATTCCCTGGAAGCTGTTTTAGATAAGACAGACGAAGAGAATTACAGCACAGGAGAGAAATAATGAGACTCCATCCTCATTAAAGGAGCAGCTTTAACAACCTGGTCTAATATTCATAATTAAAGCTTTTTAGATGAAACACAGAATCAAGATAACTTTTCTTTAGAAATTACTTAACATTTTTACCATGTACTCATGCTCTGACAGACACGCTAAAGCCAGGAATTCAAAGCATTTCTGCCCCCCTTTATCCGCACTGCCTCTCTTAAACCCCTTCTGTAAGGAAAAGCTTGTTGTATGTGTGGTTAGTTGTCGTGTAACACACTTCTTATCATGCTGCGTCTCAGACTGAACATGTCCGCCTGAAAGGGAAGCTCTCTTAACATCAAAAACCCCGGGCAGGAGGAGCGGTGAGTACTTCCACGTGATGTCTCGTTGATGTATTTGACTCTTGATTTAACAAGCTTTAGTCACTAGTGACTTTTTAGATTGGAGGTTTTCATGTCCTCCTTGTCCATTGAAAACCACGTATCTTGTTTCGGATAAACTAAAGATATGAGGTGAGAGAATTCTCCGACTTCTTAAGCTAAGTAAACTATTTAAAGTCCTCTTGGATTATGTGTAAAATGCATTATCACAAAGCTGAAAACAGGGTGTTTATCTGACTTTTTAGAGATATGCGGACCTCACAGGACAGCAAAATAACAAACATACGATGATCTTATATGATATGAAGCAATGCTGCAGATTAAGCTACACAACAGTATATAAAATAGTTAAAAGTAGCTCAACTTGAAACATCTACACCAGTAAACATACACATTAAGGCAGCAGTAATATTAATCCATAAATATCATGTATAATAGTAAAACACTGACAAGGATCATTTTACTGCAGAATAAGTACTTCTACTTTTCACACATTTAGCTCATAATACATACTATTACTTCAGTAAGGTTTTGAATGCAGGACTTTTACTGGGTGTGCAGTATTTTCAGTGTGGTGTTAGTACTTTTACTTAAGTAAAGGATTTGAATACTTAAAAAAAGGAGATTTTCTTCATTTAATTTTGGTTATTTTTACTAAAAAACACAAGAAGTTTATGTCTGCAGTTCCACTGAAAACAGACAAATATGCAAGAGGAGTAGAACCAAGTGTAAATATATAATATAAATATTGAAAGTCGTATTATTCTGTGTAAATGTTTCAGGTTCTAGCATCACCAGAGCCAGACTTGTTCCTGTGGGGCCTCACACAGCAAACCCCTTCATGCTGAAGTGTCCGCCAGACCTCATTGTCCACAAGTAAGGAGGACTCATTTTCAGAGCACCTCAGATATGAACTGCTGCCATCAAATATGCAAAACCACATTCCCTAATTTTCAGTTTGTGTCTGTGGCCAGGGGCAACGTCCTCTCCCTCCTGTATGTGGTGGGAGGGCTCATGATGGCAGTCACTGCTGGGAGTCAGTGTGTGGATGTGAACCCTGCTAACCTGCTGCGCCTGTCAAACACGCTCATCCAGCTCCTGGGCCTCCGATACCAAACGCATGTGAGAAACCTGAACTTGAAATCACTTGTTTCAAATTAAAGATTTAATCTAATTATTGCATTTATTTGCTAAAGTTGCATTCTGTGTGTTGCAGGCTAACTCTACGGCAAAAAGAAAACTAAAAAGGCTGCATTTCTCTAACAGGTGTTGAGTTTACTCATAGTTACTCTCATAAATTAATAAAATTTGTCCTGTCTTCATCAGATGTTGTTTACTGTCCTCTGTGTGTGTTCTAGTTTCAGCAGCCTCCTTGACATGACAAGACCAACGCTGAAAGGAACATGTGATTTGAAGGTTTTATGCTGGTTTCCTGTGTTGACCTCGGCTAACTGCATGGCGGCAAGAAGGTACACGATCAAATGACAGTTTTGTTTTCACATCATCTGTGTCGCCTGAAAGCGTTCTGTCTTCTGTGGTTAGATGCAGGATCTATTACATCCTCATTTGTGGTGTGAGCAGCCTGCCCATTCTGACGCTGCGCATAGGAAGCAAGAGCAGCAAGCTGAACGCCTGCAAGCCGTCAGATCGACTGCAGTGGTTGATCAGCTTCAGCAGCAAGGCGCGGGCACGAGGAGATGTGGTGAGAGGCTGGAGATTAGTAGTTTGGCATCACAACACGACTCACGTGCTTGTAGGGTACTATTAAGGGTCTTCTTTCCATAAAATGAATGTTTTTTTCAGGTTTTTCTTTTACTGGGTGGACAAACTGGACAAGCCAACACTGGATCTGACACACACGAGCCCACGAGTCTGACCCTGGGCTTGTCGGCGCTGTCTGTGGCTCTTCTTTGGATGTTTCTGCCTCACATTGCAGTTTGTGCTGTGATCTGTTTGGGTTGGAAGGTACAACAGCATATCTGCAAAGTGCTGCAAGCACAGAAATGCTCATAATAAAGATCTGAATAGATTGAGGTTAGAGAAAATATGAATAATTGCTAAAACGAGGACCTGGAGAGAATCATCCAAGCTTTCACATTGAATTTAGTGGAACTTTTAGTACTTTTCGCCCAAGCCTCTTTTTGCAGCCTTCAAACTGGCCCAGAACACTGCAGCAAGGCCTCTAACAAGATCAGAAAATCATATTACCCTTCTCTTGCCTCCCTGCAGTGGCTCCTTGTCAGCTTTAGAAGTGAGTGTGTAGTGTAATACTTTTCTACAAAGCTCTACGTTGTGATGGCCTCGACTGTGAACTGTACATCTGAGCTCCCGTGGCCATAAAACTGGAGTGAACACCTGATGTACTCCAGACAGGCACCAAAACATTTATCTGATCTGTCTTTGATCAAAGACATAATCAAATATTGTAGAACCAACCACAGTCCACTGTGCTTTATATTTCCTTTTCCTACAATGTCTTATTTTGATTATGTGTGTAGTTCTGTATGGTGTCTATTCATCTTTCTTCAATTATGTGTTTCAATTATATTCCATTTCCTGTCAATCCTGCTGGTTCTAATGTGTTAGGGATTATTTAAATAAACTTGAACTCTTAGTAATCATATATACATTTGCATGAAACTTGCGTGAATAATGATTTTAAAAGACATTGTGTTGCAAACCTGTCAAAGTTCTCCATCAGCTCAAAGGACACCAGTCCGTTTTGCTGGTTCCTGACGGTGACTTTATCCAGGACACTCCACTGTTTGTCTCTTGAACCCAGAGCGATCAGCAGCTCATCGGACATCACCTTAGACTTCACAGAGACACCCAGGATCCTGACGGACACATTAGAGAGCAGGATGCAGTATTTAAGCACGGCAATGCTTTGAGGCTAAATGCTAATGTTAACATACAACATGCTGACAAAGACAATGCTAACATGCTCATGCTAAACATATGTGATGTTTACCATGTTCACCTCAATTTAGCGTGTGCTAAATTGTGGAAACGTGAACAAACCTGAAGAGGCCACACTTGACTCACCTCCTTCTGTGGGAGGCAGGTTGATCCCATGGCGGAGAAGCTCGAACAGGCCGAGTTCGGTGATCTTCCTCCTCGCCTTGACCCCTTGTGTGACTCTTCTTGTCAGGGTTGGGGGGACAGGGAAGGGTGAGAGTGAGGGGCCTTCTCAGGGGCTGGGAGGATGGGTGGGTGAGGTAGAGGAGCGGGCTTGTAGACACCACCGAGTGATAGGCGTCACTTCTGGATTTGACAGCAGCCAGAAGGACGGCATCTACGGGCTGGAGCTGAAGCAGAAGAGGAAACGGCTTCTCTGAATTATTTAGGCAGCAGTTTGAGAGAACCAGAGACGCTGTGATGTGAAAATGTCCCCCCCCCCCCCCACACTTTTGTTTTGCCGACAGCTTGTTGTTTTATCAAAGAGGGACATGCAGAGGGGGAGCTGTTGGTGTTTGACGTGAGATGAAGCGACAAACTGCTGGGGTGAAGTTAGTTAACAGACGACTGGACTCAGAAGTCGATTCAAACATCAGCCACAGCTGTTCATTTTCCTACAGCAAACATCTGTGGAAAGTCAAGCCTGTGAATTCTAAGCAGTCGATCTGTTTGTCCTTCTCTCACTTGCCTTTTACACCCCTCTTTCCCTCACAATTTCTCTGTTTTTATCTCATTTTTGCAGCATTTCTTTGAATTATTAAGAACTTGAATTCAAAGCACCCATTTCTCAGTCCCAAACAGCCCAAAATACAGAACAAATCAGTTGAGTAAAGTTATGTAGGAGATTGATAGTAGTCAAGTCATCATCTCCATACCATAGTTTGTGCCATCAACGGGCCAGTGAAGGATCCTGGGAGGTAGTTCAGACAGATTCGGGGGTCCATGGGAAGCTTGAGTGACAAACCCTTTGTGGGAACTGTGTAGTTTTCTCTTTTTAGACAGGAAACTACTGCAAACAGGCCCAGGGAGTACACCCTCACCTCTGCTAATGAGCCCTGACAGAGACACAAAGACAACATGGAATCATCTGTTCTGGCCAAAGTATTCGAATAAAACTCACAAATCAAACTGTTTATGAAAGAAAACAATCACCAGACTGATTTTAGATGAGAACACAGTCCGGTTACAGCAGTGTCAGCTGTTTTTGCTTCCATCGACAGACTGTTACTCACCTGTAACATTTCACCAATAACAATTACCCTGAATGCACAAAAAGAAACAGAACAAAGAGAAATGTGCAGCTTTCTCCAGAAATAACGACCACAAAATGTGGAATAATTGGAAAAGGTCTCACCACACAAATATCTTGAATCATGGCTGGATGACAAATTAACCCTCATTATTCACAATGATAGCATTGTTAGAGAAAAAAAAACTCATTGCCTTTCCTTTAAGGTGAGAAAAATCCTTATTTTGTATCCATTCTCGATCATGGTGACATCCATGCTGTCTGTTTTTTGTTCTACACACTCTGGGCTTGGAATTATTTAGAGGACAAACTGAAAACACTGCCTTCATATTGTGCATTCAAACACCACATTCATGTTTTATGAAGAACTGATTGTTTTAAATAGTCAAGCTCTCTCCTTTAGGAGAGAGTAGGTGGCACGGTGAAACGGTGGCAACGCTGTCGCCTCACAGCTAGAAGGTCCCGGGTTTGATTCCTGCTGTGGGCGCCAGGGCCGTGTCCTCCACCACGCCTTCGGTGCCTGCTGCTTGAGGAAAAAGAGGCCTTTCTGTGTGGAGTTTGCATGTTCTCCCCGTGTTCACCTGGGGTATCCTCCATAAAAAAAACCCACTAAAAACATGCAAGAAGATCACCACCTGACCAATGATGACAGAGGAAACTGGGTCCCTGGGCGCCGGTCGGTTGGCAGCCCACCACTCCTGGTCTTCCATGGAGGAAGGCGACCAGGATGGGTTAAAAGCGAAGGACAAATTTCACCAATTTGCATGGCGTGTGAGAGCATGTATGTAGTTTGTGTGACTAATAAAGGGGATTGTCCCTCCGAATCTTCTTCTTCTTCTTCTTCTTCTTCTTCTTCTTCTTCTTCTTCTTTAACCCTCTCTGGTCCTGCTTTATTGTGCTATAACAGCCCAGTAACAGGGCAGTTTGTTCAGTTAGTCTTTATTATCAGATTTGTGTACATGGACACTCAGCACGACTTTCAAACTCATAAGGATGAACATTATATTAGGATACGGAGGTGTGCTTTAAGGAAGTTGCTATTAACCCAAACTATAATCTTTTCAGAAACCTAACCAAGAAGTTTTGGTACCTGCAAAATATACAATACAAAAAAAATAGTACTGAAAAATGAATGAATAGAAAAACAACTTTCTTAGCTAACTGCATTTCTGATCATAAAATAAAAGTTAGTGTCTTTAGTAGGTAAAAGGACCTTTACCCTCTGCCCTCCATACGTGCCCTCTGTTGTCACAGGAGTGACGTAGCTCGCCCTCCTCTCCCCATCGACTATCTTCACAGCGACATCCCTGTAGCTGCCGCGGTAACGTGCGCAGAAAGGCACGACCACGGTCACAGGGAAGTGCAGGTGAGCCCCGTCCTGAACCTGGACCCTGATCACTCTGCTGACCAGCTCCTCCGAGCCGGTCGCCATCAGGCAGCTCAGGGCGTCGGCCACCTCACACCTCAGGACTTCAGCCACACCTGCAGGCGCTATGAGACAGCATGTGTCCGCTTCACCTGGATGGCTGTCGTCCTGCTGACCAGCGAGCCTGGAAATCATTTTAAAACAGATGTATGTGCACACAGGAGTCATTATTCTGAAGCACAAATTGAAAAACTGCATCCCTGATACAACAATGTTTGCTCTTAATGTTCGTAGACAAGGCGAGTCGAAGCGTATAAGATGCATTTCTAGCAAAAAGTGCCGCCATTTTAAGGATTTCTGAAGTGCTGAAGCACACATATCTCCATATCAGCTTCTCCCAGATTGGCTTCTTGCTCTGATCTGATTTTTTTCTGATTTGTTTGGACTTTGGGAAAACATGTGCATTGACCTGACAGCGAACTGTATGAAATAGCGGGCCATGGGGAGGCCGGGCGGTCAAGACGCACGAACTTAGTGACAAACCACTGCAGTGAGTTTGCTTCTGTATCAGTGAGCAGGAGAAATGAGGTGAAGGAATCAAATCCTGTCCAGACTCACAAGCTGGAGCCACGTGGGCCGGCATCTTGTATGCTGTCAGCAGAGGTGGTCGCAAAATTATCTGCTTTACTCTTTACTCAAGCTGATTGTCACATTGTTCAAGCTGACAAAAAACTGTTCCCGAAGTTTTCAAAAAGACCAAATATGTCTGACTGAATATTCGAGGAAAACCTGCTCTTTGCTGAGGGCCAAATGGGGACAAAACGATGATGATTTTGTCAGCTTACCCGACTGTGATCCACTGTTTGTTCGCCTTGTCATTTTCATTTGTCGCCTCCAGGAAATCTGTCATATTTTCTGGAGAAACACAGTCCTCGTTATCGCTCCCTCCACTTTTGAAGACTAATTCTTTCCCTGCATCTTCCTCGTCATTGCAGTCACAGTTACTGACTCTGGACTCTGTTTGCTCACTGTCTGGTGATGCCGTCATGCGGCTTTGATCATCTCCATCATTCACATCCTGTTTATACCCAGGGTCAAATCCAGAGGGATCATGGGAGTTCAGGTGATTGGGGTCATCTTCAAGTTGATCTCTGGTCACCTGAAGTGCTGCATCCACAGTTGAGGCCTCCTCTGCACGTGATTTGAGGATTTCTTTGTCCAGCTTCACTGTGATTGTGTTGAGTTGGTCCACCATGTTCTGTACGTCCTCCTCGACGCTCAGAAAGGTGTCACTGAAGGAGTCTGGACAAGGTGTGGCTTCACATTCTGCATCTGAAACAGCACAGACATATAGAACAAGGGGAGCTGTTTTTATATTTTACAACGATTAACTTTTTCTGAACAAACTGCACTTTTCAGACATAATTTGCTTTGCCATCAGGAGGGAATTTTTCCTTAGTCCTTTCGCTTAAACCGGAACTTCCTCCAGTCCTTCAGCTGACACATAAAGCCCTTTTCATGCTTATGTTTCAACCTCCACTGACGCTTGAACTGCTTTAATATTTCAGCTTCAACAAAAACTTTCTTCCGTTTCAACTCACACACCTGTTGTAGCTGGATGTTGCTGGTCGCTGCCCCCTGGTGGAGACTTGGCCACCATGCGGGCACATCCTCTGAGGACTTCTCTCCATGCTGTCAGACTGTATGAATGAAAAACACTCAGCTCCTTCAGCACTTCCAGAACTCTCCTCTCGCTCTCCTTCTCCTCCTGCTCTTCGTCAGCATGTCTGCCTCTCTCTTCATCCTCCTTCTCACCTTCTCCCAAACTGAGCATCCCTTCCTCACTCCCTCTCTGCGTTTCCTCTCCTTTGCCTCGACCTGGTTCGTCTCCTGTGCGTCCCCTCCCACCCGTCGCTCCGTTGTGATGATCTCTGCGGCGTCTGACAGCTTCAAGCCCCCGAATAGTTTCAGTCAACATGTTGAGGAGATCGTCCTGTGTCCTCCTGTCATGAGGAGACTCAGCTTCATCCATCTGTTTGTTCAGGTGCAGATTTGCATCCATGCTGAGCTGAAAAAACAACAGATGAGAGCTACAAGTATCTAATCTGACCTGTTTCTGTCCCCTTTTACTTGAACTTGTCAAAAGCAATTCACTCCTTTAACAACATTTTGGTGAATAATATCAAATACTCACTAAAAATACACAGCATTCCCTCGTGTACCTCCTTTTATATTTGAAGCTGAAGCCCCCTTGTTCACTGTGTCCTTGGCATTGGATGTTGCTGTGTTCCTTGTTTAGGAGCCAGTGCTGTATTTATATGGCTGCCAGCAGTAAAACACATTGCCAAGGCGACCCCTGGAGGCGTGGCAAGGAGGGACAAAAGAGGAGCCACAGTGCAAAAGACTCACAGGAAGACGGAGTGCTGTCCTGCAGACATCTTGTCCCTGTCCTCTATTCTTCTGCCACTCATTTTACTGCTTGTGTGTCCGGACAGTAAAAGCTCTTAAACGTCACAGACTTGTTTTGAAGGCACGCTGTATGTTGACGAGGAGGTCGTCATCTCACAGGTCGTCAGAGCATTTTTTCTGAAACATGTAGTCGACAACACTACAAACACTGTGTGGGGTGTCACTTTATGGGTTTCCTGTGGAATTTCTGGCTTTGTAATGCCAAGTCGTCCACGGTGGAAGAAGTATTCGGACGCTTCACTTAAGCTAAAAGCTTCTAAAAATACTCCATTACTCAGAAAAGTGATTCGTAACCATTAGTGTCAAATAAATGCAGCGGTGTAATTTTTCCCTGTGAAATGTAACAGCTCTTGTTTTCAGGTTTGAATTTGGATTATCACATCTGGTCATTAACACAATGTAAAAACCTTGTAGCACAAAGTGATATTTAACAGAAAACAACCACTTTAGTTGAAAATCCACGTAAATTTGAAGAAAATTGTGTTACTGAGCCAGCATCAACCACACCAGCACCCTGACACTGAATTATTTTTGTTTTTCCCTCCTGTCACACGTGAGGATGTCATCAGTGAGAGAGGCCTGCTCTGCTCTGACATTGCTCTCTGTCACCATCGTGTGGCTGATTCTGCTTACTGCACCTTCGTCTTCTATCACTTAAAAAAATTATTAGCGGTAAGAATTTCCTTAAATGGAGGAAGAAATAAATAACATGAACGTATAGAAAATATAGGTTAAAAATATGTTAAAATAATTACAATATTTTTTAATGAAAATGGGTGTGAACTGTGAAAGGAACCTGCTGTTTGTATTGAAGCTGTTATGTTTTATCTGAAGAAATAATGATTATTACTTTATCTAAACTGTAATTTTATATATAGTTGGACTTAAAAATAAACTTGAACTTCAAACCTAAGTTCAAGGTTATTCGTTTTCTTAATTCATATTATAATTGCCAGTAGTAGCTTTCGTAGAATATATTTAATATATACATATCTTTATAAACCAGCAGTGTTTAATCTGTTAATTCTCTTTCTGCCTCACACACATAATTTTACACTATTTTTGTTTTTGTGTGACAGGTTTGAAGCACAAATACAACACAGCAGTGTCACATGCAGTATACCTTCAATGCTAAACCTCATTCTAGTGCCCCATTCAAATATTCTGATACAACAATGACAATAATGAAACGAAAAGTGTTCTTTTTTTCCACAGGACTCGCTTCATTATGGGTGCCAGGCAGCCTGCTGCATTCCTGTCTGTGTTGAATGTGTAGCCTCAGGCCTCAGAATCAAGCTGGGACATGCACGTATTCCCAGCAACCGTCGCAAGTGGCTCCACTTTGTGCTTGCATGTTTATCACATGCCAGCACACATTTGTATTGTTGAGTAAGGTTTACTGAGAACAGCGTGAGCTCAAAGAGACTGACTTCTCTGTCAACATCAGAGGTGGAAGAGGTATTCAGATCCTTTACTTAAGTAAAAGTACTGATACCACACTGTGAAACTGCTCGACTACAGGTAAAAGTCCTGCATTCAATACCTCAGTTGAGTAAAAGTATGTAGGTATAATCAGTAAATGAAAGGTCCCTGTCAGTGTTTTACTTAAATATGGTGTTTTTGTATTAATATTACTGCTGCATTCATGTGTATGTTGCATTTTACTGCTGTGGATGTTTAGAGGTGGGATAGTTTGAAGTTTAATCTACAGCAATGCATCATATTCTATAAGATTATCGTATGTTTGTGGTATCGCTGTCCTGTGAATCTGCAAAAAGTCAACTTTTCATGAGGAAAAACAGGCCTGTTTTCAGCGCTGTACGAAGTAGGATAATTTAAGTTTATCAGATAAAGTCACATTAAAAAAAAAATCTCCAAATTCGGGTTAAGGGTAAGAAAAATTGTAATCTGAAAAAGTGCCAAAGTAACTAAAGTTGCCAGACAAATGTAGTGCCACACAGTACCACGCAGTACACACAGTATTGCAGTATATGCGCTCAGTTCCTCTCCGCCTCTGACAGTTACGAGTTTTCTATGCTGCCCCTGAACTCCCGGCCTCGCGCTGGAATGGGCGTGGCTGCTCTCGGCGCCTGAACGAACGCTACGGAAACAGCCGAGCGTCTAAACGCACGATGTGAGGACTCGCGACAGTCACCGGAGAGTCACAGCGGCGTTAGATGACAGAAACCGGACACGGCGAGTGCGCGAAGCTGTGTTGGTGATGCCTGAAGCGTCCTCCTGTTTGTAACCGGCAGGTAAGCTTTGCCAGCCACGGGGACGGACGCACGGCGGCGTGTTACGTCAACACCGTAACTCCAGGTGTTTACTCCTCAAAAGCCGTCAAAAGTGCGCAATAAACTAGCTTGAATTAAATTAGCTTTTTTTTTTCTTTGCGTCAGAACTGGAGGTGTTAGCAGCGGTTTGTGCCACTTGCCGGTAGTTTAGGCACTTTAGAGCAAGTGTAATGCGAAGGTGAGGTGAAACTGCGTCACTCAGACTTTAATTAGTATCTTTTAACATTATATTCACAGTGGTGTAATGTCTTTTTCCAGTAAACACACAGGAGCACATCTCACGTGCGAACGTCTTTTCCAAGATGTCAGTGAAAACATGTCCTACAGCTCACACCAGTGTGGAGTGACAGCTTTACAAAAGTGGTTTTACTCCAGTTTAAAGTGACATTTTTAATTTAGTGTGCGCCACAGTTATCCTCCAAACATGGCTCGAGAATGAGTATTTGAAATACAGAATTGGTAAGCGACCACAGGTATGTCTTCTCAAACCAGGAAGGTGGCACACGTTGGACTTTGTTCAGAGTAGGTTGGCTGAGGGATGTGCAGAAATATGAGGTGTGTGTGTTGGTGTGCGTGCATGGGCGTGCACGCTGTGACTCACCCCCTCTGCTGTATAACCATATCTGTGGTGTTACAGAAGACACAGCGAAGACACACAGCTCTCCTGTGCTGTCACACCAAGTTTTGTTTTGTGGGCGAAACAATATCTCGCTGTAATAAATTGCTCTGCTGTTGTACGCCTTTGTGATGTGTGTGTTTATGCACACTGCTTCATAACCCAGGTGGCATGTGCAGGCTGTTTATCTTGTGAATTTCTCTTCTTCATCTTCTTCCCTGCTTTTGATCTACACACTCTGTGGGCTGTGACACCGGGCAGTAGCTGTGGATCAAAACTCCTATATCCAGCCCTTAATAATGTTTGCTGAATGTGTGGGCTCTATGGAGTGTAGTTTCGCATGTGTGCACACTGTGTGAGTGGGTGTATGTGCGCTAAAAGGCAGAGATGGAGGAGCGGGCCAGGTCAAATGTGCTTGCAAGCTTTGGCGTGTGCCTGCGCTGGCTGTCAGCCAATACGGGTCCCTGCGTGTTAACACTGCAATACACAGCTGGGCAGGTCTGAGAGGCTGCGTAGGCCTCTGTTGGACTTAATATCATCAATATCATGTGCAGAGCTGGGACTTTTAATTTTGTCCCTGTGTGTGCGAGCTAAGGTGTGTGCTGATCAGATGAAAGCTTTAAAAGACGTCTTCTCCGAGCTGCCTGGTGATCATTTATCTGCTCATGTTCACTCTGTGAGCTGCAGGCACACGACTGACTGCAGCACTTGAATGTACAGTATGTGCACGCATGAGCTGCAGCATTGTGTTAACCTGAAAGCAGAAGTAACACTTCATGTCCCCTGTGTACGTTAAGTTTTCAACTCAAAAGACAAATGGACATGACAAGGCAGTGAAGACGATGTGTCTTGTCCTATCCTGCGTCTAAGAGATTAGAGCCGTTCTGCCGCGCGGCTCATCAGCGCTTGACTTTGAAGAGATGGTGTGAAAGAAATCAGGAAACTTTGACAACAGCGGACCATTAGCTGGTTTATCACCAGTGGATCTTGCTGGGTGGTGAGCTGTGAGGTGAAGCTTGGATTTTTAAACTCTGCTCTGGTGAGTGCTGCAGATTAAAGGATATGTGGACTAACAAAGACTTTCTGTGGAAGTTCAGTCTGTTATTCGGTTCACATGTCAGACCTTAAGCGTACCAAAACCCGACCAGAGAGCCACGCTGTGAAGGAGGCGTGCTGTTTCATCAGAGCTATTGCTGTTTCCTGCTGTTTCATCCCCAAATGTTGCACATTTAGGTTTGGTTTTGTTGCCCGGCATGTTTTCAGAGAAAGCTTAAAAAAGTAGACAGTTAAATTAAGGCTTGTTTGCTTTATTGCTGAGAGAAGATCAAAACTATGCTCATGTCTG
This sequence comes from Chaetodon trifasciatus, assembly GCA_037975065.1. Classification (NCBI taxonomy): domain Eukaryota; kingdom Metazoa; phylum Chordata; class Actinopteri; order Chaetodontiformes; family Chaetodontidae; genus Chaetodon; species Chaetodon trifasciatus. The sequence goes on along the minus strand of JBBMOE010000017.1, from coordinate 5,958,142 downwards.
GGAGGTTAATGTGAAACTACAGCCAGGAGACGATTACCTTAGCTTTGTATAAAGGCTTGAATTAAGGGGTGAAAGCCAGTCTGGATATGTCCAACGTGAAAAGAAAAATCTGCCTACTAACACAGTTAGATTTAGCAGTTAATTCAGGATATTTTGTTTGTTTAATCTGTACAAAGACTCAACATGTAAAAAAAACAAAAAATTATGGTTTCACAGGTGGTTATGTACTCAACTATTTTCTTGGCCTGTCGGGGCGACTTCCTGGATTCTGAAACCACAACTTATTTTTACACTTTGGTTTTTGTATGCAGTACAGAGTCAAATTAAGCTTGCAGCGCTCCCTGCTTCATGCTATGATGGGCTGACTCTCCTTAGACTGTAGCTTCACATGCACCGTGCGGATATGAGAGTGGTATCGATCCTGTCAGCTGACTCTCGGTAAGGTATTTCCAAAAATGAGAGCAAGAATGATGTCATTAAAGTGATATTTGAAGGTCAAATTCAACCCTTAAAAAGAGTGGACTCACAGCCTCTTTACAGTATTTTGCCCATCACTGATTTCTTCTGTGTTTGTGTCTGTAGTTTAAAGCTGGACTACTGGGGTACATCTTCTGAAGTGCTTCCTGATGTGGCAGAGGTGAGACGAGAGCATCATGTCAGAGGCTCCAAAGCCTAGCCAAGAGATCGTGGAGTGGCTCTTCACCCTCCGCCTGTCCCAGTATACCTTATGTTTCCAGCAAGGAGGCTATCAATTTCTGGAAGAGTGCAAGGACCTCACAGACGAGCGCCTGCTGGAGCTTAGAGTGTTTCCAACGGGCCATCGTAGGCGCATCCTCAGGAGTTTGGAGGCGCTAGGGGTGAAGCAGCAGAGCGGTGGTGAGGAAGATGAAGAGGGAGGGATGGAGAATGGGAGGCGCCGAAGGAAGCCCGTGCCACACCCGAGACACATCTTCCTGGAGGATAGAAAGAGGGGGACTTCATGCCAGCACCAGCAGCCAAAGGAGAGGAGAGAGTGTGAGTTGGAGGGGAGTCAGACTTTGCCTCCACGAGCAGGACTGGGACCTGAAACTGAGGACGTCCCAGAGAGGCGGTACATGCGGCCGCCTCAGCCGGCCCCCCGCAATCCGCAGAACATCCAGACATCCATACCTGAACATGCCGCCCTGCCCTCCAGCAGCAGCAGCAGCAGCAGCAGCAGCAGCGAGTCCCTCTCCATTTCTGATATGCCATCAGACTGGGAGATTTCCTCAGAGGACCCCTCGCTGTCCAGCACCGACTCCATCCCCTGTCCTGCTGAAGGCCCCCGCTCAACGCTCACTGACGACACTGGGGGTTTTCGTGGTGAAATGGTGGAAAACTCCATCTATGAGGCACAGCCCAGTTTTAATGTTCTTAAAGGTCCACGGCTCACTCGCTCCTACCGGCTGAGGCACCGGCCCGTCCCAGAAATCCCCACTCCGACCATACCGGAACTACAGGGCAGGTACACTCCCAGTGAAACTTAAAGGAACAGTTCAACATTTTGGAAAATGCTCTCACTCACTTTGTTGCAGAGGGTTAGAGAAAAAAGCCTTATTAGCTTAGCTTACTGTAGCACAAAGACTGGAAACAGCTATCCTTGCTTTGTCCAAAGGCAACAAAACCTCTAAAGCTCATTATTAGCACACTATATTCATACATTCATTTATTTATTTATAGATTTAGCCAAAAAGCCAAAAGCTAGTTCCAGTCTTTGTGCTAAGCTAAGCTAACCAGTGGCTGGCAGTAGCTTCATATTTATTCTATAGACATGAGAGACTTTGGATTTTGCATGAAATAAGCAAACAAGATATAATGATCCATTTGATTTGTGAGATTCAATAGGATATCTTTTGTTAAGCTAAGCTAACCGGCTGCTGTCGGTAACTTAGCCAGCGTGAGACTCAATCTTCTCATCTAACTTTTGGGAGGAAAGCGAATAAGTGTCTCAAATTCTCAAACTTTACTCTAAAGACTGTTTAAATATCCGTATAAAGCTTTGCGCTAAGCTAACTGGCTGCTGGCAGTAGCTTCATATATACAGTACATACATGAAAGCGGTAATAACATTTCTTCCCGAACTCTTGGCAAGAAAGTAAATAAGTGTTTTCCTGAATGTTGAACTGTTCCTTTAAGCATAAAGTTTGACTTTATGAAAGTTTATGTGCAGTTTTTGAGAAGTCATCAAACAAGCTAGAAGGTGAGGAGCACACGGCGAAATAAATTTGCACGCTGCTGCGGTGTGAATTAATATGAAAACAAGACTTCCAATATGAAAAAATATGGAAACTTTCTCTGTTCAGGTTTACGCTGATGGAGAACCTGAGGCCTCCAATTTCACATTCAATTCTGCATTCCACGTCCCGTATGCGTATGACGGCCTTCGAACTGTACATCGTTGAACTTTTGAACTGCGAAACTAACTTTAAGAGTTCCACATCTCTATTCTGAACGCCTTTACGTCTAAACGGTGTTACCTATTTTCCCCACGTGCTGCGCTGGTGGTTCTAACCCACTGATTTCTCTTTCTCCTCAGGAGTGCACCACTGGCGCAAACAACCAGCCCTGAACACCTAACCGGCTCAGAGGGTCCCACCGGTGGAAACAGCATAAAGAGAGGTACACAGTCTTTCAGCTGCATCTGCTTCATCTCTGCCATGAATATTTCATTCGGCAGCAGAGTCAGCGGTGCTGTTGTTTGCCCGGATGAAAGAGGGGAGAGGAGATGAGGGTAGCGCGTGGGTGGGGTGGGGGTGTTCGGCAGCTGTGTCGTGGGAAACGGCGTCGCCCCCGTTTCAAGCGCACATCTCATAGGGAATATGCTCTCTCACATCTTGTCCCTCAGCGAGACCCGAGTGTGCATTGCTGTCGCCCGGCTCTCCAAAGTTTTTTAGAAGTTGTTTAACTTTGCTAACAACACACAGGCTTGTAGTACAACCAGTACAAATATGTTTTGAATTTTTCCTCCTCCCTCGCTGGATTTATTGGGCTTCGTCGACCCTTGTGTCCCGTCTGATGAGATGCTACGTGAGCTGCTTTCTGTGCTGAGGTAGACGTGTTCTCCGAGGATTATGTGGCACTTTTCTGTGATGACAGCCTGGATGAATGTGTGTGAAACACCTGTGAACACAGCAGTCTTTTCGGGGGTCGTATCTGACCACGTCTCTTGCAGTCATGCGCAGCATATCAACAGTTTTCTGTCCGTTTTCTACACTTTATCCTCCCTCACCTTCCTTTTCTGGCTTCCCCTTCCTCGCTTGTTCCGTTTACCTTTGCTGCAGCAGTCTCTTGGTAGGCCTTGTTTTTCCAACTTTTTCTCTGTATGGAACAAGACAGCGAGTGAGACTAGAGAGAAAGGCAAGCCAGTGAAGCGGGCTGGGAAGAAGGAAGAGGAGACGGATGCAAAACAGGCTGAGAGACGGAGGAAGAGAGGGAGCCAAGACGGTCCCAGAGCAGGGAAACGGGGAGCTAAATCTCCCTTCACAGCGAGGCCTAGCAAGGCGTTATTTGACATATTATTTTACCCGAGCATATTTGAAGAGTTTATTCCGAGATGAGATCCAAAACTTGAATAAAATGTGCAGTGCAGTCCCCCGGAACGGTTGTTGCATTCGATCAAAACTTGCTATTGCAGGCTGACAGAATTTTAATTAACACCCAGACACCTCCCTTTTAAAATAAGTTTCTTTCACGAGACAAATCTAATTGAGAAAACACTTGTCTGTCTTGTGCTTGTTCAGTAACACAGCAGACTTGGCAAATTATTCAGTGATTAAAAAAGCAATAGTAAATGCACTCGTATGTCTACTTTTGAAGTCCTTTGATTGTTCAGTGGCGCACAGACACCTCTCAGTTCAACGCACTTCCTTTTCTAAGCACTTTGAATGCGTCGGGTATTTATTTCTGTGACACTGCTGCGTTGCTGACAGGTGTGACCTTGGGGGAAGACGTGCACACCTTCACACAGCAAAATTCATAAATCGCTGACAAGACTTGTTCTGTGTAATACTACATCAGAAGAAATGCTAAATAAATCAGAATAAATTCTGCATTATTTTTCAGGCTTTTCAGCCAAAGTCAGAAAACAGGACCAGCAAAACTGAACAGCCGGTCCAATTGTTTGATCATCCGTACAGCAGATTTTTGTTTTTTAAATTAACTCTCATAAATCATCATAGTATGTACACAGCAAAGCAAAGTGAGACCCTCTTCTCCACTTTTCCCAAACCACTCAGCTCACATAAACAATCTTCCTCCTGAATATTGTTGAATCTGCACACCTGAATAGCCGCAGGAAGAATACCGCTTCTCCTCGATGCAGCTGGGGATTTTTGGAGCTGGGAGGTAAAACATATGATCCAGGGCCATAGTTTTGTCCATTTCTGCCCTGGATAGAATATTTACTCCTAAAACAGTTTGTCAAGTAGAACTATCAAACTTTAGCTGGTTTCAACTGCTCTGATGTGGGACTTTACTCTCTTTTCCTGTTTAATATTATTATTAATGGAGTGTTCTTGGATTTGGGACTGTTGGTCAGACAAAACAAACAATTCGAAGACATTGCCTCGGGCTCTCAGATATTATCATGGCCTTTTTGCGCAATAAAAATCTCATTTTGTCGATTAAACGAGCAATCAAGCAAAATAATTGCTAGATGAATCGATTATGATGGCTCTGGGAGACTTTAGTCGGATGCTAAGATTAGCATGCTAGCATAATCTTAGCGCTGAAAGGCCAAATGCTGCTGTTTAGCAGATGTTAGCAGTGTGTTAACCATGTTCACCGTCTTCGTTTAGTGTATTAGCATGCTAAGATTTGTACAGCTGAGGATGATGGGAATTTAATGTGACTGTAATTTGCTTTTTTGCTCAAGTTTTTAAATGTATAGAATGTAGTAGCTTTCTTAAGTAACCTGACAACAACAGCAGGATGAGTATAATATAAACATAATAATCCGTATTGTAAGATGAGATAAACCTTCATTGTTCCCCAGCAGGGACATTCGGTAATTTATGATGATCAATTATGATAATATCATCCTCATTGTCATCATTTAGAAGAACAAAACAGCTGTAAAAAAAAGGGAAAAGCACTCTCGACTTGTTTTACGACTCACTCGTGCATTCAGAGAACCTGCGACAGAAAAACTAAATTGTTTGGTGACTAATTTGAATTCAGACGGTGGCGGTTGTGCGTCCTCCATGTTCAACGTGGGAGTGACACAGCGGAGCGATAATAACCAGCTGACCTGGAACCCCCTGCCTTTAAAGAACGGAGGCTTCGCTCCAAACAAAATCAATCTCCTCACTAACTCCAAGCTGATGGCGGCATCTCGGCCGTTTCCCAGACTGCGACTTGAGAGTGCGTCTGGTCGGGAGCAGATAAAGATGCCGCGTTGTCGGATGAGAGAAACAAAGGCAGAAGCCGCAGATGGAGCCAGTGAGGGAAGAATAGAGGGAATCGGACAGGAATTGAGTACAGTAGCGTCCGGCGGCCCCTCGGAGAGAATTGCGAGTGGCCTGAAGGTCGGCTGATAGATGATGATTGATGCTCGCTATCTGCCCACCAAGCCTGTCCGTGGAGAGGGCGGCTGTGTTGGAGTGGATTCTATCATCAAGTAAACTGACCCCTTCATAAAGCCCAGTACATGCCCTTTGTGTCCGTCTGTAATGGCCTGCATTGTTTGGAAGTGTAGGTCTGTAAAGCTTTAAGGAGTAGCACATTCACATCTGCACCGGCTCTCATTTAACTGTCCGTCCTTTTGTGTCCGTGTTCGTCTCGAGGCATCTTTATGCGTCTGAGGGTGTTTCAGTCTTCGTGCTCTGCCGTCTGCGTGCATATTCTGCACCAATGTCTGTATGTGTGTGTGTATGTGTCTATCCCCCGTGGCGGCGTCTTCTGGCCCTCACAATCCTCAGGAGAGGGTGGTGTCATTTTTCACAGTGACAGGCTGTGGCCCACGCAGGGTGGCCCCCGGGTCTCCAGACTAATAGTGTCTGGCCAGAGTCACTCTTCTTCTTCGTCTTCGCTTCCACCGACCACCGACCACGGTCCCTGCAGGAGCCAAGACAGAGAAATGGCCTTGGCAGGGACTCAGTGTGTTTGAGGCAGACTGAGGAGGATCATACTCCCAGTTGGGCGAGGAAAGGGCCGAGGCAGAGAGATAGGCATGCTTAAACAAAATTTAATTAGTTTACTGCTTACATGGATCAAGGGTTCACACATTTATTCAGATCAATGAGTTGCTTTAATCAAAGGGCACTATAACATCTGAGTGATTTAAAATTTAAGTGGAACAATCCTGTTAAGCTACTTACTTTCATGCACCACGTTTAGGCCTTCACACTGTGTTCTGCAAGTTTTAATGCCACAACAAAACTGCCATTGTGTTGTCTCTGTGTCCTTTTTAGCTCCACTTCAAAGAACCTTGACGCCTATCGCTCCTTACGGAGAAATGTTCCTGTACAACAACCCAGAGAGCGCTCCGGTAAGACGGCGTATGCTCCCACTAGGGGACAGTGAATAGCGGCTAACCAAAGAGGAACAGACATTTCTCGGATCTTCAACACTATCAGCGGTGTTTCAGCCGCAGTCCGCTCACCAGACTTCCCTCTTCGTGTTAATGTTGTCACCATGGACACATAGCAGAGCGGAAAATGTGCTTGTTTCAGTTTGCCCCCTGAGGTTAATAGAAATGTCACCTAGCCACTAAAGTTAATGCAGCTTAGTGCACCAACACGATAACAGTGTCTGACTGAAAGATGGACGCCGTCTTTCCATCTGATGCTAATCTCCTCTCTCCTCCATAGGGCCAGGACACTAAAGAAGGGTTACAGAAGGGTTTTAAGGACAAGATAAAACAGAAGAAACAGAGGTATGGTATGCTGATCCAAGACTGACCACTCATACACAATAGCTTGACTCTGTCCAGAGTCCAAAACACCTGCCAGCACCTTTAAAGCTCATTAATTAACATGTTGTATCTTGTTTACTCAAGTCATACACAAACAGATATGTAAAAGTGAAGAGTCTCGTCTTCACCGTGAGGTTTCCGGGCTCCACAAGGACGCTGTGTCCGGCCACCGTTCACCAAGAAATACTTACAGCTAACAATGATCCAACATGTTCATCAGTGAGCTTTAGAGATGTGGGTTTTGACCCCTTTGGATTAAGCCACACTGAGCCACAGTCTTTATGCTAAGCTAGGCTAATCACCTCTAGCTCCATAATTCATGTACAGACAAGAGAGTGGTATCAGTCCCCCCGTCTGACTCTCGACAGGAGGGCAAAAAGCACACAGATAAATATTCACTCGCACACAGAATTTATATGCATATATATGTGTGTGTTTGTATGTAAATGTACTCTCAGAAACAATGCAGCGTACTTCCCAAAAAGCCGAACTGTTCCCTTAACTTCATCCACGCTCCTACAGAAAAAAGACGCCTAAACAGAAGGAGTCAAAGGACGCAGCGTCTCCTCCTGCTCCAACTATCCCAGACCCCTACAGAGACGAATACTCGACAGTGGACGAGTGTGCCAGCATCTTGCCGCAAGCTGGTTTGGACCAAAGTTTCGCAGTGACCCCTGAGAGTCTTGCTGTTGGATCAGCAGCCTCTGGCTCTAAGGATGGGTCTTTAATCATGGTGGAGTGTGACCTCTACTCACAGCCTGCAGACGCTGTGGGGGGTGTGACCAGAGATGCACTGCCTGATATTTCTCCATATGCGTGCTTCTATGGAGCCCCCAAACACCTGGTGCTCAAAGTGGGCTGGCTGGACAAACTGTCGCCTCAAGGGTAGGTTACATTATTATTATGACATTATCAGACAATTGAAATTCCTCATCTGACGTAATGACTCACCTCATTGAGACCGGTTTTACTGCAACTCCACACTGTATTGTTATGAGTATTAAGATCAACGTGTTCTCATCCAGTTTCACAACGTTTCACCCTGACAACACATAATGTGCCTCGTGCCACTTCCCATCATTGGCAAAGAAAGTCACCGCAGTCAGTCAACCGCTGCTTCCTGTTTCTTTGCAGACCTTTTCCATTTTGCACCTTTTTCTGCATCCCTGTGTGTCTTCCATCTTTGATGACCATTGAAAACTGACAAATGTTAGAAGATGCACAAGCCTGAAGCAGACTTATCTGTAACACTTGGCGTCACCACCAGGAAAGGAAATTAGAGAAAACCTTGACGCACAATGAGTTTGGCATCTTCTGGCAAAAGCTGCTTTTTCTTTGTCTCTTGGTGCCACCGTTGCTCAAAACCGGAGCGATCAATCAATTACTTCCTTTTTATATTCTCCTTCGCCACCTGATATGCATAAGTTTGGCACCCTGCCCTTGGGCTGTTGAATATTCAAATTGAAAGTGGCCATTTGTTTTGATTATCCTAATTGACAGCTGTTGATACAACTCTTGACATTAATGAATCAGTGGCACTCTTGATGAAATATGAGTACCTGTTCAGGGCAGATTTAGTTACTGCCTCGCTGGCTTGACAGTTTTTTTTTCTTCTTCTTGTACTCTTATTTCACTCAAACTCGACTTAGTTTGCCTGAATGACCCGAGCTGAGTTTGCGCCTCTTCTTCTCTTTGCAGAAATTGTGTTTTTCAAAGGAGGTGGGTGAGGTTTGACGGCGACAGTCTGGCCTACTACAACAATGACAAGGTAAGCGTGAGAAAAAGCACATGTCCACGCATCCCCTCCCTCCTTCCGCTTCCTGCTGACACACCTTCATCCTCCGCACGCACGCTGGCAAAAGCAATTTCACCCCTCCGTCGCAGAAATCTATACCACGAGCAGCCGAGCCAAGTTCTAAGTGTTCCCTTCTCTTTCTCCTCCTCCTCTTTCTCATTGTCATCATTATCATCATTAGCTTGGCAGGGTAAAAAATGGTGGCAAGGACAGCGCGACATTATGCCATGCATGACAGGCCAGCACTCTCTGTGCCCGCCCAGCCATACAGTAAAGTACATTGATGTTGGCGCCTGACCAGTTCCCCCAGAAAGAAAGAAGGAGAGGGAGAGACTCTCCTTTCTTTTTGCCTCCCTCAGCATTCCTCCCTCCCTGTACCTCTCTTCATTCTCCTTCTGTCTGACAGTTGAGTTTGAAATTTCGCTTAGCGCTGCCTGCCTTATCATCAGAGTGAGGGAAGGACGGAGGGGGAGAAAGGGTAAGAGTGGGGTGAGAGCGCGGGGGTTGAGAAAGCAGGAACTGGAGAGGATGCAGGCAAAGTTGTGGGCAAGACGGCGGTTTAACCACCACGTGTTCAGTCTGGACGCTGTTGTTCTTGTGTCACAACCTTTTTGGCTGCACCTTTGAATGAAAGGCAGCAGTCGGCATGCATCACAGTCCCTGAATCAGCGAAGACGTGTCCTCTTTGACCCGTCCCGGCCTTTCTTTTGGTGACCATATGTGCTTCCTTTTTGAATTGTTTCATTTCTAAGTGCCTCACAAGTCTGATTTTGCACATTTCACCCATTTGCCACAACACGTAACACCACATGTAACCTTACTGCAAACCAGTGTTTTTTTTGTGTGTGTGTGTGTGTGTGTGTGTGTGTGTGTGTGTGTGTGTGTGTGTGTGTGTGTGTGTGTGTGTGTTTTTGCAGTTAATTTGAGTTATGTAATCCAATCCAGTATATATCAAGTCTGCAGTGATGCTTTGCCAGCATTATATTGATGTGGTGGGGTAATTAGGGCCGGGTAATGTTTCAGATGCTGTACCTGTGATTCTACAACCCCATCACAAAACACTAATTATGACTGCCAGTGTTTTTTTTAAAGTCTAAAATGTTTAAAATCATCTTTCAGTAATATCTCCATGTGGCATCTGTGGCACTCCAGTGTTTTAACCGTTCATTTTAAAGCAGCAAAATATGCAAAACTGCTCAATTCAGCTTCATCAAATAAAGAACTTCTAAAATATGATTTAGTCACAAGTATAACTTTTCATACTTGACTTTTCAATACTCAGTGTTACAGATATGGTTTAGTCAGCACTCAACAGTGTTGGGTAACAGCATTTTTTTAAAATAGATTACTGCCATTAAAAAGTAACTGGTTACATTACAGCATTACCTACTGAGTAAAGTAACTACAAATGAAAACCCATTCGAGATTCCTTGCATATGTTGGTTATATTGTTCAGTGGGCGCATTGTCGACTGTACGTCTGACACCTTTTGGATATATTGACTCCACCATCGTTGCACAGCCTCATCTACATCCTATAATCTGTAACTCTGACAGATGCTCTATCCCCTTAACGGCTATTTATTAATGATTATGTTTGATTACAAGCAAACAAGAGGGTGCCAGGGCTCACAGAGCCCAATAAGTTCTTACAAAGTATAATGGCATATTTTTGGCAGTTCAACTGCAATGACTGCAAAAGTTGGAGGTATTTGAAGTAAATGAAAGTAAATAGAAACTGAGGGTACCTGAGTGTTGTGGAGCCGTGCTGAACTTGCAGGCGCTTCTTCAGATTTGAAATTGAGCTCGTCTCAGCTGACATTTATCATCCAGGCACGCTTTGCATTTCATGTCTGTTTCACTCACAAAGTCAAAATAATGCAAATAGTTCCACGACACAAAGGCTGCTCTCTCCGCCATCTCGCAAGCTGAGCTCCACAAGTGCACTGACACGACCAAAGGATCAGACACCTTCTGCTAGTACACAGGAAAGAAACAGAAACAGTGAGAATCCATCAGGATTTTCTCTTTTTGTGGCAACAAAGGGAGCAGGGAAATCTGGTAAAACGTTAACAGTAATTTATTACTTGTTTGAAAAAACTAGTGCGCTATGTTACTCGTTACAACAAAAAGTAATCCGAGTACTCAAATGCGTTAGTTTGTAGCATGATACTCCAACACTGAAGAGGTGATGCTGTGCAGACTTTGCAAATCACTCTGCACTTAAACTGCACTGTCAGTCAACAGTGACACAAACAGACAAATGAGAATGAGGAGGAGACGAGGTTGTACACTTTGTTGTGATCAACAGAAATGAATAGTTTCCATTACAGTACAATGAAATCTAAACTGTTGAAAGCAGACAGAGTAATAAAGAGAACGTCATTTGTCTTGTTAAGCTTGAACCTTTTTAAAAAAGACTTAATATATGAGTCCTGTGTCCTGAAGTGAGCCTCAAGCGGCCATAACCTATCTGACTCCATGTGCTTTACCTTCATGTTCTCGCTAATGACCACTGGATGTATCTTGGGCTGAGAACAAACACACTTCTGTGTTTGTGTGTGTTTGTGTTTGTGTGAGAGCGGTGACCTCAGCGGCCCTTCCCAGGGCCAGCTCGTTTTCGCTGCAGCAGCATTGCACAACATCACAATCAATGATGTGGGACCTGTCTGATGCCGGCTCGTTAATCACTTACTAATTATAGCCCTCCGTGCTCTCTCGCTCCCTCTGCCTTTCTCTCTTTCGCCTCGTTTTCTCTTTCCATTGCATTTGTTGCTTTATTTGTCAGGACACGCTCCGTCGCCGGCAGAGTGGAAATCGGCAGGGAGGCCGGCGAGTCAGCACTTTGTACTCTGTGTCACTCTCGGCGAAGGCGCGACAGTTTTTGAAAAAGATGAAAGTTTGCCTTCGTGTGTCTGTGTGTGTGTGTGTGTGTGTGTGTGTGTGTGTGTGTGTGTGAGACAGAGAGAGAGAACGGGGATTGTTGTTTGGACTTTTTAAAGTCATCCTGCCAATGTGACTCTCCCCTCCGAGAAAGCAGAGGGCTTCATCATGTTTCGGGTGAGCGGAGAGGTCGAGTACAATCTCTCTGTCATCCCTGCTTTGTGTGGCCAGCTGAGGCCCCGTACCACCCTGCGTGCCGCCCGGTGCCACCTCCACAGGGTGAGCGCGGGGGTAGAGGAAGATTGCATGGACAGACAGGAAGTCTCTCAGCACCGCTCTGTGTCAGAAATTGAAGTATGAGCTGGTGGTTTGCTTTCCCTCACACCCATTTGTGTGCTGCTATACCGAGTGCAGACTACAAATTGCTGTACTGCTCATATTGCTGTCATGTTGATGCAGGCGTGCTGCACAACTGATCTCAGACCAGGTCTGTTGATTATAGGGTTGATAGGACTGACATGAACAACTGCAATATCCAACAAAAGGAGCCGAGCAGCATCTTGTCTCCATCTTCCAGGTGCTGTCACTGGCTAAAACCTGGACCAGCGGTTGCTAAATGTTGCTAGATAGTATCATGCATGCATATTTATGCCACATATATGTCAAGATAAAAGAAACTGAAACTAAACTCAGCTGACTCTAACTTGCTTCATCATTCATTGATTAATATATACCAAAGCTGCTATTGTCTCATAAACATGTGAGGCTGTACTGTGGTACATTTGACCTAAATGCTAATGCAACATGCCCACAATGACACTGCTAACATGCTGACATTTACCCTGTTAGCACTGCTAACATTTACATGCAGCTGAGGAGGATTAGAGTGTCAAATTTTGCAGATATTTGTCAAGTATTGAACCCATTAAAGTGAGATTATAACACATCCTTTGTCTTATATATAGATAGTTGTGGTCGTTAGCAATGAAATGCAACCTTGCTCTATTCAATACTACACATGGATTTTGCTGCTGCAACCTTCCTTGCTGGTATGACCATAACTAGGTTATGGTGGCTAATGCTAGCTAGCTTTACATGGATAATTCAGGTTGCCTAATGATGATGTCTTCAAAGCATTTGCCATTTTTACCACCTGTACACAAAAATGAAAATGCCTCCGCGCTGGAACATTCCCATGCTTGTTCTCTTTCTCAAACTTTCAACAACCCAAAAACTCTTTTGTAGTATAAAATCCTGTGGGATCTGTCAGCGCCAGACAGAACTAATCGCACTTAATCGCAGTCGCAGCTTGAAGGTCTCTGGCCGTGGTGATGTCATCATCGGGGTAGCGGAGGTGGCGTGGGAGAGTAGCGAGATCCTCGGTCTCACTTCTCCCTCTCTGCAGCGCTGTATCCAAATCCGGCTCATCAATCACCCCTTTCGCCTGATTTCGTCAACACCGGGATTGACTCGGGAGAATGCTTTGGTCCTGAGATGTAGTCTTCAGGGTCCCGGAGTGGTGTCTTGTGTGTGTGTGTGTGTGCACGTGCGAGTGTGTGTGTTTGTGAAAACAGTCCAAAGCCTGGCTTCAGGGTAGTGAGGGGAGGAGGTGAGGAGGGTGGCTGGGAGGGATGAAGGGATGAGAGGATGGAGGGGGAGGGGGTGAGGCTGAATAGAAGGCCAAAGGGGAGATGAGGTTTTAGGATCGCGGATCAGTCTTTGAGTGTATCAGCCTGATTGTCTGTCCGTCCGTCCGTCTGTCTGTCTGACGCTGCAAAGCTCTCCCTCGCCGAGCCTGAAAGCTCCTCTGCTTACTCCCTCCTGTGTCTTCCCAAGATGCCAGAGCTGACGCTGACTGTAACACCCCCAGTGTTTCTGTGTTTCTTTTTAGCTGTGCGTGGTTTCATTTTGATCAGAACCATGCCCAAAATATGTGACATTTATCTTGAATTTTTCATGGTTTCAGTACATTTCAGCCTGGCCTCATTTTGATAGCCAATACTTATTATTCAAACAGAGAAACATCTCAGCATGGTGGCGCCTCCTCAGCTAGATTTACCACCTTAAATTTAAAGATAATTGCTAAAAATACAGTCAACAAATGGTTATGTTTTTTTCCTTAAAGCTGCACTAATCTGTGTTTTTATGCTCACAAAGGATTAAAAGTCAAAGAGTTGGCGGAGACCAAAAACAGAGCTGCAAGCAGAGCGAATATCTTAATTAATTTGAAAGGTGGCTTCAAATGAATGCATCTCCATTAGTATGTTATTGCTGTGTTTACAGCACAGACCCCAAAAATCAAGTATTTCCAGCTTAAGCATAAACCTGATGCTTGGACTTGAGACACACTTCAGTTCAAAATCTCAAAAAGCAAAAGTCTGAAATGCTTGAGTCTATAAAATCCTTGAACATTAAAAAGATAACATCACTCGGCCGGCCTTGCATTGATGCACACCTTCAGTATTTAATTATTAGGCCTAAATTATGTGAAAAACCACATTGCCACAGGTTTGAATTGATTGAACTTTAAAAAGGCGTGTTACTTGCCTCAGAAGAGCTCAGCCTGGAAGCAGCACCTTTAAAATCCTTCAGGCAGGCAGCTCAGTGAGTAAAGGATGCATTGTTGTCCACAAGGTGCAGTTTTCTGCTCCGGCCAGCTGGTGTCCTCGTGCCTCCACTGAAAACCCACCGCTGTGGAGATGCCAGAACCTTAACTCCGTGCTGGTGGTAAAACTCTTTCCACCCTCTCTGCCCTCCTCCCTGCTTTCTCCACACGGCGCCTCCATTATTGTGGGCTTTAGCTCCGTTGCTCTGCCTTAATTGTTTCCCGAAGTTTGCCGGGTTGTTTTTCGGAAAGAAAAGACACATAGTTATCCACGCAGGACGGGCTTCTCCGCTCTGAAAAATGACACAGGTTGACACGTCAGGAAGGTAGAATGAGAGGCGGGGGCGTGAGGGGAGTTTGGGAGGTGCGGATCGAGGGGAGATGAGTGTGGAGGAGATGTTTGGCAGAGGGAGGCGAGTCAGGTGCGTCTGTTATTGGAGAAAGAGAGATAGTTAGGCCTCATTGCATCCTTGGCAGTCCTTCCACCTGAGATTAGTCTATAAACATTATATGTGTGTGTGTGTGTGTGTGTGTGTGTGTGTGTGTGTGTGTGTGTGGACGGCTGCAGCGCGCGGCGTCCTGTCTGAATCCATCGTCTTTTGCGGCTGACCCCTTCTTCTCTCCATCATCTCTCCGCTGACTCCGCTGTCAGAGTATTTACAGATACACAACTCGCAATTAAACAACTCTCTCCTTCATGACCCCAAAACTAGAATTAAAACAATTAATTAACGTTAACCCATACTGGGGATATAATTATCTGCACGCAGCCGGCGAGCTAATTCATCCACACACATCCACGCTCTCTCCTCTCCTCTCCTCTCCTCTCCTCTCCTCTCCTCTCCTCACCTTCCTTTTTAACGTCGGGCTAAATTTAGAGAGAGAAAGAGCGAGATATTGGCGTGAAACTCCCGGGGAGAGAAATGCACGAGGCTGGCTGTCGGTAATTAGGTTGAGCCACTTCTTGCCATTGTTAACATCCTGCTTTAATATGAGAAGGACCCCTCCCTGACCCTCTTAGGCGTCTTCATTTCGACACGATGTCTATCTTTCCCGCTCGCTTCCCTTTTGTCCTTTCTCTTCTTGATTATGGAGTTCCACATCGCTTCTTCTTCTTCTTCTTCTTTTTATCCACTCTCTTCCTCTCTGTCCTCTCCTTGGCCTTTCACACAAACCTAATTTCTCTCCCTCCTTTTTTTTTTTTTTTTTTTTTTAGAATTTCATGCCCCCTCCATCCATCCATCCCTCCCTCCGCTCTCCCTAACCGACTGTGCCGGCTGGTATATTTTTGGCTGCGTGGTGTCTCGAAATAGGCTTTTGTGGATGGCAAGGTCACTCGGCTTAATTAAGAATGGCGAGAGGGAGTCAGAAGTTCGCTTCCTTTCCTTCCTCTATTCATCCGTCCTGCGCTTCCTTCGCGCCCGGCGCCTTCGCAGGATGTGACGAACGCGCGGCGGTTGCGCGCGGCAGCCACCGCGAGCCATTACATCGCGCACAGGACTGCAGAGAATCAAAATTCAGGTCAAGCCCGATGAAGAGCGACAGAGAGAGAAAAAAGAGACACGTCTGTTTTTTTTTTTCATACTTTGCAATGATAATGACATTATCGACATGAATAATGCAATGTCTGCAACGACCCCTTTTTTCTCCTTTTTTTTTTTTTTTTTTTTTTTTATAACCCAGTGATTTTCACGCCGCTACAGAAGTGTAATGTACTGTCCTCCAGTTCACTCCATTGCAGGAACATTTCAATCCGAGATGTTCTTTGCTTTTTCCAGCTACTTTAAAGGCGTTTCTCCGCTACACTCGTCACATCACGGTTTGAATACTGATTCGACGGCAGTGCCATTCTGTCCTCTCTTCTTCACAAGTGATGCCTAATTTCTTCTTTTTTTTGCCCCTTCTGTCTCCTTTTCATATTGACAATGACCCAGTACTTTAATTGCCATTGTCAAGGGAGATTGTAAAGAGGGTCATGAAGCCTCCAGTGCATCATCCTCCTTATTTGGATGCCTCCACCCGAGCTGCTGGGGGAAAACAAGGGGGTAATGAAACAATACACACATAGCCCAATCCCTCTTTACCCAGCAAGCACTTCCTATGCTTTACCCGAATCCCCAGCGCGGCGCGCCTGTCTCTTTTTAAATACTTGAGAAGTTTGTTTTCCGCTTGTAGATCTGTTTTATGACGTCTCCTAACACCCAAATGACAGCGCTCTGTGTGTTATTCTTGTGTCTGGGCTGCTTTAATGCAACATAATTCACTTTTTGGGCCATTTCCCGCACCTCCATTTCAAAATGACACACATTTCAAGTCTATGATTTGCGATATTTGTGTGGATGTCAGAGATCGCATCAATGCAAATGTGTCCTGGGTGCTTAACAGCTCGTGTGAAAACATATAGTCTGACTTCTCCTGTTTGTATTCCTGCAGCAGCTTTTTGATTGAAATGGTTCTTGTCCAAGAGCCCGGTCCCATTTATCAAAGTAACTGCTTGAAAGAGAACAGGGAAGCTATTTCTGCAAATAAATTTGATTCTGTATTGATGGGTTATGCCTCCAGTTTGATGAGGATGTCTGTCAGTGGCGTTTCAAATTGAATGCGATCCTAGCCGGCGGTAACACAGCGAAGAATTACACTTCTATTGATGCAAACAATGCGCCGGAAAACAGCAATTGTGGCTCTACAGATGCAGATAAGAGTAATAAGCAATTCAATAACATTATTAGCATGTATGGAGCTGCGTGGGTGAGCTTGTGTTTATACACTTAATTTAGCGCCTGCTCTTATCTGTTTATATGTCTCTGTGTTTAGGAGATGTACTCCAAAGGCATGATCCTGGCCAGCGCTATCAGACAGGTGCGAGGACTGGGCGACAACAAGTTTGAGGTCGTCACCTCCCTTCGGACCTTCACGTTCCGGGCTGAAAGAGAAGGTACAACAAGCGCATCCTCAACTTTTCTCCCCGTGCATTTTGCAGTCATCTATCAGCTACTTAATCTCTTCTCTCTGCTTGTCAGTCGGCCTCTGTCGCTCTGACCGTCTGATTCCCTGTCTGGCCTTGTTTTTCTCTCACCTGTTTTCCACCCCTCCCTGCCTCTCTGTTTGTCTCCTCCTCATCTTTCTCATTCTTCCCTCGCTCTCTCAGTGCCTCGGCGGTAATCTCGCATCTCACCTCTCTCTCTTTTCGCCTGTCTTTCTTCATATGCAGTTTTCTCTCCACCTGCTCTGAAGAGTGATTCAGTCTGATTGGAGGCTCTGCATCATTCCAAATCATTTTGGCAAGATACCCAAGTGTAAGAAAAAGTTTTGGGGAATTTGCTTCCTTTCAGAGCCTAATAAGATCAGTCTCATCTCTGTGCATTTTGTCCAGAGTTGAGGTGTTTAGCCTAGCTTAGCGTAAAAACTGAAGATAAGCTGTAACTGTTCTCCTGGCTCTGACCAGATTAAATAAAATACAGCTTCCAACAGCTGAAAATATGACAAATTAACATGTTGTATTTTGAAAGTTTGTGGTTTTTTGGAGGAAGTTGCACGCAAAAGCGTTAGCTAACAAGCAACAGCTGAAAATAGTGATTGTGCCCCGACTCTGATGTTTTAGGAAGTGCTTTAATTCCTTTGTTTAAGCGAGCATCGGTTTGAGATGAGAGCACTGATCCCACTCTCATGCCTGTATGGTAAACATGAAGCAACTGGTTAGCTTAGCTTAGCTTAGCATCAAGGCTGGAAATGGGGAAACAGCTAGCCTAACTCGAAAGCCAGCTCACTTTATCTTAATTTTTTCTTAAGATATGTTAAAAAATGCTCTAACAGGCATCTACAACATGTCTGCGTGGCACGAATAATAAAACTTCAAACTCCTTATGAAGAGTTTGAAGTCCTCTTCTTTAACTTTGGACCGTGCAGGCTCGTGGGAGTTGGTATGTACGGTGGTGCTTAGGGAGATCTCGGTGGCAGTAATGACTTCATGTCCCTGTCTGAACTTATGCAATGAAGTCAATCTAAAGGGGCTGAAAGTGTAAAGAAAGAACAATTTCTCAAATCTCCCAGGAACTGTCCTTTAATAGTCTCATTCCTCCTTCCTCTCTTCATCGCTCTGTCAGACAAAACAAAGTAAGACTCGTCCCTTCTTATCGTCTTTCGGCTGGAAGCTTTGTCCGTGTCCGCCTTAATGAGAGGGGAAAGAGACACTTTCCGCTCCTTACCTCCTGCCTGCTTGATGGCCGCCTATTAGGCAGCTCAGGTCAAACTGCTCATTCACAAATCGAGGGTCTGTTTCTGGGGTCAGATGCTGGCTGCCCTTTGATTCACGTGGATGGGTGACTGACTGAGTTGTGCTCGGTTGCGGCGTCGGGGATTCTCGGCTCATTGTGTGGCGCAGTGGGAATATCTGAGAACGTGGTAGAACTCGACGGGTATTAACAGACAGATCATCGAGACCTCAATGCAGCTCATTGACATATTGACATCTGTTGAGCTCGGGAAAGAGCGATCAATATCTGAGCTCATCATTGGTGTTGTGCAGCTGCTTCTTGATAAGTTCAACTCGTCATTTGTTATTCAATGCTGAGTTGGGAATTCATCAGAAAACATTATCAGGTATAAGTTAGCGTTAAAATAAATCAATTACAACTCAAAGATTAACATCATTAACCCTCACTGCGCTTTGATTTTATGAACACAAGTATTGAACGTTTGAACGCAGCCTTTCCAGACAGCAGTGGAGGTATTTCATGCAATGTACCAGAGTGAGGGATAAGTTTTGGTTTTGTTGAGCTGATTTTGGAAAATGCAACAGTAAAAAAAATGTGTGCTCATAGTATTGACACTGTGAACACAGTACTCACACTTTCAATAACTGCAGTGGTGGAAACTAACATTTACAGTACATTAACTCACGTACTGTACTTAAGTACAACATTGAGGTACTTGTATTTCCATACTTTGTACTTCTACTCCACCGCAATTTGGAGGAAAAAATGTACTTGTTCGTCCATGACATTGATTTGATGGCTTTGTAACACAAAATATGATCAACATTTACAATATGATGTGTTATTTTGGGGTAAATATGAGAATTTATTGATCCCGTAGTGAAACTCAAAAGCTACCTGGTCAAAAAATAAGCCGCACTGCCTGCATCGTTACAGTAATGTACATATCAATGCATCTAAAATTATAATTCAATAATATAATGTATATTATTCTGATTTGGGACATGCAGCATAATGAGTATGTTGCTTTTGTATTTTTACTGAAGTAAAATTTTGAATACAATACAAAAGTACTGATAACAACACTGCCACTTATTCGCTGCGTAAGTTATACTACTATTACACAGTAATCAGTGGAAAATCTATAATCTCTTAACAGCTGATACACTGATTGACGGCCTTATTTCATGCGTGTGTGTTGGTCATCAACCACATCTGTTACAATACGAACAAATGACTGAATTGGATCTAATTTCATACAAATTCTCAACTTTTTTCCATCTGTTTTCATCACACCAGCGATCCTCCCTCCTCTCCCAGTCGATTTGGTGCATCATCTTTTCGATGACGACCATCTTTTTTTTTTTTTTTTTGGTCCGTTTATTAGTTGCAGGTCCTCAGCGGTGTCATTTATCACACTGTCTGCCAGCTGATCGTCATACGTCACGCTCAGCTATCCTGACAAGAGCTGGGAGGGAAGAAGGCTGTCTGATTTGGAGGTGGCCTCTGACCGCCTGGGATCGGTGGGAAGCCTCTTCTAGAGGTGGCTGCTACCATCAGAAAAGAAAGGGCTGGGAGGAGAGAGGAGAGAGAGAGAGAGGAGGAGGAGAAAACTTGGCCTCATCACCTCATGCATCTTTAAACAGGCCCACTCGCCTTGTGGCGGAGAGTCATCAATCTTAGGGGAAACACATGAGAAAGAGGGAGACATGAGGAGACAGAGGCAAAGAGAAGGAGTAGGTTAGTGAAGTGGAGGTAAGGAGCTGCTGGGCTGATGCAGTAGGGGTGAGAGGGGGGAGAAAATGGTGGAGTGATGGTCAGATGAGTGGGCGAGAGTGTTAAAGGTATCCAGGAGGGATTATTAGAAGAAGCAGATAGGAGAAACAAGGGGAAGGAAGGGCTTAAACGAGGGACTAACAGGGATGGAGAGAGGCAGACACGCAATCTCGGTGTGAAAAAGCAACAGAGAGGTAAAGGCGGAGACGGCAGGCAGAGATGAAAAGGGCAGAGTGAAGATGGAGAGACGGAAAAGGAGGAGGGAGAAGTGAGTGAATAATTGAAGGCCACCGGAGAGAGTGTGCACACAGCTGTCGGCTGATTCTCCACTTGGTCCGCAGGTGGCCTCTTCCCTCAGGTACTGTCAGTCTGAGAGAGGAGAGATGGAAGGAGGAAGGAAGGCAGGCGGGGGGAGAGAAGGAGGGAAGAGGGAGAGAGGGAGGGAGCAATGGGGGAGAAGAAAGCGAGAGGAAAGGAGAGTTTGGCAGGAGGAGACTCGGCGGAGAGTGATGGAAAACGGTCAGGACAGGGAGGAGAGATGTGGAGGGGATGCAGACAAATGCGCTACCAGGGAGAAGATGGGATTTATGGTGTAAAGAAATGTTGATGATTTGTATTCTGATGTGTTGGCGATTGCCTTTCGTCAAGCCGGCTCCTATGCAGAGAATAAGTTTAGAGAACAGCAGAATGGTTGAGAACAAGCCAGAGAGAGAATCATGGCAGAAATACAGTCCCATGAGGACGTAGAGCGTCCACTGTAGTTCAGATTCACTCTGCATTATTTCACATTTTAACGCCACGTGGCTGATTTTAGTCGACACCTTTTCTTCGTTCACAAACAAGGATGGAGCGAGGTTCACCACTTCACAAATGACTGCTTTCTGTTTGTATTAATGTTGACAGGAGTGGGGTTTGTATTTTAATTCAGATTTGAATAGATTCTTACTAAGAACGCTGCGTTTTTGAGCCCTCAATATAGACGAAATGCACATTTTTTATAAAGTTTTAAGAATTTTTAATCATAGATTTTTCTATTAAACATAGCTAAACATGTTCTAAGTTGAACAAACTATAGGAATGACCTCAAAGATACAGATTTTTTGGGATTTCTGTCCGTGGAAAACATGTAATTCTGTGCTCATGTATGTCAGCTTGAGAGAAAACAAAGCAAATGACCACAGTCCCTTTGCTTTATGTACACATTTTTTTTTTCCCCTCTTTTTCTTTTTTTATTCCTGTTGATGGAGACTGTGTGGGCGGCTTCGAAGATCTCTGTTGAGCGCTGAGTGGACCTGGCTCTCATCTCATCCACTTTCAGTGAGGATTATCTGCCTCTCTCCTCGTCTCTCTTCGTGCAAAGTGGAATAGTCTTTCGAACACATGGCTACGCACATATCCCTTAACAAGCAATGAAGCTAGATGTGGCTGTCGGGTTTGAGTGGAGGAGAGTAGCTATGCATTCTTTTTATATGCATGCAGAGGTGAGGGCATGTTTGCACACTGAGTGAAAATAATTTTGGCAAGCGCGCCGGAGGTTCATGTGCGAGACTGTGTGCACAAACAAACAAAAACATATATGCAAGACACATTCAGGCGCACAAGTCAGACGCACATATGCTAACATGCAGGCGTATAGGCGCTGCCACTGTTTCTCTCAAGTTTCTCTCAATCCTCCCACCTCCTTCCTCGCTCCTGCCCACCCTCCCACGCTCAGATTGACAGCTTGGGCGAAGAGGAGAGTGGAGGGAGTGAGGAAGGCCCTGAATAAATGAACAGGCAAATAAGTGAGCGCAGGACAGGTAATGGAAGTCAGAAAGCAGGGTGGGAACGGAACAGTAAAGTCTAGTGATGTAAAGAGCAGTCAATAATTGAGTAGGCTATTCATAATTGATAGCAGCTCTTTGTAAATTCATAAGAATCTGGGGGGTAGCCAGACCAGAGCTGAGTTTGGGACCAGGCTGTGGATACAGTATTTGGGAGTTCAGGGGGGATTAGTGAGTGTAGGAGGAGGATACTTAGAGATGAGAAACTTTTCAGAACTCTTCAGAAGTGCAGATGTTTGGTGGGTGGGTTTGCATGCAAGGTCAAAGACGGGCGTGCGCACGCAAAGGCTGCAGGAGGTCAGAAGGTCGCAACCAAGAAGCTAATTAAGGTCAATATAGGACGATGTCAGGCCGACAGCGGCCACGAAATGATTGACACGTCAGCGAGAGCGTGCTCCCGCTCCTCTGCCGCTCTGCAGGGTGGTTTGAGGACGCACCAGGAGGTCACTTTGAGGGTAACACAAGCTCACAATTTCACATTTGAGTCGCTGGAACTATAATATTTGACCTTGTTGCTTTAAGAATTACTTTCTAACAATTATTTGTTGGCGAAACGGTTTGATGATCGATTAATCAACTAATGCTTGCAGCTCAAGATTCAAGACTTTATTACACTGAATATAATTTGGATTTTGCCAAATTGTGAATCTTGGTAACAAACTGGACCCGTGAAGACCCGTGAAGTTAAAAATGTTTGATTGACAATTGGCCAGACTTGCACATGCACCGTTAACTGGATCAGAGTGATGAGGTGACTTCAAAGGATACAAAAACTGGAGCGTTGTCGGAGGCAGGGGACGGATGTCACATTTACTCCCAGTTATTGGGGAAGATGGACCCAGGTGATCAGCTATCACCGAAAGAAGAGTACAAAATATGCCTCCTATTACCCGTGGTAGGCTTTAAGCTAAATATGTGTAAATTCATCTTATCTCGGTAATGAGACGTCCAATGAATCCATTTTTCACCAGTCTGGGACATGGAGTTCTTCATTGCTTCCCTCTGAGGTGCTTTGAGCAAGACATCAGATTCAGGCCTTTTTGTCCTTCAGATGAGCTGTGGGAATAATGTGAAAAAAAAAAACAGTTTTTCCATTTTTGAGATCAATAAAGTATCACAAAACAATTATTCTCTCTATTTTTAAATTGGCATGCTTCAACGGTGTAATTTGTTAACCTCCCACAAACATTTCCTCATGTGTTTCTAGCCTACACAGCTGATAGTACAATTGATTTTTTGCTGACATGATTTGTGTCGTTCCTCTTTTGGCAAAGAACTCGCCCATAATGAGCATGATAACGGCTAATAGAATGAAACTGTTACACCGAGTCGAGGCTTCTACTTTGTACTCTGAAAATCGTAATAGAGCACACGAGAACCATTTGGAAATGCAGCCATTGAATCCTCATCTTGAGGAACATTCATGAGATCCTCCATCCCGTTGTTCAAATTCGTGGGTATCCAAAAATACATTTCCTGTCCGAGCACACTAATGTTCTGAGAGCATAATTTTTTGGATGATGACTTGATTTCTGCACATTTGAATTGAAGTACATTTGCTTTCCAAAAACTTTGTTCCTCTCTGGTTTTGTTTTTTAGAGAAAAGGGTGTCTTGTTGGATTCTCTCAAATTTGCTGGTCCATCCCGATGGACTGCTTAGTTTTCATATCAGTTTACAGAATTTATCCCTTTCTTGGTATTTGTCTGTCTGGTGTTGAACAGCTACCACACTGGGTGCTGCTTTGGACCTGTGATGTGTGTGTGTGTGTGTGTGTGTGTGTGTGTGTGTGTGTGTGTGTGTGTGTGTGTGTGTGTGTGTGTGTGTGTGTGTGTGTGTGTGTGCTGCTTGTGTTTACAGTCCTCTGGTATCTCTTGTGTTTCCACTTTGCTGGCTTTGATAGCGCAGTGTGTTGGGCGGTAGGGGAATGGGCTTTACAGCGCCGGTTTCATGTCTTCTTTTATGTCCATTTGAAAAGTTGTAGAGAGAGATATCTGAGGCCTTTTGAGCGTACATCGTTTGAATGTAAACCCTGGACAGAAAATGATTCATTGCGCTATGCTTGAGCCATTTAGTTGTGTGGTAAATCCGGGGTGATTTACACTAAGTGATTCAGTGTTCTGTTCAAGGACAAACCAGTTCTGAGGACGCCGAACATCTGAAGTGCCAGTTACAGGACGCGTCTTTGAACAGAGAGTGTCCAATCATATTTTAATAACCTTAACAAGGTGCCGCAGGCCTGTCGAGCTTTGGCTTTCTCTACATACATGGGATTGCAGTAGCAGTACTGCAAACAATATTTAGATTGGTGGTCTTTTTTTTCTCAGGGCGGAAGTGTAAGAATGGATTAAACTGTGTGTTTGTCCACTTGTAACGTTAGCATGTCTACCTAGCTGTTGTAGCTAACTACCAACAGTAGTAAACTAGCAGTAATTAAGACTAAAAGTTAGCGGATCATTGAAGCACCTACACTGGTTTGTGGGGTTGCAGGTCACATTTAAGAAAAATCTGGTTCACAATCAGCAGTATACAGTGTACTGTATGGTATTTCTCCACTGTGTAGAAGCTGTTCCTGGATGCTATCAGAGCTCAGGCTAATGTTAGCATCTTTCCTGCGCTTGATGTTTCAATTCCAGCCACCCAGCCAATTTGTTACCCTTTGTAATGTTACATTTTCCAGAACACGTGGGAGCCTTTTTTCTTGTAATATTAACAGTGAAAACACACACTTTGAAAATGAATATCCTCGCTAAGCAGCCAGACATGGTCGCGTGAGAGCGAAGTAACAGTTTGAGCTAACATTTTTCCTTATCATACTTACAACAGCTCTCCACTGCAATGCCCCAGCAATGGTGAGGAGCTTCAGTCTCAGCCTGTTAGCATGACATCATGCCATCAAACACTTATTTAAGACCCCTTTAAAGAGTTCAGGTCAGCTGGAAATATTAAAAGTTACTTCAACGCAGTGTTTTGAGCCAATTCATGGAGCTAACATTAGCTTAATTGCAGAACTAGCTGCCGTTGATAAGATCTGCTAACAGTTGTAGCTTCAGCCTGCACATCGATGGTCAAAGGCTAGAAATGAGAACAGTGTGTTTGTCTGTCTGTCTGCCTGAAATCAAGGATCCATTTTTCAGGTTGTAAACCTTGGCAGGACTTAGTGAACAGTTGCTCTAACCATAAAAGAAGACAGCTGCACAGTTTTATCACATTAATTTAAAATGATACTCCTTTACAGGTGTAATAAATTGCTCAGTGAAATCTATTCACACCTTTCTGTGACTTTGCCCCGTTGTTTTCCAGGTTGAGAGAAATTTATGGATTCACAGAACTGGCTGCATCTCATTTGAAGCTATATTTTTTAATTATATATTTTAATGAGGTGG
Organism: Chaetodon trifasciatus; assembly: GCA_037975065.1. Taxonomy (NCBI): domain Eukaryota; kingdom Metazoa; phylum Chordata; class Actinopteri; order Chaetodontiformes; family Chaetodontidae; genus Chaetodon; species Chaetodon trifasciatus. The sequence goes on along the minus strand of JBBMOE010000017.1, from coordinate 5,932,732 downwards.
TGTGTTTGACTCAAATTACCCCGGCCACATCTTGCTCGAGGCTCGCAAATCTCAGAGTAGCAGCTATCTATATCTCTGGTGCTAGACTTTGCACTTTTCAGCTTTGCAGGATTTTCTTTTTCCAGGGGCTGAGTTAATTTTCACCAATCGTAGCTCATACTGCACTTCAATTGCTTTTCTTTTCGACTGGAATTTTCTGTATCAGTATGCAATGGAGGTTTGGCAGCCAACAGCTACTGAAACTCACTGAAGGGATGCAAAAATGATGAATTAACAATATGATTCAAAGACTTTTAAGATGTCCCGATCTCTCTTTGTGGAGTTCTTTCTGGCCTCTCTTGATTTCTTTCTCTCTTGCTTTCGCTCTCTTTCACACTTGTATCCTCATGCACCATCTACGTCTCCTTTTCTCTGTGTCTGACTCGTGCACGTGTCCACAGGGGAGCGCCAGGAGTGGATGGAAACTCTTCAGACGGCCACGCGCCCCCCCGCCTGCGGCTCCCAGAAGCGCTCCGACAGCCTCCCGCGCCCCTCCTCCACAAACAAGCGAGGCTTGCTGGAGCTCCGCGGTTACAAAGGCAGAGTGCTGGTGTCCCTGGCGGGAAGTAAAGTCAGGCTCTGCAAAACAGAACAGGTACTTCCAGCACCACCGGGACTTCCTCTCTACAGGATGACAGCTTCCTGTTTGAAAAAGGAAGATAATAATCACAGCCTATTTGAAGCAGATGAAGCAGAGATGGAGATACTCATGAAAGATATAGAGACGTTCATGAATGTGTAATGGAAAAAGTAAATATATATGTGTGAAAATCCTCCAGGGTTCACTGAGATATATTCTGCTCTATTTTTGGTTGGTAGGAGCTCATGCTACTGGGTATAACCAACTTATTTATGGATCTTTGTTGACCAGACATGCAAGTAGAAGGATGACCAGTGCATAAAAATCTGGAAAAGATGCTGGGAAGGAATTCATGTACAGTCAGTATGTGTTGTTAGTAGCAGATGTAGTGAAATAATCTTCACTACCAAACAAATCATCTCCTTTCCATGACTGGGTGAACCCACATGGGTGCATCATTAGACCCTTATCTTTTCTGTTGATTCTGTGCCGTAGTGGTGGTCTTGAGGGTTTGGGACCCTGCGACAGTTGCCTGCTCCTTGCTCCCCTCATCAGCTGTAAAAGTGGTGGTTTTACTCCAGGCTCGTCATGCAGCAGCACTGCAAGTGGCAGCGATTGCCTCAAATCTTTCTGCTCTCAAATTGCGTTTAGTCCACCCAGAATTTTTTGTGCTCTGAAGAGACTCTTCCGAGCATTGCTGTTGTCCGAATTTCACACAGAAAGCACCACCTGGTCGGCCCAAGTGACCACAAGTGATCCTCTGATGTGTCAAGTGCCCCTTTGGTTCGCCCATTGCTCTTTTGCCGGCCCTCTGGTTAGATTGTTACTGCTCTGCTGCGACCTACTGGGCAAACATGACCCCGAACAGTATCCTTTGTGCTGTTGTAGTGCCCCTTTGCACGCCGCTGCTGGATAATGCCTCTCAAATCTCTGAACATATCCACCAGAGGAAGAACCCTTTAGGACATTATCTCTCCTCTGGCACCACCTTCAGGCCTCATTTTGCCACTTCCTGTTTTTGAAAAGCCAAATTTGAAACAGCAGAGATCGAGATTGTGCTTTTTAGCTCCTAGTTTGGCAACTCCAGAGCGTCTCTTCATTCGATTGCGACGAAACCTTTAGCAAAGCAGTCTTTCTATTTTTCATCCATTCAGTTTGTGTTTTGGACTTGCATTGTTATTCTTGGGTTGTTATTCATTGTGGAAAGGCAGACGGTCCTGGCTTGCTGTTTGGTGAATGCATCTCTTCTATGTATTGTTTTTATTGACAGCATGATGTGCTGGTTTATTTGTAGGATCCCTCACATAACCGACACAGTGACAGCAGCTTTGAGGATTGACGTGTACGGTCACTAAGGGACAGATTGTAATGAACATAAATAGTCATGTAATTCATCCTCTTGTTCTCTGGAACATTTTGTTTTACACTAATTTCGTTTGAGTTTCACTTTTTTATTTTTTTTTATTTAATTATACTTTAGCCTATTTTAACTTCTGTCAAATCTGCTCTTCACCACCGATTCAAATAACCAGTTAAATATGCACAGACACACAGTGTTATTTAAGTACACCCAGTGGTTCATGTGGATGTTTATGCTGTAGCTTGTTGGACTTTTTGGATTCTGATTGATATTCTGAGCTAGTTTTTGCTGTCGAGCACATTTGTCTGACTGCACCTCCTGAAACTTTTAGTGATCGCCCCTGCTGCAGATGGCAAGAGCCAAGAGACAAGTACCTTTGGAGGTGCGGACGGGCTTATTTTTTAACTTTGGACAGAGCTAGGCTAGCTAAGCTAAGGGCCTCATAGCTCGAATGCCATACTTAATGTGCAAACACGAGAGTGATGTTGATCTTGTGTAATTTTCAGCTTAACTTCAGTGTAATCAGTGACATTATTAGCATGCCTCCTTACAGGGCTTTGTATTCCCTCTTGTTGACGCATGACAGAAAGGCCCCAAAAGTCAGTGAAGTCCTTTAAAAAGCCGACTTCATAATGTTCATACTGACTAATCCGCTCTTTTGGAGAACTTACACCTCCTCCTAACTGCAGACTAAAGAAGAGATAAGTTTTCTTTGAGTCATAGTTTCTCTTGAGTCTTCCTCATTTGATGTGAGTCCAATTAAGCTCTGATAGTCCCTGCTCACGTACAGAGACTCTGTTCTCCTGTCCCGCCTGCGAGATATCCTATCTGAGATGGAAAGATACCTCATATGCAGTGATACTATTTCTTCAAGTGCCTCGCATGCATTTGTGTGCATATTTGATAATGCTACACGCATTCAACTCGCTTCCATCCCTCCTTGGCTCTCATTTTGTTTCGCACGCTCTTTTAGTTTTGCTGTTTGCCTTTCATTATTTTCTTCATTAGCGTGAACAAACATCTTTGTTAGAATTCTCTTTTGGGTATCGCTCCATGTCAGCACATTTCCACTTCCTTGATCTGAGACTGCAGGAGAAACGAGAGGGAAAGAGAGAATCGGAGAGAGAACAAATTAATTGTATTATTTCAGCTTACAAGCTAAATCCCCGGCATAAATGCAGCAGCAGCCGCGGTGCATTTTTGCAGGGAGGAAGGGAGACGGCAAGCGAGAGACAAGGGAATAAGAGACAGACACAGAGAGACAGAAGTAGAAAGATGAAGTGAATGGGATGGAGGGAGAGCTCGGGTGCAGAGGTCGCATGTGTGAGAAACAAGCGTTGGCGGTTTGTAAGAAAAAGGAGAGAGTGATGGAGAGCCAGAGTGCAGGGAGGGAGGTAGACCGTTGCCCCGTTCAAGTTCAGTGGAGTGGAGTATTTAATCTAACATGATGAACGAGCTATTGGAAACATCATCCTCCCAGCTCCTCCTTCACCACCCCTACCCCATTTCTCACGGACCGTAGGCCCTGTGATGAAGCTGTGTTTAAGGTCATTTAAACACCAAGGTAAAGAAAGTCAGACAGTGTGCAAAGTGTGTCACACACACACGTTTACTCAGAGAATGATCTCCTGCCACGGGCTGCGTCCTGTAGGCAGATCGGTGCGACCAGGGTAACTTGTTTCATGTCTTATCGTCTCATACATCACGAGCGCTCGCTGGTTTGTGTTCGCTCCGCTAGCTGAAGGATTGATTGATCGTGGGATGATGATATTTCTTGCTGTCACGTTATTTGTAATTTAGCGTCCTACTAGCTCACCTGAACCCAGTTTTGCTAGTGAAATCTCAGCTGAAGCAGAAATTCCTTTTGCTCTCGCTTTAAATCCTACTTAGCAAAACTTCCACATACAGTAGAGGCTTCTCTGGTGGGAAAGGTACTCTGAGTATACAATAACAGCAAGACTGCAGCTTTAATTAATCTCGACTTTAATTAAATCTCTTTCTCATTTGCTCCTCTCAAGATCTTCTTTGTAACAATTAGCATCATCCCAAGACTGCAAGGCCGTTATGTTGAATTTGTGACACAAGAGTGAGTCTCGTTTCTCTGAGGCCTGCCCCCCCGTAATGAGTTTGTTCCTTTATGCATACCTGATGCAGCTAAAAGATAATCAGCAAATCTAAAATACTCTTGCTGTGCTACTGTGTGTGGTGAGTGCAGCTCACACCTGCACTGATGCTGCAGCAAGTTTTGACACTGACATATAAAAGTTGAGTTGTTAGCAAACAGTTACTGTTTTCATTAGCATCTATGACTGAAGGTGCAATATTCAGGGTTCCTTTAGCTCTGTTTCAGTCTCCGACAACTCTCAATGAAAGCATGTGGCTCTTTAGCTGCTAAATGTGCCACTGTTTTAATTAGCTGGTGGCTAACTTTGCCTGTTTTCCATTTGGTGCTAGCCACTCAGTTAACAGGGAGTTTATAGTAGCCTTTTTTGCCAAAACGTCTGCTGTAAACCACACTGAATAGAGCATTAACAGTGAACCAAAGCAGTAAAGTGGTACCTTTCATGTAACACATAGTCTTTTGTTTAATTGTGAGTAAAATTAACGAGTCTTTGGCACAGTTGAGCTAACAAGCTCACAAGGCAATCTTATGCAGAAGTTTAGGCATAAAGTTAGCACGCTAACATTTGGTAATTATCTTTAACTAACCAAAGTATTGGATAAAATCTGATACTGACCTGTTGGTGTAGCTGGAAGAAAAGTCAGAGAATCACCATTAAACTCTGCAGGTTTGTCCTCTGGTGACTGTCAAGGTCAAAATTTTCAATTTCTGAGATATTTCAGTCTGGACTGACCCATGCTGCCAAGCCGTAAGCCATGTTGCTAGCATGGCTTAAAAATTATTGATTAGTTCATCTTTAAATATTAAATCTGATTTACAAAGTTTGATCTGTACGAGCATGTAATTCATGCCGGATCCTGCCAGGTTGGCGTGAAATTGACTCATTTGCAATTAGAAACTCAACCTCTGCAGCTTTTATTTTGCCAAATTTGCTCTTTACCAACCTGGCTAAACTCACACTGACGCAGCAGTCAGACCAACTCATTGACTCCTGCTGGCTGCTGGTTGCAGTTTTCAACCTCTCCTCACTTAAAGACATGACTTTCAGAAACCCTGTCAGAATATAGATTTTAGTTTTTACCTAAAACATTCAACAGAAATTCGTACAAAGTCGCTATTTGCCTCTTTTGTCTTTGACAGAATGATTTGCCTTTTTACCCCCAGTCATCGTCCGTCGATCCTCGCTGTCCTTGGCCTCCCTGTCTCACCGCCTGATGCTTAAAATAAAAGCCTTTTTTCCTCCATTGACTGTGTGCTCTTTTAAACCTGCATTGCGTGCATGCTTTTAGAGCGTCTTAAGCTGTTGAGTGGACATGGAACAGCAGATAGTAGAGGCCACCTTTGCTTGTCTGGCTTCTTTTAGAGCTGCTCTGCGCTTCAGAGTGAGTGACTCACACAATGCGAGGTTGGAAAGCTTTGAAAGAAATTATAATTGGATGCATGGCTTGCATATTCAGAGTGGGCCTTTGCTCAGCACTTACCAGGTTAAGGTTATTCGATTCAGGTGCGAGTGAATTTCCATTTTCTCTCACACTTCGCGGTAATATGATGTATTTTCTTGATTTGAGTTGATGAAGATCTTTGACAATTTTACATAATATAATGCAGGGAAAAAAATGCATGAAATCACGCATGCGCCCCAACTTTTGCCTCAGGACATTTCCCCTCTACCCCCATAAGCACCATTATTGCCACCTACCCCTTGACTGTTGTAATTGGGTGAGTTATTTTTACCTCTAATGCCTTTCCTTCCTCTCCCCATCCCTCCTTCCCTCCATCCTTGGTGAATTAATTGGAGAGGGCAGGAGGCCGCAGCACATATTGGGTAGGTAACGAGTGGCGAGGGCTGGACGGCCGCTAACACCCAGCGCTCTAATTGGCTGCCTGAGAGGGATGAGGGTCATTAGGTATAGGTGACTGCTTTGCCCTCTCAGCACAGACACACACGCGCATTCAGACAGCATGTATGTGCACATACAGTACAGTTTTTCGTCCTCCATATATCAGGGAAAACAGGGCTATTTCGCAGTAATTCATGTAAACCGCTTCTTCAAACTGTGTTTGAGCTGCAGCCGCGTGCTGCCGCCTTTAAGATCCTCAGCTGAGCTGAATGGGTTGGTGAGAATGAGCTTTGAATGAGGTTGGCTCATCCCCACACTCTCATTATCGCGTCACGCGTCTTCAAACCTCCGCACAGTCTGACTTTAAAAGAGAGATGACTGTACGTGGTTATAATTGATAGGATAGAGGGGCAAGTTTCTGCTGCTTCAGAGCCCTCACATCAAAACTTTTAGCTCAATTAGGACCTGGCCATACGGTGAGTTCACTTGTCTCACTTACGCTCTCTTTGCTCCTTCTCTGGTCTTTATCGTTCTCTGTCTGTCTCTTATGTCATCTCCCTCCAACCTCAGAGTGTCTTAATTACGCAAAATGCTTCATAGGATCTGATCTCCACGCGGGCCTGTCGCTCCGTCTCGATATCATTGTGCAGAACTGCACAACGGAAAGGAGAATAATTGCTTCAGTCTTTCCGAACAGTCCTCTAAATTTGTTTGAAGTGGTCTAATTGGGGCTAATGATGGTCAAATGAAGATTTTGACAACATTAGCCCCAATTGAACCAACCCACACAACGCTGGAAGAGGTTGGAAATCCTGCAGCAGGCAAATATTTAAGTGACTTCCTCCGTGTGTTGCAGTCTGCGAAATTTGGCTGCGCTGAGAAGTTTGTCGCTAATTAGTTGAAGAATTCTGCAGGAGACGTGGCAGCGCTCTCCCCCGCACACACAAACACACACACGTCTTTGCTCTGCTAGGCCATGCATTCCCAAAAAAAGCGCCCAATCAACAAAGATGGTGTCGATTCATTTTCTTCTCTTTGTTTGGTGTAATTAGTGTAAATTGTTTTGCTGGTGAAGAACAGTTAGCACAGAAAACACACATGCTTTATAGCTGGCACAGCATGGCGGCGTTTAGCGCTCCTCGCTGAGGCCGCATTTTGTAATTTGCTGTTGAGGAGTATTGGCGTAGATCCTGTTTTTGTTCTGGATCTTTTTACACAAACACACTTTTCTTTTTGTCAACTGCTCCGCTGACACCTCACCCGTCTCACCCACTCTCTGTAAGGATTACCAAGACCTTCTTTCACTTGTGCCTTCTCCCCACTTCCCCTTTGTTTGTGTTCTCACTGTCTTTCTCTCCCCCTTCTTGTGACTCACGTTTTTTGGTTTTGTGTGTGTGTGTGTGTGTGTGTGTACTTCTCTCTACTGTAAGTTTGCTTGCCTGTGTTTTTGTGCTCTGTTTTGATGTTGTGCCTATACGTGTGTGGGTGTAGGCGCGCTTCTTTTGTCTTCCTGTCTGTTTTTTTTGTGTCTCAGCTCAGAGCTCAAGGCTATAGAAAATGGTCTAAACTGCTGTGAGTGTTGAGGGTGAGGTGGAGAAGGGAGCGGGTGATGCAGAGTTATAGTGGAGCTTATGAAAACGGTGCCTCTGCATCTAACCCCTATTTCTGAAATGGGCCTCAGAAAACATTGAGGCTGAAAGCTTGGGTTGGTTTGGATTCCCCAGATGCACCTTTGCCTTTCACAGAGCTTTGCTGCTTCACACAGGTACTGTACACACGCACACACACACACTCAATACAGCAGCACACACTATAGCCTGTCTTTCTTTCTTAACACACACACACACACACACATGTCTCACTCAGACTTGGTTTGTGCATCACCGGCGAGAAGGAGAAAACGCCACCGACTGCTCTGTGCGTTATTGGTCTGTCACAGACTATTTTCAGTGGGCCTCTCACATGTCTTACTCTCTGTCCAGTTCCATTTCCTGAAAAGGTCCAAAAGAGACCACAGGAAGCTGGACTGAGAATGTCCCCACAGTGATTGCGGGTCTTTCTCAGCGTTTGCTGGCTTTCTTTAAACCAAATGTTATTCAAACCCCGTGTTTGGAAGAAGTTGTGACTGTAACGATGCCACCTGTTGATCTCACCTTATGAGGGAGGGTCTATAATTTTGCCCAAAAACGGCTTTGAGGTGTTGTCCAGTGAAGGACCATAACATTCGCGGGACCTTTTGGGAATATGCTTTCTCATTTCATGCACTCGTTCTGGCTCTGAAAATGAGAAAGTGATTAAAGGCAGAGACGAGTGCTCAGTTGATGTGTTTCTTCGCCGTCCACCCTTCTTCTTGTTTCCTGCTCCCAGAGCTCCTCCTGGGGGTTCCCAAGGTTTTCCCAGGCCAGTTGGAATGCATAATCCCAGTTCTGGGTCGGCCGTGGAGTCCTGGACCACCTCAATCGGCATCTTTGAATTCTTGAGTTAGATGAGAGGATTGAGACCACTTTTATGTCTGGTGTGGGAAATATGAAGCTAGAGCAAATAGCTGGTCAGGTTAGGTTAGCATAAAAACTGGAGACGGGGGACTCGGCCATTCACACATTTTCTATCCTTTGTTAAATCTGTACAGAAATCAAAATGTAATGCTCCATAATACTGACTCTTAACCCCCCATAAAACAGTGAATATACTTCAGTTTTTGTACCGATTCAACAAACGAGATTTCACTTTTTAGTTAGCTTTAGAGGTTCTTGTTAGTGGATTTTCTTACTGCCTGTGGTGAATAAAAATAAAAGTGGAAAAAGTGCTTTAGCGTGAGTCTGCTTCAGCACAGTGCAGCAGCTCATGTTTTATTTCACTTTGACATTTTTGGGAGAAATGCACTTTGTTTGTTTCCTTGCCAAAAGTAGCTCGATACCGCTCTCATGTCTGCGCTAGCCTGGCTACCAGCGCCGCTAAAGCTTGCCAATTAGCAAGGTTATTCCACACACAAATAGACATTTAAGATACAAGTTTGGAGTTTTACATGGAGAGGGGCCAGGCTAGCTGTTTCCTCTCGCTCCCAGTTTCGTGCTAGGCTAGACGAATAGCCTCCATACTGAACGCACAGACATGAGAGCGGTATGAATCTTCTCATCAAACTCCAAATCTAACTTCACGGTTCATGAGTATTAACTCTCTATCTCCCTGTTTGTGTGTTTCTAGGACTATAAAGCAGGTCTGGCCATTGCCGAGGTGGAACTGACTGCTGCAAATATCAGAGACTCGGACCGAAGGGGCTTTGATATCAACACGCCCTTCAAGAACTTCTGGTACGTCTGGACCTGTGTGCGTGCATTTAAGTGCATATTTTGCACGCATGTCCACGTCTTTGTCTGAGTTCTCTGTCCCCTTCTCCCACAACAAAGAGCTATTCATGATGTGCCTTTTCATGTGTGTTTGCGTGAGAGAGAAAAGTGCTCTCTTTCCGTTTGATCTCAGCTCAACAGCCGCCGCTCCTCGTTGCTTTTTCCATCGTCTAAAAGAGGAGTGTTAAGTGAGGGAATCTCTTACACACAGCCTTCAGAGCGATGCACTTAAACAGGTTGACGTTGCAGCAAGCTTCCTCATTTGTCTAAAATCTTCCCGGAGAAGGCAGCAGGTGTCAAAACTTCATTCAAGTTCCTCTCTTAAGCAAATCTCAATGCATTATCGTCCCATTTCGCCCATATAGTTAAGAAAATGGCCTTCACGTACACTCAGCCTCTTGCTTTACTGTATTTTAATCTCAATAATCACATCTCATAAAGCATCCATATTCACAGCTGAAAGGCAAGGACAAGCATTTTGGTTAATCTGCTCTTATACATGTAAGGTATTAAGAGTCTCATAGTGCGATAAGAGTTTAGTGTACTCGCGCTGAATGAATATTCACGCAGTCTTATCAGATTGGCCTTTTTTATTTCGTTTTATTTTTTCAGAAGCGTGCCTTTGGTTCATACCTGGAGATTTGATGGGATTAATTCAAGCCAGAATGTTTTCAAGGCTTTGAAATAACAGAACTTATCTTATTTTTCTTCTTTGCAGAAAAATGTGCAAAAGCGAGCCCATTATGTATTTCAAAGGTAAAAGCAGCTGCGTTGCTAATTCAGAACAGAAGAATGACAGTTCTTGCTTATTATTTTGAGCCTATTTGGAACAAATTGCAGAGATTTAGATTGTTTTCATACCTGTAGTTTGTTCCAGTCTGACTGTCATTCATTGGACAGTTGTTATTAATTCAGCCTGTGACTTGACCTGAGCCTCGTCAGCATCCTCAGGGTCCTTTCACAGCTGTTTGGTTCTGTGGATTTGTGGCATGTTGGATCAGCCTCTCTCTCTCTCCTTCTGTTTGCTCTGGTCTGAATCTGCGGATGAGTCGGTGAACGTGTTTTGATTCAGTTTCTCTTCACTCTGGGAGAAATCAAGCAAACCAGATTGCATCACTGAAAGCCATGTGTTCGCTCCGCTCATTGATTAGCGTCTGGGGCCGGAGTGAGAAGATAGACGCCGGTCTGGTTTACATCTTGGTTCATATTAGTGAGCTCAGAAATGACTCAGCTGAACAGGACTAAGCAGCACAGGTTTGAAAACAACTCAAAAACACTCTTGATCTGCATCTCGTTGTGAAGTTTTTCACCGAACCAACAGCTAATATTTGCATAATGGTTGTGGGTGCACACATGCATTTATTTGCATTTTCTTTTGCAGTATTTCCTCTCTTAAAATTGATGCTGCACTGTGGTTTGCGCACCATGCACTAAAGCTGCTGCAGCGGCCCGGGTTCGGCTCCAGCCTGAGCCCTCAGCTGCCATCAGCACATAAGTTTCTTTTGACTGCATTTTAGTAGCACTCTGTGTTCTCTGTCAAATCCCTTTCACAAACAGCGCCCACCACACACATCGCAGACTTATTAGTCGTTGCAATAAACACGGTACATGAGAACAGGGTCCTGTACAAAAATCATTAAATATCGATTAGGATTTTTTTTTTTCTTTATGAAGTGTCCCCTGGGAGCTTCGTGCAGGTATCTCTGCCTCTGTAGGGCACAAAGCCTTTCAGGTGACTCCAGTCCCCGAGGGCCTGCAATCAATGAGTGAGCTGCTTGTTTGTGCCTTAATGGCCCATTTAGAATACAACCGTCACAGCTGCCTGGACAAAGCACGGCTTGTTTGTTTGTGTGCGCTTGTTCACTATTTTCGCTTCTTTCTTTACCCCTTTCTTTTTTGCTCGTTGCCTTGTGTAAAGATTTTTTCCCCCCGCTCATTCCTCTACCTGTCTGTTGTATGTCCGATCGATGTGTTTGTGTCAGCTCCCTTAATGGTCCCATCGTTTGGCAGCTTCGTTAATACGCTGGACGTAATTGCCATTTTGTGTGAAACAAAAAAAAAAGAGGTGGAATTAAAATGAGCTCAGGTCTCCTGAATTGTTTTGATGAGGTGATTGCTGAAAAGGTTTTATTGTGTGCATGAGTTTGTGTGTGCGTGTGCCCGTGCGCGTGCGCGCGTGTCAAATCGATTGGTAGCCCTGGGAGCGTTCTCCTACCTGCTCAAGGTGGGGATTAGTGAGAAACTCATCTAATCACTTTAAGCTGTGCAGACTCACTTTGGCTTTTCCATTGTTTTGCTGCCATTAAACGGACAGAGCGTTCGGCCCGCTGCGGTAGACGCAATAGTGGACTTTTATGAGTAGAGAGAATGACAATGAGGCCGGGAGGAGAGGAGATGTTACCAGACAAAGACACGAAACTTTGAGGAGAAGGCAAACTTTGTGCTCTTGATCAGAAAGCTGGTCTGCGAAAGTAAAGCTGCAGATAAATGCTTAGCTCAAGGGCATGTTGAAGAAAAGCCATTTTTGTCTGGTTTGTTTTGTTTCTGTCTGGTTCATACAACTCCACTGAATCAAGGTAGCATTAGGAAGAAAGACTATTGTGTGGTAGATATCATAGTGTTGTAATCTGGGTAAAATTACCCTTTAAGGGATAGTTTGCATTTTTCAAGCCCATCTTAAGACACTGCTCATACAGTACGTCCGTGTGCTCATTGAAAGGATGACTGGCTGCCCCCGTCTGTTAATACCAGACTTCAGCAGTCTCAGTCGTACAAATACATTCGACATCTGCAGGGTCATTTCCCAGAGCGTATAAAGTTCCCTCAGAGCCACAGAAGACATTTTACAGCTGTTTTCACAGACTGATAGATAATAAACTGACCTCCTTTAAAGAAAAAGCGCCGGTGCTGGCGAGTATGTGTGGTTCACTGTTGGATATTGGTGTCATTTCTGCACCTTAATTGACCTCATTTATATTTACAATGATACTGCAAATATAACCTGATTGCAATGTTAAGATGCAATCACTCTGAGGTCAGTTGTATGAAGTCGCTTCATTGACACTGATCTGAGGTGAGATTCAGGATTGTTTAAGCTCTTAAAAGTTTAAAAAGTTTGTCGTTGAGTTGCTTAAGATCCTTCAATCTGATCACAGGAGCCGTGTTAACATCTAATTATCAAGCAAATCTGATGATTTGAGCGTTTGAACTGTTGAAAACTTCTTCGAGTCGAGTCTAAAATCACCTCACTCTCTGAATCCAGCTCTTCTTTCTTACCTTGCCGTACCTTCCTGAACACCACTTTAGTGAAGCTTAATCCAACTTTGTTTGACTGATTTATCTCTCCTGAATATCTGCCAGTGTTTTCACCTTATGTTAACATCCCTCTTGTATATTTTTGGCCGTAATGATTGATGTAACATCCTTTTAACTTTGGATCGGATAACTCTTTTTTTTTTTTTTTTTTTTTTGGCTGTAGCTGTGAAGCCAAAATTTATTCAGAGGTGTCAAAATTGGAGTCCCATACTCAGATTGATTTGATCCAAGAAAGTAGCTGCATAGGGCCGTCTTTGAATGGTGGTGGGTGGCGGATTTTAGAAGTGCACTGTGATCTGTTCGTTTCACAGCAAGGTCGTTATAGAGGCTGTATTGATCACCCACATATCAAAGCAATCCGTTCTCTCGGTGATAAACGCAAAGGAAATGACAGGTTGCCATGTCACCTCCTCAGCTTGTACTAATTGCCTGCGCTAATATTTGATATGCAAGTGTTGTTTGAACAAACACTTCCATAAACCACTTCATATACTTGACTCTCACCATTATGTGCGTTATGCATGCACGCAAAAGGAACCGTATAGCTATTCATAATTCATGAAGAAGAACGTATCTCCTCTCTTATGTGAACCTCGTCTTAAACAGCAGTCAGGATAAAGGACACCACTGTGAGTAAACTTTCAAACTCAAGATTTAATGCCGACTTTAACCGAGAATTTAAGAAAGTCTGTCAAGCCAGCGCACATGAAAATTGGATTTCCCAATTTAATTGTCATTATCCAGAATACATTTTCATGAGTGGGGACTGGTACTAGGTCCTCGGGTGAGCGGGGAACCCTGAAGCCGGCTGTAAGGAGCAGTATTTCCAAGTCCGGACCATGAAGGTCATGTAGGCCAGCTGAAATCGAGTTGAATGAGCATCTCGTGAGTGCGAGCTGCATAAGTATGTGGATTTCTGTGAAATGCCCAGATGTATCCAGGAGTCGTGAGAGTATGTGGCACGAGCTCACTGGACGCACTGCGTCTTTTCAAACTGTCCAAGAGTGGACGGACAGACGGTTCTAGCTCGGCACTGCAGTTTATTTATTTAAAATGGAGTTTTATGTAAATTGTTGGCAAATGAAAAAAGAAGCTCCAGTGTTTTCAGAGTTGAGAAGCACTGCTGTCGCTAGACTTTATAACATAACATTCACAACACCACGACAACATCTCGTCCTAACGCATTCAGTGTGAAGACCTGCAGGCAGGGCCGGCGGGCTGTCTCCCTTTGTTTCTTTATGCTAAGCTAAGCTAACCATCTCCTGGCCTGTATTTAACAGACAGACCTGAGATTGGTATCGATCTTCTTCTGCTCCGTCGTCCACGGTAATAACTGACAGAGATTTGGGGCTTGCTCTGGACTTCTTCTTCATGTCTGAGTCTTTAATTGCTTTCTTAATTCACTTCCAGCTTTCATAACTATCCACATAATTACAAGGGAGCACCGTGGAATTGTGCCTGGTGCATAAAGGATTTTCAAATCTGTCAAATCCACAGACATAACGAAAGATTTAACAGATTTTTCATATTTTAATCAAAAGAAGGAACACACCAGATGATTCAGTCGTGAGGCGGGACCGCACACAAATGGCCGTTATACTGAAAGATTTCAGGGTGATTCCAGGGATTTCTGATCTCGCAGCAACTCACGTTCATAATGTCAAACACGTTTGATATTTCAGATTTGAAATCAGGGAAAATCTGATCCACTTGGTATCATTGAGGCCCGTCTGTAAACCCCTCACACCTCAGGATCAGACCCCAAATCTGCCCGGTTATCCTCCAGCGTGGGGCCAGCGTAACATGAGAGCTCTGCGCTTGTAGTTTGTGGGTGGGAGGGAGCCTGAAGCCTGCGATTGTGAGGGTGATTGACATATTTCCACACTATGAGAGATTCCTTCGAAGTTGTATTTTTCGTGAAAAAACGGTGCTTGCAAACAGCTTCGGAGTTCTATCTAAATTTATAATCAGAGCAAAGCCACCAATTTATTATTGTCAGCTTGTAAAACAGTAATTTTACTCCTACTCCACCTCTTACATTTATGTTAATTTCTGAGTGGCTTGGAGGAATTGATTGAGATCTTTGAATTGATTCTTTGGTGGCTCCTCATTTCACATTTCTCCCTCCGCCACCTGTTGCCCTTAAAGCTTTACTTTATTTTGCGGCGTCCGGCCTTCACTGTACACCTAAACCTCATCGTACCCCTGCCGCCGCCTCCTGCCTCTCTTTGCTCCCGTGTGTTTTTCGGGGGCCATGTTGGAGTTCAGCAGACGATGAGAGCAGTCGTCTTTGTCGGCGGGCTCCGGGCAGAGACCGGTGGGCGCAGACCGGCTGAACCCAATCAACCTATTGATCTCTGCTGGGTTACTTGGGCGAGGTCGGCCCCGTGCGCATCCTCTGCTCCGGGCAGAACTTCCCTCCCCATCGCCCCCACCCCCCTCGTCCTCCGTCTGACTTTACACTGGTCGCCATGTTGCCATGGAGACCAGTGGTCCCATTTCTCCTGTCTTAATGCTTCTTTCAGTCAAGCTACGACTCTCTTTCTTTTCCTGTTGATCTTTGTCGCTCTTGCTGTCTGCTTTCCTCTCTTATCTTCGCTCTGGCTTCAGCTCACAGATTTTATATATATATATATATATATATTTTTTTTTTTTTTACATACACTCACACACACATACACACACATACATTCAGCCAATTCTGAGATGCTCAATGCAGTCAGCAACTTCCTCCAAATACATTCTCCCCACTAGAAACCTGTGCTGTCTGTCCCTGTGAGGTGTCTTGTTAGACAGTAATTGACATATTCCATCATTCCTGTGTGTGTGTGTGTGTGTGTGTGTGTGTGTGTGTGTGCTGTCCAAAAGGAAAACTAGTAAGACACAGATGGAGTGACAGACAGGTGAATGACTGTCCTGAAAGATGCCTAATTTGGGAGCTTTAACAGTTCAGGTATTTACTGTTTAAGTGTGCGGTGCATATTTATTTGACATTTTGGATCGTCCCCTGATTAGTAGATGAGATGTAGCCCATTTGACACAATTTACACTATATGGCCAGAAGTATGTGGACACCACTGCTGCCTCCATCTTCTGGGAAAGCTTTTTGAAAAGCAAGAGTGAGTCCAGGCACTGATTTTGGGCAGTAAGGTTTGGCCCACAGTTGGCGTTCCACAAAGGTGTTGGATGGGGTGGAGTCAGGGCTCTGTGCAGGCCAGTAAACTTCCTCAACACCAAGCTGGTGTCTGAAATACCATTAAGTGTGTTCACTTGTGCTTAACTGGGTTATTTTCAGCTTTGTGCAGCAACCTGATTTCTAAAATTTCATGTACGTGAGAAACTTTGT
The DNA here is from genome assembly GCA_037975065.1 of Chaetodon trifasciatus. Taxonomy (NCBI): domain Eukaryota; kingdom Metazoa; phylum Chordata; class Actinopteri; order Chaetodontiformes; family Chaetodontidae; genus Chaetodon; species Chaetodon trifasciatus. Next base: position 5,916,782 of record JBBMOE010000017.1, on the reverse strand, counting down.
TTACTTAATTACAGTGAGGGATTAGAGAAACTGCTTGCTAGAGTTACTTTTCATTTTATTTGACATGGACAACAATAGCATTGGGACTGCAACGTACAATTATTCACAACCACTAATTTCCAACACCTGTCCACAGGAGGCTTTGAAATAAAAGTTAAAATAGAAAGAAGAAAAAAGAAAAGGAAAATAAGAATACAGTACAGCCTCACTCGAGGATAAGGCTGATTTATTGATTATGTACAGCATCACTGGGTGTCATCAAGGTGAAAGGCGTTATCCAGAGCCAGTGTTTGGTTTGTCTGTTCTGGGCTGCTGTAGAAACATGGCTGACTCTGGAAGAGGACCCACTCTCCCTGTAGATATAAAGAAGTCATTCTGAGGTTGCCAAAACACAAAAGCTCTTACTTTCAGGTGAATATAAACTAATGAAAACATACTTTTCAGCCATAATCTGCCAATAGAGATACCTGAATTTTACACACTGGTCCTTTAAGTCTGCACCTGCACAAGAGTGTTCAATGTAACTTTTGAAAATGTACAATCAAGCTACAAATGTGTAATATTTTTCACTTTTTTCCATCACCATTTCTCAACTTTCTTGAGTCTAATATAGAAATATCCTGAAAAAATATCCTGCATTAGCACTTCATAGATTTTAGTGGTGCAAGGTGAGACGGATTGATTTATCTGCCCAGTCGCCCCCTCTTCCCGCTCCCCTATCAATTTCACCAAATCTATTGCAATCACACATAGGCATACACACTCAGCAACCCCCCAAAACTACTCCAGATACTGCACACCCCCGTAACCCTGCCAAGCTACACTATGCTGTTTAATTGCTCTCTCAAATCAAATCAATAACAGTGAGGCATGTGTTGGGGTGGGGGCAAAAAATCAATTGTTGCAGCTTCACGGCCGAGTCAGAACGGGAGAAGGAGGAGTGGATTGAAGCAGTCCAAGAATCGATCGCTGAGACACTCTCCGACTATGAAGTGGCAGAGAAGATCTGGTTCAACGAGGCCAACAGGAGCTGCGCCGACTGTCGCGCCCCCCAGCCGGAGTGGGCGTCCGTCAACCTGGGTGTGGTCATCTGTAAGAAGTGCGCAGGTAAGAAATAAACCTCTTTAGTCTTGGCTTTCATACTCTCTGATGCGAACGCGCGCTGGATGCAGGCTCACACACCGATAAATAACAATACTGTACATGCAGTGCACTGTAAACAACCCCCCACGCGTACTTATATTCTACCTGCCCGCACACAGAGAGGTGTGAATGGAAGCGAGCAGTCTGTCAAAACACCTTTTATAAGATAGTTTTGAAAGCAGCGGCTCCACATCTGTGAGCGGGGACCCCTAAGTTGTCTCAAAATAAATGTAATATACAAGACAGGAAAAAATAAGAAAAAGCTGTAACACCTCATGGGTCCATAATTTCCCATCATACCATGGTCTGGGTGAATTCTGATTGGCTACAGGGCGTCCAGTAATTCCTGGTAATGGACACCTACTAAGTAGTTCCAGTGAAAACCACAGCAACACGGACGCAGTCAAAGCTTCTGTTTACAGTTAATTGCGACATGCTAACGAGCTACTTACAACAATGAGTGACTTCAACGCTTCTTTTAACCTGTTTGGACAGTGTGAAAACTGTGATGACTGAGAAACTGAGAGAAGAACAGTGAGAAACGGCACCAGGAGAATTAAATCAAATCGATGTTCATGCGACGTTGCAATATATCCAGCGTGCCTACGAGCATGGAAACACTGCATAAGAACCTCACGGTGTGGGAATGATTGATCCAGGTGTTAGTCAAACCCTCAGGTGTTACCGGAGAAACTGAGTTATGGTTTGTGGAAAACGCAAGAAAATATAAATTAATGGCCTTGTTGTTTTTTTTTTTCTTGTGAACCATAGTATAAACAGGATGACGCCCTTTTAGGTGTCTATAATCAGAAATTAAAGGACGACTTTACAGGAAGTATCCTGGAAAAAGATGACGTAATTTGGCACCAACTGCAGGAAAAATGAGACAAAATTCTCATATTTTAGTCAAGATTTAGTTAATCGTTTGAGGTTTATATGCAGTATTTACTGTAGTTTATGAGGGAGTTAAACCTGAGTAAACACTCATTCATTATTTATTGATTACTTGATTATTCCTTGAGACCTTATCTGTCATGTATGTTTAATAGGGAGCTTGAGCCGCATGAATGTTCAGCTGACCTGCTGTGTCGAACGTGCGTCTTTACTATTTTACCTCCGTAATCATATTGTTTATTAAGCTTTTCTCACAATCTTTCCATCTAACTTGGACAGTTTTACTTCTTCATCCGTTGCTTAGTCACAGCTCACAGACGTGCTTTTTCAACCTGCCACAGACCAAAATAGCTGGGCACCGGTTATGAAGACATGTTCTCATATGAAGTGAAAAAACAATAAAGCGTGCTTGACGACTCAAAAACATGCTAAAGTAAAAAGCTTGTTAAATTGCTCATCTGTATGTGTGGCCCGGTGTTTGTGTCTGTGTGAGTATGTACTCTGACCCAGAGGCTCTTTTGGAATAAGTTCTCAGGTGATAAGCCGCTTATGGGAGTTGGCGTCTGGCCTCTGGACTCTCTAATCTATTTGGCAATGCTGGATGGCTCAGATGAAATGACAACAAAGATTAAGCCACAGGCGAGAACTTGGGGGATCCCAAACTGCTTCTTGACCCGCTAAACATGATTAGAGAGAAGCAGCGGCCATGCTCGATCTAGAGGGATATCTGGTTGGTGTGTAGTCCTTTTTTTTTTTGTTCCTCTCTCTCTGGCATGCTCCTATCCACTCATCCTTCCCCCTCCAGATCTTCTCCAGCCCCGAGATTTCTCCCAGAGCCATAAGTTTTAATGCGATTCTTCACCTCACCTCTGCAAAGCCCGTGTAATTGGTACGCATCAGATATCCAACATCCCCTTTCAAACACCCTTAAATGATTTCATTTGCAGGGGTGTTTAATATTACATTTTGTCGACACGCTGGGAGAGAGAGGTTGAATATCTGCAACGAGGAAGCTGTCCTCACACTGTGCTCTCCTTAAATTAGGTGACGATCCATTTGGAATACCAATGACTGTTCACGCTTTTAATTAGCGCTCTCATGTCATGGACAATAAAGAGAAATGCTGAACAAGAGAAAGAGGAAAGAAGTAATGAGAAGGCTAATGGTGAAAATGATCCCACATTGGCTTTCCTCTTTTTGTGCCAAGACGGAATGAATTTTAATAGTCTGTAGCTGCACATCAAAGAGCGAAGCTGCAGACTGTTAATATTTTGTCTTTGTTTGCAGAGACTTGAAGGACTGTTAAGGTCCATTATTTTCTGTTTTATGAAAACAAGATGATCTGTGTTTATTGTGAATCGGATCAAAAACAAAATCATCCAAAAACCAGGGTGAGAAAAACTATTCACAGCACAGGCGTTCTTCACGATAACCATGTGCGTTTGTCACTTTAATTCCTAATCAGCCACTCCTTTGTGTTTTCTCCCGCTTTTCTCTTCCCTTTCTATTAGAAAGTGGGAACGCAAATAGAAAGTTTTCATTACGTGAGTCGTCCCTGTCAAAAGAGGACCTTGTTTGCTGAAACTGTGGTGTCTTCTTGCAGCAGGAAGCAGCACTGTGGATAATCAGCTGCTTTCTAAAATAATCTGGATACTTTCTGGTGAAAATTGGCAATAACTAGAAGCTGGTGAGGTTTAGGATTTTTGGCCATTTGGGGGCAGCGCATCAAGGTTTAAACTTGACATGTTGTCACCTCATAAAGTTGTTGGAACAACTATTTTCACATTCAGCAGACTTATAGCAACATTAGCATTAAATTTGAGTCCTGTATCTGGACACACAATTGACGTACATGTAGCCAACATAAGCACTTCCATGTGACCTGGACATCATGAACCAATCCTTGGGCTGTTGCCTGCGCCATCTCTGCTTCGGGCGTATTTGATGGAAATATGGCAGATGACAAGGTATGGATCCAAAGGGAGTCAGGATTTTTATTCTTTATCTGCAGTGAGTGGAGTTATTAAATTTTGAGTTAACAGTTTGTCCTGCAAACTGCGCCTGAGTCTAAATTGATTATACTCATGCAAGCACAGGTGCATACACACACACAAGCATGAATGAACATACACACACTGTCAACACCTGCTTTTTGTTAGTATGTGAAGCACATGTTTTTTTTGTTGGTTTTTGTTGCCATGTTGGTTTTGGAGCAGAGAGCACAGTGTATTTAATTAGCAATTGATCTGTTTGACTGACTGTTTTATTGATTGCTGAGATCGCTCCGACTTGGAAAGAAGAATTAAAGAAGTAGCATAGATGTAGTGACGTGCTTTTGCCATGTCACTGTAGCTTAGCTTCTGACATTCCTCTGAAAGTAGCCTCAGTGCTGTGAAGCTTCATGTAATTTCCAAATAGCTGCCCAACACTGCAAGTGACACCTTCGACATTTGACCCATTGTTCATTTAAAAATAGTGGCTCGTGCAGTTTTAATGATGGCCTCGTTCCCACTCCTGTTGGTGTTTGTCTTCAATAGTTACATAAACCCTTGTTCTGACCCTGGTCCAGCCCACATTCACCTGTAACTTTACCTCCCAGGAGCCGAAGCTGTCCCACTTTCTACTCTTCCCTTTCATTCCCTCTCTTTGCCCTTTCTCCCACTATGCAATCCAACCGAGCAGAGGAAATGACATTACTCCAAAGATCAAGAGGCCCCTCTCCACACATGTAATTGCAGTAAACTCCTTTCAACCAGGACGCAACTCGTAGACACGTCTGCTGGCAACAGTTGCCATGGCAACCCACAAACGCAGTGCTCGTTGCTTTGCTTTGTTTCCCTCTGACTCATCACTGAGTGAGGGGAAAATGGCACACGAGTACATGGGGCTGGAAAAGTGCTCCGTGAACTGTCGCTGGGAAAGTTTTTAATTGGGCCTGAAATCCTTTGCGGGTCGGGCACTTTTTTTGTGAGAGCTGCTGTGATGGGAATGCCCTTTTGTGTGGTGTTGTGGTTCCATCAGAACGATGAAGACATTTACAACAGGCGATTTATACGGGAAGCTCTCACCGTGCATCCGGTGGCACGTGTGATTGCACACTTTCTTCAGGTTCATTACCCTTACATAAGTGAAAATGGTCCTGTGGTGCTTTGTGGCTCAGTGGATGAAGCGTGGCCGTGGGTATTCAGCGGACGCCCAGAGTGAAGTATTTGCACTCCTTCACAGGCAAAAGTGAAATGTTGCTCTCTGGCATTTATTTGTCAAGATGGATATGGTTTCAAAGATGATGATTTTTCCTCTTTTTTCAGTGTGACTTTGGACAGACCAGATTTTAAGACGGGCCTGACCACACTAAGACATCCACACTTGACATTTTAACATGAACTTTTTCCACAAAATATTTGAAAAAACTTTGTGGCTGAAGGCAAACCCTTCAATGTGTAATCACAGGGCTCAGCTGAAACACATAAAGTGTCACTGACAACAGATCGGCAAGGACAGAAGCATTAAATTGTTATTGTTGGTGAGTTGGAAGATAATAACCCCCAGATTTTTTCCTGAATCACTTTAAATCAACAGGTTCTCTTACTCTGTGTTTTTTGTTTAACTGTGAAGTTTGCTAAATTCTTTCATCTGAGAAACTATGAGTTCAATCATACATAACATCCAGACTTCATCAAGTTTATTGTGTTTCTCTCCATAGTCAACTTTTTATGTTTTTAACAAACAAGATCAGAGTAAAAGTCTTAAATATGCTGATGTAGGTGACGCCCCCTTAATCTCAGCACATATCTATTCAATTAACAGGGACACATTTTCTTGTAAATACTTGTCTCCATGTTTCAAATTTGGTGGTGTTCCACAGGGTTGACTGTTTGGTCCTCTAGATCTTATATTAAACATACTTCCCCTTAGCTACATTATAAGACTGCATAGTATATGTTTTCATAGCTATGCAAACTTCATGGTACCTAATGCTAATTATTTAACAGACTGACTTTAACTATAACATTAAATATTTGGATGTGCAACAAAATTTGAAATTAAATTGTATAAAAACTGAAGTTAGAGTCATTGTCGTTCATTCTAAATAACAAAAATGTCGACGTGAACTTAAAACTTGGAAAACAGAAAACAATATGTAGGTAGTACAGCAGTGTAATGCTGTTTGAGTATCATGTACAAAAGAATATGAGTTCAGAACTGTTGTGGCAGGAAAGCTGGGACTGTTCTTAATGTATTCACCATTTCATCACATCAAGCCTGACCACAATGGGACATGGCCAGGCATATCAAATTCAGAATCCTATATGGGAGCAATTAGACCAGTCAATTAAAGTGGCCTGGTGTTGCATATTAAAGGCACTACAACTCAAGAGCTCACAGTTTTAAAATAATCTGAGGAAAGTGTTTCATACTGCAGAAAGGTGGTGCAGCCAATCTGTGCTTTTATATCAGTTATGTGGGGTGTGTAACATTGGGAAAGTATTATTATTAGTTGTCCAAAATTCCTTGTTAGTTGTCTTTTTTCTGGTGTCTGTGCTTTCTAGATCTGTGTCAAGGCGGCCTTTTCACAGCTCATGGCCACACATTTCCATTCACAGCTGCTCTGCTCTTGTGCAAAGAAGACAGTAATGAGATCACTCTAAATCTAAAATTATCCGCCTTTACACACAGGACAATAATTCACATTCACACATACAGCGCGCTTCTGCCAGATGTATTATGCATGTATGCTCTGTCTTTGGCCATAAGCAACCCCAGAAGCCTCTCGTTCACCCAAATAAACAGGCCGACCCACAAACACAATGAATTACTCATGATTCATTAGCAATTAATGGCCCTCGTTCTGTGCTTTCATTTCCAATTAGGAGTGCTGAGGGGACTAAATATGTCTGTTGTGAGTGAGAGAATGAGCTTCCAGTCATGCTCCGTTTCTCCGTCTTGTAACTGCCTGTTTATTGTTTACTCCATCGCTGACATGTGGTGTGTGTGTTTGCTCAGACACTGTGGAGATTTCTGTGCATATACAGTGTGCAGCTCTTAATTTTAGTTTTTTCATGTGAACTTTTCAGGAACTAAAAGCGTAGCCGTGTGCTTTTGAATAAATCTAATTGAGACAGTCGTACAAACCCAGGGGTTGTATGAATTTCTGAGCGTATGTGTGTTTGTGAACTCGTGTTGTTGACTGTGTCTGTCTGTGTACCAGGCCAGCACCGCTCCCTCGGCCCAAGTATTTCCAAAGTGCGGAGCTTGAAGTTGGACAGCAGCATCTGGAGTAATGCGCTGGTGGAGGTACGGACTGTGTGTTGTTTTCCTTATGAGTGAGACTGACATAAATTCGTACTGGAAATCATCCAGTGTATTGTCAAAAGGGTTTAACGTGACACTTTCATCTGAAAGACTAATCAGCAAGACAAACCATACGCTGATTTGAGGCTTGGCAGATGTCAAATCCCACTAATAGAAATGATTCTCAGCTGTATTTGTCCCCCTGTCCATGTTTCTTAACCCCTCAGCTCTTCCTGGAGGTGGGGAACAAGGATGCTAACAGCTTCTGGGCTGCTAATCTTCCCTTGGAGGAGGAACTCTATAGTGGGGCTTCAGCGGAGCAGCGCGCCACCTTCATCCGCAGGAAGTACAGGGAGAGGAAGTACCGGAGGGTCCTGGAGGGCATCGATGACCTGGAGCAGCTCAACAGGGTACAACTTTCCACAGAGCAGAAATTCAAACCCTCTAAACGGGTGGTGTAGAAGCTATGATTTGTGGTATCCAGCCGCTCTTCTGGTAGCATGGTGGTGCTTTTTAGTTTGTTTTTATTCTAACACCAGCGCTTCATCTCTTTATTTACAGGCCGCTGAGTATCACTTCTGGACCAGTCTTTGTGTAGGGAGGAGAAAAATACTTTGCCTTTGATTCTAAACCCACTCTAAGCACTTTTCTAACCACATGCTGAACTTGTTTGCTTGTTTCCTACAACAGTATACTGTATGTGCTGGTGCTGGTCTTCTCTGCTTTTCTCTGTAAACAAGCAGAGCAGATGTGGTTCAAGCACATTAGATGTACAACTCGCCGACTCCCTCGCTGCTTTGTCAAGTTATCCTCGACATTAAAGTTAGGGTTAGTGTTTCATTGACTGTGTCTTTAGATGTTGTCTCGTACACACTGACAACATCAGTCTGTCAACTTGTGCCAGAAGTTCTTTTTCTTTCTGAGTGCTGAACTCTCTGCTTGGAAGTTCATCTGCATTTTATATGTAGAATACATTAGATTTATCCAGCAAGTGCTTAACATTCAATGTGCGTGCCTGACTAACTGTCAGACGATCTGCTGTCATGGGAACCATTAGAAAAGCATGTTGGGTTTTGTTTTTTAGGCAACTGTGGCTGCCTATCTTAAAATTGGCTAGCTACAAATGGCTTGCATATCTGTAGATGTACTAGCAGTCCATTGCTGTAACATTGTTCCCACGCTATTGGCTGCTTTAGCTTTAAAGCTCTTGGCAGTGCTATGTTCAATTAGCTGTGTTAGCTAGCAAAACATTGGCTAGCAACAAATAGCCAGTTTATCTGTAGATGTATTAGCTGTCAATTGCTGTCACATTGTTCCCATGGTAAACTTGTAGCGTAAAAACTGATATACTGTACGTCAGCTGTATGGTGTGATTCAGACAATGAAATTTGGAGACAGTGATTTTTGGATTAGCAATGTTGTGTCCAGCTAGCGGTGTTAGCTAGCATACGATTAGCTAGCAATAAACAACCAGCCTTTCTTTAGATGGATCAGCTGTATCTTGCTGTCACATTGTTCCCATGTCGTACTTTTAGCTTTAAAGCTATGATATCCTGTACTTTAGCTGTTGTGTCCTGTTTTTATTAGTTAGTTTTATTAGCTTGCATAAAATTGGCAATCAACAAACAATGTGCTAGTGAGTTAGCTGCATATGTCTGATCACTGGAATTTGAAAATACAGGACATTTTCCGGTGTCTTACCCTAAGTTTGACAGACTTTGCTGGGTGCTGCTCCAGTCAATGTTTCCTTATAAATAGATCTTTCAGCTAATGTTCTACATACTGCCCCCTGCTGAACTGGAGGGGAATGAGGCAAATAGAATAGGAGATTGTGCCTCCTGTTAAGTTTACAGCCAAAGAAAGGTTGAAAATATGGGAGAAAATGTGTAAACAGAAGGACAGCAGGAGAGGATAAAATACAGTCCAAGTCATAATGGAGGGTTTACAGGTCTGGTTAGCTGCTGTACAATAAGTAAAACATTACTACATGAAACTTAAGACTTTCTGTTTCTAGTTCCATGTTTATTTTTGTCAAGGTTGGAGCAAAGTGTCGCTGCAGCCCACCGACCATGCAGTGATAGGTGGGCACCTATGATCGCTTGATTTGTACTTCTAAGAAGCATCACACGTGGCATACTGCATTTACTAAATCCAGTGAACCTGGAAAAGACCATATTTTCCTCACCTTTTGACCATCAGTAAAACAGCACTATGGGCATAAAAATGCCAAAGGGGTGGTCTTATCGATCTCAAGCGCAGGCCTAAGCAGGTTGGGGCTAAGGCCATCTCTGCCAGTTTGTGGTTTTGGGTTTATTGCTCCAGTGAAAAAAGGGCCTGTTTCTTGGCTTCCTCTTAAGGGTCTTAAAAGCACAAAGCACTGAGCCTCCACACAGCTAAGTTTCCACCTGCGTCAGCATTTACGCAGATCAGCCCCCTTGTATTGTTTTCTTGAGTAGAACGAGAGGGATGGAGATGTAGAGAGAAAGAGGGAATGATGGGGGGAAGTAAGGAAGAGATACACCAGCTAGCTAAGTGGAAAAGTGGATTAGGATCCACAACAGAAACGCTTGGGTTGGTTTTATTGCGGCTTTGCTCTCTTTTGCGTGTGCGTGTGGGAGTGTGTACATGCGTGTGAACATGTGCGCCGCTCCACTGAGGATGTGTGAATTTGCTGTTATGGTGGGACTTTTTACAGGGTGGTGCAGGAGAGGAAGTGTGACAGACACAGAGTGTGTGGCTGCCTTCAGGGGTTTGGCCAGTGGAGAAGTGTGTGTGTGTGTGTGTGTGTGTGTGTGTGTGTGTGTGTGTGTGTGTGTGTGTGTGTGTGCGTGCGTAATAGAAAGAAAGTGAGAAAGAAGGATAGAGGAGAACGGTGGAGGTGGGTGGTTGTGCTCACTCTGTCTGGTCTGCCTTTATAAATGGGCTCAACAGATTTGATAGGGATCAATATGTCATAGAGCAATTATACACGCCGTGACTCAATATATGTGTGTACGTGTGTTTAAATAATAAACAACTCTTTAAAGCAGTTCCACTTATCTTAACATAAAGTAATAAATCAAAAGCAACCTCTTAAAAAAAATGCAAAAAAAAAGTATTTTTAACATAAACAAGGACACTGAGTCTAATCTCATTGGACGCCTTGTTCCAGTTCTGTGTCACACTTACTTACTGTAACACAAGCATGAATACAAAAAAATAAAAGCTATATAAAACCCGTCCCTTTGGGAGTCTTCTCTGGAACAAAGACAATAATACTGGCAATTTTCCTCATTGACATTCATGCAATTTCTAAAATCATGCGATGGCATTTTAACAAGTTTTATGGGCCCAGCGGTCATGAAGCTCACCCAACACACGCAGTAAATTACCGTTTAAAGTGTCAATTTGAGTAATGAAATGAGAAGAAAAAGGCAGTAGGTGATTTATACCTTACCGCGTCAATATGTCTCTTACATAATCTCACCCGTTCACGCTCATTCTGCTCGGATGTTTCCTCTCCGCGTCCGGCGTCTTCATTTCACGCCCTCTCTCTATCCCGCTCTCTCTGTTTCTCAGTCCCATGGTCCCCATTAGAAGCTCATATCCCAGTGACCTCCACGGAGTCTCCGCAGGCCACATGACCTAGAGAGGGGGGGTGTCAGAGGACCTTCTTATATCATTACGCACACACTCACACGCAGAATCACATGAACCCTCTAGTGGCTGCGGTAATTGCTGTGACACGGAAGGTCATTTCCAGAGACGATACAGAATAAGGCCAGGTTGCATGGGACTGTTTTGCCATAATCTGACCCCGCCCTGTGTGCGAGTGTGAAAGGCAAAGACAGCGAGTGAAGAAGCTAATGATACATTTTTTTCATGTCTTCTGTTGATACAGATGAATCGGTTTTTGTTGATGGTGCACAGATAGAAATAAATGAACGTGTGCCTGGAACACACACATGCTTAAATATCCTTATCTCCGTGCAGGTCTTTTGTGTGGGTGGGCAGGTTATATTGACAGGTACTTAGTGTGTGTATGTGTGTGTGTGTGTACTTTGCCTGTGTGTCTATGCGCAGCCTCGGTGTGCCTCACTTTCAGACGGATCTTGCTTGTTTGTGGCAGATCGATGCAGCTTACTGACTCAGTCCAAGTCCGATGAAAGGAGAGGTTGCTCGTTGAAATTCCGCTATTTGCCACTCGACTCCTCTGTTGATCCACTTTGTTGCGGGTCATCGTGCCCAATGTCACATCAATTGACTGGACTGATAGGAAGAGACAGCCAGAGAGAGAAAATATTTTCCTCAGTCAGACTGTATTCTTCTGAGTCTTTTATCTTGCTCCTCTTTGCTGGCTCACCGCGTGAAACAGGTGAATACTTTTAACAAAGCGCGTCTGCATGGCTAGACATTTCGTATATAGGCATGGCTTTCTGCTGCTGTGCAAGGAAGGATGCAGCGTTATGTATTTATAGTAGCAAAGGTTTGTTTAAGGATTACGTGGCAGCGTCCTCGGGTGATTGCTGCAGCCAGTGCAGAGGCGCCTTAAGCAGCAGTTCTTCTAATGATCACTGCTAAAGCACAGACAGACAGAAAATATAGGAATGAAAGAAAAATATAAACAGAAATTTCTCGGAGAACTTTGGCTCTCTGTTGAATTTCTTTCTTCTTCTTATCTCTCGGTGTCAGTTTGATTGTTCAGCTCTCCCAGGCTTTCTCCTCTTTGACTCAATTTTTGTTGGATTCGGGGTGAGATGGCAGAAAATGTTAAACCCAGAATCAGGTTCAGTCCCCCTTTTTGTTAATCTTTACCTCCTACCTGTTTTACACAAAAAGCTCAGTTTATTTGCGAGTGAGACTACGACTTACTTTAAACTGGTCTAAAAGTAAGAAAACGCTCAGTTCAACCTGTAAGGTGAAACATCGTCCAGACAAATATTGTGCGTGTTATAAGAGCCATTTTAAACCGTTAATCACATGCTTCTTCTCTGAAATGTGCGTTCGCCAAATTAACCAGACTCCATTTATAGAAACAGTGATTTTATCATTATGAAACACACTTCATTCAAGCACGACAGCAAACAAATGAAACTCACCAAAACCTTCTTGGTTCCTCTTTACACTGATCCAGCAGTAATGGTTATATACATGTACTTTGTTTGTACTTTCTGCAGTATGTAATCATGCTGTATATGAACACATAGCATGTGTGCTAACATATTATGTGATTATGGGCACTTTAATGTAGATTACATACATTATGTTTTATACCTGGCAGTTCAGTACACATTGCATGTTAAGTGAAATGCAAATTATAGCATTGCTTGAAAGTACTTAAGACAAACAAGTATGTGTCCTTATACTAAGTATGTAATTGTCTTTTTCACAATACAAACCAATCTTAACATTATTTAAGTTCAATCTCAGGAAAAATGGCAAACTGATCCTTCTCTGCTCACCCTTTGCTTCTTTAAATTAGCATATCGGCTTTTATTTTTTGCATGGCATGTTTTAGGTGTTTTTTCAAACAGTAAGTTCACTCCATGTATTTCCCTTTGCAGCGGCGGCATGCTCTGCTGTTGTTATTTGCTCAGCTCATTGTTATTCATGCCTTTATTCCCACATTTCTCTTCTCCGAAATTGTTGGTTTCATTATATTTAATATAGCCCATTTGTCCTGTTCTTATTTGCTATATTCCTTTTTTTCTCAGGGATTAGAGATTTAATGATTCCCACAGGGAGTATTAAAGTTTGATCTTATTTTAACTTCTCTTTTGAGATCAGCGGGCGAAACTCAATTCTAAACTTTATGTGGTTTTCTGACGCCGCTTTATAGACTCTTTGTCCTCTATCAACCTGCCATGCGCACAGATGCACACAGAGCAACACAAAGCTGCTGCTCCTGCTTAAGGATGTGAGACCACACTGGTTTTCCCAGGAATTTTCACTGGTTCATTGTCGGTTATGTGAATTTTTAAAGGTATTAATCCAGCTGTAGACAGCTGCTTAGAAATGTAATGAGCAGTGACTGCGGTTATTCAGTCTTTATTAGCCTATCACACCAGGAAATGTTAAGTGACAGATGGACTTGCATGAATAAGATTAGAAACTGCTAAAAATCACCCTTAAGACTCCAAAAATGTTGAAATTACACATCAGGCATCACCCTGGACGTACATTATTGAAGAATTTTATAAATGGTGTTGAGCCCTCGTGAGACCCGCAGCAGACGGAGCGAGTGCACACTACAGAGGAGCTCTTCATGCGCTCTTTCATCCTGTTTTATGTGTTTACAGGCACTGTGTGCAGCTGTGGTGCTGCCTGATGTGCTGCAGACCATGGTGCTGGTGTTCAGTGGGGCAGATGTTATGTGCGCCACTGGGGACCCGACCGTCTCCACCCCGTATCTCTTGGCCCAACGCGCCGGACAGAGGCTGCAGATGGAGTTCCTGCACCAGAACAAACTCTCTGGTAAGCAACTACCGGTGCCCCCTTCAGTTACTGTTTCCCTTCCTGCACAACACGCCTGCAGCTTACAATCATCTGGCACATCTGCCACTTGAGATACATGTGAAACAGTTGGTCTCTGATTTCACGCTGAAGTAAACAGAAGAAGTGTTTTCTTTTGTGGTCAATGACCGCCAGTTTTGTTGCCTGAAATGACGAATGTTGCCACCATATTTTATCAGCTGTAGCTCGCTGGCTGAGCTAGCTAGCTCACTGAATTGGCTTTTTAATCCCTCCAGCTGACTCATATTAAAATAATAATTCTCCAAAAACCTTCTGAAATATGCACTTGACGGCTGCACAGTGATATAAAAGACTGATGTGGCACCCTCAGCACTCCATGTAGAAGACTATGCAGTGCAATTAACATGTTATTTCCTTCTAACATACCTAAAGATGAACTTGGAGCAGCCACACAGAGGTATGCTTCAAAGTTTATATTTTCAAACAGTGTCTAACAAAAGGAAAAGGATTTGAGGCTTTAAGGTTGTTAGCTATGGTCTTTGGAAGTAGTGCTCTCTTGCTAATGTAAGCTAGGTTAGCCAGGTATGCTAGCATTAGCGGTTAGAGCAGACAAACTCTCTATTTAATCAGCTTATTCAAGCTTGGCTCTTATATTTATGGTTTTGGAAAGCTGATCAAAAAAGACTCAGAAGAAAAAGGAATCAGACTTTCACCATTACTGTCCAGACTCTTTCATTTAACAACAAAGGGAAAAAGCTACCAGAAACTTTTCCATGGCCAGTGTTCAACCCAGGTGAGGTGCTGGACCAGAGAAAGTAGTTATGAAACAGAATAACTCATATATTCTCCGAGTCAGACATAAAAAAAAGAGCTGACACACTCGCATAAATCTGCGAGAAGGCCTTTAAACTAGGTGTGCGAGTTGGACTTTTACAACCGACGGCGCCACATATATTCAGCCCATTGTCTTTATACTTTAACAGGCCAATCATGTTTAAAACTCTCACTCACCGCTGTTCCTCCGTGTTTATAAAAGCACAGTGGGAGGTTTTTTTTTTTTTTACTGCCATGAATAGGAAACGAAGGCAGAAAACCCCACAAATTTGAAGCCAGCGTTTTAATAAAAAAAAAACCCTCTCTCTCTCTCGTTCTCTTTATGTCTCTCTCTCCTACTTTTCGCCCAACTCTCCTTTGTATTACCCACCTCATGTTCCTGGCGTCGGAGGCGCGGCGCAGATGTGCTGTGTTCTGTGGCTTCCTCATGACGGGTGTGTTTTGTTTGTGTGGTTCCACACAGGGCTGATGATGGGAATGTATTAGATTAAAGGAGCGAGAGGGGCCGTCGGCCGGGGCCGCGGGGAGACTTTCTCGGGGACTGTATTTTACATAATGTATGCACTGCATCTGTGCACACTCGCCGGCACTGAGCCTGTTAGGGACTCCTAATTGCTAGCGTGGGTCACCTGGTCGCCATGGTGATGGCCATTACTTGGAGGTGTGCGAGAAGACACACATTCACGTGTATGGTATTGTCCATTTGAAAAGTGTAGCATACAGGCAGTCTCTGTGTGCTCATTATGTGTCTGGAAGTCGTAAGGCTTCATTAACAAACAGACAAATATGAGCGAACCAAACTCTTCCTGTCTCGATGGATGTCTAGCTAAACTGACCAACTACTGCAGGCGAGGAGGACCGAGGTCAGGGAGGTTAGCGGGAAGCCGAATGCCACTCTGGCAGATTTACAGTGTTCCTTGGCTGCAGTGGAGATCTCGCCCCGGGGACAAGAGTCAGTGCAGAGCTTTGCAAGTCGGCACTACACGGCCACAAGGAAGCTACTCCTAATAACGGTCACATGCCACATCAAACGGTGGCGTCTGGTTCATGTGAAATACTGAAGATCGTTAACGTGTGTGAAACTGAAAACCCGCAACCGCAGTCTTTTATCAGATCCGGAAATACTCAGGAATCACTTCCATGTTTGAGTTGTGTTTAATACCAATGTAGGAAGCAGCAGCAATCAATGCTGGCTTTCATTTTCACATAATTACATAATCACAAAGAGTTTAAGCTGCCGTGCTTTAACCATTGTTCATTTGCCATATCTGATGTCTTTTTTTTACAAGTAGCTTGACCAAACTGCAATTTCCATGTACGAGTATTGTCGAAATCTTTTTAAAAATGTTGTCATTGAACATGTCGCAGTCATCTAACCATTATAGCCCAGCTAGCTCAGTCGGTAGAGTATGAGACTCTTAATCTCAGGGTCGTGGGTTTGAGCCCAATGTTGGGTGCAACTCTACTAGATTTTGCTGGTGTGGGATCAATAAACTCCTGTCTCATCTTAACCCTGCAATGAACAATACTCTGAAGTATCGTGTGCTGAAACCAGAGTGACCAGGTATCTTGGGAACAGGATATTTTTGAGGATCAGTAGGAACAGACAGTGTTCAGGGTCAGACTAATGCACTTGTTCTTAAATTATAATCGTGATCTCTCCCTTACCTTACATACTGTACCCATACGTGAATATATAATTATATTATTGAAGGTAATGCAGAGTACCTGTCACTTACAGCTCCGTCAAACGTGTGCTTTCAACACGATCGTACAGGCGACACGATGTTCACCTTGACTCAAGGATTAAAGATAAAAGGCCAAGATCAGACGCTGCTGGTCCTTAGATCCTAGAAACACTGGCAGCCTTTTTAGCAGGGCTTCAAAAGCTGGTCCTAAAACAATATAAAAATACATATCTCCAAAAATATATTTTGCCAAAGCACTGTGAAGAAACAAACCATTATGGTGGCTGAAGAGATTAAAGCTCCACACACAACACTGTCCAAACTCCCTCTTTGACATTTTCCTGCTGCCGGACACTTTGTCACATCACACAAAGCTGTGGAAAGCATCGCGTCTGCATTGTCTTTGTTGCATGCAGCCCCCAGAGTTTGCAGAAAAAGACTTGTGAAAATTTTGATTAAACAAAAATTGAACTTTTTCTCAGCCGCTGTGCGCAGTGTTATGTCTGGCAGAAACCAGGAACAATTCAATACCCATATGACACCGTCCCCACTGTGTAGCGTGGTGTTGACAGAGGGAAGATAGAGAGGAGAATAAAAAGAGGCCTTACAGCAGCCAATATGGAGGATGAGACATAGTTCAGAGTGGTTTTGGAGTTTTAAAAACTAACTGTGGTTACAGTTGACAACATGACAGCGGCTGCACACATGCAATGCAACAAGGGCAGATATAGGTTTTTCATTTGTTTGCAGCTGTGTCTGCTGGCGTGGCGTTATATGCTCAGTGTTTTCCCCTTTATTGTATCTCATAAAGCACCGCAACAAGGATGCTCTGCAGGCCTTTCAACCACCGCATGCATGGCGCTGCAAACCAGACACTATACAGAATGAAATGACGACAAACATGGTTCTTCACCAAACTCATTATCCCCCCGGTGAGAGACGGGGATAAGCCAGCAATAAACAATCGTCAGACACCCGGAACAATCCTCGCTCGTAACAACTAAAGCCTAAATTGGAGTATCTCTTAGTGTGAAGAAAACAGTGCTGCTGCGTCTCTTCACGGCGTGAAACGTGCTCCCGGTTTGTGAAAATGAGACTAGGAAAACCCTCCATTTCCCCTGGATGTGGCGCATCAAAACAAAGTTGTCAGCCTGCTCCACCCAGCACCTCTCCACCGTCCCTTCCCTCCACAGTGGCTCATTTGTAGCCCCGGCGTCAGGACATCCACTCATGGTGGAGCGTTGCCACTTCATTAGCTCCTTCTCTCTTCGTGTACACGGGCCTCGACGGACCTCGTTCTCCCACCCACACCTGCTCGCCCCAAAGCACCCTGGGATACCACAGGAGCATGTTCATTTACATATCTCCATTCCAGATTCCATTAAAAGAAAGCCAGTGGCAGCTCTCTGAGGTGGTGTCTCTTCGCTTTTCAGGCACCCCTGAGGGCAGCTTCAATGATGGATCTATCCCTTGTAGTCAAAGGCTTCCACTGTGGAGGTTTCTTGTGTATTTTTAGGTTCCTTTATCATTTGTTATGTCCAGCATATTCCCATGTCTTGCACTCAAGAGGCTCCATAGGCCACATGAATGAAAATTAAAGCATGAGCAATCTGTATGTTGTATATTCTAGGTTTTGGTTTTACATTAGGCCCGGGAAGGTTTCAAATCTTTTGAGATCAGTGATTTTCCATTTGGTGTCAAGCTGTGGCAAAGAGACAGCGTTGAAGAAAACATTTTTTTTGGCAAGTTTAAGCTACATTTCACTGCCAAAATCAGATATTCTTCAAGATAATCTACGTTGGCACGACTCGTGTCGAGCCAGGGTGTCTCCGGTGTCTGTCCTGACATTAGACACCAAACAATGAGGATACTGTGCTTTGATCTGTGTTGATATCACTTTCTGAAAGTTAAATTGCAGCCTTGGTGGTTAAGGAAACAAAATCAGTAAATGGACAGTTGTGGGTTTGAAATTCCCTCAGTAATCAGCATCCACTCAAAGCCTCTACACTAAACTGGAAGTCATTCTTGATGAAAGCATCTGCTGACGGACTATAACTGTAAATGTAAATTCTCCCAACACCAAAATGAGCGTTATAAATCCCCATATGTGTCAATTTCGCACCTCTTGCTGGCTAATTTAGCAGGTATGGAGCAATGATGCTGTTGCCAGTGTTGCTGCAACATCTGTGGCTTAAATGGAGCGCACAGAGGAGCGGTTTGGCCAACGAGCTCAGTTTATTAACACAAAAAAGAAGTTTCAGTCCTTGGACTTGTCACTCTCTGTGCTGGTGCCAGTGGTCTCTGTGTGACTGGAAAGACAAGCTGGTAATTGGTTCCTAAATGCTGCAGGTGCGCAACATTAACAACCGAGCTCCACCTGCCACTTATCCTCACTACCAGGACGCAGACACAGACGAATACATCCGCTTATACAAACTAAACCTACCAGTTCCTTTTTCAAGTAACTGTGATGCATTGAGAGCCTTCAGCAAATTTCAGTTGATGACAAAATATATTAGATCAGTGGTTCCCATCAGTGCTTTGCTGGAGAAGTTAATTTGGCATCTGCTGCATGAGAGTAGTAGCTCTGCAGTTACTATTTAGACAGTAATGCTTTGTGTTTAGTTCCTTGTGTTAATGGTAAACGTTCAGAAGGCGATTGTGTTGGTTGTAGCATGAATCTGACCTGCACACACTGCACAGTACACTGCTGTATTATCTGTTTAATGTGCCTTTGCCTTCAAATGCATGTTAGTGGAAGATGTGCTTCAGTTTGACCTTCAGCGGTGGCTTGTAATTGCAAAGATGCTCAAGCATCTACGCGCCGA
Source organism: Chaetodon trifasciatus (assembly GCA_037975065.1). Classification (NCBI taxonomy): domain Eukaryota; kingdom Metazoa; phylum Chordata; class Actinopteri; order Chaetodontiformes; family Chaetodontidae; genus Chaetodon; species Chaetodon trifasciatus. The sequence continues at coordinate 5,897,650 of JBBMOE010000017.1, read as the reverse complement.
CCAATGTCAGAGATCGTTTAAGTGATGAGTCACTTCAGCAAGCCGCAAACAAATCATATCAGACATATTATTGCCTTATAAAGTTTTTTATGGTGAGCAATATCAGTGTTCATTTTTACTTTTTGTATCTACAAAGTTTGATATTCACTCTCCTTCCAGCCCTGCTTTGTTTCACCTTCCCCTCAAGGAAATATCTGGCTATTTAGCGAGTTCGCGAGCTACGTGCTAACTTTATCTGCTGTTGCGGACAGTGAGTTTATCAGACTTTTTAAGCTAAAATCACCTCCGATGCTAAAGCTAAAAACAGCTGATGGGAGCGATGAAAGAAAATAGTGAAGTTGCGAGCCTGAAAACCAAAACAATGAGCTAAAAGACGCTAAAAATCCCAGTGCAGCTGAGGTTTGTCTCTTTTAACATTGTCATTTAACTCATTGTTCATATCAAAATATTGAACGGTGCAGCTTTAAAGCAGCTCTGCTTGTGATTCCAGTGGCTTTATTCCCTGAGATTGTTTACTACAAACAAAAACTTACCCCATCACAACTATGTGTGAGATGCTGAACTCATAAAAAAAAAACTACAAACAGGAACTTTAAGGATGCGATTTTGATTTCTGCCCTGAACAACTTGGTTTGTCTTGCAGCGAGACGGTGAACCCTGCCGGGTCTCTCGCTGTAAATCTGTGGATAATAGCATCAGCTAATGCCTAAACTGTAAACAGAGCAATGTAAACATGTAAATTGTGTTTTATGGCGGCTCTCCACCCTGGAGGCCATTGTACTGTAAAACCGAGCTTAACAGCGATGCCTCTTACTGTTGACATCATTTCGCTTCTTCTTAAATGACACACCGCGGATTTGGAGGCAAAGAAGTTTTATTGTTGCCACCCGAGCATCCCCGACGCCTCGAATCTCTGAATCTCGCGGCACATTAAAAATTTATCCAGCAGGCTCTCTGTGTGGATAATAAAAAGATGTACACCAACACACACACACACACACACACACAAACACACACAAACACTAAATCAGAGGCCCTGTTTCATCTCAGGTCTCCATTCCACCCTGTTGTTAGCAGCATTGCAGGGCTCTGCCAGCTTCTTCTGCGCTTGTTGACGTTGTTTATATTTTTTTTTTTACCAACGCACGAACTGTACGCTCGACTGTTAGAGGGTCAAGAGGTCACAAGCAGCTGCTGAGGGTTTTTTTTTTTTTAAATTAAGGCGCTTTTTCCCGGCGGAGTGTCTGTTTGTGGATGGTTTTAATTTTGAAGAGAAGTGCTTTTGGCTAAGAAGTGTTTGTTTGTGCGCCTCCTCTGGCTAAATGTCTCTAAATAAATAAGTAAATCATGTAAAGAAACACTGTTCTTATATTTCTTAGATTTAGTCTTCAGGCCTGTTTGTTTTATCTTTCGCTGACTTGCATATGTCGCCATTTGTGTTATCATTTGCTATGTGTGGCTTCATTGTCTTTGTGTGTATGTGTGTGCGCGCGACCGCCTCTGATTACCCCACTGTCCACTGCTTGTCGGGGACCACTTTGTGACCGTTGCCGTGGGCGACCAGATGGCTAATTGAGCACTCTGTCATGTCACCTCCCTTCACTGGGGACTGAGCCAATCAGCACAGGCCAGACTTCTCAACTGCCGCCCCCACAAGACATCACAGTCCCATCTTAACAGAGTCCAGCTTTAGGGGCCCAGAGGGACTGTTTTGAAGGCTCACAGAGAAAGCCTTGTTACAACTGATATCGCATCAAGCCACTGGCTTATTTACATTCTTTCAACCTGAGTGGTTGAAATTGTGTGCGTGCGTGCGCGTGATGCGTGCGTGCGAGGCTCACTTCCCTGCAGTTTGCTGATTAAATTCTGTCAGATTCCATGTATTTACGATGCTGCTATTGGCAGACACGTTCTCCATGTTAGATTCAAAGCTAGATTACAGATGTTGCGAACTAAACTGGACCAGGCTTTCTGTCACCCGGCTCCGGATTGGCTGTGCAGCCTTGGCATCGCTTCAAAAATATATTGCACTTGTTAGAAATGGCTACAGTGCATAAAAAAACACTGTATCATGCCAGATATGATGTTGTTGTCAGCTTGATTTGTACTTGCTACAAGCAAGACTGATGGTGGATGATGGTTGTTGGGTGTTTTTTCATTCGCAGCCCTTACTTATAATAACGAGAGATGCCCACAAGTCATTTTTTACAAGGCCTTTCGAGGGCGAGTCTCAAGTCACCGCGTGTGCGGTTTCAGCACGACCCCACGTCCGAGCCGCGAATGGAGTCCGCTTGGAGCTCCATTGTCATTTAGTTATTTAATCAGGAAGTCTTAATTGTTCAAGATCTATTTTATCACAGAGACCTGAGAACCAATTACAGTTACAACATCACAACACGACAGTTCAGTCACACAGAGCTGTCGCCACACACAGAGATGCAAATTAAAACATTCACAAGTACTTCTAAAGATATTTCTAAGCAGCTTCGAGGATGGAGTGTTTCTAACTTCAATTAATTTATCAGTTTGTTCCAGCAATAAGGTGTGTTACTCTGAAAATCAGTCAAATTCACTGTCAGGACGAGGAAGTTTTAACGCCAAACAGTCCCAATTTAATTAAGCACAGACCGTGTGAGACAAAGAAGAAATGTCATAATTCAAGTGATAACCTCAACTGGAACACTGTGGAAATGTAAAAGCAGCGTTATTCAAAGTACAGTATGACCATAAAGCAGTCTGGCTCATCGATTGGCAGCATGGCGCACGATGGCCCCAACAACACAACATTAAAGGCATAGCTGCCACAGTATTAACACGACGTGTGTCAAGTAACGCCTCCTGTGATCTATGAGCAAAGAACTCACAGATATTTCAATTTATAGAGATGTACTTAAGATTTAAAAGCACGTCCTCAGACGTTTTAAACATAATGGGCTTTACTTTCATGTCATCATCGGCCAGATTAGGCTTCAAACAGCGCTTCATTTAGGTGCTTCCATGTGATGTATGACATCCATTTCACTTCATTTTTTTTAGAGGAATACGTGACTGTACTGCTCGTATTTCACTGTCGTTCAAAGATTAATAACTCGCACGCGAACACAGTGAATTATTTTGACACAATCCACACATTCAGAAGAAGCCGTCTTGTTAAATTAACTGATTGTTTTTCTCTGTGGCCCTGAGATGAAGCGCCGTTGGTGTCAGTAAAGGGTGGAAATGTCGCTTCAATTAAAAGTGGTTTCAATTAAAGTTATTTTACCTTGCTTGATGAGAGAGCTGGAGGTAGTGAAGATAAAATCTGTGAGATATTGCCAAGGCCCCGGCAGAAAATTGAACCTCAGAATTGAAGCTAATTGAATTTGAGAACGATAAGGTTGGATGTGGGGAGCTCTTAAAGCTCGCAAGAAAGGACGAGGAGAGGGAGGATGGAAGAAAAGGGGAAAAATGAGGGAGGAAGGCTTCTAATTTAAATGGACAAAGATGGAGAGGACGGGGCGTTAAACTCATTTTTAACAGATACAGTATGTGGAGGTTTGAAACGCTCTCAGAGCACCTTATCTTTGACTTTGGGAGAGAATAACCATGTGACAAAGTCAGGACCAAATAAACAGCAGTTTGTATAATCATGTTTTATGCTGCTTGTGGGGAAAACAGATAGTACTCTGCAGCTTCATTGATGCCCACGGGGAAATACTCTGCACGGGGAGGTCAGAGCTCAGATTCAACCGCGGCAGTCGTGAAGCTGGAGGGGATTCGGTGTCTTGCTTAAGGGCACTTCAGCGATGGGGAAGCATGCCGTGATCCGTCTTTTCAAATATTTGGGTATTTTATGCAACTAGGAGCAGGATATAGGGATGGAACTGCATCCGGGATCTGGGGAATATTCCCACGTTCCAGATCTGAACCTGTTGTTTAGTGTTTTGCGACACGAGTGTGAGATGATTGACACGCGACAGAAGCCTGACAGATAATATGGAGATATGTTTCTGCAGTCACACAGACATAACTGTGTGTTCACCCCCCCCCCCCCCCACCCACGAATTTTTTCCTGCCGTGAGTGACTCTCAGTTGAATCTTACCATGATGTCGTGAAGATACAGCATTATAATTTTACAAAGACTTGTTTTCCAAATGAATGAATCTGAGCTGTTTTATATTACAAACCAACAAATGACGTTTTTGTCTGCCAAAACAAAACAGTGGAAGACATCAAACTGATTGTTTTGTCATGTCATTCTGCTGAACATTGCCATACTGTGCAATAAATAACTAATTAATGTTGTGATCCTGTGACAACATCGCCTGTCATGTTTGTTTACAGTATATTTATATTATTTACTTGTTTTATGACATTCATGAGCCGGATGCAGCATAATTCCATTATTCCGTGAGTTTGTCCTGTGCACAGTCTGAGTGACAATAAAGGTAATCTTGAATCTCCATATTCATTCAATCAACCTTTATTTAAATCTCAGACAATCACTGAGGGCATGCCCTCATTTCCACTGATGTCGAGAGTACAATTAAAACAGAATAAATACACACAACAATAATTAACGAGGACACAAACAGCTGTTAAGGACAGTTAGATGGATCTGTGTTTTAGTGGCTGTCCTGTGAAAACCATGGCCGTCCAAAACATCAATTTTTAACGAGTTAATGATCTGTTTTCAGATGTCTGACAAAGCGTTTTACAGATTATCCAATGGATTTTTAAATGGCTTATTTAGACGTGGAAGTGTAAGAGGAGCACTTAATCGCTCGGTTTATCTGAAATTCTACCAAAATGACATACGTGGTTTTCATTGGATTCTATCCTGTTATTCACTGGGGGTCCAGAACGGTAAAAATGGTGTTTAAAATTAGCACTTAACTATTGTCGCTGCAGGTGGAGGTGAAATGGTGACACACCACCATTACCTTCACTGCAGAGAGCCATTTCCTTGCTCATCTGCTGCGTCTCCCTCCTTTGCAGATTTCCCCAGACTGGAGCAGTGGTCGGAGAACACCTCCCTCTCCGACGCCTCCCTCTTCATGGATGGCTTCCTGTACATCTCCTCAGGCCCCGCCAAGGCGACGCTGGACCGCCGCGGAAGAGACGGTGAGCTTAAATGCCGCTTTGCAAACCCCCGGCAAGGCCAATCAATCCATCAATCCATTTGTAAGCAATTCAAACTGCGTGTTTGTCAGAGGTCTACTCCACTTAAGCGCTGATCGATCAATCAGTGTCAGTCTGTCAGCTGTCAAACTGCCAATCGTTTAATCCGTACACCAAACAGTCCAGTCAAAACGATCAATGAATCTGTCTTTCAAATGCGTTCTGCGTCGGCCCTCCGGGAATACTTGTCAGACAGAAGTATGTTCTTGGACGACCCCGCCGTGAACGCTCCACGGAAGCACAACGTAAATTAGGGCCAGGTTAAAAAAAAAAATTTCTGAATCCACCTGAGAGATGCTACCTCCAAAAACTTCTGAATTCTCCTTCTTTTGTCTTCCAAGGCAGTTTAAAACTTTTAATCAGGCCGCATTTCACACCCAGACTCCTCAGCTGCTGCTGCACCTCCTGCTCTGCAGTGGTCCCACTTCTCCAAACAGCTGGAGCGTTTCTTAGGCCCATGGGTAATTAGGAGAGGGAGCCAGCTTTGGATGTTGCCCCTGGGGAAGGAGGTTATTGGGAAGGTGGAGGAGTGTGATGGAGAATGTGGGGGATGGAGGAGAAATGGGAGGGGGAGAAGGTGTCCTGGTGGGGGGCGACAGCTTGCAGCTACCTGCCACTTGAATGAGCTGAATCTACTTCATCTTGGGCGAGACATCCATCTCCATTTCCATCACCTCGCACACGCTCTGCTCTCATTGGTGGTTGCACACGCTGGCTAATGAACAGGGCTGAGGTCTGGGAAATTGCCCCTTAGTGGAGTTGGGGGAAATTCCTACCAGTGTCTATTGAAATTCTCACTATTCAAACAAATGGATGGATGGTTGGTCTTAATATCGTAGGTGTTGGCCGTCATCTCTGGTGGTTGTGATAATATTCCACTCATGGCGACCTCCACAACGTCATCTGATGAGTCAAGAAACATGAGATAAGCCTTTTTTAAAGTAAGATTACCGGTTTGGGTTTCTTACCCAATGCTCTTATTTTTCCACCAGTTACCTGAGCACACAAACTAAAAAAACCTTTCAACCTGGATGGATTTGTCTCCTTGGCCTTTTGGGGGCAGCAGAAACGAGCTGTAAACATAATTATAATTATATTACCACCCTATAACTTTGAAGACTTAATAATGTTTTAGACTGATTGCTGAACCTTTTATATGAAAATGGGACATGATAGCAGCTGGTAAAAAAAATCTACTAAACAAATGTTACCTTTAAAACAAACACTGAAACACTTGTCTGCAATTTAAAGCTGCATTTAAATTTTTGGCCACTTGGGGGCAGCAGGATCAGCTTTGACAGCATTGACATGTTAACATCTTCTTATGTTGTTATGTTTGTCGTGTCAGCAAACAGTTGACACAGAGCAACATTAGCATTCATTTGGAGTCATCCTACCTGTTTTGGTTTCTGCTTTTTGGTGAAATATCTGACTCTTTAGCTGCTAAATGCTGCCTTATCTTCCCCAGCTCGTCGCTGACATTGTCTGTCTGGTGCTGGTCAGGTAGTGGTCCTTGGGTTCTGCAGAGCCTTTTTGCTGAAAACAGCTTTCTGCATGCAGAAATAATCTCGTTTAATGTCAAGCTGCGGGCAGTAAAACCAGAACAACGAGCTGAAAAAGGTGCTACATGCAGCTTTTAGTAAGTGTTTGTCTTTTCAGTGTGATTACAGGAGTAATCAGAGAGAAAGAGCACTATTGGCTGTGCCCATAAAACCCTTTGGCCTGACGGCGTGTAGCTTGTTGTTTCCTCTACAGTACAGTGAGCTCCTGCTGGAGATGTCCTGATGCTACAGGTGTCCATTTTGTCAAGGTCCATTTTAGTCACTGTTGTGCAGCCTGCACTACTCAGAGCTGCTGCACTGCTCCAGAGTCGTCTCCCCTCAGATAAGTGCTCGTAATATTTTGGCCTGATAAACACCTTGTTATTTCATCTATTATGGAGGGCCGTACAAGTTTGGCTTTTGTGCCTTAATGGCGCTTTAACTGCAGCTGTTGAAAAATTCAAGGGGGGCTGGGTTTAAAGCTCAATGCGCTCCAACTTCTTCAATCACGAGGAAGCGCTGTCAGGACTTTGTGAGCATGGAGGGATGAGGTATTTTTGAATGTACTCCAGGATGCCTTTCGCTCCCAGGCTAATGGTTTGATGGTCTATAGATACACCCAAGCTCTTAATAATTCATAGGTTGTGCTCAGGGCTTAATAAAAGCACTCTGCCACAGCATCTTAAACTTCGCCTTTCTTTCTTTCTTTCTTTCTTTCTTTCTTTCTTTCTTTCTTTCTTTCTTTCTTTCTTTCTTTTTGTCTGGAGACGACTCCAATAGGCTTTCATGCCTCGACTGAGCTAAATTCAGACTACGACATAAATTAATTTGGCAAGCAATTCTGGTAATGGCCTTGACAGAGGTGGCGTGGGGGATCATCGTGCCAGTTCGCCGTAATGAAATAAAATATTGCGCTACTTAGCATTCGACAAAAAAAAAAAAAAAAAAAAAAAAAGTCAAGATGCTGCTGGGAATATAGATTAGGACAGCAAAAACAATATTCCTCATTGTTTTATTTGTGCCAAAATCATGGTGGAGCTGGTTTATCCTGCAGCATGGCACCGCTTTATTAGCTGTTTGCTGCTCCACATCAGGTGTACGCAACCCCCCCCCCCGCCTAAACGGGCCGAAGAGTGACTCATGCTACTGAGTGTGTACATGCTGCGTGTGCATCTGCGGTCGTCAGTGTGCTTGCGAGGGTCTTGGGAGGAAAAGGGAGAGGCAGTTACTGTCTGACATGGTGAGTGGCAGCAGGAAAATGGCACCCCTAATTTCTGATTAGTTTTGTCTTTTCCTCATCAGCTGCGCTCCGTTTTTTTTTTTTTTTTCGCCTGCAACAGTAACTCACAACTGCCAGAGAGAGGAGAGGGAGGAGGTGGCATGGAGGGAGGGAGAGGGAGGAAGGGAGAGTTATGTTAACAGTTTTATTGAGGACACAAATCTGAGTCCATATGAGCGTTCGGCTACTTGCATCTACAAAGCTGGAGTCAGGTTTTTCATAATAAACCAGCCTTTCTTTATGGCTCATGTTAAGAAAGTCGCTTTAAACGGATGTTAAATGTCCGGGATTTCTAAGCAGTCACATTTATGTTCTTCTGTTTGTATTTTCCGAGAAACACACAAAGCCTATTTAAACTGTTTGTCTTCATCTAATATGCTTTTCAGAATGTCTTTGCTCATATTACTGTGCCTCTGCTTTCCTAAATGAGTGAGCACTGCTGTTGCTTACACCAGAAATACAAGGCAGATAGTGTGTTTTTTTTCTTCTTTATCTTATGCCATATCTGTCCGTTCCTCCCTGTAATGAAGTGGGCTGTAATTCTGGCACAGACAGATCGTTCAGATCCCTTCAGTTTCTCGATTTCCATTTCCAGCCCCCTGACAAGCTGTCCAGCAGATGTCTTCATCACAGATATTTTAGTCTGATGGTGAGATAGGCAGAAGATTGGCGGGAGGGGGAGAGGCGGGAGAGCGAGGGAGGGGAGAGGGTGATTTAGAGGAAGGGGGCACGGCCTGCTTTTTCCATGCATACTGAAATGTGTGTCTGTGCAGTGTCGATAAAAAGTTTAGGGGGGACATTGGGTGAATCTGGAAGAGCGCAGAAAATAAAGCTGGAGACACAGTCAGAGTCAGACTTTTGGGGTAAATATGTTACTCTGGAGTCAGTGAACAATAAGACAGCTCAGTTGCCACATTGATGGCTGGATTAGTCTCATCAGCCCGTCTCATCTTGCATACTTTTAGCGAACTTTACAAATCGCCGGAAGTGAGAGAGCAGCTGAAAAAAAAAAAAAAGAGATTCCACTTCTAGTCTGGAAAATGCCGCGCGTGGAGCGGTCTTGGCGTGCAAGCTAATTGGCTCGATTTAGCTGGTGGAGGCATGTACCACGGTTGGCTTCCGCTCGCGTTGTCTCTGGCGGCTGGTTGGCGGACTCCCGCGGAGAACGGCTGGGCCGCGGGGGCCATTGCTGTGTGTGGAGAACAGCTGGCAATGGACGCAGCTGCTTGATTGTGAATCAAGCACTATTGTTCCCCCCATTGCGCTGGTGCTTGTGCAGAAGCTCGTGGTATCCCACCCGCTAAGGAGACGCTGAACTACAAACAAAGAAGGATGCTTGTGATTCAGCGATGTGCAGGTTTCTGAGAAAGCCGGCTTCCTGGTGGAATGTCTTGAAGGGATCCAGAGACATTGACTGCTGTGTTAGGAAGTAACTCGTGCCACAAATTCCAACACAAATATATTAAAAAGCATTGCAGCGATTCCACATTTACACTGCAGTCATCGTGGCACTGAAATGGCAGCCACACCAGCGGTAAGTGTTTTATCTTGGCTTGTATCGGAACAACTGTCTGCCCGCTCTGATTTATTCTTCCAGGCCTCCATGAAAATGTCTAATTCCCGTCATCACAGCCTCTTCTGTTTTCTCCTCAGTCCACTGAACCCCTTATATGCAAACCCGGAAGAGATAACTATATGTGAAATTACATTTGTCAAACATTTATAGTCTCCCAGCACCCTTTGCCCCCCTCCTCCCTTTTAATCCCTATCCTTTACACACCCTCTGTCTCCACAGCCGTTCAGGCCTCATGTGGGTATCTGCTCCTGTGGCTCTGCTGGCTGTTATTAGGATAATTCTTCAGAAACTGCTTGGTGGAGTGGTGAGCTCATTCATGTGTCCACACTGTCTGGACCCAGGATCCCGTAGCAATTTGCTTCCCGGATTCGCAGTGGGATTTTTAATGTCTCTCTCCTTGGACTTGAGAGGAAATTAAAAACATTTTTTTCCCTCTTTCGCACAGCTTAGATAAAAGGTTTTTTCAGCCGTTGTCCGCTCAAGGAGACGGGATCCGGATGCCACATGTGCCAACATCAAAATGAGATCTATTAATATTTCTGATGTATTAGGACATTTGAGTCCCCTCATTTGCATATTTCAACTTTTACACCCTTTGGGATTTTACATGCCCTTCACCAGAGGTTCCCAAGCGTTTTGGCTCGTGAACCCTCAAACCGAAGCTCCTTTGAGCCCTCGTCACTGGGATGAATATAGTTTTTGTGATTTCATATCATGTCAATCATCTCGGGTCGCCTCAGATTTTGACCCCAGATAGGAACGACTGGTCTGGAGCAGTGGTTTCCCGCGTTCATGGCTGAAGACCCCTTGCGATCCCCCATCGCCGATTGCGTCTGTTAATGGGCGGTGACCTTGTCAACTGGAAAGCTGGAAGACTACGGCACGCTGTGAAGCTGCCCTTTGTGACTGTAATCGGCCACCACCACCATTAAAGAAGAGTTTTCCCTTAATAACAGCTTAATTACTGCTAATTGCTCCGAAGTAAGGAAGCTGTACATGAATTATGATCTTAATAGCCAACGCTAACCCGACTAACATGCATGCTAATAAGCAGCTTACGAAGAAAACGATTAAAACAACATGTTAAAAAAAGCGTATCAATATCAGCTCGTACTTAACCTGAGCCCCCCTCATTACCTCTGCAGCCACAGGGACCTTTCCAAAGCAAAATGTCTGGCTAATCAGTGACATTACAGCTTTCAAGCAGCTTATGATAGCGGTTGACTTGTTAGGAATTCAAGTGTGGCCCTTAAGAAGATGATTGTGTGAGTGTTTCAGATGGCACCAATGAAACCATTCAGTTATTGCCCTATTAGAGGAAGGAACAGAGGGAGGGAAGGCAAATTTACAGGGAAATAAAGCGCAAACAGGAAGCTAACTACTCTCCGGTGGGAAATGATGGACATGACATTTTCTGCAAAAACCTGAGCAATCCAGGGACACATTTGCAATGGAAGTGAAGTGCATTACGATCTTTTCCGTCACCAAGACAACAGCGCGTCCCGTCAGATAGATCGGATTGGTAATGACTTTAAATACCAGAGTCAGCCGCTCTCTCTCTCTCTCCCACACACACATACGCACAAAACGGTTGGTTTCAGATGGAGATGATGATTCTTCAGCTGCTGGAATCATTTTTGAAGCAGAGTGGGGTCAGAGGAACGGTATTTTTTAAATGCCACAGCAGGCAACAAGACATTAGTCGTTTTGCAGTTTTAAAGCCGCGCGCAGAATCGTGTCCAAATTGTTTTTTTGAGACGGAAAAGACAAAGAAAAAGTCGGAAAGAGCCATACAGAGAGGCGGCGCAAGGGTGAACAGAGCAAAACTGACATCCTCCTTTCCTATGCTTATCACATCCTTCTTCTTTTAACAGCCAGTTGTAGACACTTCCTTTTTTTATTGGAACTATATCTGTTCCTTCAGAAACATCACACACAGTTGGCAGAGGAATGCATAATTAGCATATTCATGAGATGAATACAGTGGAAACTTTGGAGTCGCAAGCGACAGGGTGCGGAGTGGGGCGGCGGCGGCGGCGGCGGGGGGCTGTTTGTGTGTGTGTGTTTGTTGCGGAACAAAAAAGCAGATGGCACGGTGACTTTGAAAATCCAAAATTAGGTATGTTTTTATGAACTTCATGCTCATTGGCTATGTAAATCGCACAGTCAGACAATCATGAAAGACAATGTTGTGTGTTTTCCAGCTTTTCCACTGAGATCATGTCGGCTGATTGAAATCTGCTCGGCTCTCGGAGTCTCTTAACTCTGTGATTCTGTGCCCTCGCACGTGCTGCACGCTCGACATATTTGTCCTCTAATGGACGGAAAAATGAGGAACTTTCTCCTGGCGTATGTCACCCGAGCGCAGTCGTGAAGTTCAGACTTTGTCTTCAGCAGTGAGGCGTTTGTATTTGTCGCTCTGTGCTGAGACTTCTTTGTTGATTTGTTTGATTTTACTAATTACAGTAAGAAGGTTCACCGGCGTCTGGAAGGATCTTCCGCTGGTTTGACCTCTTTACGTCTGCCTGGTTTGACTCCAAATAAAAGGTGTTTTTTGAGTTAACTGCACCCCACAGATGAATAAAAATGGAGGCTGTGACACTGTCGCATCTCCGTGCACTCATCCATGTGTGAAAGCTGAATGTGTCTTATCTCCGAACCTTTCAGTGATTTTGTGGTAGCGCTGTCTTAGCTTATGGAGAGTCATTAGCTGTGTTAAATGGGGTTGGAGTGGCGCTAATTGTTCACAAACCAATCGCTAACATTGCAGGCTCAAATTAATTTCTTTTTTTGACTCTACAAACAATAGCCAATTTGTTAAATTTTATCAGTATGCAAATGCACGAGTCTTCAGCAGTAATCCAATAGAGGCAGCAGACCTACTGGAGGATTCTGGGCGCCTCAGGAAAGGAGCTGTAAATGGTCTTAAATGAACATCAGATCCGTTTACAAAAGGTTTCCCCTATATTGCATATTTTTAAGGAGGCTGCTAATCTCTGAAACTTAACTACAGGCAGCTTAAAGCGGGACTGTGCAACTTTTAAGAAGAAATGTAAGAAGTTGATTTAATAAGAAAGACTGCTTTACCGCTACAGCCATATTTGGTCTGATATAGCCAGTAGCCTTTGGTGGATAATGTTAGCTCATAAATACTGCTGTGTAACGGACTTAGATGAGAAAACACGTTCAGGTACTTTGCCCTTGCATCATGCCCCCACCAATTATTGGATAAAAGCAGCCCCTCGACTTTAACTGGTGGTAAATACAAATATTTAAGTCTTGGTGTTATGATATAGACAAGATAATGTATTTCTGGTCTCAGTCCCTTTTCTCTTGCTCTCCTTTAGTTTGCATTATAATCATGTCATTAACGGAAAAAAAGGAAATGTAATTTGTTGTTATACTGTAATTGCCACTCGTGGCCACAAGGTGTGCTGTTCAGTAAAGTTACATAGGCTTGCTCAGATCATTTGATATGAAGAAGACTGAAGATTCAAGGTCTTAGCATGATGAAATCAAATTAAAAACAAACAAATTCACCAGGAGGTTTACTGTGAATGGCTAAATGTAATCAACTGAACTTCAGTCAGTTGATCAAAGATCAGCAAAACAAATAAAAAAACTTTGAGTTGTATTAATCGTAAGTAAAGCAGCATGCATAAATACCATACGTAGTCGATCTTACTATCTGTGTTTTTTGTACGTTCATTGTTACATGTGCACGTTTCAGACATGACGCGCCGTTGGTGCACGTTGGAGGGCGGCTTCCTGAGTTACTATGAGAGCGAGAGAAGCCTGACGGCCATCAGCAGGGTGGACGTCACCGAGGCGGTTAGCCTGGCTGCTAGCAACACAGAGACCATGACTGGAGCTGGGTATGAATGCACGCACGCACACACTCAGACACACACTCAGACACTCTTGAGGCAATGTACAACTTTCGAGTTCAGCATCTAGTTATCATTATGTTTTTAGGAGTCTGTTATAGGCTAACATAAATGACATTAATTTTGTAAGAAAGTGAAAATATTAAAAAATAATGGGCTAATTTTAAAGTCCAGCATCCACAGTATCTGCTTCAAAACGTTCTGGCCTTCGGGCAAATGTGGTTGAACACCCCTGGTTTAAAGGATCAAATGGTTCAATATAGATTTCCACAACTGAAGCTAAACCTTGAAAATCGCTGAAATCGGCTTGTTTCAGTATTAATATGAATAAATAACAGTTAATGATAATCTAAATAGGAAAAATCCTAAATTAAATCCTGTGCATTAAGGGCTAATTTACACATAATTCACAGCACTTCAGGTGGGTTATAGTGCCTTCATACACACTCAAGCAGAACCCATTTACACACACACATACAGGCAGACCCATGTTGAGGGCTTAATTTGCATCCCCTCCACTAAATCATAATTTATATGTGATTGTTCAGCCTGTTTTAAGGACACGCGTGCCACACACACACTCCAAACACCGTTTTAAATGATTTATTTTCTGTTTGGCTACATTTCAATTTACTGCACATGTAATTCATATATTACGGCGCTTCAGCCTGGTCGAACGCAAACGCACACACAGACACGTGTAAACGCAGACTGGTGCATAGTTTCTCTCCCTCGTCATATGGCTCATTAGCATAATCTTAACTTGAGCATTATTCAATTGAACAGAACCCATCAGGGTTTTATGAGTGCTATATTTTCCTGTTTACTTTGGCGGAGATGCGGGAGAGCGGCGCCGCTTTAACTGCCTTCGCCACGCCGCCTCCCCCCCATCACTTCTCTCAGATTATGATTCAGTAAAAAAAAAAGTTGCTCCGACAACAAACTTTTCTTTATTTCCTGTGGAAGTGTTGCAGAAGCACAAAGAAGAAACAGATGTCTCGATCCTTTCTTGCGCGCCCTCTCTCTCCCTCTCTCTCGGCTCCGATTGGGTCGCACTGGGCGTGCATTCGTGTGTGTGTGTGTGTGTGTGTGTGTGTGTGTGCGCCGCAGTTCCCGAGCGAGGAGTCTGATAATGGCTTATGATTAAAGCATAAGCCAGGTCCTTAATGACAGCAGCAGATGTTATGAAGAGGGAAGAATGCTTTTATTTGTAAATTTTATTTACACAGCCGTTAGAAACACATCTGGCCAGCAGAAACTATGACCTTCGTAATGAGCTGGACACATACAAGCCGTCACGACAGGTTGCAGGGATAAGAGCGCGTGTGCACAAAGCAGCTTTCGCCAGTTTTAGCTCTGCGCATACATCCCAGTTACAGGTCACGGCTTCGCCCGCAGAAAGGCTATTATTTCTCTGTCGCTAACGCTCGTAATGGCTGTACGTTTCACTAGATTAAACCCTGCCTCACTCCCTCTTGCTCCTGCAACTTCCAGCGTTCCCAGCATGCCTGCGCGGCGGAGAGAGCGAGGGACGCCTCACCTCTTGACTGTCTGGCGCTCATGAATATTAACGTATGCAGATGACACACTCCCACCAGCAGCCTATCGCCGCGCTACAGGAGGCCGTAGGTGTCGCTTCCATTAAACACAGCATTTGGGTAATTTCACCGTGGCAGAGGACACCGTGAATTACAGCCCCGACACATACGTCTGCTGGAGTTGTATGAATATTACAAACCCACTCCTCAGGAATTAATGCAAAGGGAGTGTGTTGGCTGGTGATAAGTTGAGGTTTTCCAGGGACTTTTTTGACTCATCCTCCTGTTTCGACAAGAGTCAATCCTGACCTTCAAATTCAACCGAAAACCTTGGAAACAAACCCTCCTGCTCTCCCCCTGTTCTCCTCTGCAGTCTTTTTGCAGCGTTTCACTCTCTGTCAGTCGCTTTCTACACCGTCTTCAAGTTTTTAAAGTCTTTTAGAAGGGCTTTGTCGCTAACTTTGTGGGGTTATATATATATGAGGGCTGGGGAATTAAGACTTTCTCAGAGCGCACAAAAGCCTTAAGGAGAAATAAAAGGCTGCAGAAATGCATATAGACTTTACACATGTTTAAAGTACAGGTGAATCTTGTGCAATAGACTCCTCCACAAGGAAAAGTGGAAACTTTGCTCAACCACAGGCAGAACTTTTTCACCGCAGCACACTCCAATAAGCACATGAGCGTCTGTATCGTAATTAGATTGAACACTTTAATCTTGTAATTTTCCAGACCCGATAATTTGTCTTTGCGAGGATCAAATCCACGGAGGTTGTGTTGTGCTCATGTTAACAATGAGAGTCTATACTGTAGAAGTCTGCATGGCTGTAAATGATGGAAACCTCTTATTTGATCCTTTTTTATAATAACAGTAAATGAACAGCAGACCGTAGCATGTTGAGCAATCGCACACAATCGACTCCTCGACATACACACACAAGTAGGGCAGAAATAATTAGTCAGTTAATCAATTAGTCAATTCACAGAAAATAATGTTTTGATCATTTAAAGTCATTTTTCAAGCAAAAGAAGATTTGCTACTTTTCTTTGAACTGAATAATACAAAGAAATGACCGCCTTGGGTTTCGTGATTGGTGATGGACAAATAACAGACAGGTTCATCTGTAATGACTGTAAAATAAGACAAGCTAGCTGCAGCCCGACACATGCTGCAAGCAAACATGGCTCACTGCATTTCCTCTGTCAGCGTGCGGCCTGTGATCAGATCCATCCCTCTGAGGGTGATCGCTAACAGACAGTGTGTTTACACCAAGCAACCGGGACGCTGTCAGTGTTCTGCAGTAATCATTATACATAAAGTGGAGGAAAAGATTAAAGGAAATCTGGTTTAATACAGCAAAGTTCCTGCTGAATGCAGCGAATGTCCCATGCAGTGTGTTTTTAAGAGTCTTCACTTCAGACATCAGACTTCAGCTGTGTGGCTCTCGTCCAAACTGACTGATCTGAACGTCTCACCGCTCTGAGTGAAGCTAAAATAAAATACAGCGCGCTTCCGCAGACAAGCACAGAGTTATGCTTTATTTCACGTACGCTGCCTGGGTCTGTTTTTAGGTGCATCACTTAACTTTATTTAATGACGGCTCCTGAGCTACACCAATGTCCTCTTGGAATATTTCTTAAATTGTGTGTCAGTGTTACTTTTGCCTCTTTCGTTATTTGTCCCTTTGCTTTGCCGACCAACCTGGCTTCCACCCTGCGGATTAATAAAGTTATCCGATGGTAGAATAAAAAAAAAACGCATGCACGCAGCAGGAAAAAATGTAAATGATACAGTAGCAGTAGTGTCATAACCTGGGTTCTTGTGTGCGTGTAATCATGTAAAAAGAGAGAGCAGGAAGGTAAAATAAACAAGAAAGAGGAACAGGAAGGAGGAAGACATGAAGCATCTCACCCATGAGAGACACAAACCATTTAAAATGGCACACACATACAGTTTCCTCTCCCCCCCTCTGGGATGCTCATAATGCAAGTGTTCATCTCTTATCCCTCTTCTCCCTCTGTCCTTTCTTCATGATACCATTTGCCCAGCGTATCGGCGCACCCCTCCGCCACCCCCTCCCCCGCTCTCCCTCTGGGACCCCCTCTAACAAGCGCCTGCACACCTGGCGGCGAAGAGGAGGAGGAGGGGGAGGCGGCGGGGTCAGGCGAGGGCGCACAAACACCCATGTCTCGCCTGCTCCCCTGACACGTGTGAGAAGAGAGCGACTCAGCGCTGCCGTGACCCCCCGCGACACGCCACCTTAAACACCCATCGCCGCAGCATTTAGAGCCCGCGATGGAAAAGGAGCTACCGCTTGGCAGTGCGTGTTGAAACCATTAAGAGAGTGATAGTCTAACCTCTGCACCCAGACAGAGAGAGGGAGAGAGAGACAGGAGGAGAAAGACCAACAAAGATTAATAGCTGCCTTTTTGCTTCCGACAGCAAGGGTTTTGCCTGCGAGTGTGTGTGGATGAATGAGTGTGTGAGCGCAGGAGGGATTATATTTTTGGCGTTTTTATTCATATACCAGCAGAGTGACTGTTCCTTACTGACTGACTGACACACATTGTGCGAAAGCACATTCATAACAGTGTCGAGGCCAAATCTGAATATCTGAACTCCGTTACAATATAACGTGCAGTCGGCAAAGCTGCTGTTTATTAAGAAAAAAGGGACTTTCTTTGCAGATGAATAAACTACATATAGAAACATGGTTCAATGATAATAATGTTAATACTACTAATGAATATAACGAAAATGACATTTATTTACAAGCAGATGGGATCTCATGCACGGTTGTGTGGGGAAACGCAAGACGTGCTTTCCTTTCAACTACAAGGGGACTTAAACTGCTTACAGTTTAACACATAAACAAAGGAGACCATCACTAGCACGTCATACGGAGATAACTGTGGCTTCACCAAGCCACCAGATCCTTTAGTTGTAATCTAGTTGTACAAACGAGCCTAAAACAAAGTCAGCATCATCATATTACAGTTATTAATAGATGTATTAGCTCACTGCTTCCTGACCTTATTCCTTAATTGGCCCCTTTCATCACTGAGTAAACTGATGACATGTGGATAATTCATACAGCATTAATGCATAACAACAACAACAACAACAACAACAACAGTACAGACTGACTGATAAACTGTACACTTAACCCAAATAGAGCAGCACCTGCAGAAAGTTTGAGTAAAATGAGCGATTCTGATGAATTTAAGTGTTCAGTGTTGTCTTCTTCCTGACTTTGGGCTCTTGTTCTATCGGCTTTTTGGTTGTTTTAACTGCATATTTTTCTAATACAAGAAGAGGCTGTTTAGGAGGGAGTAAAGGCTCTGTGGATATGCTGTGAGAGTTTTTTCTGTTCTAAATAATCGTCTAAACTGTAGAAATAAGAATTTCAGAGAGTTTTCTTCCCAGGAATTCATGAAATGCCGAGATGTAGGCCGACTGCATCACACCCCTGACAATCAAGAAGTACTCCCGACCCCTAGTCTTCAAATTCAGTTATGTCTTTCTCTCACTCATTTCCAGCACAGTGGCAACACTACCGCGTTTGTCCACAGGGGTTGCCAAAATCAACACAAAATGAATGTTCCTTGTAGTGGCTTTAAAGTTAAAAATGTGTGTATGAGGAAACAGTCCTTGTCCCAAAATGTGGCGCAACACAAGACAGTTTGAAACCAGATAAAAAAGATTGTGATTGAAGTCTCCTTTCCAAAAAAAAACTTACTACTGTGCGGTCAGCAGCGTCTGGAAATCTGTTAACAGTGTTTCTGGTTGTTGCGGCTGTGTCTTGTCTACAGCTAAATCACCATAATTTACTTTTAATGGCGAGCAAATGAGAAGCGAACAGCACCAACATGCATATTTTCATCACTTGGTTTCATCTTTGTTGCGGGAAGTCGTGTGCTTCATCGACAGCTGAGGCAAATCAAAGCTCAGCCTGATGCTCAAGCGGACACAGATTGCTTTTAATACTCGAAGATAAGAAGTAAACACGACTAACCCTGGTTTGGGTGTTTCAGATAATATGCCAATAAACGACACATGAAGGTTAGAAAAGTGAGCTTGTGACTGGTGGCTTCTCATGTCCTTCTGCAAGGCTGCTGTTCTTTGTGTCCTGCATTAGAAGCTGTAGTTATCAGCAGCTAATTGCTCAGTAAAATAGTCCCTTTCAGTCTTTTATATATATGTGATGTTATTGGATTAATGTTACTGCTGCCTTCATGTGTATGCTGCATTTTCCTGCTGTAGATGATTAAGGTTGAGCTAATTTTAGCTCCTTTATTTACTGTTAATCTGCAGCAATGCATCATATTCCATAAGACCATTGTGTGTTTGCAGTGTTGCTGTCCTGTGAGGACCACGTGTCTCTAAATGATGGACTTTTTATGAGAAACATCCCGTTTTCAGCTTTGGGACGATGCATATTCAAGCTAATCCAAGAGGGTTTTTAAGTAGTTTATTGAGCTTAAAAAGTTGGAGAATTTTCTCAAGCCACAAAGGGACTCTTCATCCTGCAGTTTATCTGAAAAATTCAAATTCAGAAATCACCAGATTTGGAGATACGTGTTTTCCACTGGACAGGGAGTGTGTGAGAAGTGTTTGTTTTTAACTGGAAATGAAAAATGCAAATGTACACAGATTTGGATGTTTCTTTGCCTGTTTCCTGTGTGTGTGTGTGTGTGTGCGTGCGTGTGTGTGGCTGTGAGGACATTTTCCCGCCCCACATATCTAACAGCGAGCTGTGCGTCTGTGGCAGGGCTGTGTTTACCGTGGAGCTGTACCTGCAGACGGAGCGGGTGCTGATTGTCGGAGCCGAAACACAGGAAACGCAGCACGACTGGATCCAGGCGCTAACAAAGGTGACACACTTTGCATAAGGCACTCGCTCACACACACACACACGCACACACACCAACCTTCTTTATAAGTTTGTTTTTCACTTAAAAGAGAAACTGCGAATGTGCCGCGGAACTGCAGCACATCCATCCACTGGTTTTTTCATTTTCTTTGCAGCACACACATTGTCCTCAGAGCGCCCCATGCTGCCTGTACTTCTTTCAATAAGACAAGTGGTCTTACTATCTTTTCCCCCACATGCTGACAGGATCTTGTAATAACACCCTACATAAATATGTCCCATATTCCCTTTTTTATCTCTTTAATCCCAGGCAACCCAGTCACAGATAGTGGGAGGTATAGCTGCATCAGTCCATATGTCTCTCCATCTGCACCAAAGGCCTTCCACACCTCCTCCATATTTCAATTTGACTCACAGAACAATGGCCAGAGAGAGCTGAGCGAGCGCTAGGGAGGGATGTGTTGTTGGAAAATAATTCAGGAGCAGGGAACAGCAACTGAGCAAAGGTTTATCCCTGCAGGAAGAAGCCTGCGCCTCCTCTGTTTTCGTGTCGTTCTTTGTTTTGAGGCGACGCAGCAAAAACTTTAAAACGTCAAAGTTCTCCATTCGTGAGCCTGTTCTCTCTCTCTCTGTTCGTCTGCGCGACTCGCAGTGCTTTGTCCCGCCGAAAGTCGAGGGACTGGTGCAGAGGGACGGCGAGCTGATTGGCAGGCTGCACTACAAAGAGGGCCATGACCTGTACCACTGGAGGACGGGCTGGTTCGTGCTGGAAGGCTCAGCCCTGCACTTCAGCCCGGGAGACCAGGAGGGAGAGGAGGAAGTCCTTCAACTCAAACAGCTGCAGGAGCTCAGTAAGCAGAATTTGTATTCTTATTTTCCCTGTTTCTCACTGTGTGTGGCGGCGCCTGTTAACCAGGTAATATGTCCTCACACTTAATCCCCTGTAGAATCAAACAGTGTGACACTGCTAATATAGTAGCTTCCTCCATTTTGAAATCGCTCTCACCCCTCAAAGGTCAGCACTGATCATTTACTGGATTGGCCCTGTTTTTATCTTATTAATACATTTTAAGCAACTTTTGCACATATTTGAATGTGCAGATGCTGAAAATGCTCTTCTCTGACTTGTTTACGTCTTTTTCTCTTCATCATGGCAATCTGTGACAGAGGTAAGTTTTGTCTGCGTGACACGAGAGACTCTTTATACCCTTTTTAACTCTCCATGACAGCAACATGCATTAAATGAGTCATCTGAAACTCCTGTAGGTAAAGAGGTTTCCTTTAGAGCTAACTCTAAAGAGCTGAAAACCATACGATAAACAGATGTGAAGACGGAACGTTCAGGCTGCAAATAACACTCTTCTGTTATGACACCTTAAATGTCGAGTCCTCGAATGTACGTCCTATGGTGCCCACTTTTTCAGAAGTAATGTTTGACAGAAATATCTGTATTCAGGCCAATGCAGCGCTGTGTAAATGATCAAGGCAGCTCCACTGAAGCTAATTTATTCTGCTCGGAAAACTAAAACGGTGCGGCCGAGTTTTGCATGAACATATACATAAAAGAATAAACCACAATCAGCCCATTCATGGAAAAAAGAAGGAACTACACATTTGATCACTTACTTCATGGCTGACTCACGCGATACTGGTGCTACGACTGCCATGGACGTCAACTCCTATGCAGCAACATCCTCTCAATGTCCACTAACTCCAAACTGCAATTCATTCAGTACAAAACTACACAAAGACTGACAGACAATGACACCTGTACTCCCTGCACAATAAACACTACAGATGATTACCTTCATGCCACCTGGCTCTGCCCACCTCTTCAAACAGTCTGGACAAACATCACTCATATGCTGCCCTCAGCCTGAGGTCGCAGTATTCCAGTCTCCACAGCTGTATGTCTGCCAGGAGTTCTAGCAACATGTTCTATGAAGACCACATTTATAGTGTGTCATGGGTGCGTTCACACACAGGAAAATAACATGTCGGGCCCCTGAAATTGACCACTGTGGGTCAGAGAGCCATCGGGTGGATTTTAGCTCTTTTACTCACAGGATGGAAATAGCACAGGTCTCACAAACTGCATAGAGGTGTCTGACTCTCTTGTTTCTGAAATAAAGCACAAATAAGCAAACGCATGCACATCTGTACAGTAACACAAGGCACGCTAACTAGGCTCGCCAGTTAGCTTGCCGCTTAGCGAGACTAATCCACCCCCGAGGCAGCGATTGGGGAAACAATGGTTCCATTTCAAAAGCAGACAAATTTAACTTGTAATTCTGCATTTTGGCATCTTACATAATAATCACTTATGATGAAGCAAATATTTTTTTTAAATGCAAGAAAATGCATCACATTATGATGAAGCATGCGTTCGTATAGATGCATCAGTACAGACTTTACTGAACATGTACATTGATAACGTATGACACTGCATGAGTCCGTACTATGAATGCATTATAATTCTCAATGATACACTGTAGATGTGGTGTTCATGTAAAGTGTTACCAGAGAGGGAGAGCTTTCATCAGCTGTCATATGAACCATCCATACTCGTCTCCTCAAAAGACAAACTTTCTGTCTGTAAAGACAGAAATCACCTTCAGCATCCCAAACTGTTGGACAGTCCCTGGTTCAACAGTGGAGCTATTTAATACACAGTAATCCAAAGTGACCATACGTCTTTATGGGTGATGGCGCTCATGGTCAGCTGCAGTAACTCAGTGATGCATTTGCTGAGATTTCTGGCTGTTTAAAACTCCCTCTAACCCTTTTGATATACTGTGTAATCTCCATAAAGCTACCAATCCATGACGCCCTCCCACCACTTGCATTTATAACTACTTAAGGATGTTGGAGGATGCATGCTAGCAACTGGTATCAGAAGACATACCAGCTTCTCACACCATTACCCGGACATCAGATCTAATTGGCTGGCTTCGTCTTCCATTATAAAACTTCCGCTTTGGAGGAGAGTGAGAAGACCTGTTTATGAGGAGATGTTAATATGAAGTCAGTAAAGGTCGATATTACATAATGTCAAGCGAGCATCAGATAAAATAGCCCCGCTGTTGTCAGAAAATGTAGCATAAAAACATGATTTTAGAAAGCGTTGCGTGGAATAAGAATCCAGAACATTCACAGTGTGATGGTGTCATGCATGTCGCAGTCTTTCCACCCTCCTCTAAAGTGAATTTTTGCCAATATCTCCACATTCCTGGCGAACGGCGGTTATTTAAAGGATAGTCAGTGGAGGTAAGCAGCCAGTCACGGTGGAAGTTCACACACACTTTGGCAGATTGATCGATTGCACCAGTGTGATGTGCGAACAGAAGGAGGGGGAGAATCAATGGATCTTTTTAATCCATTTACCCCTCGACGTGGATCAAATCGCGCAAAGTGCCGCCCCATCTTCTCACCTTGGGCGGGGTAAGGAACTGTAGCGGTGTTCATTTTTATTCCCGGCTTTCTCAAACCATATTTGTCACAGCCGGGGAGCCGCCAGCGCCAGGAGGGACTGTGTTTTGTGAGGGGATGGTAGGTTCTGGAGCACTGAAAGGATCCCTTTAGGAATCACCGTCTGTGACATGGGATTAACTGTTATTTTCTCTGCAGTGACACCGCCACATGAAAGGTGCCCCTGTGTAGCAGCGAGGGGATTTAATAAACACACTTTTCAATTAAAATCACGACATGTTTCCAACATGCAGCCCTTTAAAGTGCATGAGGAATTCCTTGCAAGCACGATCCTGGTTTTTCTGACTCCAGGCTGGCAGAGTTCTGATCATTTTGTGCCTTAAATCTTTTCTTAAAACCTATTAAAGAGCTGTTATTAATTTTATCCTTAATTGCCTTGTTTGTCTTTTATTGTTTGTCTCAACCCGACGGCTAGGACGTTTTTTTCTGTCTTTAGCTTATCGTTCAAATTATTTTATTGATCCTTTTCAAGGGTTCAGTATTCATTTGTCTTGGCTATTAAGCACTTTGTTTTCTGAAAGTGCTTTATAAATAAATAAATTCATAAGTTTTTTTTTAAAAAATTCTATCTCCAAAGAACAAGAGTGCACTACCTTTCAGAGAGGCTTCCTGGAGGCTCAGCTGTGAGCATGAGAGAGGATTGATCTTTTTGTGATGTCTGGTGTCAAGATTTCTGCCGCACAAATAAGTAGAACCAAAGTAAAAAGAGGGGAAAATGACAAATACAGTTGGATAATCATTAACCTGTCACAGTGCACAAATCAGCCTTCCCACCCAGAACTTTCTGAAATGAACGGCTTTCAAACAAGATAAGCACATTAACTTTGAACTCGTTCGCTGCAATTTTCTCAGTGGATTTCTCTTAAGGCGGTGGCTAAATAGAGAAAAAAAAAAAAGTTAATCCCACTGCTCCGCTCAATCATCGAAAAATTAAGATTGGCATCAGCACAAGACTGCAGTCCAGCATATTCAGTGGTCAGATTTCAGTGTGTCCGTTTAAATCTTAAGATATGCTACAGCCATCACTGCTAACATGTTCAGAAAAAGCAAGAACTGCTCGTGATGATTGGGGTTCAATCTTAAGTTAACTGATCGGGAACACCCAGTCCTGATCAGATGACAATACCTATTGAAACAGCCTACAGCTACACAGTAAAGTTAATAAAACCAGGCCAGTGCAGGTAAGACTGTGTAGGATTTTGAAACTGAGTGCTGACAACACATTTCTTACAGCTCAGAGATAAACCTCAATGCATTTTGGTCTGTAATTTTTGTTTGTGTTTGTTTACACAAAAAACTCTCAATGGCACCTTTAAGTATTCCTTTGTGGGTTGAAAAAGTTTTCACTGAACAGCAACATTATGCAGTATTTAGTGTGTAGTAAAGTCTATATTATGTATAGAAATTTGTATGAAGCAACCAGCTGATATAATGTAGTTTCAGATATATCGCTGTCGACATATATGTAAGCTTTTCAGTCAACAGAAATCCCAAAAATAAGTTATTTTGGAAAGTATCTCAAGGTTGTACAAAGGAGAACACAGAAAAGGTGTTTCTCAGTCGTTAAATGGTTTCATTCAGTTCATATCTTTGTCACAAACCTTAAAAACGAACATCATCAACATGGGATCCCTCAACTGCTTCCCACCCACACTAACAGCCAGTTGGGTTCACTGTAGACTTGGTTTAATCCAGAGGAGCTCGTGCTGAAATACCTCTGCAAATGTGGACAACAGGGCTTGTAATATTATGAGGTTATCGTACAATACCTGTAAAAATAAACAGCAGTTAATACTCCTGCTGAAAATGTGCTCCGGCAACTAAATCACCCTGATGTTTAGAGGAAAAACAGCATGAAAATCTCTTACAGGGCAGCCAGTGTAAATTAATGGAGAGAACAAGGCCGCAGACTTAGTTCCTTATCACACAAACATATTAAGTAATAAAAAGTTTCCCACTGAGCTGTAAGATGGATAAAAGAGGATTGCTGTGTGTTTGTTCCGACGACGATGACAAGTGTTTTGCATTTACCTGATAACGCTGTTAATAAACCTCTCTCAAGTCAATATCAATCTCTGAAGTTCTCTCCTTTCTTCTCGTGTTGTTGGGATCTGAATGAAATACTGTGCCCTTGAAAATCTGCCAAAGAAAATAAAAAGCAAATTGTTTGTGAAGAGAGACTTTTGGGGATTAATTGTTTTTGTTGTTTCGCTGAACATACAAAGGCCTAAACAAAGGATGTGTTCGCCAAAATAAGACTGCTGTATGCAATATTTTTTTTTACCAATCCTCTTTCCTGTGCCAACAATTAAATTAGATTTCCTGTTGCTGCTGATAATCGATGTGTTTGCTCAATAAGTGGATGCAGAGATTGTGGTATTTGAGAGAGGAAATGGAAAGTTTGTCCTTTTCTTGGTTATGTCATGATTGTGAAATTACCCATTTAAGACCGTCCACAGATAGCATTTTTTTCCATTTTCATACCACTGGGAGTCCAGGATTAAAAGAATAGTTCCACAATGTGGAAGAACACCGACACTGTTCCTGTGTCTGTCTGGCAAATACGAAGCTGCGTTAGCTTAGCATAAACTGAAAAACGTCTTTTAACTATAAACTGAAATGTAAAAACAGCACTTTGTAGTTTAAGCTAAGCTAACTGGCTGTTGGTTGTAGCTTCTTTACCACCCAGACATACTGTCAGTCCTCTCATTTAACTCTTAAGTGTATTTCCCAAAATGTCAAAGTGTTCCTATGAATCCTCAGTAAATAACCTTTAAAGAAGAGCGTGATGTTTGTGTGCATCATGCCAAAATACTGCATTATTAAGTAATTACTTGTACAAGCAGCTGGTTAGAGAGCTTTCCAAAAGTCAACGTTTTAGTTAGATAAAGTCCAGATTCTTCTCTTTTTTCCTTTTTTTTTTATACATCCATCATTTGAGCACAACCAGTGGGAACTTGAGTGTGATGAAAGTGCCAAATGTTGTTGCTAGGAGATTTGTGACTCAGCGGCAGAGCCTCGTATCTTTTTTGTCCTTTTTTCTGTTGTGTGTGTGATTGTTGCCTTGATCCAAGCAGCTGTTTGAACCCACAGAAAAGATTATGACAGAGCTTCTGTGTCCCTTAGCCCAGTCGCTCTGTGTCCTTGCGCTGTTATTTTAGGATTGATTGTGCAGATGAAGAACGGCAGGAAATGCTACCTGAACACTAAATACTCCCCTCAGTGCAGTCTTATTTGGTTGCATTTAGACTAACTTTATGTAAAGCTAGATGATTGTTGACGAGTCTTTAAACCACCTTGAGTGCATGTGTGACACAAAAACTACATCCATGTTCCCCGTGATGATGAGGGAATGCAAGTACCTCCAACCGGACGTGTTTATGCCGTTCCCTCAGTCTTCTTTCCACTTTATGTGCTTTTGAAAAGGCTAGTCAGATATGTCTAGACACATTGTGCACTGCTTTATTTGACACGATAGAAATGATTGCTTAAGAAAACTGAGACCTTTCAGCGACAGCTAATGAATGCATCGACATCCACATTTGCACAAGTGCTTTGAACAGAGGTTGAACAACTGCAAATTTCAAACCTTAACTCTTTCCAGCAGTTCGCTTTGCAGAAGCGCAGAACATGTAGCTCTTTGAATGTATGCGGATTTGGAGCCTGCACTTCCTCTAACTTGTTTGCCCTTTCCCCCCCCCAGCTGTCTCCACACATACAGAGGGTGAGGAAAAGATCCAAGTCCTGCTGATGGTGGAGGGCAGAAGGTATGTCAGTCTTTGGAAAAGAGGTGTGCTAATTGGCAACATTTTTGTGATACAACACCATGCATTATGCAACACTGTTAGCTTTGATTTTGCATTTGTCTTGTTAGTCCGAATGCACTTTTCCTATTGTAACCGTGTAATTAAAGCCTTGCAAGACTGCCCGCGTCAGTTACACGCACGAGGTGAGATGCCGCGTAGCACGAGCCAACGGTTTTAGGCTCCTTCTGCGAGCAATGCAGCAACACTTTGTGTTTACCGCGTTAATTGCTCTTCGTTTGTGTGTTTTTGATCAAACCTCGTGGGAAACTGGTGGTTGTTTGTAGATGTGTGTTCTGTAAAAGCACTTCTGGATTCCTTTAATCTTGCCGGTTGTTTATTTAATGACTGAGCTCTGCTTTTTTTTGTGTTTCAAGTACATGAACATCTTTGCTCTTAAAATATGAAACACCACATTGTGACTGGAAATTATATCTTTGTGCCCTAACTCCTTTTTCCCCGCTCTGTCTTTAATAGAACAGTTTACATCCATGGCTTCAACAAGATGGACTTTGCACTGTGGCACTCTGCCATCACACTGGCTGCTGGCACTGATGGGAAGGCGCTGAGCGACCAACAGCTGACTAAAAACGGCGTCCCTATTATAGTGGACAGTTGCATTGCCTTTGTCACTCAGTATGGTGAGTTCCATCATATTTATGGAGGTGAAAAGTTTTTAAAAAATTGGTTCTGCATGAGTATTATTATGGTTTCCCCTTGAGGAGCTGATTCATCCAGTGTGCTGCGTCGTGAGGAGAATTTCATGCTTTCTAATGTTGTCTCGCAGAATGCTGTGACATTTTCGCACTTTTAGAAATGTAGAAAATGTAGTCCGACTTTTCGCTGCAGTGTGACTCCAGGATCCAAAGTTATTTGCAAAGTGTAGATGCACAAAACTATATTACACAGTGCCTGTTGCTTTATCAGTGCGTGATGAATGCAAAAAGGGGACCTATACAGTACCACTGACAGTGATGTGCACTGTAATGAGGGATTGGCATAAAGTTAACTCTGACTGAAGCTGTAAAGTGGTACGAAAGGTTAACACACCTTGCAGCGACAATTTTATTCTACCTGCAATTTACATTCAAATGTGCTTATGTAACATTTTTAAATCCCACAACTGAGCATCCATAAGGCAGGTTATTACCCTATAATTGTATTTCATTATATAGAAATCTATGTACTCTCATTACTGTTGCAAAAAAACTACACATCAGAGGTTATTTATCATCAGACAGTGACTATATGACAAAATAAAATGCAGAAGTCAGAAAGTAAAGAGCCAAACTTGTAGTCTTGGGTGTAAGAAACTGCTTTTTCAAACCCCCATCTATCTCTCCCTCACCAGGTTTGTGCCAGGAGGGGGTGTACCAGAGGCCGGGGGACCCTGGCAGAGTGGCCCTGCTCCTGCAGGAGTTCACCCGGGATGCCCGTAATGTGAAGCTGAGGGAGAAGGAGCACCAGCTGGAGGACGTCACAGACACCCTGAAGAGCTTCTTATCCCAAGCAGAGGATGCACTGCTGTCCAAGGAGCTGTATCCTTACTGGGTGTCAGCTCTGGGTATGTGAGGTGTTAGAGTGACGGAATTAGCAAAAATCTGCCAAAGTTAAAGCTATAGATGCTACATACACACACACACACAGGACATGTGTGGTAAGGTTCTAGTAATATGCTCCATTTGTGCTCTGTAACATCATATTTTTCAAGATCTTTGGACAGGAGAGAAATTATTTCATTGTCACACATGAAGGAAAATAATAATTCCAAGAGCACAACCCTCATTTCCTTTATGTGTCCATGGTCGCGTCTCAGTTTGTTCTTTGTTATATTTGGCATTTTTACAGCACGTCTCATCTGTGTGGTCTTTGTAGATGAGAAGGACGAGAGGCAGAGAGTAAAGAAGTACTCCACTTTCATAGAGAGTTTGCCAAAAATAAACAGGTCAACCCTCGATGCTCTGCTCCAGCATCTGTACAGGTACACACACACACACGCACACGCACACACACACACACGTATGCCTCAAACTGCAGACACATTTAAAGCTTGTACCATTGAGGCCATTTCAAGGTGAAGGTCACTGTCAGGAGGAGGTTTGCTACAGTTAAGGAGAAAATCGTGTGGTCAAGCTAGAAATGAGTTCACCTGACAAGTATGAGCTAACACACAGGCACATGTACTCGTGCACTGTACTTAACTGCAGTTTTGAGGTACTTTAAAAGAGTATTCTGCTACTTTATACCTCTACTCCGCC
This sequence comes from Chaetodon trifasciatus, assembly GCA_037975065.1. Taxonomy (NCBI): domain Eukaryota; kingdom Metazoa; phylum Chordata; class Actinopteri; order Chaetodontiformes; family Chaetodontidae; genus Chaetodon; species Chaetodon trifasciatus. The sequence continues at coordinate 5,868,244 of JBBMOE010000017.1, read as the reverse complement.
ACAGCAGTTCATTCAAAAAGAGAAACTCCCTGTAAACTTCTCACAAGGTCTCATTTAAATAACGGTTTGAAACCCAATGAGTTGGACGTGTCCAACATGTCAAAATACATTTTTTGTTGTTTTGCTTATGTAAATATGTAAATAAAAATATTGTTGGGATGCGGAGACATGACATGGGATGAAGTATTTATCATTTATTTTGTTACGTTTTTAATTGAGTGGCATGGAGCTGAGGGTCGGTCAAGCCACGTGAAGGCGAGTGTTGTTTGTTCTGAAAGTGTCTGCGCTTACGAACATGGCTTCAAGCAGGATTTTTCATTTGACCAAAACATGTTCGGAATTTTGGAAGTGATTTCATTTATTTTCTTTCAATACATTTTTCATTTTTCAATCCCACACAGCCTCCACTGGAATCTAATTCCACATTGTCAAAAAAAGGATATGTCCGCGGATTGTTCGCAATGCTTCCAAAAGAAGTTTGTTGGATTGGATAAAAAGATACCTCAAATGTGATTTATATTGTTAAAGAAATTCTGCTTTTGTGTTGGTGTGGCAGTCCTGAAACTTCAATAATGTCATATATAATAACCATCGGGGACATTTAACTACACAAACGTTGATACATTTAGCACATTTAGCTGATAATACTTCTATACATTTACATCGATCTGCTGGTGCTTTTACTTTCGTAAAGGATCTGAGTACATCTTCCACCACCGGTACATCCATTAAATGAGTCAGACTCATCTCATCCCTCCCTCTGCTTGTTGCTTGAATGTGATTCAGTGCTTCGTCAGCCTGATTGGACACTTTGTAGGAGCACTTAGTCGTTCTTAAGTAGCGTCTTTATCGTCCTGATTGAACAGGTGTAGCTCCACAGATCCCACTCGGCATCACAGACGTAACAAGTCCGGAGACTCAAAGGTCCTGCACCGCGTCGCCCCGGGGTGGCGATGTGTCACCTGCTAATAAGCCCTCTGCTCTGCTAATGGGCTCTTTGTTGTGTGTTTTTTGTCTTCTGACCAATCATACAGGATGCTTTCTCGTCCGATTTCAGAGATACAGTATGTGGAGTGGATGTGGTGGCAGGTTTGTGTCACTGAAGCAACAGTGTCCTTGGGTTGAACATGATGAATCAATTCCATATTGTTGCCATTTGTTGGCATTTTTGCAAGTAAAGACAGATCGATCGGCTCTTTCTTAAATCAGCAGTTGAAGTCCATGAGTGGAGCTGGTGGTGGCTTTCAGAGCCTCTTTTCCTGCAAAATATTATATTTCGAGTTCATTTTCAGGTATTTACTTCACCGTTGGATACTGTGGACACTCAGCTTTATGTGTGGACGTTTCCAGTAATAAATTACAGGATGCAAGTAGAAATCCTTAACCTGCCGAACTGCTACGAAATAATAAGCGCTGTGTGCAATCCACAGTGTCAGCATTACACACAAGGTGCAGGAGCCGGAGAGCTGCCCCAGACAGCTGCAGACCTGTTAGCTCGAGATGCATTTAATAAACTCATTCAGTGATGCTCACGCTGCACGTCGTTCCCTCGAAACCTGCCGTGGATGCTTGAGATTTAACCGCATTATGTTAACGATACAGATTTGTTTGGAGAAGACTGAGGCCTAAGATTTCATTAAACTGTGTGTGTGTGTGTGTGTGCAGGTACAGTTCTAACCATGCCTCCTCCTGTGATTCAGGATTCAGCAGTGTTCCCACCTCAACCAGATGCCGAGCGAAAGACTGGCCTCTGTCTTCTCCTCCTGCTTGTTCCAGACTCGGGGGCAGACGCCACAGGAAACCAGCGTCATCCATGACCTCATCAACAACTACGTCACACTCTTCAGCGTGAGTCAAAAATGTCCTAATTAATGTATTTTTTGCCATTTGACTGTTGGCTCCGCGACATGACATGAGAAATTGATCCTGATACCCAGTTCTTTTAAATAAGAAAAGACAAACAAGTACCAAGTAGCTGCGACAGCTCTGTTCAAAGTGCGCTACAGCGATTTCTATTAAAGGTAAGAAGAAAAAAAAAGTCTTGTGAGAGATCAGTTAAAACCAAAAACTTCAAAGTGAATAATATATATACACATGCAGCGTATTTTTGTTTGCTTCCCGGGATCCTGAAGAGGAGTTTCTTGTTCAGGTAAGGAATCAATCATCGGTGGCTGAACTGTGAGTTTTGTATTGAAAAAAAGCACGTCATTAATAGTTCACCAACTCTACAGAAACAGAAACGCATGGAGAATCACAAAGATTGTCTATTCGATGCAAGAGGCATCACGTGGGTTTATTTTCATCGGCCAGCTGAAGAGGAGTTCACACTGATGTAGACTCATGAAAATAATATTAATTAGTATTAAAGTCCGGCCCACACAAAGTCTGGCCTTTGGACAAATACAGTTGAGGACCCCTGCCACACTTCACACAAAACATTATGAAGTGTAACATTTGCTATCTTGAAAAAAATCATGTCTATTGATCAATAATTTGCCAGTGAAGTTGAATATTCAGTGTTGCTGGAGATCGCTCGCTGTGATCCTCTCCCCGGATGAATGTGGTTTTAATGTGGCTTATTTCCCTACGGTTGACACTGTTGTCATGGCGACGTTAACTGTGTGCTGTGTGTTGCTGCTGCTGAGTTCACACATTAACGTTACACCGGAGAATTTGCCATCAGCTCCTGAATAGCAGATACAGAATGTGTCTCCTTTTCTCCAGCACACGATAACGAGTGTAAAGGAGAGGTAATGTGGACGAACTGTCTCAGCCTCGTCCTAATCACAAGAAAAGTGACGTTAACTGACTGATTAAATATCATTTTGTTATTGCTAATCATTCCGCACCCCTGACCTTAATAAAAATCAGGTGCAGACCTCTGAGTAATGTTTTTAGAAGTACACTGTGTCTCCACCATCCACAATTGAAAATGTGCTTTATTCTATAAACAGCAAGGGCTACCTGCTGGCCATCCATTAGATATTTCTGGTTACAGCAACTGTAGTAAAGGTGTCGCGCATGCAGCGTAATGACGTTGGCCTGCTAGATTAAGGATGAGTCTCCAATCAATGGCAAAAAGAATCCCAACATTTGAAGCATTCATATATTACCATATTGCATATCTAAACCAAGCTGCAGGCATGACTTTATTTACACTCTCTGACTTCAACCATCTGGGGAGCAGAACTGTTGTTGCCAAATCTCCACAATAGGCTTGACTCTGCTGATGTGCGGATGGGCGGGGGTGTGGGATCAATGTTACCCTTGGAGAGCTGCCTGGTTTATGGGATACGCAACAGAGAGCGACTGCTAATTCCCAGCAGAACGCCCGGATCCCTCTTGTTCTGACGTTAAAGGAGGAGCATTCACTCCAAATCGGTTCGGGACGCCATCATTCGCATGACAAATAGCCATTAAGCTCAACCAATCATGAACCCAATAGCAGTGAATACACACGCTGCGACATAAAGAAAAAAAAAGGAGTGCGACATCCCGCTAATTAAAGCGCCAGTTCTGTGCTGGATGTCGTCGACGGGGCCCATTATCAGGCCTAAACACACACACGATGAGTTTGTGAGTTTTTTTTTTTTTTCCACCCCCCAATCTTCTCTGCCTTTCGTAAAACTCCAACAAAGCAAATTGTTCTCTGGAAATGATAATGATGTTAAAAAAGAAAAAAGTTGGAATAAAAAATATCATTTCCCACACAGCTTTGTGAAAGGAACGAGTATTCACTTGGCGCCGAGCTGTGTCAAACACTCACAGCCAACTTCTTTCTTCAAAATTAGTTTTAGAAGTGTTACTGAATGACCCAATTCTACACTTAGCGCATAATACCTTTTTTCTGGTTTAATCTAGTCTTCCATGTATTGTATTAGAGTGCTGAAATTAATATTACCTTCGAAAATGGTTTTATGATTCTATCAGCCAATTTAACGTTTCTCAAGTGCGGCTTATGTCATCAGAAAGTTTCTCATTGGCTGACTTTGAATGTGTGTGCGTGTGTTTGTGATGTTTCCAACAGGTCAATGAAGACCGGGTGCAACAGATGGAGAGAGAGAATAGTTTCATCACACGCTGGAACGACAAGAAGGACACCACGGTAAGCCGACCCGCAGCACCCAAATGGAAGTCACCGACGGGTGTTCTGTTTATTTGTGTGTGTATTGATTTGCCCGCGTGCGTCAGGGCCTCTCAAATCAGGGATTCATTTGAACCAGTTTCCTGTTTTTCTGGCAAAAATGAAGGGGATGGGGGGTCGGGAAGGGGAAGGCGGAGGAGGCGGGAGCAGGCGGGTGAGGAAAAAAGGGCTTTGTTCCTGTTAACCTTTACGGCAGGTACTTTATGCCTGGATGCCTCAGCCGAGAAAAACATTTGGTTCAGATAACTGGGGAAAAAAATTAAATCACATGCCGCCGCTGTTGTCGAAATCTGAAATAAGTTGTTTATGCTCGCTCCTCTCCGCTCTGCGCCTTGTCCATAGGCTTTCAGAACATGTCTGCTGCTGTGGGGCAGGGGGGTTACTCAGTGGAAAGCCAGTGCTATTATAAAGCTGGCTGAGGTGAAACGTGGAACAGCATTTTGGTTATGGACACGAATGTGAGGGTTTTAGGGTTGGAGCTGGTGGAAAAACTGGAAAGTTACTAGACTCTTCATTAAAAACAATCATTTAGTGTAATTGCAAGTCAGCATGGCGAAAATGTCTCTGTTGAGATAATGGATGTGCTTATTTTATGGATGATTTAACGTTTTAGCAAAGTTAAACATTGCTTACAGTCGTTCAAACGTTGCATCAATCTTCTCCTTTCACACACTTACTTCCTTTCATCTCATTTTCATTGTATGGATCATTTCCATCAGTTCTGATAACATTTCACTCCCTGGCTTCATTACTGGACATGGCTTTTACAATGATGACTGCAGGGGAACACAAGCTCCAGAGCAGTTCAAGGGATGTGAAGGTTAAAAGTTGTGACTTCAAATGTCCATTTTGTTCATCCGTGCTGTGCAGAATGGTAATACCGCATTGAACTGTTGTACTCGAGGTCGAAAAAAGTTAGTAAAAATGTAATTTCCCACCCACAGACTTCCAATGGCTGCATTTGCAGTGATTATGTATGCATGTAGTTTATTTATAGTGGTGTGTGGCTGAGGCTTGTATAGCTATCTTTAAAAACAAGTGGCTTTTTATTTAGTACACTATTAGCTGTAAATGTGGCTTTTTAGGTTTAGGTTACCAGGCATGAAGAAGGTGATGAAGTGGTGGACCAACAGACCAGCATTGGCTAAAAATACACATTTCAGACACTGTTTAAGATGTTTAAGATTGAACTCGTCAGCCTACAGTATGGACACGAGAGCAAAGTGCTGGTAGGAGTTAAGGTACAGGATGTTGCTGAGCAAATGGCTCTTGGGTTCGCACTTGAATACCCAGACAATGTGCGCTTTTGACATTTACAGGAAGCTTGTCTCAGAGGGCTCGGGCCCTGCAGGTGAAGGTTCTGACCTCATCTGTTTCCATTTAAAGGCAGAGTATGACGAGGAGGCCTGCTCCCTGCAAGTGGATAGCATGGCTAGACTGAGGGAGTAAGTAAATCAGTGATATAATGAGTTGTAAGGCAGTGTCACGGCTTGTAAGTTAGAAGTGGCACTTTAAAATCAATACTTGCATTTAGAGCCAGGGCAAGTGCAGAGACAGTGTGACTTTGGTAAAGATTAGAAATGCCTTCATTTCAGATAGAACATTACTGTTTGTCTTACTTGTTGCTGAAAAATCTCCCCGTCAGCTGTGAAACTAACACTTCTTTGTGTTGCACTTTAGCTGCTTCTCCTCCAGCAAGTCGTCATCATCTTTATTTCCTGTCTGTGTTTTTCAAGAAGAAGGGGATGGAGGAAAAGAGTACTTAGCAAACCATGATGGCCCCATATTCATGTGTGACATTTATACAATTACAGCTTTCACTCCACTGGTTCCAATGACTGCATTTCTATGTTATTTTAGGGCCACAGGAGTCAGAAGTGGGTTCCTCCCTCTTATCATGCCATAGTTCTCCCAGTTCAAGCCAATAATGGACCTCAGTACACCTGCACATTAAAATGACAAAAGAAAAGTAATTGTAATTTCCAGATAGCCGAGGGAAAAGAAACCTTTTCCTGCTCACTTAGTTGTTCATTTTCTGGAGATGGATTACCACTCCACTTGGCCAGAAATCCGGATTTGGTGCCTCAACTATGACCCCGTCTCTTCAAAGAGCTACATTTTCACCCTCTTTCTTGACTTTTCTGGTTTTTAACACCAAAAAAAAAAAAAATCATTTTTAATTGGATGCAGAGAGGATTACAGCTCAGAGACATGGAGAAAGGTGCCGTGATTCGTACTGACAAGAGCAATTACTAGGAATTTGACCTCCTGAATGTCAGGCAGAAAGGTCACTTAAAAATCTTCCTTTTAATTTCACATAGGCTGCGTTTAGTCAAAAGAAATATCTTCTCTTTCATCTATTATTGATTGAACTGTGTGAAAATTTCAAACTTTATTTATTTTGATTTATCTTGTTCAATACCACTACTTTTGTTCTCAAATTCACTGTGAGTCTCTTCTAAGGATGAGTTTTGTCTATAGCTATCTTACTCGCTTTCTAACAAGAGGATTGATACCTTTGCATTACATTACTGAGCTGTAGCAAGGATGTGATTAACCTAGCCTTAGCTTAATTTCGCTTACCATAACGTTAAGCCTGGAAGCAAGAGCAAACAGAGTGATTAGCGCAAGTTTGTTTTAATTTAGCTAACCTTTATGTAAAGACTTAAAGCAGGCAAACACATGATTAGCGCAAGTTTATCTTAATTTAGCTAGCCTTAACATAAAGACTGGAAGCAGGCAAACGTGTGATTAGCTTAAGTTTAGCTTAATTTTGCGAACCTTAACATAAAGACTTGAAGCAGGCAAACACGTGATTAGCTCAAGTTTAGCTTAATTTAGCTTATTTTATCATAAAGATTGGAAGCAGGCAAACAGCGAGATTATCATAATTATGATAAAGCATCACTATCTTTGGAGAGATTAACTGTTAGCTAGCTGTTTCCCCATGCTGACAGTCTTGATGCTAGGCTAAGCTAAGCGCCTCCTGGCTCTAACTTCATAACTAACAGACTCTCTCTCAGCAAGAAAACAAATAAATGTAAATGTAAGGGCTGCCACAAAGAGTCATGTACTCATGGTGTATTTCGTTCTTTTATTATACATTATCGAGTTCATAGAAACTAGAAATTTGAGATGTGATTGACAGAAAAGCATCCATTTGTGAAGATTTTACACCTGATTAAAATATTTCCTTTTCTGCAGTGTGGCATGTCTTTTATTAATAAAACACAGAGGAAAGGCTGTTACAGTGAACCTACCCGTCTCTCCTGGCATCTCTGCTGGGTTCATTTGCTTTGAAGTTTTTTCCTTTCCCGTAATAACCCCTGAATATTTTTCTTGGTGCATCTTCAAAACATTTTAAAACCGACAGCACACTTAAAGTTAACACCTTCGGAGAGCGTTTCAGTTTTAGTGTAGGTGAAACATGCACCCTACGCTTCCACCTTTACAAGTTTGTCTCACGCCTGTTCTCTTTATTTAGCCAGGTTTTAATGCTACCAGGATTTAGTTTGCCGCCAGCTCAGAAAACGACCTTTGGTTTCCACAAATCCTCTAACCGTTTCTCTCACTTTTCTCCATTTAGATTCATGCCACACTGGAGTACGAATTCCGAAGAAAAGCCAATTAATCCAGCTGCATTGTTTTTGTAATTCAACTGATCTCTCTGTCTCACTTTTTTTTCTTCCTTTCTTTCTCCCTCCCCAGTTCTCTCCAGCTGGGGACTTGATCTTCGAGGTGTACCTGGAAAAGAGAGAGCCGGAGAACTGCTGCTTAATCAAGGTATAAGACTGTGTGTGTGTGCATGTATGTGTGTGTGTAAATGTGAACATTTGTGCTTTCAGCAGACATGTTGGGCATGTGAGTCTGTGTGTATGCATGCTTTCCCTTAGGTGTTAAGGTAAAATAAGAAAGCGGGAGGGGGCCGGTGGGGGGGGTGTGGGATGAAGGCAGGTGAAGCAGGAGACGGGAATGAGGGCTGTGGGTGGGGAGAATGAGAGGTGGAGAGGTTGATAGAATAGGGCTGAGACATTTGTGGTTTAACCTGATGGGATTACCACCACTGAAATAAATCAAAAGCGAACTAATCAAAGAAACGTCTGATTTAATTGTGTGAGTAATTGCATTTTACAAGGCGTGCCGGCTGCTGTAGGTTATGGACTCCTGTCACAGGTTGGTGGTAGAATAGGGACGGGGTTAAGGAGGACTGCTCAGCACCAGCATTGACTTTAATGCTCCACTTTCTCTCTGTTGAGTAAAGTAGCACATTTGCTTTGTTCGGTTCTGTTCAGGTGCACCTCATAACTTGACAAAGAAGAAAGTATTTAATCAGTGCTCCTCGTACATCACTGCAAGTCAGACATCTGTGCAGGCTGTGTTACATGTTAAGTATCGAATTTGCTCCTCATAGGGAGAGATGGTTGAAGGCAGTGATATCGATCCAGAGAGCTTGTGATCTGAGCTTTTTATGTGCAGAATGTGCTCACTTTGTGTCCATTGTTTCTCTTTTATCCGTCGTTGTTTGCATTTATCTCTTCATCGTGTGCGGTAGGTCTCTCCCAGCATGCGTTCCACGGAGCTTGCAGAAACTGCGCTAAGTATGAGAAACGTCACCTTTGACGCCGAAGACCTCTGGACCACCTTTGAAGTCATTGAGAATGAAGAATTAGGTACGTAGGATTGAAGTTCTCCTCCAATCACCTGTCAAAATTCACCTCAGTGGTTCACATTTTAGTTATTTTTACAGTTCTCTTCAATACAAATACAAATAGATTTCAATAGAGACATGTTGACACGTGATGGGGTCACAAGATGAATCTGAGGGGTCACTCTACAGCACACCGACATTTTTTGGTTGTACTGCTTGCAGGTCATCGTCAACAGCCAGGGTTCAGTACTATCAAGTACTTCATTTTGAAATATCACAAGCCAAAAACATTTGAAACACCACGACGGGCGAATGGATTTCCTGTTTGCTTCCATTGCTGGTGCCAATTTTTTGGCATTCTTCCCTTTGTTCAGTGGTCGTAGTGGAGATGCAGACAGGAAATGTTGGGGAAGGGGGGGTAAGACATGTGACAAAGGTTCACCTGATCGGGGTCGAACCGGGGTCCTCACCTTTAGGCGACCATGGCACATATTTAGCTATTTAGCATCGTTATTTTGCATAGCCTGGAGGCCCTGGGGTTAAGGTGCTAAACATGAAACGTGCCTGGTTCACATGCGGTCTGGGATCTTTCCGCATGTCATTCCTGCACAGGGGCCTCCTCAGTTAACTTTAACGAAGAGAACTTCCCTGCACTGCGAGGCAGCCTAATCAACGATGCAGCTGACCCATGTTTTCCTTTACCTCGCACTGCTCGAGCTCCTTCACCAATTACAACTTCTTTGAATTCATTTTAAGAAATTAAACAAGCATTTAATTGTAATCAACCAGAGGTTCGGTGATGAATACTACATTTTTCCTTTTTGTTAGACAGAAAGGTCAAGATGTCATTTGTTCTTTAATTGAAGTACAAGATGAATTAAGGCCTGACAAATGTGATTATGTGTCTATACGTTGATTTCTCTGAAAATGATTGCCTCTGCCATTATAGCCTGTCATTTTTTCTTCATGCCACTGTTTATGATACCATCACATTTTTATACATATCTTGTTTTTCTGATTTATATTGACTATATATCAATGAAATCTCTCCTTGATTTACTGACTTACAATCAGCTGTGGCCTTTATTCCAACAGGTTAGTTGTGATTGCATTTGCACTTCTGAGAGACCCCTGTTCATTTTAACTACACTGAATATTTTGGAGGTTTTATTTCTTTTCATTAGTTGCTGCAGTTCCCTGTTGGACCTGTTGCATTATAAGAACTGAAAGAAGCTGTTTTCCATAGAGCAGTTTGAACAGTTTTGGAGTGAAATATGAGCTTTAATTCATACATCTGATAAAGGTTACTGTGCTGTCAACTCCCACATCTCATAGTAGTAAAAGTCTTTGCTCTAAACTCTCCACTATCATCTACAGTATATCCAGTTAGTGATTGACGCACCACATCACCATTTAAATGGCTATTCTCATCCAGGGCATATACAAAGATCACACTTCCCCTCATCCAACGACCTCATGATTAGAAGATTATGCTGTCTCTCTAATGAACCAGTGTCCGTGAACACGGAAGCACACTGAGAAATTAGCCAAGCATCGTCAATTTGATGATATGCACATTAATTAATCATCTTTACCGTCATATGTCGTAAATTACCTTCATCTTCCTTGCATGATTGACCTAGGGAGCTGACCCACCTCATCTTGCATTAATATGCATTGATGGCACGCCGGGCCTCGCACAGCCGCATTTGATCATAGCACGGGAAGCGGCGAGCATGGGGGAGTCAAAGTTGAGCTTTGTCGCAAAGTTGCTTAGCTTGCGTTCTCTGTGCACTTCTCATCAGTTCACTAAGAGTTTACACCGTGCTCTTATGTTTGTTTTCCTCCTCACAAAGTTACAGAGGACACAGCGTCCTCCTCTGAAAATGAAGGTGTGTTGAATACTGAGTTTATTTGCTGACGGTTCAGCATATTTTCCATGGCAAGACAATATGGCTGTGGAAGAGTAAACAGTCAAGCTATTTTGAAGGCGTTAGCGTGACAGGTTTTGCTCATAAAACCATAAAGAAGGGAGGGAAAGTGCGTTAATTAGCCATTTTGGAGGATAGCTACAGATAAACACTGTTATCGAGGACAATAGGCAGAAAAGGGGAGCTAATATTTGTTGGGAAATGAGGAACTAATTCCATGGCCTGGGTCTGCAGAGATTCCAGAGAGGAGATAAGCCCACTGTTATGAATAAGTTATGCTATTGTGGCTCTTTTTACCTCCTTTGGTTATGAAAAACAGGGGAGTGTAGAGATGGAGGCATCAGAGCAGGGGCGGTGGTACACAAATTATCTACTTTTTTTGGCTGATAGCATGTACCCTGTTCACCAATTAGGAAGCGATAATAGGCCTATTTTGCACATGAGTGTGTTTTTATAATCAGGTCCCGATATGCAGGAGATAATTTAAACTTCGCTGTGATGAAAATGGGGAGAACAACAACATAATTTTGTGATTTGGTTAACTGGAATTAGTCATGGATTTTATGTGAGTTATGTGTTTTTTGATTTTGTTTCATACATTTTCAATTCACAAAAGACCAAAAGACAGAACCTCTTTGTTGTTGGCGGTTGACTTTTCTGACCGTTTTTGTTTGACCGTTGATGTTTCTGAGCAGATTTGCAGTACCTGCCAATCACACGTCTCCCTCTGATCCTCTGTCTTTTCTTTTCAACAGAGCGGCCGTTGCACCACAGTGAGAAAATTCTTGAGCAGGTGCTGGAGTGGAGTAACTTGGACTGTCCTCGCTCTGCTTTTCTTGTTCTAAAGAAGTTTTCAGAGGCCAAAACAGTGACTGATGGGAAAGGTGGGCTACTGTATGAAAATGACGGCACAAAACCATAGAAAAAGAAAAGCTTTAATCAGTCTGTATCAACTGTTTGCTATCATGTGTTCTGGTTACGTTATTGCTCACTGCAGTACTTCAACAGTTTGTTTCATTACATTTTAATCTGTTGATTAAAACTAGATCTGAAAATGAATTGTTTAGTTTATACCAGTAATTTCCAACCAACGTGTACCCCATGGAGTACCTCCGCACCTGTCAAGTGGTGTGATTGAAATTGCATGAAAATTACTGAGCAAGAGAGCTGAGACGTAGAGACAGTGTCTTAAAAGTAATGAATAAATAGTTGAAATAGACCAGTAAAAGTAAAGGCTAACAGTTGATATACAGTAGTTAGCTAAAAGTGATGGTTAAACAGTTTCAGTGGGTAACCATTAGCTAGCTAAAGATAACGGCTAACGGGTTGAAACAGTTGGAATAGTTCATTTAGCTGTGTGACAAAAAACACTAGAACAATATCCATTTTTATGTGATTACAGCACGAGAGATAAATGACCTTCAGTACATCAATCAATTCGAATGATCTCATTTTGAACATAACCAGCGGTGTCGATGAAGGCTTACTTCAGATCATCTGTCAGGCTGTGGGTACATCGAATAAAGGAGGTTGGGAACCACTGCTGTGTCAGAGAATAGTGGGAAATGGCCATGCCTTTGCAAATACTCAATTTCAATGTGCGATGATATCAAACAGAAGACATACAGAGCTGAAAACAGCTCATTGTCGAGCTAAATGATAATTAAACAGACTAATTGATGCTTCCTTGATAGATTTTGTTGTGTTTTACAGCAGACCTGAAGCAGTTTACAAGAGGCGACTATCTCAAGTTCAACGATGGATCCTCCAAACTGCTGTCGGGGCACAAATTCCAGGACAAATACGTTGTCCTACGTGCAGAGAAGCTGCTGCTCTACAGAGATATCAAAGTAAGCACACTTTTTATTTTCAGCTTAATCTGCTCTCACATCTCCTGTAAACACTTACCGCCATGGGTTTTTGCATGCAAACACAAAGTATCAGACGAGCAGAGTGTCCTCGTGTCACGAGGGACTTTCAAAGGTTATCGAACTGCTCAAGAAAACCGAAATGTGTTAGAATGGTGCTTGCATAACTGCGACCAAAGAGACTGAACTCCACCAAGCGCTCTCTGCTTCTCCTTGGCGACATGTCCGTCTCTTGGATCCACATCTCGAAATTAAGGAGGAAAATAAAACCCACCGATGGCAGCGGACTTCCATCTGTCTTTGGAAACAGGAAGAATACAGTGTGTGCTGCAGAAAGGACCAGCAGGACCGAGTTCCCTGGAGGGCTTTTCTTCTCAGCACATTTCTGCAGTCTGAAACATGGGATTCGTAAAGGAGTGTGAAGAAGTGTTAATAATTGATGGAGGTGCAGTAGCTCTGGCAGTGGGGGTAGGAGTGCAGGGGGAGGGAAAATGCTGAGAGGTGGTGTGTGTGGGGAGGCATGCTTTCACTGAAAGCTTTTCTAAATACCAGGTTGCAAGAATGTGCCCAATTACTGCGTAAATGCAAAGGAAATTAAAAGTATTCCTGCAATTTAATTGATAGTCTTTGGCCTCTACACTTATTGGCAGGTCTTTATTTAGCACAAATCGTGTCACATGAAACTGGGAATGAGTGGTGGGTTGTGGTGTGTAGGTGTCGGGAACAAGCTATAACTTTGATTTTGTTCGCTTTGTTCTCATCTACTCTGTTCTTTGTTGCTTGGAAGAAGCGGTTTGCTGGTAATGATTGGGATTGATTGTCGAGTCGCAGTGCTGCACAGACAGCTTGTTGGCATTTTATTTGGTAGTTTATGTAGTTAGCCTGAGTTTAATCAGCATCCTTCTCCTTTTACTTTCAGTCATTTATTCATTCAAATTATTCATATATTTGTGGCTCTCTTGCAGGGCACTAAAGCAGAGAAAGCCATCCAGCTCTCCTCTGTTAAATGTTACCTGGGCCTGAAGAAAAAGCTCAAACCTCCAACCAGGTAAACTGCACTCACACACATCCTAAATCCATCCTAAATATCACTGTATGTGAATGAGAGAGGGATTCTCAGATGTACTAAAAATGCCCAGATGACCTTTTCAGTCGCAATTCAGTGAAAAAAAGAAACCAGGGCACATGATGTAGTTGCAAACTTCAAGCATCTTACCACAAAAAGGTGGTAAATAATATGCTGTCAGCTGAACATGAAGGTCATCAGGGAGATTTGTGTTGTTGTTTTTTACATTTTAATGCTTAAAACTCGTGCATGGAAGCAGCATTTTGACAGAAGCAATCATTACTCTGAATTAGCTTTTGTCATATTCCTTCATCCACTGAGGAAGACCACGGCGTGTGGCTTTTATATTTCTGCTGTTTCCAAGGTCAGCGTCGAGCTTTCACGCTCAAATGTAACAGAAAATGTAAAAAAAAAGTTGTGAAAAAAGCATGATTGTGTTTGTTGTTTGACAAGATTACTGCTGTAAATGGATGAAAACAATGTGATGTAAGTGTATGATTGGCTGCTTCAGACGCACAAAGGAGTGCCTCTGGTATAAGCTGCAAAATACCTGGAACAGTATAAATTCAGCCTTATAGCTCGTGGTTTTGTATTTCAAGCTCCTGTAAAAGTGGCATTTATATGCATTTATTCATTTCCTGCAATATTCTTTGTTTCCATCAGCGCTTTTCATTGTCATGCAGATATTATTGAAATGTTGATGATAAGAAGTCGCCGGGTATCTCTCCCTCCGCCAATAAAACAACAGTGCTACAAATTCTACACCTGCTTCGCCCAGACGTTAAATCACAGACACGGTTGCCTCTGCCACAGCGGTCAATCAACACTTACGGCCCAGTTTTAGTGGTCATTTGTATAAATTTCCATTCCCTCCTTGCATATTTCCTGGTGCAATAAATAATGCATTAAGCCAAACTGTAATTTTTCCAGGGCAAAAATTTGATGTGGCTGCATAATGAATGTGGTCAAATGTGACTCATTAGTGCCAAAACAGCTGCTGCACATTCTTAACAAATCCACCCCTCTGCATTATTAAGATGAACTAGTGATTATTTCGCTCTGCTGTTGTCTTTTCAAGTGTACTTTTCCTTAATCGTGTGCACACGAGCAACAGTTTGTGTGTTTGCCCCGGAAGATATATCGCCCTTTCTCCTCCCTCAAAGTTGCGCCAAACCAGGAGATAGCCAAGCCGCTCCTGACCCCATCTTATTTTTCACTGTAGCGAAATTGATTAAATGTAATTGCATTTTAACAAATACAAATTATCAAACTCTGCCTCCACAGATAGAAAACATTGCTGCCGCTGTTTTATTTTAATGATCTGCTGTTATTATAATTTATGACACATGCCAAACCCTCAGCAGTTCTTGTTGGTCAAACAAAGAGGAGATTTTTGAGGAGCCAAACGCTATATTTCACATTACCCGATTATAATTCCTCATAATTTTCCCCATGTCGGAATTTCGAGTCCGGGGAAGCGTGAAAAATGAGTCCGGCGAGCGATTGTCTGCATTACGCCGTCCTTCAGGGGAGAAAAACTGGATAAGAGAGAGGGAGTGGGAGATGAAGAGAGACGGGGAAAGAGGGACAGAAGGAAAGAATGATACAGCGTGCTATCATAGATATACTGTTGAGTGGGCTGTGGGAGAAGTGATACGCTGAATAAAGAAATAAAGACCAAGTGCTGAGGAGAACGGAGAGAGTCATAGTGAGAGGGTTAGGAGAGGCAGCGCTCCAGTACCTCATTAGGCAGAGGTCTGTCTGTGAGCGGCCTGCTGTGGGGCTGGATCGGCTGCCTTAACTCACAGGAGTGGTGCTCCAGGCTGCAGGCTCTCTATCTCTGCCCCCTCTTTCGCTTTGTTCTTCCCCCTCTTCTATGCTCCTGTTCAGCCACAGCTGTGAAGGGTTTCAGGGAAGGTGTATTCTCCAGGAAGGTGGTCTTTTAACCCTCTGCTGCCTCTGTGCAAGTTAATTCGCACTGAAACATACATATATACGTGTGTGTATACACCATTAAGCATACGGAAAGCTTGCTGTGTGGGAAGAGAGTCTCTTGATTTAGCTGGCAGCATCATACAATTAACTGTATTCGTATGTGATCACTTAACATAGCAGACTCTGTTTATGTTGCAATGCAAGAATTCTCCCACTCGTCAGGCTACATTTTAGAGATTTAATATCTGCTGCATCTGCAGGCAAAATGTGCTTTAAGGCACATAGGTGAGCCGCATACTCTCTGTGTATTATACACTTTGGCCGAGAGCATGCTGAGGTCTGCCCATGCATAAACATGCGGGCTGGAGCTGCACTGATTAATCTAATTAATTCCACTGTATAGCACCGAGTATTTATGCTGAACTTATTTGTCTTCTTGGAATTCGAATGAAAAGGTTTTGCCGCTATCTTTAACAATAACTTTCTCAACGAGATGAGTATGTTTTTTGAATTGCTGATCGCGTCTGGGGTTGGATTCTTTAAAATTGTGCATGTTCTTTCGCAAAAACATGTTTATAACCTCTGTCTTTAAATGAAGTTGATGTCTGGGACCTTGCAAGTTTCATTTTGCAGAAGCAAAATCTCAAAATGTGACCTGTGTCCTTGTCTTAACAGCTGGGGCTTCACAGTCTACACTGATAAACAACAATGGTGAGTGCCGTGCAGACGTTCTCCGGTTCAATAATTGATGAGTGTGACTTTTACCCTTTCCACTTAGAATATCTCTAAAATGGAAAGAATCAAGTGGCGCAGAGTTAAAAAGTTGAAGTTTAAGCACTCGGTAATGATCGAAGTGGATTAGCAATGGGGCCATCAGTGCAGTTAAAATGTATTAGTGATGCTGAGAGGCTGCTGCCTGGTTCACTCATTGGAAGTGAAATAATACTCACTGATTTTCTCTTTTTTATTTCATTTCTATTTGTAGCTTCGTTCTAAACCATTATCTGCTGTCACACATAAAGAGCTGCCTTCTAAGTTGACATGAAAGCTAGCTACTCTCATAGCATTTCTGACATCTGTATGAATTTATTGTTGTTTAAACAAGACATTTATGAGCAGGATGGGGATATTTCTGACAAAATTGTTGAGGAAACAACACCAGTCAAAAGAAATTTAACGTACAAGAGGATGCTCAGCTTTATTTTTTAGCCATGCTAGCAACTAAGCTCTGAGGAAGGTTGGTCAGTCCACCACTTTGGTTCTTTGGTTTTATGTTTTTTTAGTGCTAATTAGGACATGTTAGCATGTTTACCTGCTAAAGAAAAAAGATAGTGAGCATGGTAAATGCCAAACATGCTAAACATCTCATTGTCATCGTGAGCATGTTAGCATGCTGACTTTAGCTCAAAGCACCGCTGTGGCTAAGTCTCGCCTTAGAGCTGCGATCTGTAGACTGTTGTTAGCCTGAATGCAGCCTTACTCATATTTTTACCAAATAGACATGCTAGCAACAAGTCTCTAAAGATGGCTACATTGGTTGGTCAGTCCACCGCTTAGGTCCAGACTAAAATATCTAATTTATCTGAGGTATTAGCACGTGTGTTTAGTGCAAATTAGCAAATGTTAGCAAGCTAACTAGCAAACTCCTGGCATGGCTGTAGACTCATAGTGTTGTTAGCTTGAATGCAGCCATTCTTAAACTGGTTTTTTCGTGTTTAACATGTGGCACAGATGTCTTTTAAAGATGCCTGCCCACCAATCATCAAGTCTGTTCAGAGTGATCAATGAACCAATGTCGCCTAAAATAACTCTGTGTCCAGGGTTGTGACTCAGCGCATCCAGTCACCTGGTTCAGATTAGTGTGAAAATAACTGATGTAACCAAGCTTTTCCCTCCTCAGGCATTTCTGCTGCGAGAAGAGGGAGGCGCAGGTCAGCTGGGTGACGGACATCATCAGTATGAAGGTAAGATGACATGCGACGGGAACATTCGAACAAGAGTGAGGAATGCACCCATGCAAAAGCTTGATGAACCAATCTAATGAGCAGAACATTCAGTGACTTCAGGAGTGCAGGAGGAAGTATGTGCATCCTTTATCCAACTCTTAACTGCTGTGCTGCAGCCTAAAAATATCAGTGAATGTGACATACACATTGCGGACACATCCTCCTTTTCCCTTCCTTATTTGGATGAAAAATACACTCGGTTACAGGCCTGGAATAAATCATCTTTTACAATCCATATCTTAGGACGAGGAGATATGATAAATCATATTTCCCCCAATCATCCATTTCCATTGTGCTGTTAGGCAGATGAAATACATAAACAGGGAAAGAACTGTAAAGTTTTCGAGGTCACTCAGCAATAACATAAATCATTTTATGTGGAAAAGCTGTGAGAATAAGGTCAAGGCGACCATAACAATCACATTGTGGTACTTAGCCCCGAGATACAGCTAAGTGTTGTCGCTGTCAGTCGCTGACACAGCACATATGACATAAATAATGCAAGGCAAAGCAAACACAGGGAGAGCAGCTCCGGATGTGTCATATTTTTGCATTATTTTTCACTCTCACATTCATTCCTAACTGCTTAGCGAAATAGCCTCATTAGACTAAACACGTGTGTCTATTTTCTGCTCATTTCCAAGTAAATGAAAATAACTTGAGCATCACACTCATCCTAAACTGAAATATCTAACCCGTAGCTTGAAATTTCACAGCTCTGTTATTGTATGCTCCACGCATTTAATCAGCATTAGCCCTCGGCTCGGCTTCCTTTATGGGAACCCGTCTGCAGCACAGTGTTGTTTATCACAGGTGCTTACTGTAAAAGCCTTTTAGTGTCTTAGTTTGGGTTCGCAAGCAAAAAGGGCAACACTGTCAGGGAGAGATTGATCTAAAGGGGAAGCCAATTTTTGTCTGTTGTTTCAAGGTGTTTATTTCAGCGGGCTCAGTGACTTTTCCCTGCTCTTTGCAGAAGCTCTTAGGTCTGCAACAACTAAATCTATAGCAGACTGGAGCCGGCTAAAAATATTAGGATTCTCCTCCCAAATCCGCTAAATATCAGGATTGTCGGCTTCCAACGCAGGGGCTTGTGGGAAGGACGCAGGACTTGTGGGAAGGGCAGAGAGAAAGTGTAGATGAGAAAGTAGACAGAGAGCACTTCAGTGTTCTTGATTTCCTTTCTCTTACCTGTTAGCGAGCATTGTGCTCCGACAGTTTCCATAGCAACTACGGATGGAGGACCTAATTTTGAAGCGAGGTGGAATGGATGGCGGCGGTGAGTGTTGGAGGCTTGGGGGTGTGCGTAAAGGTCCAAGGACAGGTCCTAGCAGTGATGAAATGAGGATTTGTTAAAGAGAGACAGTTCTATAGGTCCGGGGGTCACTGCGATGCAAAAGGTGACATTGTTAAAGAGAAAGTTTAGCCGGGGATCAGAACACAGTCAGACAGAGGAGCGGCACCTCCTGACTTCTCCTCATTTTTAAAGATGCTTGTGTTAGTCCGGCCAAAAATAGCACTTTATAGCTCTACAGCCTGCACTCTGACACCAGCTCTGCCTTTTCTTCTGTGATTTACTTTTTCCTTGTGATGAAAGAAACCTCGTGGAGATTGTTAATAAAAATGAGGAAATAGTCCTGGATGCTTCATGTTCCTCCTCATCTACTGTGCCTCATGTCTATTTCTGTGTAAGTCACTATGACATGTACAAACAGTGCCTGTCCAAAACACACAAGGCTTAGAGAGACAATAAAGTCGTCATGAACTACCTTTGTCCACATAATAATCCTCATCATAATCATCTTATATGTATTTTTTTTCTTTCCATACTACTAATTTCTGCTGTTGGCTGTGTGTCTTCAGTACGGTTCTGACCTCTGTTCAAGAGAAGCTGCAGATCACAAATCCTCCAGAGGGGGAGCTGTGACTGATGTCCGTAAGATCCACAATGCCAGCAAACAGGTGAGAAATCAACAGGAAAATTCAACAATTATGGTGTTTCTGTTTGGCTGTGAAGTGTTTAAATCTAACATAAGATGCTATATTTAGTACCAAAGGAATATCTGGGTTTGAGCCATCATTATAGGTTGATTATTTCCTTCCCATCAACCTCAGCTGCACTCGCGTTTAGTCATAATTAGCAAATGTTAGCATGCTAACATGTTTTGTAAACATTATGCCTGCTGAACGTCAGCATTTTAGCATGCTGATGTTAGCATTTGGCTCAAAGCGCCGCTGTGCAGCCTCATCTTGTCTTTAAATGGTTCACTCAGAACAACAACATCTAAAAGTCTGAGCTGACAATATTCATGGGGAGTCTTGAATTACAGGGACGTATTTGAATCCCTCTCTGGATTCACTTGTTTTTGTTCTCAGGAAGAAATGACAAAGTGTGCACTCCTACAGTCAAGTCGGAGATGACGTTCTGATTTCAGTCAGTTGTGGTGATGTTAGAACTGTTGTTGAAGTGACTTTATAAAGTGTAGTTATGTTCATTTATAAGCAGAGTTTGTCAAAATGTAATCACTCTGAAAAAATATTTACTATTTTTAATTACTGAAGTAAATTGCTTGTTCAGTCATGTGTCATTACCCAACGCTGCTCGTAAATGATTTAATTTCGTTTTTTAGTACAAACATCTCCCCTGACATGAAAAATGACTTCAATTCAGTCGATTGCAATTCATCTTAATCTGCAATATTTGCCCATAGCTAACAGACAAGAGGATTTCTCTTGATGATGGCAACCCAAGGCCCACCAAGGACGCCGCTCTCCACCACAAGACGACCACAACAGCCAACTGCCTGAAGCAGATCGACATGCTCAAGGCCCCAGAAGTCCCACACAGAAGATCCTCTGTGGATGCTTGCCAGCCTCAACGCCTCCCTTCCCCGTCGCCATCCAGACACTCACAGCCCATGGCTTTACCTGTTCCCAATCAGAGTGGCTGTAAGACCATCAGCAGGAGACCTGCGCTGGGTGGGGAGGGTATTATGCCGTCTAATCTGCTGAATGAACTTAACTCGGTGTTGAGCAAGACCGGTCGCATTGCCAAGAGCAATGATGGGTAAGAGGAGAAGTCAGGAGGAAGAGAGGTACCTTGAACAGGAGGACAAACACTGCAGGGCTGAGCAGAGACAGACAGCTGTGGGGACTGACTGAGAAAGACCACACAATGCAGATGGAACCAAAGTGAGTTGCTTTCATGAGGGGATCACAGCCCGACGACTGCTTTTGAACCTGCATGTACGTATAAAGGAATGCCGACACACAAGGGGATGTGGAAAACAGGTGCAAGGAGACACTGGAGGTCATGCAGACCTCAGCTGGACACGGCGCTGACCCAAGCACTACAGAACGTGATTTATATGCCGCTCTTCCAAACCCAGAGTTACAAAAATATGTTCAGCTGTCAAACCCTCAGAAGTTTCCAGAAGTGCTTGCGTCATGCGTTTAAGTTTCCAGGTACTTTTGAAAGGCTGTTTAGACGACACCTGGAAAGTATTGGGATCATTTTAAGCCTCATATGGTGAAGTTAATCTTTAGCTAGGCATCCCTTATATTATGAATTATTAGTGGCGGGGTCCGCCATTTCACAGAATTCAACATAGACAAATTCAGAATAGAAGATCAGGTTTTTGCTATTAACTGTGGCTAAAAGATGTTTTCATACACATGAGATGCAATATATTTATAGTATATATTTTTATATACTTTTTTTAAACAGTTATCCACCATTATTTTTTTAACTGTAACCGTTAGCTGTTTAGCTTATTTTCATCTTTTTAAGAATATAATTCTGTGGTGCACCACTTTAAACTTTGCACTGGCTGCCACCAAATGTCTTTTTAATGTACAGGATAAATATATGAATAAACGATGCAAAAGCTTTAACAACACTATTAAGAGTTTAATCTTCAATGAGCAAAAACAAAATAGTATATGCTAGACATTAACCAGAATTAGCTAAAAATGTTGCACATTAGCTTGCTTTTGCTGTTCATTTGCAGACGACTCACAAAGTTCTGTGAGACTTTAGATTTCAAAATGAACTGCGAGTTATCACAACAGACCCCCAGAAAGGGCCTTAAAAGATGAAGATTTCTACTTTGAAAGCAGTTTAGCACAAACTGCATTTAAGTGAATAAATTAGATGTAATGTGCCATTAAGACTCGTGGGCACGCATGCTTCAATGCTTAGTTTTGACTTTCACTTTAAACACCATCCATCCATCCATCCATTTTCTATACCCGATTATCCCTTTCGGGGTTGCGGGGGGGGACTGGAGCCTACCCAGCTGTCATCGGGTGAGAGGCGGGGTACACCCTGAACCGTTCGCCAGTCGATTGCAGGGCAACATACATATGTGGGAGGAAGCCAGAGTGCCCGGAGAGAACCCACGCAAGCACACAGAAAGGCCCTGCATAACCAGGGATCGAACCGGCAACCTTCTTGCTGTGAGGCACGCGCGCTACCTGCTGCGTCACCGTGCCGCCCACTTTCAACACAAAACTGATAATTTGCAGAATAATTCGAAGCGTCTCCCGAGCAGTGCGAATGAAAAATGTGTATTTTTGCCGCGCACTCCGGCTAAAAATGACCTTTAATGTGTTTCCACAGGTATGCAGATGGTGGGAACAGTCGAGACGGTCGATGTGTGGAGTGTGTAACAGAAACACAGAAATTCAGTTTTATACTTTTAATAGCGAAGAAACTACAGACACAGACAAACCCATCAGATAATTACCGTTGGGTGAAAATAAAATAATGCATGAAGCGCAGCCATTAACATAATATGAGAATTAAAGCAACCTTATATGGTGATAGAAATGTGGTAAACCAAAAAGTGATAAACATCAGTGTTATTTAATGATAATTACCGTTATTGCTTCCAGGTTTATTATGCATCGTGATTGGATTTTCTCTCTTCATTCGCTAAGAGCTCTTTTTCTGTCTTTTATTTCTATTTTAATATTGCATCTGCTCTCTGCAGGTTTATATAATGCAGTCTTTTGGGCTTTTTGCACCGGGTAAATCTGCACAGGGATTTTATATCTCATTGGATAGATATCCTTCTGCACACTCGGTTGTGTTCTATGAACATATCTGCAAGATTCAAGAGCTCGAGCAGCTCGAGCCCAGTTGTGGATTTCAACATGAAGATCTTCCATCTTTGGTTTATTCATATATAATTATATCATCATTTTATTCATAGATTCCATCAAATTCTGCTTTTTCTCAAGTGAAATGTTAGAATAAACTCCCCGTCTCAAGTCACACGTGCTTGCTGAATAATGTATAGCGGTCGGAAAATGCACACGTCGGCAATTGTCACACAGGTTCTCTCCATGAAAAATTCATATTAACATTTTATTTTCATTATGCCTCATACACCAGCTGCTTGTCCTTTGTTTCATGTCCTTATATTCTAATCATAAAGCTACTACATTTGTGGTCTGAGCATTTCTTATTAGGGCTTTACCTACCTGTGCAAATATGTGTGTTCTTCCCTCGCCTGTGTTAGCTTTATTACGACTAGAAACGAATACATTCCTACTTAATTGGCCTGTTGAGAGTTGTTTTCATTCCAAGCAGCCTTTCTGTAACTTCTTTGTTCTGATGTGTGATAATATACTTTGTATATATTGTTAAGCATTAAAAGCCTGTTTCATTTTAAGTCATGTTACAACTCACTTGAGAGCAGTGAAGATAATAATCCCTTTAAAATCCTGCACAAAGCTGTCGTTTCACGTCTCCTGGATGTACCTGCACTGACGCCGTCTCCATCATCTGCGTCCTTCCTTGGACTGTCATCTGTATGTACATTTACCTCTGCTGTCCTCCGCGTCTGTGTAACCCAGCATTTTTGCCATCCCTCCGAGGCCTATAGTGTTCGAAGGTCACCATATGGTGGAAGAGAGGTCAGTGAAAAGCTCTGCAAAGTCATTATATGTGCCGACTTTGAACACATCACTTTGTCGAGCAAGCAGCAGCTTGCGCGGTGGAAAATAACTAAGTTCATTTACTCAAGTGCGTTTTATGCTTTCCTTTGACTTCACTACACATCAGAGTACTGTACTTTTTACTCCACCTTGACACGAAGAGTTGCTTTGTACAGAACATTAATATATATATATATATATATATATAGCAAGCGTGTGAGGTACAAAACATTGTTGAAGGTTAAACCAGTGCTCTCTAACCTCAGAAAAGTATTGTCTAGTTATTTTAGAGTTTTCCTTCTGTCCTACTCCATCATCTTATGAGCCCTCAGATTTAGCTTGTGGCCCTTTGGAGGGGTCTGACCCCTGGGTTGGGAACCACTGGACTAACATACCAAACATTATGTAAAATACTTCAAACCAGTTTCACCTTAACCAACGTAAACAGTGAAATGCTTCACACAGTAGCTCAGTATTGTCAATCGAATCATGTTGCAGATAACAATAACAAGAACAAGTCTTTTTTCTTTTGATATTTGAAGTACCTGAGCGTCCACTGCACCCATTGGCCACTTCATTAGGTACACCTGTGCAATCCCATGCTTTGCATTACAGTAAATTTCAAATGACTCAACACTATGAACCTCATAAAAGTAGATTTTATGCCATAGTTGTGTTGAACTGCAGTAGATTGTACTGTGCAGGTGTACCTCCTTAATGTGGTCACCAGGGATTAGATTAACTCACCACTAGTAACCAAAGTTCTTACATGTTAATGCATTTGCTTTAGTCATAATCCACTAATATAATATACATGACAATAACTCTGAAAAAAGGCCATTTTGAAGAATTAGCACTTACTTTTTGTACCTAATGAGCCATACTAAAAATCATGCTACTGTGTTTGAGAAATGTGTTTGAGTAAACACACATACACACACGCACACACACACACACACACATATATATATACTGTATTTATATATATATATCATCTGCATTAGTTTATATGACCACAATACTGTGAATACATTCAATGCAGACTTGTTGAAGAGACCGCTAATTGATCTGCTAATAAAGGGATGAATGTCTGTAATTTTGCTAAAAAAAAAAAAAAAAAAAAATCCATTCGGAGCAGCAGGTATTTGAACAGAAATATAAAAGCTGCATGGAGCTAAACACTCAGGTACAGTGCGGTCCTTCACATTATGATGATAATACTGATGTACTCGTCTGAAGGTTCCTTCCGCCGCTGGCTCGCTGTGTGCTCTGAGTCATACAGTACATGCGTGCAGAGGTGTACAGTAGCAGGAGTACCTGAGCTGTGTGCAGCGTTCACACAGACGGTGATGACAGCGAGAGGGAGGGGAGGGGGATTAGAGAGGAAAGGAGTGAGCCGATGTGCTCGAGAAAGAGAGAGAAAATGACAAGTTATTTCAAAAGAACAGACATGAGCCCTCTGATTCGACGTGAGATGCTTCTCAATTAAACCCGGAACCTGTGGCTTTTAAAAACAAGACATGTTGGACTTAATCCGATGCAGTTTTGAAATGTGGAGGTTATTGATCAGCCCTTAGCCTTGTGGAAGTGTCCACTGAGGCTGTGATCCGATCTCCCCCTGTCTCCCCCCATCTTTGGTGTTGGCTGCCTTTGTCTCCATCTGTGAATAATATAAACGTCAAGGGCAGAAATGAAAGAGGGTGGATGAGTGACAGGTCTCAACATGGCACTAATTCCACTTTAGACATCTATATTTCAGTCTGCTGAGAAGCCCTTAGTTTGTGAAACAAGTGTGCAATTAAAACCTCTATCCTTTTAAGCCGTATGCCTTATCTGATTAGTCATTTTTAGAGATAGAGAGAAACGATTGCTACGATAGCATATTGACTTAAAACACACCAGATGTCCGTGAGGATAGCACACCAAACTGAAGTAATCTTCTTTGCTTTATCCCAGGCCACTGTAAATCAGAGAGACGGTACTGTTAACTCTGACATACTGCAGCTGTATAACATGCACGTCGAGCCATGGCCCCGGTGATTTACATTTCCAGAAAGGGTAAGCCTTATATTAATGGAGCCGTCCATTTTAACAGCTATAAATAGCTCACTGCATGAAGTTGTCCCACTGCTGGCTGCTGTTTTACGCTGATCCACACATTCTGCCCTCTAATCTCAATTCTATTAATGTCTGGGGTGATATTTACGACACATGGACCCTTTTAGCCTGACACGGCTGTAAAGTATATGTTCAAACCAGCCAAGCTTTATCTAATTAAAAGCCTCTGCAATTGCAATTCAACTGGGATTGAGTCTTTAAAACCTCAATCAGTTTTTTTTTCTCCCCTCGGTTGAGGGAGGGAGCGAGTCGCCACAGAGCTAATAAAGAAGGGAATGTTAAACATTCCAATTAAACATTGTGGGAGAATAAGGCTGTAGATCATTTTCATATTTTTACATTATTGCGATTGTAGGAATGGTGCCAGATGGACGAGGTCACCCTGGTGATAACGCTGCATTTGTTTGGGTGGTAATCTCACTGTCCTTCCACTGAAGCTTGTTCCCGTTCCCCAGTTGGTTGTTTGCATTTGGCACTCCTTTTTTGTGCTGCAAATTGCAGATGGAGGGCAGGAAGTGATTTTCTGCATAGGAAGCAGGATAAGACACTCAAATGACTTTGTTTTGCATTGTTTACTGTTTGAATCCATCAAACCGAGAAACCACAAGGAGCTTTTATCGAGTACCAAATGTTTAGTGTCACGTGACTTCAAACAACCTGTTGTCCCGCAGTGTAGCCCAACACTGACAGTTCAGTTGGAGATTTAGCTGTATTATGCTAGTAGCCGCTAATGTAGCCTTAAGCTGCTAGCCTGAAGCAGAGACGAGGAGCGGGCTGCGGAGGTCTGGTAAGCTCACTTTTTTCACTCCACATTTGATTGATTGATTTGCAAACTTGTCTTCAGCTCCAGCTAACTCTGACTCTTGTGACATCACTTGAGGCAACTTAACACGTTTCATGTAGCCCCCTCTTGAGACACAAAACTTTGCAGAAACTTTTTTTCACATTTGCAGGAGCTTCCCCTTTTAATTAAGAGTTGGGGTTTCTGGTGTCATCACTCCTTTTCAGGTGACCAATCATATTTTAGATGGGGTGGGACTTGTCACCACGGTAACCAAGAACCAATAACAGAGACAGAAAAGAAACAAAAAATTATGCTGAGAGTTCTCAACCACATTTTGCTGTTCATGGTCGCGTTAGCTTCTCTGTCCTCCTGAAATGAAGTTTTACTCAAGTTTGTGACAATTGGAATAAAAAAGTAGAAATGCGATAATTTCCACCTGCTTTGTCTGCAGTTGTTTTTTTTTTTGTTTGTTTGTTTTTTGCAATGTTTGTGTCGGTTTTTGCTGTAGCTGCCACATGTCCCCACTCTTAATCCCCCCGCCAATGCTCTGACTTGCCTGATTGTTTTTCTGTCACCACCAGACCTATTTGAATGTCTGAAAAATCCCAATGAATCAAGATGTGAAATGTGTCTGGAGCCAGACTACCAATTTCAAGCATGAAGCATGCAAGATAAGTTTACTCATCACGGGGGAGGACTGCGCAGCCTGTGAAAGCTGATGTATAAAATCATCTGCGGCTCTGGAGGGAAACTCCGGGAAAATTAGCCTTGTGGTGTCATCAGGGTTATCTTGGCTTGGGAGACTTGAACATTGAATTTTGAACATAAAGACCGTGTTACAAACTGTTGGCGTAGAGTTTGAAAGATGTGGGCGTTTGTTAAGCAGGAACAGTTCAATGAAGTTGCGTCCTGGGGAATTTCAGATCCAGTCTTTTTGGAGCTTGGCTGTTGCGCTTTTTCGACATGCAATAATAAATCTCTGGAGCAACCCTTTAAAATTAAAAATAAATCCTGAGGTTTCATCTCTGCACATAGAAATGCTGCCTCTTCACTGTGAACATGGTGCACTGCAGTGGAGGAGTTTCTAATATTGATGCAACCACAGCTGGTGGATTCAAACAACCAGAGGCTGGCAAGCTGTGTATGAGGGTCTTTGGGACTTGGTGAGGCTTCACTTTCAGAAACAGAGCAGGTCTGAGACAACCAGAACAAGAGGGAAGGAGCTGTGAGTTGATCAGGGTGGACCTGCGAGCCCTGCGGTCATTTCCATTTAGTAATCCACTCCAGAGGTGGAATGAGAAGCGAGGCCGAGCCGACCTCTGCATACCGCCGTCCAATGGGATACCTTACTTCACTAGTGAGGGAGCGAGTCAAAGAATGGGCCGGCGTAAGCAACAGAAGAGGAACAAGGTGGAGGGAAATAAGGGAGAAAAATGTGACTAATAGAAATGGCAAGAATGCATACCTGAGCATTTAACATAGCAAAAAAGAAAGGGTATTAGCCAGAGAGGGATAATGCCAGATGATCTCCTGACCCCTGCATCCAGAGTCCATGTATTGGCTTTCTGTTCGTGTGTGGGACCTTGACCACCCTATTAAAGCAGGCAGCCAGCTCCCTGGAGTGACCAGCAGCACACCACATAAGACAGTCAGCAATTTGTTGTGCACCATCATGCCCCCCAGCTCTCCAAACCACACCATCCCAAGGACACAAATATAGATTGGACACCATTGATTTGAATTGGGCAGACAAGCATAATTTGTTGCCTCATTCTGAGTCCATTATTTATTTATCCCCTTCTAATCTAGAATCCAGTCCATCCACAGTAACCTTCATCCCAAGATTGTTTGGTCTTTTAGGCGGGGGGGTTGGAGGGGGGGTGCAGAAGTGGCAAACTAGAAGAGATTTAAACATTTGCTTGTTAAAGATGCATAGAGTTTCTATAGAGTGGCGGAGTAGCTGTCCTTTGAAGTTTAGGTGTCCTTGGCTGGTGTTTGGTCCACTTAATATCTGACATACTGTCTATATACACACTCCAAGCCAGCAGTCAAAGAGTTCTGATATCTCATCATTATTGCATAAGACTAATTTGGTGGTATTAGCGAGTCAATATGAACACTGGCCCTGATTATTTGGCTTATTCAGAAAATCATTGCAACAGCAAAGCATCAGTAACAAACAGTCTATACAGAGATTGTATGCGTTCACTTTCTTTTGTAATCTTCTCAGTAGCTTTTCAGTCTTTGATGTGTCAAATTGTCAGGACAGGCACATGAATGCACAATAGGTAATTACATATGTAGCGTCGGAGTAAGTGAATTTCTTGGGTTACTGACTTAAAGTGAGTCTTTTGACAGACTAATGACAAACAGACTTATGAGACAGGCATTGCTGCGAAAGTGACATAAATGACAATGTTCCCTGACTTTAAGACCTTCCTCTACTTGAGCTACTGTTACACAACATTTTCGCATTCACCATGTTTCCTTAAATGACAGCTGTGGCCACAGCAGCCACTTCTCAGAAATGGTTGCATCGTCTTATTTTTTTAAGAGTGCCGCCCTGTAACTTTTCAGAAATGACATATGTTTTCTCAGAAATGAGAAGTTGAACTCACATGAAATAGGTTTTTTGGTGGTTTTACTGCTACATCCTTACTTGATCTGGTATGACCAGTAGCTTGTGTTAGCTAATGTTAGCGAACTTTGGGTATATATTGCAGTTTAGCTTAGATTATTGACACTTAATGACTCATCTGCTGTGGTGTTAGCGTTTATTTATTTTAGCATTCTCTATTTCCCCACTGTTTAATGGCTATTGAGGGAAAGTTACATACTCCCAATGTTGTTTTAAATGTAATTATGTCCTTTAAATGATCTGAAATGTAGGTTTTTATTTGTAAAAGGAGAAAGGAAAGAGAAGATCCATGTTAAAATTTGTGTAGTGTATGTGCTCCTATCAGTCTGTTCATCTTACATAAAAGCATAAAAACCACCCAAGAGCAGATTTATTACTTAGGCACATTGTGCTTGCTTTATTTTTAGTGTTCCGTCTTCAAGCTCGTGGCCTGCGTGACTCAATTTACATTTCATTCAATGCAAGCTTGTTCTTTTTGGCTGTCGGAGGCCACTGGATCATTTAAACGCCGTTTTTTAATTTCAAACTGTATTCAGCTTTGTTTAACCCTTTGAACTTCACCATTTTCAGCACTTCTTTGTTCACAGTGTAGCTCGCCTCAAAGCTTTTTTTCAGCACAACGTGACGGAGAGTCTGAAGGTGCAATTAGCCAGAGGAAGAAACAATCATACAATCCCATCTTATAATTGATATTAAGCTCCTCTACATGCAAATGATTGAAAAAGATCCAATCTTGACACTTTATTTGATAAGGCTGTGAACTCTATCATAACACATATCACATAACACGCAAGCACACACAGACACACACACACACACACACACACAGACACACACACACACACACACACACACATCTCTCTGCATCTTCCCCGAGCTAGGCTGGCCGTTTTTCCTGATGGCGAGATAATGACCGTCATTGGTTTGTGAGATTTCTGATTAGCAGAAGAACAACAGTGACTGCTAATTAGCACCTGAAAGACGAAGCTGCTCTGATAGAAACCGCTTTCAGCCTCTTTCAGCCCCACAGTGCTGCAAAATAGTGTGTGTGTGCGCGCAACTTATTTTATGTGCATGTGGTCGACAAGAGGATATAAAAGAGATCCAGATAGACCAAGTGTGAGGGGCAAGTGCCCTAGTGAGACGTAGTTAGACGAGGAAAGAGACAGAAGGGACGGATGAAAGGAAAGGTAGTGATGATAGAGTCGTTCCAGCTCACACACATCAACTGTTCTTCTTCTCTTTTTCAACCCACCACAGACTCATTTGGCAGAAAGACACCTTCCTTGACTCGTCCGACCTGAGAACATCTGTATTACAGATCTTGGGCAAAAGTAAGAGAGAAAGCCTGTTGGATTTCACAACGGCACCATTGTTAGAAAACACAGCGCTGCAGAAGAGAAATCCACACAGAGTGATATTTTCACTGTTGCTAGGAGATGCAAAGAGTTGCTAAAAGGGGAATGACTTTCTCAGGCGAAAAAGGTAGTGACAGAACTACCTTTTCAGACTCAGACTTTCGAGAACAGTTGTAAACATTATTAAATCACCGCCATTTGCACTGCATCGTCTCATCGTCTGGACTGTGGAGCTCTGAATGCACGTTTCCAGGCTGCACTAAATCTTTACACTCACCAGATTTGTTAGCTTTGATATGTCCCTGTTGCTTTGACTGGGGTCAATCTCTGGCCTCCAGCAAAATGGGTCCCAATGAATATTTGATTCAGCTTGATTACCTATTGGTTTGGTTCAATATGGCATGCATAATGAAGCACAACGCGGCCGCATCAAAAATGCAGCTCTCGGCAGCTCTCGGCTTGACGTGCACCTGCAGACGGACCTTCAGTTCTTCTCCTTCAGCAGCCACAGGACGGACTCCCTCCCTTTTCATCTTTGCTCTCGCTGCTGGAAGCTCGATTCCACCTCTTTAATTGATCTTCCGTTTTCCTAACCAAGTTAAAGAGCGCGTATCTGATGGAGATGCCTCGGAGGGAATTGGATTAGACAGTGGAAAATGGTTAAAGACAGAGCGGTCGTCCAACATGTGTCCACGTTACCAGACCTCCAAGTTGATCCCACCGTGCTGTTGTGTGTGTTTTATTGTGCTGGCTCTAGACCATCCTTAAAGCCACACTGTGTTACATTTTGGAAGGAGAAGAACTGAAATCACTGAAACACTCCATTTCTCATTCAATACACTTTGAGGTTTGGCTGCTACAACCTTATTTGGTTTGTTATGACCAGTAGCTTATGGCTAATCTTAGATATAGAATACACTGCTGTGTAGGAGACGTTACCGAGTTGGTTTGGTGGCTTTATGGCACCTCTGCAGTTTAACAAGTTACAGACAAGCATGATGGCGTCTTTAAAGCAACTGATTTAAGAGAATCTGAGGAAATGACGGCTAGTTCAGTGCACCATTATTCTGTAGCTCCCACAGCCTTTAAACTAAAGAAATGTCTCCACCCTGAGCAGTTCCACCAAAGTTGAAATCGATTCTCTTAGAGGCCTGATTATTTGAATAATTCCTTTATTCACAAGAAACAAGAACTACTCAAATAATCGTAACTTTGTGTTGAAGAATTTTTCCTCCTATCTCCTCATTGCGGCCCCTCGTCTGGCATCCACTGCTTTATGGCACCCTAAACAAGCAGAGGCAAAGCCGGAGCGTTGTTCGTCTTTCTTTCCTCGCCGCGGTTTATTGAAACTAACTCCTCCTGTCGTCTGATTTTACCTTTTCTGTTCCTTCAAAAGTCACATTTTTTTTGAAGCATGAAAGTTCGCCAGTGTTTTTCTTATAGCTCCCAACTCCAATCGAAGGCTTCCTTCCAGCCGTCCTTGGATTAATCCATTTTCTCTCCCCCTCTCTAACGAGCCTCTTTTCTGCTTAATTAACATTAGTCGGGGCTTGTTTGTGCAGGCATGCTATTCAGGTCATGAATAAACTAGGGACTGGAACTGGTTTCTTTTGCATTCTGAGAACTGTTTAGTTCCTCCATATTCATCCTGGCTTATCGGGCGCATTGTATGCATGCGTGTGCAGATTTGTGTGTGTACGTGTGTGTGTGTGCATGTGGTTTCCTAATGAATAGTGGAATGCTAATGGTGGTAAAACAGTGATTTCTCCAGCTGATTGGGTGTAATGGATGGTACTCAGAGCTCCTTCATAATTGATGAGGATGTCTCGTGGATGTCCCACTGCTGTTGTGCGTTGACGGCGGTGGTGTGTGCATGTGTACGTGTCTGCGGAAGCGTGCTGCTTTAGGGTGGGGCCCGAGACTCCGGAGAAGTCTGTTCTTGTTATTTCTGCAGTAGCTCCTGTCAATTCTTATTAACAGAAGCACGCTCCGCCGTCTCCATAATGTATTACTGCGTATTGTGGGCAAGAATGGTGTCAGATTCCCTTATCAAACCGAAAGAAAACAGAGCCATAATCTAATTGTTTGCAAAAGAAGAATGGGATGATTAAATCTCGTTGTTTTTCATTTCTCTCAGAGCAACAGAAAGAGGCGAGAAAGAGGGAATGGGGAGCCATCACGCTGCAGGAATATATATAAAAATGTTCGTCTTTTCCTTCTAAGTTTGTCAGGGATTGCAAGTGAAGTGTCTGACGATGGGGTAAACAAAAACATAGATAGATCGACAGCTCACACAGCAGCAGCATCTGATGAAATAGTCTAAACTGCATGAAGACAGACAGCCAAGGACATTTGGCTGCCGCATGCTGCCTGTACAGTACGAATTCTTTATCTTAATGAGAGATGGTGTTTACAGGTCTCTGCTTACGACACCGCTAGCAAGATATTTCATTTATATTGCGAGCCAACACGGTGACAAAAGGGGGCAAAAGGAGGGAAATGACAAAAAGCCATTGCTGCTTGTTTTTAGTGTTTTGAGATGAGACGGCGAGGAGCTGACCACAGGGTTTTGTTCTGCAGAGACCACGTGTTGATCCTCTGTGCACTTGTACTGTACGCCTTTGTGTGCTCATCTGAATGTGTGTGTGTGTGTGTGTGTGTGTGTGAACAAAACAACAATTGTGACATCTCCGCTGCAGCACACCTGTGAGGTCCTGGGGAGCCAGCGCGCAAACCTGCAGATTACCTCGGGGCCCCGCGGGGTCTCCCATCACTCCTACACAAACTCCCGTGGTTAAACACATCTTACTCACTCGCTCTTCCTTTCTCTCCTCGCTTTCTGTCCTGTTGTTATGCTTTCATTTTGCATCATCTGGCTCCCCCGGCGCCTTCGCCGCTACCACATTTTTCACTTGTCCTCCTCTGTTCTCGCTCCATCTTTTCTGTACTTCTCTCTGTTTCCCCTCTCGCTGTTTCCCAGGCATCGTGCCAACCTGATGCTTCACTCCAACTCTTGCCATCCAAGGCAAGCTTTGACACAAGGAATGCAGACAAACAGGTAAAAAGGCAGATTTAAAAGGACGGATATTGGTTGAAAATGGGAAGAAATAGCCACAAAGGTCCACTGAAAGAGACCAAAAAAGCAAGTGTACAAGAGAAAAATCATACAATACAGTTGTTTATATGAACATGTACAGATACAAGGAAACAAGATGAGATGTTAGGGAACATCTGGCAACTTTAAAAGAGTTTATATTTTTTAGCCTAATCTTTGGATTGGTTGGAGTCTCTTGTGGTTTTCTCTGGGTGCTCCAGCTTCCCACTGTCTGAAAACATGCAGGTTGAGTGTGAATGCGTGTCCGTCTCTGTGTGTCCGCCCTGTGACTGACCTGTCTGGGGTGTAAGCAGCTTCTTGCCCAGCTGGGATCGGCTCCTGCCCCCCTTGACCCTCCAGAGGATAAGCAGGTATGTGGATTGACACTGCTGTTCCACAGGCTGCTGTTCATTTTTGTTATGGAGTGCAGTGAAGAGGTGATACAGCCGAACTCAAAACCAGGAGAAAGACAAATCAGAGGGACAGTCCCCTTTATTTGTCACACACTACATAGAACATGCTACACACACCGTGCGTTGGTGAAATTCTTCCTCTGCTTTTGACCCATCCTGGTAGTCCTTCCTCCGCGGCAGACCAGGAGCGGTGGGCTGCCATCCGACCGGCGCCCGGGGACCCAGTTTTCTTTGTCGTCACCATTGATCAGGTGGTGATCTTCATGCATGTGTTTAGAGGGGGGTTTCATTTTATGGAGGATCCCCCAGGTGAACCCAGGGAGAACATGCAAACTCCACACAGAAAGGCCCCTTTCCGCAAGATAAGGGGCAGCAGGCACGGAAGGCATGGTGGAGGACACGCCCTCAGCGCCCCAGGTGGGAATCGAACCCGGGACTTTCTAGCTGTGAGGCAACAGTGTTGCCACTGTTCCACCACAAACATGTTTAAAAATACTTTCATCCTCCACTTCAGCATCATTATAGTTTACATTTCCGTGAAGAGAAAGCGAGGAGCCCTCAGTTGACTTCAGTGTGCGGTGTGATTGTTCAAGTGTGTGAAGAAAAAGCTGCACAAGAGAAGGCAGAGTAGAGTTGCAGAAGCAGTTAACTTGTTCATTTTACAGTATGAGAGAACAAAAAGCTCTTAGAGCAAATATCAGTGGAGTAAAGGAACAAAGGCACATCTTTAAGAGCATAAGGGGGGCCTTTGTTTCTTTTCACTCAAGTTGTGGTCTGTAATTACGCCGTTATACTTGTCGAATAAAAATTATGGCTTGCTAGCAGCTCACATTGTTGAGACAATCGGTGGGTCAAAGGTAGCTTTTTATTTATTAATTCTTGGCTTTTTAGAACTTTGGCGAAAGCTGCACAGCCGAGGGAGACCAGCAATTAAGAAACCACTGTGTAATGGCTGATTCGTCATAAACACAGCAAAGAAGTTAAGAGGGTAAAAGCCTGGATAAGAAAAAGGAAAGTCAACTGTGCAGCTGCAGCAGGGGAAAACCGGTTAAACAAAGAAATGAGCGAACTCGCGCTGAAGGAAGGCGACGTTTTGTTTCACTCCCCTCACTTCTGGATATGAGGGGAAAAATCGATTTAGAAAAACTTGTGGGAAATTCAATAGTGTGTTTATTGCAGCCAGCGTATGCATTGGCAGCAGTTTTTATCAGCATGCAAGCTGGACATCGAATAATGTAATTCTGTTATTGATGACCGAGATGAAGCGGACCCCTGCCAGTATTATGAAAAAAGTAATGAAATATAAACAGGATAGTGTTGCCGAGGCTACAGGCACGCCAAAAACTTGATCTTATAAAAGGAGAAAAGGAAATAAAATCAGACTTTGGCCTTTTCCTCCATCTTCTTCACTGAAAATCTGCTGTACTGTAAAAGATCCTCTAAGTGTAATTGGCCTGAGTTTCATAAGACGAAGCGGATCCGCGAGGATTTGCTGGCAAAAGTGGCAAAAGGGAGGTAGAAATGGAGGAGAAAGTCAGGAAGAAGTGATAAGATCAGAAAAAGTTTGAGCAATGATATGAAATTGGAGTTGGAATAGCAAATAAAGCATCATTTGACTTTTTCTGACAACACTGCCGTTATGGCTCCTGACTTCCAGACAGATATCAAATTTGTTCCCGAATGGTGAAATGCTTTCATGATCCACTACCTCTCCTCAAATTGAATCTGGTCTGCTCCTTCCTCTGCTGATAATAAGGGGTGGGGGGGGTGGGGGGTGTCTCCGGTTTTAAATTATAGAGATGAAAACGTACACATTTACATCTGGGACGCACATTTGGACGCGCAGACCAAACACGTGTTACATGAAACACTCGCTGGTATCTGTGGAGAATAGCTGCTTCCATATAATCAGCTGGAATGGAGAGCGAACACCTCCTTCAACATTCAGCATCACGCCGCTTCTCTTACATTGTAATGAGTATCGTAGGGACTCATTTACAAAAGCACTTTCACACAAACTTATGCTTACCATCAAATTCAAATCAGAATTGCGACGTATAAAAAATTGATCCCAATGCCAGAATCCTTAGTTTACATTTTCTCTGATAAATAAAAGAAACTGACATAAATTACCATTTTTATCCAAGATACAAATAATGACATGGTAGATATTCTTTTAAGGGAATCCCCTTGATCATCACTGAAAACAGCATGTTTATCTTAGAACAAGTGCTTGGAAACAAATACCTCGCCTGATGTAATTGAGCTTATTTGCCACATTTCTTATGTTAAGTTAAAAAGGGTCTTGCAGAGTTCAGATGTCTAAACTAACATGCGAATGATTAACAAGCACTTTATTGCACCATAAGTCCATGCATGTGACTCCAAAGCAGGCCAGAAACAAGCTGTGTTGCTGTGTGTGTGTTGTACGTTATTATGTGGCCAAGTCTGAGTGTTGCACTGGATGCAGCGAGAGTCCTGGCCTGCTTCCTTGTCTGCACACTGTGTGGCTGTATCTTGTTTGCTGTACAGTACTGCTGTGGGTGATCATGTGGAACCCAGACTGGAGCGCTGGCCATGTTGTGTGTGCTGTCATCTCAGATGTGCACAGAACATTGAGGAGTCACAGATCACTACCCCTCAGGGAGATGGGAGTTTGTGTGTGTTTGAGAGAGCAGGGAGTGTGTGTGTGTGTGTGTGTGTGTGTGTGTGTTTGAGACTGGTTATTTTACTTCTCACGTTCGTCTCACCTTCCTCTTTCAGTCTCGCTGTCAACAGACTGGTTTGGCACCATTACCTGACCAACTCAAGCCACGCGTGTTTCACCTGAGCGGCTAAAGTCACATGAGCACATTACCTGACTCTGGGTATGCTATGCTACGCTATGCTGTGCACCCTCTGTGCCTTGTGGGATTTATGGCTCCCAAAGCTCCAACTTCCTCAGCTTTTTAAGCCAGTGAAGAGCTTTAAAGCTGCACTGACCAATATTTTTATGTAAACTCTACATCAAATAATTAAGTGTTTTGTAAAAGGTGTTGCTCAAAGTGACAGAGAACTGTCACCTGTCTGCAGCTCCCCTCAGCTTTACGCAGGGTTTTAGCCTCCTTTAGCTCAGTATTTTTGGTTTTCTGCCTCACCTCTAGCCACCAGGGAGCTCTAGTTAAACCCACAAATGCTACCTGCCCAGCACCAAACAGCGAAAGTTCACGACTACCCGATGAACACAGTGAAGCGTTCAGCAGCGAAGAGTTAATGTTGGCCTTCATCAAATAGCCAGAAGCATGACTCCAAATGAATGCTAATGCTGGTCCTTGCTGGATGTGTATAAAAGCAGCTGTTTGCTTACATTGAAAGGTCATAATTTGCTAATGTTATTGTATGTTCTCAGGATGTTCAGCTGCCCCCATGTGGCCAATAAATCAATGAATGAATCATTTAGTCCTATGAGGAAAGCTAAACCTCTTGATTAGAGTCCTTGACTGAAGTATAAACCAATTTGTGATTATATGACCCACAGGAATTTGATCTCGAAGCCAAAGGTAGACATGATTTACACTTACCATGTTTGCATATTCTGTCTGCATGGATTTTCTTTTATGTCCATTCATGCACTTTACAATCTGAAAGTGACCGGTTAAGACTCAGTGAAGGTTTCTTTACCATCACAATCTATATTAAAAGCTCTTGCTGTACAGGCTTGGGTCTTGCTCTGGGTCAGATTGTTTCAGGTTACATTGCGGCCTTCAACAGGTCAGACGAGCGTGAGCAGGAACAGCAAAGCCGGTGTCATGTACAGCTCAGTGATGCGTTCAGGGTGTACCTTTACCTGATGGTGATCTCTGCTTTCTGGCTGAGAATTTGATCAGTGGGAGCATAAAGAAACGTTGAGCTTTTTAGTATTAACAAGTCATGAGCAAACACAGCGCGTCGTGTATTACATACAATATCTGAAGCGGTGGCATGAAAAGGATTTTCCATCTGCCTCCGACTGCCCATCAGTATGTCTCGCACACAAACAGAAACACGCCCGCCGACAATAAAGACCAGGCAGTGATGGGTTTTACATCACTGCGAACACGAGATATGACTAATCACGATTATACGCGAGTAGTCTATTCCAGGCCGAGCGAGCCTATCACTGCATAATCAGGGGAGAAGGGAAGAGCGAGAGAAACTCCTGTCACCAGATATTCGGGTGGAACCTAATATTTGCATAACTGTGTGTCAGATAAGGGGGGAACCATTATAGCGTGGCACAGCCATAACCAGGGGGCATGCAGAGAGCAAGGCACTATGGGGGCTGATTGGGGTTGGGGTGCGCGGTGATCCCATTAAAGATGGAGAGGAGATGTGGAGGATTGAGAAGTTGCAGTGGGGAGAGCGTGTTCGACTTTTCATGCAGAAACATTGAAAGTGTTTCTACTGTATCTGGCTTTGTGTCGAGTGAATAACGAGCAGTTTGCGACATCAGTTGTGTCCCGCGTGGTGGAAAACACCCAAAGAAGACACAGTGGGGTATGCATACAGTTGATAGCATTGTATTGAATACTTTGCAAGCCTTATAATCATAATCCCCTTAACTCATTGCTGTTATGTTTGTTGAATGTTTTATGCTGAAAAGCTCATCTTCACTTTAAATCCCTGAACCGCTTTAATTTTTTTATTTATTTTTTTATTTAAAGTTCTGCCGCAACTAACTTTTAGGTCTCTGTCACAGCAAATGAGTGTCGCAGAGAATTATCAACACGGGCAGCTTTCGGCATGTCACCTCCTCTCTCAGTATGCAGGCACATGATTCTGTCTAGACAATGGTAGACAGGCAGCTGCCTCCGAGCGCACACACACACACACACACAGGCAGACTCTCGCTGCAAAAGCATTCTGTCCCTTTCATCTTGAGTAGTTGCTTTGGAGGACCAAAACTAATAGATGAATGTGCCCGGCTTATCAATCAAGCCGGAGCAACAGGAAATCGATGAGCGCGGGCAAAAACATTTAGAGGAATCTGACACATATGTATAATCTAAGATGTGTGGATTTCACAATGATGTCCCAGGGAGATGGCTGCATGCTGACCCAAATTTCATCTGACAAGCGTTCACAGCTGCCACTTACACACTCACCCTGTCACCTTCAACCTGATAACCAGCAGGTTGCATTCTTAAAATCCCTCTTTTTCTTCATCTGTCTCTCCTGATTTCCCTCTCTCGCCACATCCTGACACTTCCCTCCCTCCTCCTTTTCTGCCTTTTTTTTTTTTTTTTTTTAAACTTTCTCTTCACGTTAACATCCCCGCAGCCCAGACGAACGCGCGCAGCACAGCTTCTATTACGGGCACCAAACATGGCATTTGAGACACATCAACGCAAAGGCGGAGAGCAAACAATAATTAACGAGACAAAACTTTTTCTGTTTTGTTGACAACAAAGCGAGAGGATGAAATGGCAGAGGGAAACATCTGGAAACTCTGATGAGGTGCCTTTCAAGTAGGACAGGAAGCTCTTCTGCCTTCCGGGCATATTAACAAATGCTTTAAAAACATCTCAGACGGAGCCATTTTTTATTGAGTAGGGGGCTCTTTCAGTGGGGCCCCTTCACTGTGTGGAAGGTTCTCACCATCAAACAATCAAAGAGAATTTGTGAGCACAGCTTTGGAACAATCTGGGCCTATATTTAGAGAAGGGAATGAATCCACGGGCGCAGGCAGTAATCAGATAATTAGGAAAGCAAATTAAAATAGACAGATACAGTCCGCTTGCTGGAGGCCATGTTTAAATTCCGCCTTTTCCCCTCACTTCCTCTTTTCCTTTTTCTTTGTACGCCGTTAACTCTGTTCTCATGTCCCTCTGCACCTCCAGCTACATCAGTGCAATCGATACCAATGTCTGCTTTCACAGCACCTTCAACAGATAAATGGATCTGTGTCTGTATGGATTTGGTTTTTGTGCGCGAGCCACAGTGATGCGGTGTTCCCATGCACGTCTCCGTCCAGCTACGATGGCCCGTGGCATTATTTGCTCTGTGGTCCGTCAAAGTCATGGGGTCAAAACTCACAGCTTGTAGCCTCGGGCTGGACGTTAAGATTTGCAGGAGGGTATCCTCTCCCTTCCAGCTGCAAAGTCAGTGCAGCAGACCCAGGGCACTGTATCAG
This sequence comes from Chaetodon trifasciatus, assembly GCA_037975065.1. Classification (NCBI taxonomy): domain Eukaryota; kingdom Metazoa; phylum Chordata; class Actinopteri; order Chaetodontiformes; family Chaetodontidae; genus Chaetodon; species Chaetodon trifasciatus. Next base: position 5,828,150 of record JBBMOE010000017.1, on the reverse strand, counting down.
TCTTCATCATGAGATGTCCATCATCAGGATTTTTTTCCCCCCCGCTCTGTCTCTTTTCATGACAATCTTTGCTGTTATTGTCCAGCATCATTCATGAAATCTCTGTCACTGGTTTGTTCCCTCCACTGGCCCTTGGGCCGAATCCCACAGGAGAGTTTTCTTCTTCTCCCATCCTGTATTTTTGACACATTTCTGTATCAATGAAGATATAGAAATAAACCTATTTTCAGTATCTGTGTATTTGCATTTGCTTCCTCTCGGCTTCGTGCAAGGTGCAAACTAATTATTCCATCTTTGTTTTGAAGTGCAGCACCCCTGCACTTTGGATTCACATATCCAACATATAATTTTGACGACGACTTGAATCAATATTTTTATTCTTTGGTGTCATAAACCGGCAGATAAAGTGGAAGAATTTAGAGATTGGTGCGCATCAACAGCACAGTCAAAAATGAAGGCTTTTATAAGCTTACCGACTATTTGGACTTTATTTTGTTGATTTTTTTTTTTTTTGATCTTCCATTCTACATCCTGCTTTGATAGCATATAGCTGCTGCAACTCAGTCAAGCCCCTTAAATTGGCTTGAAGAATCTGGAAAATGGATGCGAACAAATAACAACATCAGTTATCATCAAGTTGCCTTTGAGCAAGGCATTTAGCTTCTTTCTTGAGTATGACACATTATTACTGTGTGTATTTGTGTGTGAACCCAAAGCATTCTTACCAAGATAAATGAAAGTAGAACAGAAAATAAAAACATGTCGGGAGCGCCCCTCTTCACCTCCCGCTCCTTTATTTCACATACTTTCACATACACAGTGCATGCATCATAAAAGTGTACTCTATTTACCGGTCCAATGTTGACATTTGAGAGTTGACCTTTGAAATCAAACGGTCGTGCAGGCAGGGACCAGGGATGGCATTAATAAGGGAATTTGGCGCATAGTGTCGATTTAAAAGTCCATTAACTTTGCAGAGCTCTCTGCATACCAACTCTGCTCAGTGTTTTTCCCCAGTCTACTGCAGCTAATTGCCATTCTGGGTAGGGACGGCTATAAAAGTTCCCGTTTAGCCATGCACAGAGGTTCCTAGGTGCACCTTGTGGTGTATGAGACAATCTAACCCTTTCTCCAAATAAATAAGATAAAGGGGGAAAACGGGTCTACAGGGGCAACTGATTCTGCATGCTGAGCGCAATAGTTAGTAACAGATGTTATCAAGAAGTAAATTCCTGATCCCCTCTGTGCAATTTCCATGTTTTGTCTCTTGAAATCGCAACAAATCATCAGCAGAGGGGGATGAAGGGGTGGCATAGAGAAATAAATACACAAACAAAAATAATGATGGAGGCGATAAAGTACGTTTTCTGCTGTTTGCCGCAGAAGAGAAGTTTGGGTAATTTACTTGCAACTTTTTGCTTAGAGGATAATAGATAACAGAGGGAGGGAGTCTGGAGAAATGTGTTGTTGTCAGTGTTCTTTCTTTCCAGTGGCAACATGCAATTTTAACCCAACATATGCGCACAAGTTCATTTTTAGTCAATCTGTCGACATTTAAATCTATTTTTTCACTTTGTTTTACTTCAGAGCAGTTTTATTTTGTTACATTAAAACCAGTGTGAGGGTTAACAAGTTACAAAGTAATGTGTTAGAGTACTCAGATTACATTTTTGTTGTAACATTGTTCCAATTGTTACTACAACAACGATAAAAAAGAAAATACCTGACACATTCGCACTGAATTCTGTTGCTATTTTCTACTTTTTGGGCGTAGCTGTGGACTTGCAGAAGGTATCCAATCAGATGGTGGTGCCTGGATGATACATGTCTGTCAGAGGCGATGGGCTCTACTTCAAATCTGAAGAAACACCTGCAAGCTCAGCACAGCTCCACAATGCTCAGGTACCCTCGCTTTCTATTTACTTTCACGAACCTCAAGTAATTCAACTTTTTTTTCATTGCTCTTGAATTGCTGGAAAAAAAAAATACAAGTTGTATAAACTTGTCAAGCCATATGCATTGAGCCCCAGTACCCTCTTGATTTAATGCCTACTTTCAATCACACATAATCGTTAAGACGGAGCTGTAAAGGAGATATAATCGCATCTGTTATTCCTGTTATTAGTCTGCAGAATTTCATATAATGGGCCATTTTACTGATGATAACTTCGTTGCCGCAAAGAAAGACGATTTCCAGACACATTTCTTTAACAGTAAATAAGATACTACTGTCAAAGCAGTATTCTATCAGATACTTTGTAGCAGCTACAGTATATATATATATGTATACACATATAGTGCAGGGTCTTAAAGATAGCTTCTGTTTTTCGAACACTTACTTTACTTTGGACGAGGTCAGCACAGATGTGTCACACTCATTAGTTACTACTTTAGCACAGGTCGGCAAATCATGAGATCATTACTTATGTACAAGGACAAAACTCTTAATTGTGATCACAGAATTCTCACATAAATATTAGGTTACATCAGTGTCATAGATAATGGATAAATACATGTATTGCAACAAAAACAACAGAGGAAAAATGTCGTTTTTCTTTTTAAAATTGCACTGTATTGTCGTTAATAAAGTAGATGTAACTCGTAGAGTAAATCATTACTACTGTCTGTGCTTTAGTAGGTGGTATCACATAAATATATTGCTCATTAATTCTGCTGTTTTGTCTTGGCCATCACAATGAAATGTATTTTTCTGAAACTATGCACTGATAGTGACAGATGCACATGCAGTACCTTGAGGGAGGGGGTGCTGTCTGTGGTCCTGAAAAGGCCAGAAAAGCCACCAGGACTGAAGATGTTCATTATTGTGTGTGCTGGGTGTGTGAATTTGCTACTTCCTCGAGCTCTTGTTGTTTGTGTGTGTGTCTCTGTGTTTATGCTCATCTGAGACTCTTCCAGATCCTCCTGTCTTTGTGTTTGCCCCGAGGGCTCCCCTTCATTTCGCCTTCACTGAGGGGAAGCCATGTGTAAAGATGCAGCTCACCCCATTCCCACAACAAGACACACAACACAAAGAGCAAACACCGACTTCCACTTCCATGCTCTCAACTCTATTACATGTCAAAACCATGCCGCAGTCACAAAGCCTTCAAACACTGAAGAAATGAATGAAGATATGACATATATTGTTTCTAGGAATTCATTGTTGTCAGGTAGGAGCCTTGCAAGTCTGATTTTTTTTTTTGTCAAAATGTCCTGAGGGAGTCTGGGATATCATTCTACTGTGAAAGACGTCCCTAAACACCTGTATAATTTAAAAAGCATGTATTGTTTTCATTTCTTAGAATAAAGCCATTTCCTGGAAGTCGACATTGTAGCTGACAGCAGTAAATTGCCCACACCAGGGAACTTTTTCTCCATATTCCATCAAGCGTTTGGGTATCTTTTCCATCAGCAGCAGATGTTTGTGAATCCACAAAGATGTCTGAATGGCGTGCCCTGCTCCCAGAAAAAAACAAAAACCAAAAAAAAACAAGCAAATTGAATCAACTACTTCCAAACATCATCGCAATCCCTGTGTGTGTTTTGGAAGTGATAGGATTTGCAAGGGAAAATGGAGGCCTACAGGGGACTTTTGTGACAGAGAGGATGTGGGACATAAAGAAACAAGCACACAAAAGGAGGACTGAGCTGATCAACACAGGCCCACCGTGAAGATGGAGGATGTCTCATAGTTTGCAGTGGCTGTGACTGTGAGCCAAGTCAGCGGCAGCAAAATGGCTGTATTTGGGTCTTTCTTTTAAAGCCGAATGGAGTTTGGTTTCACCATGTTAAACCGTCTTCCTCCATTTCTCTCATTGTAAACCACAGAGAGTGACAAAAGTGAGAAGTAATTAGACTATTTTTGATAGTGGTTTAATACTTTCTTCCTTCCGAGCCCATCTGCTGCCATGAGCATAAGTTTCTTTCGGATGAATGAGCCTTTTGAACCAAAACAAGTCGTGAATAAACATCTCTGAAGGCCTCCTCATTGAAAGATACAGCAAGCATTCTTGGGAGTGTCAGAGCGGTTGTAGTGGAAAAGTTGAAAATGGAATAATGTGATGCTGCACCTGATGGTGTTGTCGAAGCCATTTACGCCCCAGTAGAGTGATTCCCAATCAGGGTATTCTGGGTACATGGAAATATTGTTGAATAACTCAGCTTATTACAAAAATCATATCCACATATTTGTAACTCAAATAGCAAAAACTAGCCAAATAAACAGTCAAAATAGTAAGTTAAAGTAATAGACACACAGTTGAAATATTTAGCTAAAAGTAATGGATAGTTGAATTAGTTAATGTTAGTTAAAAGTATTAGAAATATAGTTAAGGAAACAACTAAAAGTAATGGATAAATGGTTGAAATAGTTAGCTTAAAGTAATAGCAAAACATTTGGAAAAGATAGCTAACAGGAATTGGTAAACAGTTGAAAAAGTTAATTGTAAGTGCTGTATAAACTGTTGAAACCATTAATATTAGCTAAAAGTAATGGAAATATAGCTGAAATAGTTAGCTAAAAGAAATGGACAAATGGTTGTAACTGCTAAAAGAACCAAATAAACAGCTGAAATGGTTAGCTACAGTAGGCAAATGATAAACAGTTGAAATGGCTAACATTAGCTAAAAGTAATGGAAATATAGCTGAAATAATTAGCTAAAAGAAATGGACAAATGGTTGTAACTGCTAAAAGAACCAGATAAACAGCTGAAATGGTTAGCTACAGTAGCCAAATGATAAACAGTTGAAATGGCTACCATTAGCTAAAAGTAATGGATTAACAGTTGAAATAATTAGCTAAAAGAACGGAATAAACAGTTGACAGTGACAGCTTAAATGTAATTACTGAGTAGTTAAAATAACTAAAAGTAATAAATAAACAGTTTAAATGGTTAGCTAAAGTAGCCTATGAACAGTTGAAATGTGAACATAAGCTAAAAGCAATGGATAAATGGTTGCAACATCCAGGACCGCAAACTTAGCCAACCCAATCTAAAACACTGACAGTTCAACTGTCGGCAAAATCTGCTGTTATGCTGAGTTTCTAATCCTCCACTTTGAAATCCATTGAAATGAGCACATCTGGGACATGATGGGTGGTGCCAATGAAGGTTTTTATGGTAAGCTCATCTGACAGGCGTGTGGGGGTACGTCAGGCATAATAGTTTATGAACCCCTGCCCTCGTACAGCCATATTTTTCCTGACTCTGTGCAAGAACACATTCAGTCATCAACTATCCAAAATACTCATTCAGTCCATTTATGCATTTGACTTACTGCACCAGGCAATGTGCTTTCATTGGCTTCCATCACATTCTTTAATTTGGACATCATGCTGTCTGGAGTATTGGACTCAAAGAGTGAAGAAGGGGAGAGGAGATTGATGGGGGTGGTGGGGGGTGGGGGGGTGGCAGTCAGACAGAAATGGTTAAAGGTTTGGGAATAAATTGCAGCTACAGGGTGAGGGAGAAAAAGTAAGGGAGGGGAGACAGTCAGAGAGAAAGAGACTGAGTAATGGGGGGAAACCTGCCGATAACTGATAGAAACACAGTGAGGCCTCTGCTGTCATCGGGAGCCAATTTAAACCTCACACATCCATTAATCCCATTGCTGTGATAACTGAACCATAGCCCCCTCCCTCCTCCTTTCTACCCCCCTGTGTCTCCCCAGCTCTTTCACTCTTGCCCTATTGACGGATGGGATGCAACATGCAGTGAGCCAAGAGGGCCCTGATAACAAGGCTCTCATATCAAGTTGCCATTATTGAGATGCAGAGAGGTATCAAGATCGCTGGCTTTCTTGTCGGAGTTTGTCACTGTCTCAGATTCACGGCACGATGCTGAGAAGAGGGCAACGCAGGGATGAGAGGGTGGGATAAGAGGGAGAAGAGGGAGGGGAAAGGGGGATGCTTAAGAGAAAACAAAGCAACTCAAGTGGTGCTGAGACAACATTTTGGGGCTCAAGAGATGATCCTGGAGCGCTGAAAGGAAAAAACTGTTGAGGGCTTTTACAAAGTCTTGTTTGAGTCTCAGGTGAAGAGACGTACAGTGTTTTATGTGCTCCTTCAGAGAGGTGGGTGGGTGGGTGGCAAGATCGGATACGGGATAAATATCATATTCAGTCATAAAATGAAAACTCTGTGGCTTGAATTATTTATTCATGGATTTCAGGGAGGAACAGTGAGAGGCACACACAGTACAGAAAAGAAAGTGAGAGGACTGAAAGGAAGGGGAGAATCTCTTGACAATAATGCAAGAAACCGACTCCATTTGTCATCTGTTGCGATGGAAGTGAACGCAGCTGACCTTTGTTTTACATGTCCCCTATGGCGGTGTCAGAACATTTATCAATGTGAACCAGGAGTTCTGGGCTAAAAATGGAGACGTTCAAACGTGGGACCGGTTCCTCTGGAGATGCTAACATTTGCGAGCGTTTAGAATGAAAGAACGTGTTAAAAGACGCCGCCATTTATCCCGAGTTGCCGGGTGGTCGCCATAGAAATCATGTCTGAATTTCAAAGTCTTCCTTTGTAACTTTCCTGCCACCTCGCTTGCTTTGATGGCGCATCACAAGAAAAGTGCAGATCATCCAGAAATGCATTGTGGATGTAATGGCGGCTTTGTTCCTTGAGAAGGCACATTTAAAGGGGATTAGTTGTGTGCAGACAGGATCCCCCTCCTACAACCCTTTGATGCCTAATGATGGGCGGGCGTTTGGATTGATCTGGCACTGTGTGGGCCAGATGAAAGGGGAGTTTTAGACAGGGATCTGCTGCTTTCCTCTAGAGGTCTCTCCTCTCTCCTCCACCCATCCATCCACGTCTCCGCTGTGGATCTACCTTTCACTCTTGATGTATAAACGGTGTGCTGGTATTTATCCACTCCCAGGCCCTCTCTTCATTGCTTTACCTCATCCGCCAGCCATTCAGCCACCTCTCCTGATTTGCTTTACACTCATTAACAGTGCGATTAACTTTCATATCATCGCTGTTTGTTCACACAGTCTCTTGTTTATTGCTCATTTTCTGAACCCCTACCTCGCTCTCCTCCTCGTCTCATTTTGCCGTCTTCTGTTCTTCATATGTTGCTCCAGCCTCATTTGAATGAAATATCCTGGGAATTTCCCTATTCAATTAACCGTTCAGGTCATGTTCAAGCTCTCGCTCCCTCTGCTTACCCGAGCTCCTCTCCCTCTCCACTGTTCTCTTGATCATCCTCTCTCTGCGGGGAATTATATGCTTCTAATCCATCAATTAAGGATATCAGTGCATCGCTTCTCTGCCCCATTAGGGGCTGTGACATCGTATGACTAAGTGTATAACCCCTCCACTCGCCTATGCCCTCACTAATATCAAATCCAATCTGCTCCTCTCGCTCTCTCTGTCTTTGGCTTCACACCCTGGCACGCCACGTGAGGATGTCTTCGGGGATGCATGTCAAAGTTCACACCTTGTCTATTTGAGAACTTTCCTTTTCTGTGTTGAGGTATCTGTGTTTCCTAAAACAGCCTGAGAAGTCAGAGCAAGTTTTGCCAAAATAGTTTCCACTCAAAGTGGTTTGAAGACGTACACAAGATCCTTTCCAAGCAATTAATGTACAACATCCTACCTCTCCTTTAAACCCTCAAAGTTAGAAAAAGCTCAATGACTGTCTTCTAGATGAATAAACACGCAGATTTACTCATTTGTTGGTGAAGAGCAAAATAAATCACTCAGATCTTCATCTTGAAATTAATTACAAAGCCCCAAAACATAACCCCAAATTAATAAGGCACTTTGCCCTTTTCGCTGAAAATCAAGATAAAGGCTGAAAGTTTTGTAAAAGTGTTAAGGTTTATCATCTTCAGATGTTGCGTGCTGTTTATTTGTCAAACACATGAGCAAGTGCAATTACCTATGCAGATGTCTGATCTACATCCCTGGTGATTGCAGGATCACACGGTGGAAAATAATGAGGTCTTGTTTACTAGTGGTTACAGGCAAAAGGCTTTGATTCCTGCAAAAGTTGCCCTCTCTGAGTTTTCATGCCGCAGCCAAAGGTGAAATACTGTAGATGGATTTGTAAAACACTGCAGATAATAAGTAAGCATCACTCTCAGGCTGAGGAAGAAAGATAGAGAGACATGGGATTCGTCTGATCTAACAAAGAATGATTTGTTGTGTTACGGTTGTAAAAGATTAATGTGCTGCTGGGTTAGAATAGAGGAGTATTTGCTGAGACATTTTTGATTAAATTTAGTGCGATCCACTACTAGTGCGTCACTGCGCGCCCACTCGGATCACACAAACAAATCACCCACTCAGCTGTCTGCCGTCAAAAAAATCTTAAACACATAAACTTACCCAGGGGAGTGGAGCACAAAGCGTTTCACTCACTCCCGAGAAGAGGCCATCAATATTTCACGGCCTTAGCCCAACCCTTAGGTGAGCGTGCCAGCCTGGCAGACTATGTGCTAATTGAAAAGGAAAGGGCTACACTGATTGTGCGAGGCCATTCCTTTGAAGTGGGCCTCCTCCTTTTTAAATGTTTAAGTAGCGCCTGTCTGACTCCTTCCGCTTCCAAAATCGCCGCCGCCTCTCAATGAGAGCAGAAACACCTAGCTCGATACTCAGGGAGGGCTCAGGTTTGTGGCATCAGCAGAATAAAACAACTTAATTCATGGCTGTTTTTATTAATAAAGGCGAGCAAGAGTGTTGGAATGGCATAAATAATTCATAGCTCGTATTGTTGAAGCAAACCATCGATGGAAACAGATAAAGTCAATGACATGTGGGCAGTGGGTGGTTGTCAGATAGGGGAAGGGGCTGGGGTTGCAGCAGGGTGTAGCAGTGCAGCACCTCTAAGGGAAAATCAACATAATATGCACATAGAATTGGAGAATAACAATCAATGAAAACAAACAAACAAGGGGGCTTGCCGCACCAAAGTATATCGAGCGAATCACAGATAAGAGAGATGCAGGGGTCACTGCTTCCCACATACGAACTGTACATTTGGACAGAATGTGAGAGACATATCATTCAGTTCATTATTGCAAGCATTATACAGTATTTCATGTATATCATGAATGGAAAGCATTGAAATGGTTGGGGTCAGGACCCGGTCATTGGGTTGCAGGACGATGACATTTCTGTGTTCAAACACAAATTCTGATGTTCTTATTTTGACATAATTAAGCCTAGCATTGTTGGATTCAGTCTCAAAACACCTGATCATAGCCAGTCCATTGAAATTCAGCGATTTACTCACAAAATGTAACCCTTTTGAATGCTTGTGTGACCAGGTCCTAACAGTTATTCAAATAAGACAATCCAATAAAGTTACGACAAGGGAGTCTGAGTGTTTGGTGGCATATTCAACCAAAACTGCTACTGTTGATGCTAACATAGGGAAGTACACTCATTACCATGGTGGATTTTTGAGACCCAGATTATGTCGGTTGTTTTGATGCCACCAAAAGCTGAATTCTGAAGCGCTCACAACAACACCCCCACAAACACCACCTCAAAGGTAGTAGCAAATCCATAATCAGCACGGATTGAATGGTTACCGCCAACTCCAGCTGTGAGCAACTCCATCCTCTCCTCTGTATAGCAGAGTATAAAGATCTGCTGACAGTGTACCAGCTACCCCTCCGAGACCAACCATGGAACTGGAAACTCTATCTTCCTTCCCCGCTCTCTCAATCGCTTTCCCACCTCCATTCACCACCACTATCCTCATGCTTTACAATGCCCTCCACTTTTTCCTCCAACCCTTCCTCCGTCCTATTATTTCATTCCTTCTTTTGGTGTTCATGTCTGTGCCCCTCTTCGCTGCCTTGCAGAGGTGTTGGTGAGGGCAGAGGAAGGGAGCATTTGTTGCAAGGGGAGTTGAGGAGTTGAGCTGAGGAACATTTAGTGCTGATAAAGGAGAAGCAAGTTGAGTGAAGTGAAGTATCTGGGAAGAGGAGAAAAAGGCAGGTGAGAGGGGAGGCTTTTTTTTCCCCCTTCCCCAAGCATAGGTAGCAGGCTGAGTTGCCAGAACCGTAGAGAGTGTAGTCTTTAGAGGCTCTTTTTGAAGTTGAGCCCGAGGATTACCACGGTTGCTTCCTCAGCAGTGGCAAACCTGTGTCTGATTCCTGAGACAGGGGGAGAGGCAGGGAGGGGAGGAGGCAGGGTGCTGATAGAAGAAGAGTAAAGTTAAACCCCTTGGGAAGTGGCGAACACATGCAGCTGAAAGCAACCAGTGTGCGATGACAAAAGGTGGAGAAAGATGCAGAGGAAAGAGGGTGGAGGCGTGCACGTGTGTGAATCATGCTGACGAATGCTCATGAGGCTCCTCCAAAGCGAAGATTCATGAGTCACTCATTAGTCACGAGCTTGTTCATTATTCAGCACCGTTCCCCAGCGACTCCAGGTGAGCAAGTTTCCATCCTGGGCTCCTTTATACACGTCATGCCTGAACGTCATGACCTTTCACCATGAAACCAGCTCCATGACAGAGATTAAGAAACCAGGTTCTGAATCTTTTAGACCCCATTTACACCACAGACCTTAATCATTGTTACTTACGTTACGTTGTGATCAGATCTCAGGCAGAGCTGGCTGACCTGTCAACAAACATGGTCCACCCCGGGTCAAGGATAGTGATGCTGGGTGACAAATCCTGCCGTTAACATGTGGTCTGTATGCAAGGTGTGGAAGCACGCAAAACACAGTGTGAGCTGGATGCTGGGATGTGATCCGATCATATCTGGAGATGGTCTGGGTCGCATTGTGATTTGGATCTAAGCCAGGTGTAAGTGCAATCCGTACAGCGTGATCACTTCCTCCAGAAATAAATCTGCACAGCAAGTTGAAATGTCACCTCACTGCACCTCCTGCTGCTAGCTTAAGCAAGCCCTGCAAAAGCTAGCTGCAGCAAGTCTTCCCTTTGAAAAGAGTGACTCAGAAGTGAACGACGTTCAGCATTGCTTCCTTTGACCTGGGATGGAACATGCTCGGAGCCAAGTCCGCAGTCCTGCATAACCAATTTGCATATTGAGATCCAATCATAACAGAATTGAGCTAATGAGGTCTCTTATTAGTACCAGGTGTAAATGCAAAGGTCTGTGGACCAGATTTCATTGTTCGGACATGTTAATACCAGATGTAAATTTGGCCAAGATCCGATTATGTAGCAAGTCAGATGCAGTGTCCTGCATAGATTTACACCCTGCATTAACACGCTTTCTTTGTCAAGGTTATGCAGATACAGATTGGATGATAATAAAATGGGTTTTTAGTCCAGCTGTATGCGAGGTAGAGGTAGAAGAAAGTTAGCGACTTTCATCCATCAGCACTGGTGCGGGTGGAGAATTGAGGGCTGAGGGGAGATAGAGATAAACATAGAATGTGTCTGTCTGACAGAGAGACCGAGGGAAGGGTGGAGAGGGAAAGGGGTCCCTGAGATGGATTGAAATCATCCATATGCTGCTCGCCCCGGCATCCAAAGTCATGACACAAAACAAAGCGTAATGGGATGGAGGAGGCCATGTGTGACAGGGTATAGAGAAGCCACAGGGAAGGGGCAATGGAGGGAAGATGGTGGATGGAGAGATAGCTATAACTCAGGGGGAGACAAGGTGGGCATCTGTAAAAAGAGACGGGAGAGTTTTTGAATACTGCACTCCGCCTGATGGCATCAGTTGACGTTGTTAGCAGACGTCCGTTAATATCTGTTCCGTCTCCTTAATTTACATTCCTCGCCGCATTGGCAACATGGCAGCAGAGCTAATGAATTCAACTGTGAATGAAGGAGTGAGAGGCAGTGAGGAAAGAGAGAGAGAGAGTCATCCTGTGAGGAGAGCACATCGCATACTGAAGCAACTCCTCCAGCCGCTGACTTGGAAATGAGTCACAGTACTCTGCTCGACTAATAAAATCTACAGCAAGTGTTATACTGTTTCTTCTTGTTTAACACCAAGCCAGAATGTGTTGGGTCATAACAATGAGGTGGTGAAGATGTTTTAAAAATACTCCCCCTGTGGATCTCACAGGCTTTGTTTCCCTTACGCACCAGCAGAGGGGGGTAATGATACATTAAAGAGGCAGAGGCTGCTGCACAGCTGCAGAAAGACCTCATAGAAAAGCATTTTTTGGAATTAAGTGAAAAATAAACATGCGCCCTTTATGTTCTTCAAGCTTGTGCACTTGTGACTTTTAAGGTTGCATTTAGCGGTGTTTATTAGACTTGTTTGTTTTGCTTGTGTTCGCTGCTCCTTTGACTTTGAGCACCAACAAGGGGGTTTATTAGTCATTAAGCCAGCGAGATATCAAGGGAAGGAGCATTTTCCCAACTTAAAGCTTTTCAGAGGGGAGGTGGAGTTGGGATAATCCAGTAAAAACACGCCTCACACGGGGGCTACGCTGAGCCCTCATGCTGACTTTCGATGAGTGCAGCAGGTTTGTGTGAAAAGGTGTGTGCGCGGAGGGGCTCTTGGTGTATTTGCAGAGTGACTGGAGTGCACAGCACAGACAACATGCGAGACGGCTTCAAGCAAAGCAGCGCTGACATGCAGGATTATGTGCTGCTCAGGCTCCCATAAACAAATCAACGTCGTACTGGGGACTCTTTAACTGCACCAATTCAAAACGTGGTTTTAATGTTACTCAGGAAATACGTCAAGTTGCAATATATAGAATGAGGATTTTGCTATATTTTCAAGTTTTACCTTCAGTCTCTCTAGCTTTGTATTCTGTGTGTGTGCTACTAGTGCTGCTGTATTCTTTAGTGATAAAACAGTCTGCAGAGAAAAGTGGCCAGGGGTTGCCAAACTTTTGCATGTCAAGGACTAATTTATGTTGTTCAGCTTTTTTTTCCTTTTTTTTTATACTGAAAAAGCACTGTTCAGACTGCATTTTATCACGATGAAAAAGGGTTGTTTCCATAACAACCAGGGGCCACTCTGCACAAAGTACTTATGTCCGACACTCAGACACTTACGCCAGAGACTCCCACAACACAGCCAAGGTGTTTCCACACAGACTCTTGATGATTGAAGCAACATTAAATCCTCTGTTTTCATTACTTTGCGTTATTCTGTAACTATTAAAAAAAAAAAACACAAACCAAAATACTTTAGTCCATCTGAACACCTGCCCTGTCTGTAGCACTCAGCCCAAGGCCCATGTGTTCCTACCACATATGTAAATCTTTCAAAACATACATACAAATGGCAGCAGGATTTCCAAAATCAGCTGATGACTGTAGTTTTTAGCAAACATCACTCAAACAGGAACAAGTGACTGTAATTGTTGGGGACTATTTTCAGCTGTGGATTGATACACATTTGGTGCTCTAGTATCTACTATACGGCACAAAAAAGTGTGTATGGGACTGACTCAGTGCCTACAGTGCCCCTGTCCATGGTAATAAATGTCACCCAGTGCAACAGTGTGATTCATCGATGTGTTTTTAATACTTTGTGGAGAACAATGAAGTTATGTGGCACAGAGGAATAAGCTGCATCAGGCTTTGGCCATATAGTGGAGTCACTGCATTTTTGTTTTGGTATGTTAATGGAATTCGTTGACATTAAGAAAAACATAGAATATTGCCAAGCTTATTCTTGAAACGCCACGTTTTCCTTGTGATGTTTGAGCTGAAAAAATGTAAAAACTTCACTGTGAAGACTACCATTTGTGTCTTTCTTTGGCCCCTCAGCCTGCCTGAGTGCTTCCTGTAATGCAAATTGTAGCTACTGTATAGACCAACAAACATGCAATTTATTTTCAGTGACAGTAATACACAAGGCATGAAAGGGAAATTCACTCAGAACACAGTCATGTCGAAATACTGTATGTGCTTCATGTGGACAAAACTGTCTATTTCTGCTGAGAGTGCATCCATTACCCATGGCAATGTGAAAGATATGCATAAGTGGCATCATGCACACAAGAGGTAGACAGTCAGAATATCTTTAGTGTAATTATTCTCTGCATGGTACACAGAGCCATCAATGCAGACTCAATTCTTCTAAATGAAATACATGGTGTGCTGCATGTACAGTACTTTTATTGCAGAACAGGAGCAACACAAGACATGCCAACTTACTCCTTTTTTTTTCCTGCATGTGAAATTGTTGCCATGTAAATGTTTTCATTAAGCATGTGGAGACAACAAACAGCAGTTAACATGCAATGTGACACGGCTACCAGTCAGTTCATTAGCGGCACGAAGGACAGACGTGTTGTTATTTTGAGAAAAAAAGACAATTATTCATGCAATCACCGTTAATTGTTCCACTTTGCTATTGTACTTCTGCCAAGCTGAGCTCCGAAGTCACAAAAGAAAAATCCTCAACTCGCATGTGAAAACGCTGGAATTCATTGCTATTTTTGAACTAGCGGAACACACAATGCTGACAACCCTCCCCTGCACGCACACGCACGCACACACACACACACACACACACACATACGCACGCACTCACACTCACCTTCCTGCTGAGAAAGATAGAGAACCCGGTACCTCACAAATCTCTGCACTCTGAAATCCTCTCTTCTGTGAAATAAATTAAGCCTGTGATGTACGTTGCAGAGGTGAAACACACATAGTTGATAGCTGTGTGATTAGCCTACCAGGTGCATGTTACATGATGAAGATAATAGCAGTGAGTTAATTAGCATTAGCATATAGTACATCTTGATCATGTAGGAGTGTTGTTTCTGTTCTTCCTGTATGGGGCGGTGGAGCGGTGTGTGTGTGTGTGTGTGTGGGGGGGGGGGAGTAGGAAACTGGTGTGTAGCCGTAGGATATGAGGTAATTAACTTATCTAACAGAGACATGTTCTTGAGGCTCCTCTTCCACAGAAAATTGGCTTAGACATTATTTTTACGCCCCATATAGGCAAGTGGAGCAGTTTGAAATAATACCACTGTAATGGGGACAATATAAGTGTGTAGGACTAAAATAGATATTCATTAACCAATCGTATCTCTGCGAGGATATATGCAGTCGGAGGAAAAAGGGGTGGGCAGCTGTCTTAAGATACAACATTATAAAATATGCGGCGCATTTGTTAATTAATAAAACCCTTATTTGCATTTCTTTTTTTCCAAAATAGTGTAGTGTGCATAAGAAAACCAGCCAAAAATAGTGACACCAGCAAGAGCAAAAGGCATTTAAGTTAATATGCTCACTCTGCTACAGTGGCTGCAGTTCTGCATCAAATTCACATCAGTGCACTCCACAACTACTGTGGGAGGTTGTAAACAGTGAACCCGGTCCATGAGGGGGGGAGTGGGGTACCAGAGAATGATGAATGTATTGGCACACCCGACTCCGTGTTGCTCTTGTTCTCTCCAGTCATTCGGAACATCAAGCGCTCGCTGGTGTTCCCTATGACTTTGCTCCAGCGGATGTAGGTGTACGCCGCCGGCGAGTTTCAGCCACCTAAGGAATTCCCAACAGAAGGGCCAACACCGAGGCAACTCGGATTCCCTTTAGGTTTGCCTCCTCTCCGGCTTTGATGCCTCTTAATAAAAAGTAGCACATAAAGATTTATTAAGCAGCCAAGCTGAACATATTCCAGTTATTTTGGCCCGCTGTCCAGAGACACCCTGACAAATCTCACAGGTTTGAGACCTGCAACAGGATTTTGTTTTCTCTGGACGTCCTTGAGCACAACGATCAACCTGTGTTCTCTCATTGTAAGCAGGGTGTCAGGTAAGCACCCAATGGTGGAAAGAAACCAAGTACATTTACTGTGGTTTTGTACTGAACTTGACTATTTCCATCTTGTGTCACTTCATTTCAGAGGGAAACAGATTTAGATTTTTAAGCAACTTCATTTATCTGACAACTGGAATTACTTTACAGGTTTGGATTTTACAGACAAAACACATCATCACTGTTGAGAATATGATGATTTGTGACAGACTAAGCAGCCAGTAGAATATGAAACGGTTGGAATTAGCTTCACCTCAACCGACTACAGCTGCTTATATGTTCAGGGAATAGTTTGACATTTTGGGAGATGTATCTGTTCCCTTTCTGGTGCAGGGTTAGATTAGGAGATGGAAACCACTCTCATATATTTCTGTTAAATATGAAGCTACAGTCAGCAGTCAGTTAGCTTAGCTTAGCACAAAGACTGGAAATGGGGAACCTGCAAGCCTGGCTCTGTCCGAAAGTAAAAGAATCCACCTGTCTGTACCTCCGACGCTAACTAATTAGCATGTTATATCTTAGATTTGTTTTAAGGAGCAGTAATTTACTGGAATCTGCACTTTTTGCCTGGCAACTGTTCTGAGCCAAATAACAATCTGTCACCAAACCCCTGGAAAAAAAATACTATTTTTAAGCTATGGTTTTTGTGCAGATTGAACAAATTAAATATAATGTGCTAATTTGTGAGGTTTTAGCTACTCTTAGACAGAGCCAGGCTAGCTGTTTCCCCCTGTTTCCAGTGTTTGTGCGAAGCTAAACGAACCATCTGCTGGCTGTGGCATTACGTTTATGATAGATATGAGAGATGTAATCAAAATACATCTTCCACCTCTGTAAATACCTCCAAGAAAAATGCATTTTGAGCGCTCAGGGCGCCCAGCGACCGATTCGTCACGCTGAGCTGTTACACAGTTACACAACTGGTGATTTCAAAGAGTGAATGATCACAAAGAGCTCAGGTAAAGCGGCAGTGCTGAGGGCATCCAGCTGCCTTTTGTGAGGTGTTTTGTTGTCCCAATTCTCTCATTTGTGTCTCTTTCCAGTGATGGAGTCACCGGCCTGAAGTGCCCCAGGCTGAAGAAAGGTCTGGGCATAAGATGGAGGAGACTCATTCCCTTAATTGTAATTAACTGTCACTGCTTTTTTTCCTTTCTTTTTCACACTTAAGAAAATATTAAGAGCTTGAAAACCTTCTTAATCCTTCACACCTCCTGCCAGGTGTAGCTGCTGTGGACCCGAAGTAACCGCAGGCCTTCCACGTGATATTTCCAAACAAATCAAAGGTAAGATGAAGTTGAGAGCCACAGCTGTGCTGCAGAGTAGGTGCTCACCTGTACCCAGCTGTCAACTATAATCAGACTCCGCTGTGCTGTTATAATGGACCTGATATACCGGTGCTCTTACAGTGTTTGGCAGCTTGTCTCATGTTACAGACAGGCAGTGTAGGAGGCGGATGGACACCCATGCTGCTTTGCAATCTGAGCAGGATTTCCATCTGACCGCGCACGTTAACCCTGGATTACTCGACATGTTCTTGGTCATGTTCAGATTTTTAAGACACACTGCACCACAGAGCCACTGTTGCCTTGCCTTTGAAGAGAAGTGAGGCAGAATAATCTATATCACTGCGGTAAAGTAAGGACAGACTGATGGACAGAACTTTTGGTTTGGTTTTTGGGAGCCTCAGTCAGGATAAAGTATTATTGTCAGTTTGTACAGTAGTCAGAAGTAAAGTTGCAGCACTCTGGCTTTTCTGAAGTGTATATTCTAGGATGACAGACAAGTTACAGTGGTGAGTTTATTGGTACAACTAGGCCTGTATGGTGTGTATGTGGACAGTGAGTTTGTTATTTTGAGATTTGTCAATGCAGACAGGCTATTTTATGTTGTTTGTTTGCTGACAGCCGTAGCAATTGCTGTAATTACATATAACATATATCTGTCTATTCACTATTAACTTGGAAAACCTAATACTGAGTTTAACAAAATGCCAAGGACAGAGCTGCATCCTGCACTAAAATGATCTTGAATTTGTGCCTTGCAAGTAAATATCCTGTTTTGACTCTGATTAAAGGTTTGAAATTTATTAGTAAAACAGGTTTTGTTAAAATGGGGTTTATTGTACCATCAAGTGAAATGAAGTATTCCACTCCTCGCAACCCCTTTAACACTATAACCTCAATGGCAACCTTTCTCTCAAGTCTGACAAGCTAATTAACAAACTTGTTTGTGATAATAAAAAAAATCCTGCCAATTGAGTAAAAATAGTCCTCACTGTGACAGTGAAATAACAAGCATTTCACAATCAACCTTTAGCACCTGGAACCAAAATACAAGATTTAAAGTAGAATAAAAGTGTTCAGAAATTGCTGAACAAATTAGATGTAGGTGGTGAGTCGGAGGTCTTGAACCATGCTAAATCAAGTTCCGACCACATGGCACCAAACATTTTGAACAGCTGCATTTGCTCAAGACCTTTCCATTGTTGAAGCCAGTGTGTTGTAGAATCAGAGCAAGGTTGGTGTCCCCAGTGGTTGTGTCAAAGACGATGCTGTGGGAAGATCATGTCTGTTCTAACAGAATTGTCATTTTTATGCCTCTTTAGGGAAGCCTTGAGGAAAGTTTGGTGCTCAAAGGTGACTGTGACCGCACAACACTTTTATGGCCATAAATAAATTCATAAGCTTATTGTGTTTCACGCAAATGCCTCGTAGGATCAAATGAAGAATTGATGATATTTTATATCCAACAGGTCAAAGGTCAGCTTCACTGTGACATCATGATGTTCTGACGATTACTCAACACCATAAGTGAGGAACAGAAAGGGAGATTATGACCATAGTTCACATTTGGTCAGATACTGAATAGGCGACAGTAATCTTGGGCGTCCACCTTCAAACTGTGCTGATTGTTGTGATGAAGTTCTCTGTCAGTCCTCTGTACTCCTCTGTGAAAATAGCTCTCTATGTGAAAACAGTGTGTTTCTTACTGGAAATTATTCACTGGAGTTATACTTGTCAAGATGGTGATAACTTCCATTTCACCAACAAATACCTTTTGTTAAATTCCTTCAGAGTCTTCACTACTATATCTATATCAATACTATATATATGTATATATATATACTATATCAAAAGAGTGTGGACAGACATGGATGTAAATGCAACCTGACTGGTTGGTGGAAACTTAAACCAGAATAATATGAAAGCTGTAATACTCACATTCAAACTCTGTGCATATTGTATAGTGGCTGAAAATTTTCCCTGAGCAAAACATAAGTAATTTATTTGGTCTGTTTCAACACAACTCTCTCTCACACTTAGTGTTATGCAGTATACTTCCCATCCAGTGGGGATAATGTTGGTTTTTGGCTGTTTGGTTGATGCCCTTGCTCTCATAACATTCAGGCCAGGTTCTGCACCCTGAGCTGTCAGTAAAAAGGATTAGGGATCCATCCTGGAATTTTCCCTCTGCCCCTCCATTTTTTCTGGTGCCTGTTTACCATTCTGGATCCCCAAACCTCAAAAACCATTAATATGGAGTCTTCTTGCCATTTTGCCCATCCCTGTGGCCTCTCCCGGGGGTTTAAGTAATCACCTGGCAAATGAGATACTACCTTAAGTGGAAGAAGGAATCTATTTTCTGGCTGTTTTTCGTCTGCGATATGTAAAAACATAGTTAAAGCCTGGTAGCTTCCCCAACACTCTGTTGCTGTGTGTGCCGAAGATTTGCAGTAGGGAAGATGTATTATCTGTCTAAACAGTTTTCTTTGCATCCCCAGAGGTAGTCTTTAGGTTCCAACATGAAGGAGCTATAGTTCTTATCATTCTGCTCGTTTGGGTGTGAGGTTAATTTTTCATAAATTGTGACTTGCTTTTGGCTATGCTTCACACACAGACCCTCCCCACTAACATCAGTTTACAATATTTAAGGTAAATGTTCATTTGGCGGTGATTCAGATATTGCTGAGTAAAAAGCCTGAAATTATAACATAAAAAAGCAAAAGATGGGGCATCATTGTAATCCCTTATGTCATGGAAAGGTACTGGTCCATCCTCCAGCCTCAGTGTCCACACTTGGTCATTCCATGCACTTGTGCCACAGACGAAAGGCCTTTGGGTTAAAGAAGGCAGGCTTTGTTGATGCTGGAGGTAATCCTGTCAGAATCGCCCAGGGTATTCACACTGGAGGCAGTCAGGCTGTCCCTGATCATCCCAGCACGGATGCAGCAGGGGTGTCAGTAGCAGGTCTGCTCAGCTGCTGGGCGAGGTTGGCCAGTTGTATGTTTACCCCTTTTAATCCTTCCTGCAAGGCTCGCTTGAGCGCTGTGGCCAACTTTATTAGATCTGTGCGTGTCTGGCCTTTCCTTTGGGACAGTGTGTCAATGAGGAGGAGGGTGCAGTGGCAACTCGGCGAAAGAGGTTCTTTACCAACTGTTAAAGGTCAGATAAAGGTCAGGCCTGGGATTCTACACACCTGCCTTTGTAGCTCTTTCTTCAAAGTGCTGGATTGCAGGCAGTTTGGTCTCTGAAGGCATTCTCCTGCCTGCCCGGCTTGAATGGGTCAACATGCATGAGGCGACCGTCTTTCCGACCCTCCTCTCAGGTGAGGTCGAACACAAGCTGAACGCTACTCCGTTTGGTGAACTGGCATTTCAATCAGGGCTGGAAATTAAATGCTGCTGCCAATCTGTTGGGAATTTGCTGGCCTGCTGATGTGGCTTGACTTTGATTCATGACCACTGGTTCAAATGAACCACCTGTAAACTCTTCCCAAGCTCCATTATCTTTGAGTTGAAGCTGCAACAAAAAGGGTTAGGAAGATAAAAAATAGACTTAGAAGGACAGTGAGGCTGCCACTTCTTTTGACTCTCATATGAAGGAAATCCTCCATAGACACATGATATTAGAGTGGCTGTGGGGAGTTGGTGAATGTTTGTAACACTTTTTTTTTCTCAGCACCTTTAACTCAAAAATTTACCGTTCGACCACTCAGATTTTCACACAAAGTTCCTTTATTTGCCTCCTACATAGAGCAATGTTTCCAGTGACTCCAACTACAGTATATCACAAGTCATCAATTGATGTCAAATACGAGGAGTCCCATTTTGACAGCCTGCCCTACCGCTCAAAATATTGATCTGAAGAAGTTTATTGCGCCTGAGAATCAATCAGGACCCGTCATGTTATTCTTATCCCATGACTGGAGGTGGTTGATGCTGCACTCCACTCTAAGTTGATAACTTCCTGACTGAAAGTACAAACAGTGCCTTTATACATCCACATACAAACCAGATACATACATGAGTAACCAAAATCTACTCAGGCCTAACTTGCTAACCTGTGCCTGTCACATGCTTGGAACCTCAAGTCTGCTGCCTCAGTAACCAGTTCAGACATCCTCTTGCTGCACACTGAAGGCTTTTTGACTGCTCTGATCGCCCACGAGGGGCCACCGTCTTGATCCTTGTTCTCTGAGGTTTTATAATTTCTTGTATTATCTGCTCAATGCCACATGGCACAATATTCTTTGGTGACTGCCTTTCCCTGCCTCACCTTACCTGGTGCAGAGGTTAGCATGCGTGCAGGCACTCCCCTCTCAGTTTTTCTCACCTAGTCTCGGCATGCTGCAAAAAGGATGGAGAAAATGTGTTGAATTGTCATTACAGCGTTAGTTGTGACAGTTTGCTTGTCAGCCATTGCTTTGTTAGCTTTAGAAACATGGTGGTTAGAAATTAGCATTGATGAAATGGCTTGCATTTCACCTGAGAGACTACCCTCTCATCGAGACACAAGATAAAAATAAATATACTTACTTTTTTTTGTTTTCTTCACACAGCTGTGACATTTTATATGCATGGAAGTAGTCACAAGGCTCTTAGGTCATCCCTTCTTGTGAAAGTAGTGCTGTTGCAGCCATCCCCAGTCTCCCCACATGCGGTCTCCTGGACCTGCGAGTAAGGTGAGGATGCTGCTCATACACTGTCTGTGCAGCTCAGCAAGAAACCAAACGAGAGAGGGCAACTCAAGTGTGAAACATGACAGGCAGGAAATTCAGAGTTCAAGGATGAAAGTCACTCTTGGTTCGCGCCTTTGGTCATCCACCCCTGCATGAAAAGAAGCAGCAGGCTGGCGAATCCGCGGCCCTTCTAACCAGATGACAACAAAACAAGCTCGTACTGCGACTTTAAAGCGAAGATTTTAAAACTATGATGTCACAATGTGAGGAGCACACTCAAGACAAGAGTTTCAAATTAAAGAAAGAGCGAAAAGAAACTATTGTGAAAGTGAGTAACTTTTCAAAACTCTACAATTGCAGTAGTTTCAAATGAATTCTGCCCCAAGGAGCTGCTTAATTAACAAAAAAAAAAAAAGGCAATTATGACTTGCACTGTTGTTACTTACTTAACTATGCAGTTGTTAATTGAGGTTTGTCTGAAAGGATGATATGAAATGGCAGTGAAATTAGAGTATCAGAGAGCTGTTAATTTATTGACTTTGTGTCAGGAAATTCTAACTAGGAAATTTGCAGCGTTCCCTCTTAACACATGAATAGAACTGAATCATCTGAGGGTCACAAAAGAAGTGATCACGCTGTCCCGGTTACAAACACAAACACGTCAACTCATTTTCCCCCCAAATGAAGTAGAGACACTTCATTAATTCTATTATAAATTCTGATTAAATTTCTCTGTAATATTAAATTAATGAAGCACACATCCAAAGACACCAAAGATAATTGAAAGATATGCAGATCAAACTAATATACATGTAAGTAATTAAACCGATAAAGGGAATTAATTAACTATCATTACTAATAATATATGCATGCTTTAGTTTGTCTTAAATTATAAATACAGCAAAATGCATCTCTATTTCAGCATGCACAAAATATGAAAAACATTACTGGGATAAGCTCTTAAGACTGAAGATGGGGATTTCTGGTCATACCTGCTTATTCATTTAAATCACTTTAAGGTACAATCGTACAAGCACCCCACCACATGCCATGTATGTGAATTATGAATATTCTGATAAACCTCAAGGGAGATACAGGGTGTTCTCTTCTCATATAATGGCACTGCAGTGGAGATATTTCTTCCAGTGTCTAACCTTTTCCACCAGCTGAGCAGCCTTTAAGGTTTGGTGCAGATCTGCTTAATTTGAATTAACTTCTAAAGGAAGAAGTGGTGCAACCATCAAGTATCTCCAGACTCTCTCTCTCTCTTCCTCTCTCTCACACACAGAGAGATGCACATGCACAGCAGTTAGTTGTAGTGGAATTGGAAATGTGTTTTAATGATCTGTGGACTAACAGCAGGTGGTTGAGCAGTAACACTAAAGTTAAAGAACGAAATATGTTGGGTTAATCATTAAAAGTAATACTGATTTCAAGAGGATATTTTTGTCCCACTTGGATATATCGAACATGAGAGTCAAGTTCTGGCATGCTTTGAATTAATGGTGAAAATGGTAATTACAGACATTAGTCAAATGACTAATGATGCCAGAAGGTCTATTGATGGTGAGGCACAAGTCTCGCTCCAAGTCTATTTAGACACATTTCTGTGTGACCAGAAGAAATCACATCACAGTGGTTGTCTTTACACTTGATTTAGAGAATTTCATGGAGATAATATTGGATCAGATGTTGCAATTAAAGTATAATTTTAGAAAAGCAGGCATGCTATGTTAAAGGCTCATGGCTTTGATTAAAGCACTGTCAACGGTCTAGGTTAAGACTTTCTCTAGTAAAAATCATGCATTTAAAGGCCTTATTTAGCTTTATTGTGTTGAGTACCAGCTCGAAAATGAGACTTTTGAGTTGAAAGCTGCATCAGTATTTTCATACAAACAATTACTCAGATTTCTCTGTCTGATGTGAAAGGTAAACATATGAAATCAATTATTACCAGACTCTGCAGTTCATCACAGATCTTGCTTTATATTTCCACCTTTTACTGGTATTTTCAATGTGTTCTCGTTATCCTCGTTGAGATTGGACCACTGTTGTCCAGAGTAAAACCTGTGCCTGATTAATCTGAGGTGCCAGCAAATCAGGCCCAGGCTCCCTTAAAAAATTCAAGTGTTTTGTGAGTTGTTGAGTCAGGGGAAAATTTCTTAATTTTGCAAAATGCTGTCAGTGACACATTCTCCATTATTTGTCCCCCTCATGTAAATTCTGCAACTGTAACATTGTACATTAAGTCAGTAAGTTTATTTCTTTGTATAAAAAATATGGTCTGTTTGTCAGGGGGTGTAGGCTATTATGTGACCAGATAAATGATATCCCTTATTAACAGTAGCTCAGATGCACAGATGACTCTTACACAGTTATTTCTTACTGTATTTCATTCATTTCCCCCCATTGTTGCTTCATTTTTCAAGCAGTTGAATAATACATCTTTTGGTGCTTACATGGCACAGAATAGATGTATGATCAGTAATTAGCCTCTATTCGAATCCGCATAGGACTGTTAAAACTCCCAAGACAAACATAATCTTTGCACCAGACAACTTGATTTCTTGTTCAGCACTGTCTCTTTGCAGCTGTAGGATCTGGATTTAACCCCTGGCTGTGTTTGTGACTTTGAATAATTGAAGAAATGTAGCTGATCCATTGGCAATGGTATCACTTACCGACATGGATAGACAACAATATCACTGCTGTGTACTTGATGTTCTCACTTTTCTGTATTTCATTCTCTTGAAAGGTTCAGGCTCTTGTATTCCAAGACCATGGATGCCTACCTTGTCCAAGTATGTGTTCTTCCCACTCTACTGACCCTGAACCCTCTCAAGGTCTAGAAATGTATGGATGAGAGCATGTATACATGAATGAATGAGCATAGAAAGATGATCACTGTCTCGGACATGTCACTGATGGCAGCCTTTAGGAAGAACTTGTAGCTATATAACAACTGTCATTCTTGGATTTATTTCTTCTCCTCAGAATAAAAGCTTTCATTGCCACAATTTTCATGTGTCTTTTTTTGAATATTAGCATTGTGGTTGCTTCGACAGACTTCAATACAATGTTGATTCAGTTTCTAGAGCTGACCATGCCGAGTTTGTCTAAATTAGTGAAACCATCTGTTCTGGCCTCTTTTCTTTGACCGGTTTGGTATTCTTAAAGCTGCCAGGAAGTCGGGATTGATGTCTGATAGAAATCCCAGTCTTATAATAAGCACTCGGCTTTGCTGTAATGATACTGTATGACATTATGATACATTGTGACCATTACTTTTTCATTCACTGTCTGAGTTATGAAGCTAATTAATGTCATTGTTTTCAAGGAAAATTGAGTCTGAAATGGGATTTCAGCGGCAGCGTCTCAAATGACACACTTGTTTACTCGTTCACTTCTGAAGACAGACCCACTGCCACAATAGGTGACTGCAACTGTGCCTCTCTCATGAAAAGCACAGTAATTGTGGATAAAAGCTGAGCACCACCTTACATCTTACCCAACGCAACTTTTTCTCTTCATGTCAATGCCTAATAGCAGCTTTTAAAAGCACCTGGCTTTTAAAAGCTGCCTTGTTTTGGGCTTCACCCCCAAACTCTCTCTTTTTTTGCCTCCTCTATTCACAACATTGTATTTCTCTGTACTCTTTCTGTCGCAGCACTTTGCTCAGAGAACACAATTAAATTTGTTTGACTTGACCGGTAAATAGTGGAATGGCCCACTCAATTCTAAAAAGCACACGGCGCTCGCACAGTGAAGCGGTTCAGAGATAGAATGTGAACTTAGCTATATGGGTTGTTTGTGGTTGCAGTGCTCTCTGGGAAGGCCATTAGCTGCTCTGACCTGTGCAGTTAAGAGGTGTCAACCATGATTTGTATTGTACATCTTTGGTCTCCATGGTTCGGTGCTGATGGTCTTTAAAAGCCCCACTGGGGAGCTCTTGATTATCATCTACTTACGGACCATCGCTGCCCTGTCATTCACTTCACCTGTGTTAGTTCTTCAGATATAAGGTCAAGGATGACATTTTGGCTTTATATCAGTGTGTATACTGTTGTCAGACTGGTGCTTTTTGCTCACCATCAGATATGTGGCAGTTTCCCAGTTCATGATAGGACTGGTCCATATTTCCAAAGGAACAGGTGGTTGAATGTATTGCGGGGTCATGTGGAAGCTTTCTTGCTCACTTCCTGGTTCTGGTGTCAATGAGAGGACCTGCTGCTGGCGTCAGAGTCAGTGGTGTCCCTTCTTAGTGGTCCATCAGTAAATCTGGGTCAGAATTCACTTTTTGTAGCTGTTTCTTTCCGTCTGTGTTCTTCCTTTACGCAATCAGAGTCTCTGGGAGTCATTTTGGTAGTGTTACAACATGCCAACATTTCTTTCCTCAAATGACTACCTTATGCTTTTCGCCACATCCTCTTATCAAACAAATGTTGCACCAGCTGACTTGCTCTCTCAGGCCAGTTTTTGTGTTTGCCTCGTCGACAAAAAGTTCTGTTCATTGGTTGTGTTTCAGAAAAATAACTAAACTGGAAGTGAAAACGTAGCCAGCTGATGATTTGTCACTACACGGCTAATTGACCAGCAGCTGCCACTTATTTAGGCTACATATTTGTTAAGCTCATAATTTGGGAAAAGCTTTGTTGCTACTGGTTGTGCTGCGAGCAGGTAAGATATATAACTTATTTGATCTGATCTTCTACGTTCTTGTTATCATTGCTATCCTAGGAAATTATGAACTACTATATAGTCTTGTAACATGCTTCATGCTATCTTTTTTTAGACTTCCTCTTACGCAAATGATGGAGAATGATCCCACATATATTATTATTACCAGGGAGAAGTGCTCCGTCAAAGACTGTCTCTGTCTAAGAGCCTGAGACAGTTCAAATTACCCTGGTCAACATGGTGATGATTATGCTGTCTTCTTGCCTTTGTGCCACGCCAATTATACTTCCTGAGGTGCAAGAATTGTCAACTTTCAGCCAATCAGCACACTGGTTGCTCCCCTTGATCGTGAACTCCTGAGCGGATTCTTTAGAAAAGATGACTTGTCTATAAATTGCATCTTTTCCTCAGCCTGTGAATAGAAATGTAGGTTATCAGGCCATCAAAGTGCACAATTCGTATGTTAATGCTCACTAGCCCTTTTTAGATTGCAAATATAGACTCAAGGGGAGTTTCTCCTTAGCAACTTTACCACTTTCATATTAAAGTGTCAGTGTAAAATGCAGTCAAATCATAGAGAAGTAATGAAATGATAATATCAGGGCTGAACGATTTGAGGAAAATTTGCATTTTCTCACGACCAATACTGCAGAGGTGATTTAAATCACAATTTTAGTAGAAAGAAATTAAACTTTTTGCCTGTATTTGGAGTCTACATAGTATAAGATATGCAATTATCATCACAAACCTACCTTTCTATATATCAAATAGAATAACATGTTAATGCAGCTACTTTTGAGGCCTTCTTTTCTTTTATATCAAGTTAGGGAAACATCTACTCACCTACTTTCCTCTGAAAATTGACCAATTTAGCTCACTCATGTATGAATACGTTAATTGATCATTAGTCGTGTCTGACAATATGTGTGCTGCCGTTGACAGTTTTGCGCTCTAATGGCTTAAGCTAACATTAGCGTCAACTTCCCAGACTAATGTTTATAGTAGCACCACACACTAATAGGATGAATGCATTCATAACTTTGAAAGTTTTTAAGGTTATAAACTTAAGAGATTATTCATAATGCTTAAGACTTTAACTGGGAGATCTCAGCAACTCTGTTCACTATCAAGCTACCTGCTAGCTAGCTGTCTGCCATACACTCTAAACTGCCGATGTAGCTGCTAACTAGCTGTCTGTCACACATTCTGAACAACAGCTGTGCTACCTGCTAGCTAGCTGTCTGCCATACACTCTGAACTGCTGATCTAGCTGCTAACTAGCTGTCTGCCATACACTCTGAACAACTGCTGAGCAACCTGCTAGCTAGCTGTCTGTCAAAAACATTTTTAGCAAAGAGGTAAATGTACAGCACAGACTCTGGCATGCAGATACAGCATGCCAGTGTCAGCTGAGATTTCTTTTTTTGTTGAACAAGACAGGATACACCATATCACCGTATGCCACCGTATGCCACCGTATCTGGCGGGCTAATTCAGAGTGCTAAAGTAGCTTCTCCCGGCGATATGTAGTTTTGTGAGGAAGCCTTTCAGTGAAAGTAAATTTATGTTTACTATAAATTTTGTTTGGGATTACGTTCAATACAAATTTTTACTTGACAATCAAGTTGTTTTTTACTGACAAAATCAGTCCTTTACATTTTTTTAAATCCATTCCCCCCCCCCCATTTCCTATCAACTCTCTCACGGCCATGGAATCCTCTCAACTCTTCGAATGGATGTTTCTGAGGATTCAACCAGAATCTTTACCTTTTTACTTTTTTCTCACCCGCATGCCTATTTTAGCTGCCCTCACTGCTGCTACGCTGATGGAACTATACAGCATCTGCACTGCAGGGAGAGCTCCATCCGAGGGGGATGAGGGCAATGCTGAAATAAATTCAGGTGGGTGAGAGAGAGGTGAGATGCACATGAAATTGCTTACAGCCTATCCTCACACACTCTGAACTCTTTACTCCAATGAGCTACTGTTCCCCCCAATAAATAACACATCATTGAGACTGTGCCAAACTGCCATGCTTCAGCCCTTCAATACCCACCCTGCGGTGTCTGAAAGAAGAATGAAAGAGGGGAGAAAAAAAACAAAGCACTTTGATGGATGCCAAACTACATTTTGTTTTCTTTTAGTTTGAGAAAATGGATTTAAAGGCATCCACAACATAACACTGAGCTTGGAAAAGGCCTTATGCAGTCTGTGGAAATCCCATTCCCCTCCAACTCCCCGTTATCTTCACTTTTTGTCCAGCTTCCTTTTCCTGTCTCTCTTGCTCTGTCATTTTTCCCCCACGGGGCTGAAAATGCTAATTCTTTCAAAGGAGTCATGGGATTCTGCTTGCCTCAGTAACTTTTCTCCCCAGATCCTGCATTGGATTTATTCCATGATGTGTTTTTGTCTGTGATGGAGCGTAAATTACATTCCGTATAAAACAAATCCAGTCCATACATAGATCACAGCAAGAGTTTATTTGTTAAACAGACACACAGGTGTCTCCTCTGCCTCTGTGTTCCCTTTACTCTTCTTTCTCCACCACTAATGGGGGTGCATGCCCAGCCATCTGTGAAGGACAAGGGAACCTTTTGGCCGAGACAAATCGCTTTGGAGCAGGGCTGTAGCCTCCCACCTCCTTCCCATCCCCATGCTCTCCACACACATACACACAGATGAACACACACACAAACACACTGTCCCTCTTCCTCCAGGGTAACAAGGGAAGCGTCTGTGTTGGGTCCATAGTGTTCCATCAGGAGTCAGCCAACTGAGCCATCGGTCTAATCCCTACCAGCAGCCCACATGGCCGCACTGCCAAGTTCCAATTAGACCCATAAAAAAAGTCCTCCATTTTTTCTGAACAGGGATCTTTATGAGGGGTGTGCCCAGCCCTCTGTGACCCACCGACCACCCGTTATAACAATGTGGCTATAAAAGCAAGACAAGATGAGGAAACAGGCCAGAATTACAAGGCACTCCTGAGGGGTGACACTTGTAAGGAACAAACAAAGCCCTCTCCTCCCTGTGGGAAACAAAGCAGTAACTGGCTGCTCGGTGAGCTGCAGTGACGTGATGAGGCAAAGTTCAAACTCTGAGGCTTTGAAACCCATAGAATCGTTGCTTGACGTCGGGTTTAGCAAAACACTGGGTACCGCAGTATGCAGAGCACCCATTTTCAAAATTACAGGGGACGGTACATCGCAAGAGATAGGTCAATTATTTGGTGGTAATCGTTCACTGCAAGTAATGTATCATTTCAAGCAAACTGATAGTCGGATTTATTGTGGGTCAGAGAAGCCAATAACTATTTCTGTGTGAACCATTCTAGTTTACATTTCTTGAGCTGGTGCTATGACAATTTGAAGTTTTAAATTTCGCAGCTGGGCGTTTGACAGCTGGTGGTTTTACTGTCAATCCAAGGGGTCTGCAGATGCAGTGACGTGGCGGGTGAGGCCCACTGGTCAGAAATTTAAAGAAACCTTTACCCTAAGTTAGAGGCTGCCAAAAAGCCATAGCAATGGATTTATAACTCCCATCTTCCATAAACAGGACCACTATACTGTAAATGGAGACAGCTTCTTAATAGCAGTCACTCTTCAGAGGTAAAGAGTCCTACTGACAACAATGCCATCGATCGTGCTGGTGTGTATATGTGTGCGTGGGGTGTTGCATTGACTGTGTCCAAACCTGCTAATGTCCGGACCGACCTTGCTAAATAAAGACCACCGGATTGAGCCATCCGCTCTCCCTGTCCATTGCTGGAGCACTGAGGCTTGAAGTATACATTTGCGCGCTGCATTACACCCTCTAATAGGCAGTCAGTCAAAATAACACGCTGCCTGAAATGTCAGCGTTTACCTTTGTAATGACCAAGCTTCCACTGAAATTAATAGATCCTCAAGCTCGTCTCTGTAGCTGAGTGTCTTCAAACTGTCAGACGCGGAGACCCTGAAACCACCAACACACAACGGTCACACACATAAACACGCAGCTCTTTATTCCTGCACAAACATGGACTCTTACACACCGCATGCCATCTTATTTGGAAGTCAATAAAATGTTGTTTGACTGCCACACTGAGTTAAAGCTTTGATTTGAAGGACTTGTGTAACTCATGTGGAAACCATCACAATCAAGTGCCTTTGCATAGAGAATTGCTTACTGGACTACACTAAAATGTAACCTGAACTAGTTAAGAAATATACTTCAGGAAATATATAAGTATACTTAAAAATGTAGTAAAAAATGAATACAGTATTAAATTTTCTGCTATGCTTTAGTTTGACCCCTGCAGATTTGGGGTTTGCCATTAAAATGAATCAATTTTCATGTCAATTTTCTTTTCTTTTTCTGCCTTCTCTTGCCTCTTTCAAGCATTCTCCAACACGCTGACCCGTTGGAGCACAGTGTGCTCTTCTGAGGACGCAAAGCAAATGATGAATATGCTTTATTTCTTTTCAGTGAACTTGTAACTGTTTGACTGTCGCCCTCTGGTCAGGAGCGTCATACCAAATTAATCACACCTGGGGGTGCGATTCCGCCATCTGCATACAGATGTATGCTGCACACCCACACGCGGTTCATTTTAACTTGCAAACGTGAAGTCTGTCTCTAATAGCTCCTTCTGGGTCACCTACGAAAGTCACACATATCGGAAAAGACTGAAAGTTATGATTGTTGTGGTCTAAAATGTGGCTTTGATTGGGTTTTCTGACCGTGTGGAAAGGGAAAAGATATTGATCCTAGCATTAAGCCAACATTCAAGTTTCATGAATTGTCCAGAATCTGAAAGTGAGTGTTCGTTTCTCAAGCATAAAGTGTCTAAGATGTAACTTTATAATTGATTCAACCTTTTGTAGTAAACTTCTTAATACACTGGATGTTGAAAGTAGAAAATGCAGCTACACCCAAATGCACCCGCTCACCCCCGTGTGTGTTATCGGTCCCAGAGTTCTCAACTCTTTCTCAAACTTAGTCAATAGTGAACGGCCCCCACTTGGCTATGTTTGGTCATCATATCCATAAACAAGAGCAGCTATTAGTGTGCCACCGGAGTGCATTCATGTATATTCACGGGTCAATGGGAAAATGCAGCATGTGCCCTCACCTCCTCTTCTGTTGCTCCCATATACACAATAAAATGAAATGTTAATGGATGCTAATGAAATGGCTAATTGTGGATTCGGTGCAACCATGCGAAGCTCACTCTCTAGGCCTTGCTGTTCATCGTTTATCACAGAAACGCCTCTTGAGAGTTCGAGTGGGGGGAAAAAAGAGAAAAATAATAATGATAATAAACATAAAAAACAATGAAACGACTATTATTATGCATGCGGACGTGGTGCCCTGTTAACCTGCTGTGCAGTGTGCGTCACGCCAGCTCAGAGGTGACATTCCTTTGTGCTTGTCCCACAGATTGTGGCGGAACTTTTCGGATTGTGAGATGGAAAGGCAGCTCGCAGTAGGCTGGCCGGCGGCGATTTTTCACCTCAGAAACAGTCTTGCTTGTCAGTCCCGACAGAGACAGCCGCTGATGCCGGCTAAAGCTGAGTAAAGCTCGCGGCTGTCTTTATCTCTCGGCCTGTGAGCCCAGAGTGGTTTCAGGCAGTGATTAGTGAGGTGGATCCCACGTGGGTCACCCTCTTGCTGGAGGAGATCAGTGCTGGAGATTTGAGGCATCTGGGCACCTTTGTAGTAGGAGCATGTGAGTGACAAGAGAGGAGAGGAGAGGTGGACGGAATGGAAACTGGAGAGAAAGGGAGA
This sequence comes from Chaetodon trifasciatus, assembly GCA_037975065.1. Classification (NCBI taxonomy): domain Eukaryota; kingdom Metazoa; phylum Chordata; class Actinopteri; order Chaetodontiformes; family Chaetodontidae; genus Chaetodon; species Chaetodon trifasciatus. Next base: position 5,796,052 of record JBBMOE010000017.1, on the reverse strand, counting down.
CAGACAGATGGAGGAGAGGTCTGAGTAGTAACAGGAGGAGATAAAGGCGGTGTGATTAGTTTGCTCAGGGTAAAGAAATGTTTGGTATTTTAGCAGGGGGAAAAATAGCCTGCTAGCGCTTCATAAGACCTGTGTCATGAAACTATTTCGGAACACATGAATATAAATTTGGGCTCCAAATTACATTTCTCCATTCAAAATATGACAGACGCTTTGTTGTTATAGCTCTTTAGATGACTCAGTGGAGGTCAGTTAGGCCACCACTTCAGTCCAGACTGAAGTATCTCAACAACGACTGGATGAATTGGATTCTTTAAGGACACTGCTAAAAAAACTGTAATTTCATCTTGAGCCTTCCAGTAATGTATGTATTTATAGATATTTTGTTTGTGCTATGTGTTCTTTATTTGTTTGGTTTTGATGATGTCATTTGTTTATTTATTTAAATAAGGGGTGGACGCTGCATAAGCCTTTTAGGCTTCTTTCCTCTCCTGTGCTGTATGTCTTATTTTCTATTCAATGGATTTGTATTTTCATTATTGTGCAAATAAACTAAATTAAATGTATGGATTGGCAGGAAGTTTATCTCAGACCCTCACGGTCCCCCGTGAATGCTGAATTCTGTGTTTGATGCTCACCTAACTTTTCCTCTTGCAACACCATGAGGTTAACATTTGTGGTTTTTGGGTGAAAAACCCAAAAACTGGACTGTTTGGCTGGACTGTTTGCCATAAAATTCTGAAACGCATTCACATCTCCTCTGAACTCCAGTAACTTTGGTGAACCCTTAAAGCAAAAGTTCGTCTGTTTGGGAGACACAGTTATTTGCCGTAGAGTGGAGACTTAGATAAGAAGACTGATACCACTTTCATAATGTTAATTTGACACTGTGGCACTATGCAGTTGCCAAGCAACCAGCAGAGACTACAGGAAGTTACCAGTCACATAGTCAGGTGCATGACCCCCTGTAAAACACCAAATTATTGTTTTTAAACTGTACTGATGAAACAAATGAGCTATAATGTGATAATTAATGAGCTTTAGAGGTGCTGTCAGGCCGATATGTTACCAACTGACTGTTTCTAGTCTTTATACTAAGATAAACTGACTTGTTGCTGGCTGTAGCCTTAAATTTAATATTCTCATCTAAATCTTTAGCAGAAAGAAAAAAACAATAAACAACAACAACAACAATAAACAAGCGCTTTTCCTAGAATGCTGAGCTATTCCATCAAGTAGCACCATCATTTGCTGCTAAACCTGATAAACGTCAACATGTTAGCATTGACATTGTGAGCATGCTAGCATGCTGACACTAAGCAGAGCCTATAGAAGTAGCTAGCTTGTTTGCAGTATAGAAAGAAAATGTCATCCTTAATGCATTCTGGCCTACTGTGCTTCCTCAACCAATATGATTAATTGACAGAGATAATGCTCTTTTGCATTCATAGTCCATATGCTGTGTGCTCGCTGGTTCCTCCTGTATTCTGATTTGTGCGATCAATCCCAGCATCGTCAAGCACATGTTAAACCAACTGCACAATGCTTGAATAAGAGCAGAGGTGAGAAAGTGTAGTTACTCTTGAGCAGCAGAGATCTTTGTTTACTTTGACGGCTCATTGTAGATACATATTCAACAAGACCTTTTATCATTCAGGGCAACTGAGTCCACAATCTGCTTAAATGGCAGCAAAACCTGATGTCTTGAACGAGATTGAGGAAAATGTCCTTATTGTATGAACCAAAGAAGCAAGATGGTGTCTAAGAAAATGTAAAAGTGGTTTGAAGAACATAGCGGGCCTTGGAGGTAGAGATGAGCCCTCATCTCATCACACTTCCTTTCATTTGGCTTTCTGAGCGAGCCGCGATGGCCGTTTCTCTGTTGGCTTATGTTAATTACCATTCTGAATGCGCTGAATAACCTTTTTATGACAATGTGGATCGTTTTTTAGGATGGAAATTGAATTTAAGCAGGTCCTCCACCTTAAAAATTCTCTGTATGTATAGTAATTGAGGGGAGAGAAAGAGGTTTCATTTGATTTGGCTGTCAGTCAGATCCACGTTCACCATTTTCCCCCTTGCTCCTGCGGCCTTTAAAGGTCTTTTTGTATGTGAGTGTGAGCAGCAAAGTGACTTAACCTCGTATTGTTTTGTGAAATGGTTTCGAAATCAGAGTCCATTCACTATAGCAAATTACTAATCCTGCTGAAACCCCGTCTCCAAAATAAAGGACACTTAACATACTTAACAGGTTTGTTGGAACATGGAGTAGAAATATGCTTCAAGGAGTAATTTACAACATTGAAATCGGCATTCATTTCCATATTCTCATGGCTCTCGCTTCGACTTTATAGTGCTAATTATACCCATTACAGTGTCATTGATCCCCCCACCACTCGTCTTCGCCAGAGAAATAGAAAAACTCTGCCATTTGCTTAGTAATGAAGAAAGTTGTTCCATTTCAGTGGACTAACCTCCTATCTGCTTTTATGCTGCTAAATGAAACTGATTTGCCTTTAAGACAATGAGTCTTAAGTCTGAGAGACAGAAAGAGAGCGGGAAGCGGGAGAAGAGAATCATAAGCGGGCACTTATGCATATGTTTGATAAAGATAAGTGACGTCCCATCTACTGGTCGTTAATGAGATCTTTTGCAACAGGAAGATGTATGTGGCTCTGGCGTGGCGCGCACTAGTGGGAAATGACTGCTGAAGGGTGCTGTGGAGGGAGGCACTTCATCAAGTATAATTGCTGCCTGGTACACACTGGGTCCCCAAAGGCTCTGGCTTCTCTGCAGACCTTCCTCCTTTAACTTTCCTCTTGCTCTTCTTCCTCAGCCTCTGCCTCTCACTGCTTTCTATCTTTGCCCCCGCTGACCCTTTCGCCCCCTTCCTCCCCGAGTACATTATTTCCTGTTAAACAATGCTAATAGAACAATGAATATCTTGCTGGTTGCGGAGTCTGAATGCAGGCTTGATTAATCAGGCAAAAACACAATGACTTCGCCATAGGTCCCCTGTGTTCCCTTTAGTTTCGTGCGTAGTAAGTTTTTTGTCTACGCTGTGCATTTATTCTGGGAAACAAACTTACTAAATCAAACAGGAATAGCAGCTCTTTTATCTTGCTTAAGCTATAACATTTTGCTGTACAGTTCATTTTTTAAGAAATCTCTGAAATGGGACACCATGCTCAGAACAAATCCTCTATTTTTAACATATGTGTAAGCAAACAATGTTGTTTGGCTTGAGTGTTTCTCATACAGCATTTAGAGCCGCTTTACTTTTTCAATGCACGATTGCGAATTGCGATTTCCAAAAAGTGAAACCTCAGCAGCTTTGGTAATCAGCGATATTGTGTCGTAATTCCCCTTTTGGTAGCAGTTGCTGTGCTTTCACCAATTAGTAGATAAAGGGGGTTTTGTATATTCAGACAATTATGGCATTGTGATGAGCGTGTGAAGGCAAAAATATTCAGAACAATCTTGGAAGTTAGATGCAGCGTAACCGTTTGAGCCTTTCATAGAATTTTGATTAATGACGAGTCTCTCACTACGGTCCATCTGTCTCCTATCAGCTTGAGGAGACCGCAGAGTTAATGTAAAGAACCCAATATTAGAAATATCTAGCTGAAAACATATAGCTGGGAAAGTCACTTGCAGCGAACAGCAGCTTCGACAATAGAACAACTAATTGGCGTATTCCGAAGCGGCACGGCAATTTTTCCACAATACCCTCACTGCCATTCAATGGAGAGTGGGAACACTGGCACGTAATCTAAAGCATTTCCAGTAGGGGCCTGTTCATGTTGGCAAAAAGGAGTGGAACTAAGTGCAACCATCAGCCAGTCCTTGCAGATTGCATGGCACATCAGTGCAGCACAGCCTCTTCCAGGAATGGAAAGGGTTTGTTTCTTGCCAACGTTGTGGAGCAGCCATGTTCATAGCAGGTTAGCCCCTCCGCTGGGTCCGTCAGGTGGGCTTGGGAGAACGAGAGGGATAGAAATAAAGGAGTGCATGACTGGATGGGCAGATGGGGGATATTCTGTACTTGGTGCCATGCAGCTGTGACTGCAGATAACATATGCCAGGGAAAGGGGGCAGACAGAGCCTCTGTAAACCATGATAATCCAAACAATGTTTTCTAAAGGAGGGCCAATACTAAGCCTAATGGTACTTCAGTTGAACATTATCAAAGGTATTGGACACGTTACAATGCAAATGTGTTTATTCTGTTGCGTCTATAATAACGACACTGCTGCCAAAAACATTTCTGTGATTGCATCAGTTGACAATTCCTCATAATAATCCTGTTGTCATGACTATCCGGAGAGTTTTGGATTTGCTTTTTTTTTTCTAAAAAGATAAATTGTTTACTGACTCACCAAATGAAATTCAACCCAAAAAGAATTGCTGCCATAACTGGGCTGCAGCACGTCATATCGCAATTAAAACTGCATTTTAAGATTAAAAAGGAACTGCAATTTTGCCAGGCAAGATGGAAAGGAGACAATGACGCATGCTGCTGTCTCACAGCAGCTGTGGATGACAAGAAAATTAATTTGGCTCTGAAATCAGGATATATTCTTGTTTGATTTGATTTGTGTGCTTATTTGTTATAAAATCAGCCTCACCAAAAATAAGAATTGTAAGTCATACTCATTTCATTATTCATATTATAGTATTAGTTACTCCGTGACTCTCTATGTCAGGTTACTAGAGTACACAGTGCTGAGATTACAGGACTACCTGCTGCTGTGAGTTTTGGCAGTCTGGTCATTTTCCATCACTGTAATTGGACCCATGAAGAGACTGCTAACTCAAACTAGACCCCCATCCTTTGTATAATATGAGACAAGCATGACACTGAGTGTGCAGGAGCTGCAGATGACTCACATGGTGTTCAGATAACAATGACAAAAAGTCTGGTGGGAAACAGTGCCAACCATAGCAAACTAAACTGACTGCCCATCTGAGTGGAGGCTAGTTAGCTTAGCTTCCACCTTCCAAGTGGAGTACAAACTCAACAGCACATTGGGTTCTCTCAAAAGTTTTATGTTGTAAAGGAAACAATCTTAAATAGGTAGCAGTACATAAACAATGCTGTGTGTGCTTGAAAAGGGGGGAAATATTGAGTGTTCAAAGGCTGCACATGGTTATGGTGAACACCTACGATTGCATCACAGTTTCATCCTCTTTTGAAAAATGGAACAATGTGCACAGTAGCTGCGGCACCAGTTGTGGTATATTTTATTCAAATTTCAGTACAGAGCACTTCAGTGAAATCAGACTTTGAAAAATGTGTACTTTTGATTGTGTTAGAGAGTGAAATGTGTCACCAGAATTATGTTAAATTATGTTAGAGCCTTTATGTTGGCTATGAGACTGCACAGTACTCATGAATGCCGAGAAATTCCACATTAGGCCTCACTCTTTGTGCCATTCAGTGTTGTCATGCAGAGTTTACGTATACCGATCCTCTTTGTGCAATTACAGTTCCATTTTGATCCTGCACATCACTCACTTTGCATGCATAGTTACATGTACATGTCGTTTGATGTATCCACATTGTCACATCAAGTACCTTTCCCCACCTCAAACTTTATTCATGCATGCTTCACACATCTTTCTGTCATATCCACTTCATATCCACTTTAATGGCTTGTCATTCTGCCACAGACACAAATGCTGTTCGACGACTGAAATGAGAAGCGGAGCGAAGGCCCAAATCATGTCCGCGGCATGTCCAAACAAACGGAGCAAGAACTGTTGGCCAGCTCTTCAACAATGGGTCTGCCTATCTCCTGCAATGGGTACCTAGCTCCCACAGATGCTGCCAAAGCCACTTCAAATGGCCCCCACTTCAGACAGGATCCTTTAGAATAGGTTCGAGCACCATCATGAGACTGAGGCTTAGCCATGAGAGGGACTAGCTTGCATAATTCTCACGAATATGCAAAGCCTTTGAACTCCACTGTATGCTGAAAATCATGCAGTGTGCAGTTTACTGTGTGACTACGGATGAGGGAGACTTATTGATTTATGAATGGGAGAGACGTTTTCGGAAAGAGATTGATGGGTTGATGCCTTAGCGTGTCATCTCAGTGCTTATGCTTTCTTCTCACAAGCAGCTGGGACCATCTGGTGTGTAATATTGAAGAATAACTCTCTGCAGCATGTGGATGTTGCTTGAACCTTCTATGTACAGTAATGTAGCGGACGCAAGTGGTAAAAATATACTACATAAGCAACATAGCAGAGATGGAGCAATGCCGCTCCTCTCTGAAGCTGCTCATTTCCTTCTTGAACTTTCCTTAGAACTGGACCCTTGAAAAAGGAAAAAATATGGCACCCAACAATAGGCTGCTGTATGTGTGGGTGTAAGGGAGTAGGAGGATAATACACAGGCAGCAGTGCAAGAGTGGGCCTTTGTGCAATAGCCAAAATGAAGTGGGCATCATTTCAACATACAGCATACGATAGATTTACCAACATATGTGAGATACAGTGCAGGATCCCTTTGTGAAGAGATCATGCGGGCATTAAATCCTCGCAGTAAATTCAAGGTTGTTGAATAGGCGAGGGAGGAAATTCCCAGAGGGGAACTATTGTATGGGACCATGGTAGTGCTTGGAATATTCATAGAATTTTTTTTTTTTCTGCTATAGTACACATATCTGCTCTTTCAATCACATGCCTTGTTTTCTCCTTTGAGAAAAAACACAAAATCAAAAGGGAGAATTTTGTATTTGTGGGTTTCATGGTGGTGCCTGTTGCATTCATCCATCATAAAGGATTTGATACTGATGAATTTGCACTGTTGACCAAGAGCAAGCCGCCTTGACAGCTGCTGTCATTTGGGGGAGGGAGAGTTGTAAGTCCGAAACAGATGAAGCCGTTGTAGCTTATCAGCTGTGTTGGCCCATTCGCTTTTATTTAACCTCCTCTGTTGGCGTGAAACCTTCCACAAAAGAGCAATGGTTTGCAGACAGTTATGAGGCACGAGTCCATGGTACACATATGTCTTTTGAATAAACTTTGTGAAGCTATTGTCCCATTAGCAACCAAGATAACAAGCTAATGAGTTTGCAAACTGACTCCTATCAAGCTCATTTGCTCAGAGAGCTTTGTTTTCCCTCTTCAATAACTTTTTATTGAACAGAATGGCGTGCACTGGTGAGTCATATGCCAGGGGGAGTAAGCGGAACGGTAGAGAAAAATAGAGACTAGCTCCAGAAGCTACTTACTGTTGCTAGCCTGGTTCAGAGAATGAATCTACCGTTCGCTCGGCAGCTACAGCCGCTCACCAAACAGCCCTGTGAACAGTCACTGTGTCACCGAGCGTCCAGTCCCTCGGATTCCTGATAGACAAATTACGACAGCCAATCAGCAGCCTGCTACACAGCAGAAAAGCTGCAGACTTTGAACAAAAACCCACCTTAGCTTTCCTGCTACAGTCTCCATCTTATCTAACTTACAAACACCTTATTCTGCACCTGAGTTTGTTGATTGAGTCACCCGACAAAAATTCACTGGGGAAAACTGCACTGCTCAAGTCAGTTTGTAGCTAATTAATTAGCGTATTAAAAAACATGTAACCATAGTCTTCAAATGTCACTTTGGCTCGTTTAGATGCTGGTGTGCGCCTCACCCCCCCAACTCCTCCACTTTTCTTTTAAATGATATGACATTATTTTTGATTGAGAAAAGTGGTGACTAAATCTCTGCGGGATTCTCTGTTGTATGTGATTTCTGTGCGGAATGAGGTGCAGATGCAAGCTCTAAAATGACTGTAAAATAAGAAAATGCCTGATAATTTAATACCATGCTTCGCCAGACAAGCTGACAATCTTGACACAGAAGACAACAGTTCAGGAACGTGGATCATTTTGGAATCTTAATTCACATACAATTATGTTTAGCTGTAATCATCTGTGCAAAATGTACTTCAGCCATTTGCCTCATACAAGAAGAGGCTAGTCTGATTAACAACCTATGAACCTGCACATTGTGGGAACTCGTTTATAGAAATTAATTTACTCTGCATATTGGAAGGCTCCTAATTATCAATTGTGCATCATGTATTACAGTAACCCACCTGACCTCCAATTACAATAGCACCAATCGGAGTGGGGTTAATTCCAAGTGACGATCAATGTGGCCCAATCATTTTGCTCCGCTCCCATGGGTGACTGAGCCACTTTGAAGCAAGCAAATGTATTTCCAGGCAGCCCACATCAACATATTACCTTGTTTTCCTGTCTCTGTTAATAGAAGACATTCATCAAAACCACTTTGCATATGACTATGCTTGGAAAATTCAGTGTTAATGGTACTGTGCTAAATGCATTCTCAAGCACGGCGTCGTTCTCATTGAGATTAATACAAATGGACTATGACTGGTAATTTATTCTGTATTGTTTTTTTTATCCGTTTAATATTTTTGTTTGCCAATGCGACTGTTGGTGCGTCTCAATCAGAATGTGGTCCTCCGCTGCAAATTGTGTCCTTGACTCCTTGTCTGACGGAATAGAATAATTTCACATTAAAACATCAATGGAGAGAGTAAAAAAAATAGTCATTTTAATGGAAAAAAAAAAAAAAAAGACTCCACACTACTTAGACGTAAAGGTCATCTTTGAATGTGTGAACATCAAATCTTATTTCTTTACTGAATGAAAGGGATCAGAAAAAGTGTGTAAAAGTGTTGGCATTATAGTTTGTATGTGTGCACCCTACAAGAGCACACTTTAAAGGAAGGCCACAAGTTGTCTCCTGAGTGCATTTTCTGCTGAACAGCCAATAGCAACATCTTTGAAGGCAAAGTACAATGGAGAAGGAAACAAAAGCTTTGCTCTGCTGTAACCCAGGAGTAAGTACGCAGGCCTAAACAATGACAGCATGTCCTTGAGTTATAAATATATAATATCCCTCAGGTGGCACTGGGAGACAGCAGCTTCTGATTGGCTTTGGTTATAAATCATTCATTACAGTTCACATCAATAATTAATATTCCAACCAAGCCTGAATCCTTTATGTAAATACTGTCACACGTTGGAAGGTTACCATTGTAAACTTGCACAGACAGCAGTTTTTGAACTTTTGATTGCTGGCTTAGGGTGTCGTGTTTGTCTCTGTATTCTTTTTAACTAAGCTGCCAAATAGGTGAAAGGGTGCAGCGGATAACCTGTAAACTTTTCAAGCCTAATCGGATTTTGTGGATGGGTGTACTGGTTGATTATTGGTTGAGCACTGATCTGGTATTTCTGCATTTGACAAGTTTTTAATGGCATACATGTCGTGAACTTCAACACCTCATATTAAACCAGCCGGAGCTGTCAGAGCTGCCAGAGTTTCACTGTGGCCAGGAATCCAGCAGACTCTCTAATTATACTGGATGGTTTGGTGAGGCTGTCCACAATTTCCAAAGCACTGACCAAATGTGTTGTTGGACAAAAGAGAGCTGGAGCTGACTTTCATCTCAACATTAGTCAAATATATTAAAAAAGTCTTTTATTTTGTAGCCGTCATTGTAAACAAGCCAACACTGACACATTTTAAAGGAATAATTAGGCATTTTGGACACTGTGCTTATTTGTTATATAAGTTTTTTAATCTTTTATAACCATTTTTGTCCAGATTAAACAAACATTATACAATGTGTTAATGTGTGAGTAATTTAGCTTTTGTGCAGAGCCAGGCTGGCTCTTTTTCCCTCCGCTTCCAGTCATTTTGCTAAAATAAGCCAAGCTAATCAGATTTAAGAATCGGTAAAACTGCATGTAAAAACACAATCCATGTAGATGTGTATAAGGTAAGTTTGATTTAAGTATTTATATTTTGAATTCAGATTAATCTCAAAACAATTATTATCTAAACCACGGGACAGTTTTATTTTGAAGGGTTTTGGAATCAGGATATAAAAAAAGTCAGGCATGAATAAAAAGGTCAGAGGTCACACAAGTTTAGCACCTTTTGTTTAGCTTTCATCCAGTACCTGTGCCATGCACAGCAGCACTGATGATACAATCAATCACAGCTCATTAATGGCAAGAAATGGGCTGCTGAAACAGGACCATATGGCTCTGGCTCACAACTCCCAGTCTCCCCATCTGGAACCTGCAGGAAAAAAAACGACTCTGCTTGTCTTTTTCCTAAATAGTTAAGACGATATGACTTTTTGTAAACTTTTAAATTACGTGCATTTTTTAAGCCGATTCACTGATTTTGTTATTGATCCTTGTTAGTTCACTGATTTTGTTATTGATCCTTGTTAGTTGCAGCAAGAAAGCTCATCAGCTGCGTTAACCAAAGACAGTATTTGATTTGTTTGTACAATTTACAGCAGGAAGGGTGTGTTTTTTTTTTTTTGCTTTTTTGCCATGCCTGGATTCTGTTTAAAAGGCACATTTTAAAAAAGTTTTATCTAAAGCTGCAAATATTAATTGATTAATTAATCAACAGAAATTGTTAAAAGTACTTTTTTAAACAAACATTTTATGGTTAAACGTGCTGCTTTTCTTCATCTTACATGACAGTAAATTAAAATTTCCGGGTTGTGGATTAATGCTCAGACAAAACAAGACAGTTTGTGACGTCAGTTTGTTTCGTGCTGGCTGTATTCACTGGCTATTGATCTTTTTTTAAGCACCTCGACAGCTAAAAGATTACAGCACATGCAGCATGGCTGCTTGGCCACCGCAACGCCAGCTCAGTTGCAGCTGGTGACCTTTGTTGCAAGTCATACCTGCCTCTCTCCTCCATTTAATGTCTGCCTCCAAAATTTGAAAGGGTGGGATGACATCTTGTTACTTGCTTGCTGTAACTTGCTCAACTTGGATGTCTAAGTCTACCTGTGGTGATATAGAGGAGTAGCCAAATGGTAGAAACTAGAAAAAAATCCATGTCCTAGCTATTGCCTGCAGGAACAAGCTGTGAATATTGATACTAGTTGAAAACTTGTATTTACAATGAATTTGACATTGAAAGAATGCAGCGTGAGAAAAGCTCTGAGCTTATATTGTGTGTTGATGTTGATTGAAAACTGGAGGAAACTGTTGGAGCACGCAAGTGTTTTTTTTTTTTTTTATCCTTACTTCAAAAGCACTGTATAAATGTGCACTCTCTTCAATTTCTTCAGTGCTTTCATGCTTTGATCCCACTGAACTTTGCTCAAACAACATTTAAGCTGTAGATAGTTTTTAGGAGAGAGAGCTGTGATATTATTGATTCATATTAGGTGTTTGTGTAGCTGAGCCGCTTTTATCTCCCGTCCCGTCGACACTTATGGCTCTGCAGTAGCCACTACAACTTTCCTGATGGACGCGAGTTGGCACTTCGGTATCCTATAAAATGCTTCAGCAGGCGATAATATGGGCAAGAGCAAAGCACAGGACTGCAGACTGGCACTTTTGTCATGTTAATGTGACCGCATATGACGCTTTGCAAATAGGATTTACTGTACAGGGCCCCCTATGAAATGGAATTGCAGTCTCATAAAATGTACTTTTAAAGAAATTGTGTGAGGGAACTCTGGGCAGTAAATTAAACTCCTCTGGCAGGATTAGATGGAGGGGGAAGAGGGCGGCTGGATGAGTATGTGGGGCAGCTGGAGAGCTCTTGCTCACAGAGGTCATGAATCTGTTGTGATTCCACACCTCTCCATTTCAGCCTTTATTCTATTTTATTGCATGTTTTCTGAAACAATCTTCAACAAAACGACGAGCGGTGACACACGGAGTGCCCACAGCAGAACGCCCATAAACTGGATTAAAGCCTGTGTGTTAGATCATGCATGTATATGAATCCGTATGGACAGGAACCCCCCCCTCCTTTCGCACAGAAGCCGAACAGTCGGGTTTGCCTTTGTGGAAAAAGTGTGAAGTTGATTTACAGCTAAAGTTACCTCTCACTCGTGTAACATTTTGAAAGTTGAAGACCAATTTTAGGATGATTCTCCACACTGCAGCCTCACTGAGCTCCTCTCATTAGGCCACATGTATGGTGGCAGCTCAGCTACAGTCCATGCAGAAGTCATCCAGGACCTGAACATCGCTCTGGTCACTGACATTTGAGTCTACTTCAAGAGTCTCCACATTATGCCTTTTAAAACCTTCTCCTCTATCAACTCCTAAATCCCTGAATCCCTGGCCCTTGTGTGGAAAGCTCTCTGTAGATATCCAGCTGTGGCTGCTGATAGGAGCTCGGGTGAACTCTTAACAAGCTTGTGTGTAAAGATGCAGGAAAAGGCGAGAAATCACTTCCTCCTGCTTTTCAAAAAAAGCTCCTCATCTCCCAGGCATTTCTTCCAACCTCTGGCGTCAGTTGAAAGTTGTCAACACAACCACTCAACCTTCAAGTGTAAAAATCTGAGCAACGGAATACTCCAAATATTTTCAACCAGACTGAAGTGAGTGCAGTCTTTTATGACTCTGACACATGAAACCATGACATCTTGAAAAGAACCTGCAGCAAACCCATTAACATACAGTTTGGTTAGGCTTAAAAAAACTTTTATATTTGGAGATAAAAGATGAATGGGAGCATAATTGCAATTAAGGCCTGTAATAGGTGCATGTTTTGAGTTGTGAGGAGAATTCCCTTCAGTTACAAGGGCAGCTGCAGTGCTCTAAGAGGTTTTAACATGCATTTAAAGGCATGAAGTTCAAGTAAACCACATCTCCACAAAAAGCCCAAAATGAAATTTAATATTAGTTTGGCTCCCCAGCTTCTTCCTTTCAGAGTAGTCATGTAGTCAGTGTGAACTAATGAAAAACATTCAATGAGGACTGATAGCACAAAGGATAGCACTACCCCTAATAAGATATTTGATGTTTTTAGATACGGGGCTCAGAAATGGTTGCGATGGCAGCCGGTCACTTTGGCACCATCTTAAGAGGACCAGTCTTTTTCCCATTACAGCAAATAAGAGATACAAATTGATTAATTAAGCGCTATTTTGTTGCTTTGGTGTATTATGTGTTTATCAGCTTGCATTTGGCAGCTAGGTGATGTGGCGTATGATTCAGGTGTCCATGTGAGAAAGCTCGTGTGAATGAGATATTAAAGGCCCTAAAAAGCTGTTTTCAAAATCAGCTCCTTGCTGTGAGCAGTGAGATCTCTCATGAAGAAATGCTTAAAATTAAAAGTTTTTTGTGGCTTAAAAAAATCCCACCGTGGACAATAATTGGCACATTCCTCCAATGTTGTCATTCAGAATATAAAAAAGTGCATTTTATGGGTTTTATTTAATTACCGAATGGCCACTGTAGTCAAACAGATGTTCTAACATCTGAATGTATCCTCTAATGGACATTATAGGCTTGATTGCATTCACCTCTGCAGTGAAATTTGCATACACTGTTTTAGCCAACAAAGATGGATAGCACAGGAGGAGCTGGTGGGGTTGATTTGTAAACAACCAGTGAAGCATTTTAGATCATGAGTATGAAATCAGCTGTCCATTGATGGGGTTTGATGAGGATAAAAATATAGATTTATTAAGAAGTGGACATGAATTTAGTTTCTAAATAAAAAAAGTTTTAGCAAACAAAGACTACTGGACCTCATCTGAGTGATGCAGTTCATGTTACAGTACTGTGAGAGACTTTTCCCCCTCGTCAACAAAAGGTTTGGCACCGCAGTGCAACACTTGACAACCAGGCAGGTCAGCTTTTGAGGAAATATTGATTCGTCAGAAAATAAAAGTTTGAAATCCTTTGCACAAGCAGTTTTTTCGTCTGTCAGATCTTTAGGAATGGCAGTTACTGATTTTCTTCTCTCGCCATAAGGTGAAAGTATAGCAGATTTGAGACATCTTAATGAAAAGTGTTGTCACACACATACAAAAGTCTTACTCTGCCTTTAAGAGTTGGCATTGCAGCATGGCCACTTTCAAAGTCTCAGTCTTCTCTCTTTTTTTGTTTTGTTTTGAGCGACTTTAATCTCTTTTCACCATCGTCTCTGTTTCTCTACCTCAACCATTTCTTCTAATTTTTAGACATTTCTTGCTCCCCTTTACAGTCTCTGAGCTTTTACTCTCACTTCGCTAACACCCCCCTCCTGCCTGCTATTTCACGCATCATTTCTCTGTTTAATTGCTGCTGGCTGAAACCTTCTCCATATTCCCCTGCAGCTCAGCATTCCTCCAGTCCAATGCTATTGCAGTCTTGCGCTATTCAATTACCCCTCGGTAGACTAAACTAGGCAGGGCGGGCCAGGACTGTTTGGGCTCTCAATCATTGAAACACCACTCTGGACAGAGGCCAAACATCGGCGCCTGGAATGATAAAACAAAGCTCCGCAGCATTGTTGAGCTGAACTGGAGGTGACTGAGGGGGGAGAACTGTGCAATATGACAATCTCTTGTTTTTGTTTTTTGCTCTGAGATTAAATACGTAAACTCAAATCCTAACAAAAATATGAAATGTAACTTTTCTGCCATGACTGTGCCCCCAAATAAGTGCTCACTTGTGGGCGATAATTTGTACAGATTGCTGATGCTGATAATTTCATTGGTTTAATATCACTGTGGGGCGGGCACTAAGAATGAATGTAATTTGTAGTGGGTTCACGGGCAGTTAACCAGCTTGGGGCCTAACATTGTTAGCTGTTAGCTTAGTCCCATCTGTGATTTGAGGCCTGACTATGATACTCTGTTACTCAGCATGATTCTAGCTGTTCTGTCTTGAATCACAGGGTAACGGACACACTGCAGATATTACAAAATTAGCCATTGTTGTGAGACTTGTAATAGACTGGTGTGTCCTTTGTATAACGTGAGACGAACACCACACTGAATGTGAAGCAGCTGTCAATGACTCAGCAGGTGCTGAAATAACGAAATCAGAAAGTAACCTCGAGTGCAGCGCAAGCATCAGCAGCTCTTGTTTGCTAGCAAGTGTCCACTTGAAAAGTTGGCTTACCTTGCTGGTTTCCACTTTTTGAGTGGAAGTTTGTTTGTCTAGCTTGCTGCCCTCCACTTTCCGACTAAAAACTAATGATTAAGCCACCCAAAAAGTGAGCAGGAAAACACATAATCATACTATGCTATATGTCAGAATGGCTGCTTTAAGCAGAGAAAGTCTCACAACTTTTTGAATATAATTTTTGTGGAATGGTTTAATGAAAAGTCTTCAGCGGCTTAATGTTTTGTATTCTCTGGGCAAGGTGTCTGTTGTTTCAATCTTATGAGTGAAAGCTTGTTATCCTAACTTGCTAGCTTCCACCTTCCAAGTAGTTACACTTTAAACTTAACACTAAGAAGGCTCCAAATGTTAAATGTTGTGTAAAGTTTTACCCCTAAGTGGTACGTGATCAATATGTCTGTATCAACAGGCTTGTTTCACAGTCCTTTAACATCGCTATAAACCTCTTCTTTAAAAGCCTACTCTTGATTCAGGGGTTTTAGCCAATAACAGACCCATATTTAACCTCCCCTTTCTCTCTAAAATCCCCGAGAAAGCAGTCACCAATCAGTTTTATGACCTTCTAAAGGCGATAACAATAGGTTGTTTGAAAATTTTCAGCCAGGATGAGTTCATCATAGCACAGACACAGCACCAGTAAAAGTTACTAATGACCTTCTAATCACGTAAGACAACAAAGAACTTGTCTCTGTACTTGTTTTGTTAGCTCTTAGTGTTGCATTCAACACCACTAACCATCACATCCTATCACAGAGACTGGAACATTTAATTGGCATTAAAGGAACTGCGTTAACATGCATGCCAACGTAAGTCACGGAGTTCCACAAAGTTCTGTGCTTGGACCAATTCTATTTCTCCTATTCTATGGCCCTGCTATTACTGTTACTATTATAGTCAGATTTCTATGATTATTATATGCATATTATTGTCATTATATATGTATACTATCATATATTGATTTATACACATACCATATTATGATATATTCTTTCATTCATAGCCTTATTTACATTATTATAGCTGTGATTGTTATTATTGTTGTTGCTGTGCATCTCTCTCTGTCTTCAAACCCAACTGGTTGAGCCAGATGGTCGCCCACCCTCAGCCCTATTCTATTCGAGGTTTCTGCCTGTTAAAAGGAGGTTTTTCCTCCCTGCCGTTGCTATGTGCTTGCTCATGGGGGAATTGTTTTTCATGTGCATTAAAGAGTAAACCTGCTCTAAATGGAGAGTGTCATGAGATGACTTCTGGTTTGGTGGTAGGTTATATAAATAAAACTGAATAGAGTTTAATTTAAAATGTAATTGAAAACACATGCACACCTGATGTCAGAAAGGCTGCTTTAATTACAGACAGTCTCACTTTTTAAATAGACTATTATTTATAGATGAACAGCGTTCATTTGGAGTGCTTGAGGGACTTAATGTTTTGTATTCCCTGAGCAATGTGCCTTTTGTATCATTTAGAGCGGTGTGAGAGCGACATAAAATTGTCATTGTGCTTTTCTTCTTATTAGTCCATTACGCTGTATTGCCACCTATGCTGGGTGATGAGTTCGTTTCCATAGCGACATCACTTGGTCAGTGATACAAAAAGGCTTGTGAATTCTAATGAATCCACTGACGAAACAAGTTGGTCTTGAATAATCAATCACATCTGAACATTTGTATTGATCAGATCCATTTGTTGGGGAATTTTTTCAAAGTGACACTTTCATTTGAGCTAGAAGAGAAGGCACTATATTGCTTGATGCCATTTTTTGGGTCAAGTGAACCTATATGGAATTACAGAGACCCCAAACACCAAGCATCCATTATGCTTTCTTAATCAGGCCAGTGTTGTTTCATCTTAACAGCAGCATTACCAGCAACAATTTCAAATACTTCCACCGTAAGCAGCAGAGGATATGCTCATATTTGCAAATGTAAGCATGAACATGAATACAGAGCCAGAGTAGGACATTTCTAGGCCACACACACACACAATATGTTAACCAGCAAAGCAAAATACACACAAGCACAGCGCTTATCTGTTTCTCTCTGAGGCCTCACACATCGTAATGGCTCTATCTGCGTCACACACACACACATACACACAATCCACCGAGGTATCCAGAGTAATTATCAGGCTGTTAATGATTGCCGTGCATCAGCAGTGCTCCAACCATTCATTACAAGAGCTTCTTCAGGCCCCTACTGGGCCCACGAGACTGCTTATCACGCACCACACCACTTGATGGGCTTAATGCAACCTATTAACCAACAAAAGTCTGGATGTGAAGTTCGCCAAACCCCTCCCATCTGTAACACACTTTGATTTATGTTTTTGTATCAGTCCAAAGTCAAGCACTGGATTGGGATGAGCTTGATTGTTAAATTTTTATCTTCTTAAGAGAGGATGTTGCACTGAAAAACTGTAATTACTCTTGTAAGAACTACAGTAGGATGCGAGGAGTGCGGTCACAGACAATCCGCAACTGAAGTCATTTTACAGCAAGCCCACCTTAAACAGCAGCAGGGTCTGTGTGGCATGTATGACAAGAGTGGAAATGTGATATTATAATGTTGGACATGCAACCGTGTCTTGACAGCTAGCCTCTGGAGTCACCTCGCCATCCCTCAATCCTTCCCATCCACTTATACATTCACCCTCTCTACTGACACTGATGCCTGTCACTACCCTGCACAGAGGTTTTTACCATGAGATAAAGAAGGTCGATAATGTCTGTCCACATGACAGCGGGCAGATGTCACCACGGCCACAGTGAGGAGCTTTCCCTTGTGTCTGGTCATGTGAGAGTGCATGCGTGTAAGGTGGGGTGCCATGATGGTGGTGTGTGTCTTTGATGAGGACACACACCAGTATGTTGTCAAATTATAAGAATTTTTCTGTGCACATTTGATCCTAAACAGCAGACCAGCTAGGTTGTAAGTGTTAATTAAAAGATCTTTTCACCCAAATTGCAAATAAATAAATATATTTTGTGGCATTTTAAAGAGGTAAATATCTCAGACTTTTGAGATATTTGTCTCAGAGAGCATAAAAAGCAAAATTAAAATTAGTTTTTGGCACTCACATCATTGAAAAGTGACGTTTTAAAAAATTCAACAGCAACATCCCCAGAAATAGAAATCTCCATGTTTATCCTGTCAGCACTTTTCACTGGAGCTATTTCCTCAGTAGAAAGTACTTCCAATTTAAAGTATTCACAGTGATGTCTTTCCTTTAAAGTGTTGAATGATTTTGTGTTACACTTTGGGATGGTAGCCAGATACACGCTGTACCTACCCAGCTGCTTTGGTTCTTCAGCCAGGATCAGTGTAGTCCACATGCAGTATTTGTAACACACACTTGACACACACAATCCTTGGATTATTCCAGGTGTTTGAGTTATTCATTGTGTTGGAACTGAAAATGCAAGAGCTTTACGGATAATTAGCCTCGAGCAGAGACATGGAGAGTAATAACAAAAACACAATATTTTAGTAAGTGCAGGCAGCATGGATTTTGTGTCGTCTTGTGTGCCATACCGAACATTTACTGGAATAAAGATCAATCAAACAAATTTGCTCCAGAGTGAGTCTGCGTTTTTAACCATGGCTTCTCTTTCCTCTCACTTATTTCACTAAATGATATTAAAACTGTTCACTTACTTCCTCTCTGTGTATTTCTCTTTCAAACAGAATATAAAGGTGGGATATGGATAAAGGCTTTTATTTTGATAGAAGAGCAGATGGGGGCACTGCTCAAAGGTTTTTCATTGGCTGGAGTTAACCCCGCCCAGCATGTAATCAGTGAAGAGGCACAGGTTTGCAGGAAGTGACTTTTTTTTCCAGGAAATTCACTCTGAGTCTTCCTGACATGCTCACCAATTAATGCCAAAATGCTGTTCACTCCTCTCTGAACATGTTCAGGGTGAAGAAAACATCTTTACACAATTGTTTTACACGTTCAGTGGCCCAGTGCATGACAGTTTGTTCCTGAATGAGCCAGCTTTCTGGTAACACAAGAGAATTTTGGAGGGAAAAGGCTTTGCAAGGAGAGGCCTTCACCGTCTTTATTAAAGAGCTGCAAAAAGGAGAGAAGACTGTTCAAACACAAGCTTTACTAAGCTTCACATGATGACCAGCAGAGACAATCATCATGACTTTAAGATGAATGAAATACACAGTTGGACTCTTTGGAGCTCTGGCCTTCGATTCTCTGATGAAGGAGACCAAGCAAAAGGACTTCAACAAGGCAACAGAGACTTGTATGTGAGAGGAGCTGTGTGTGGACTTCAAGCAAAACAACACAAAGTAAGTGTGAGTTTTGTGTTTGAGCTATGTTGTGCTGCTGGAGTTTTGTTGGCTGCCAGCCATGAGCAGGCCTCGACTCTGCTGCTTTGCCATGACTGGGCCTGAGGTTGCCAGTCTTAAAATGAGCCAGCAGCCCTTTACTTCTTGCTTCCATTTTGTTTTTTGTCATGTCGGCTGCCATGCCATGTCTGGGCCTTAATTGTTTCGGCTGCCTTGCCTCTGCTTGTTGTGATGTCTTAAGCTTGTGTTGGTGCAGCTATATTTAAGTTAAGTTAACAGACTTACAAACAATTGGGTATCAGATTTAGTTTGTTCAAATTTGTGTTGTGTTATTTCTCGGCCTATTGGGACACCTGGGTTTGTTGAGCTTATACAATTGTGTTGGCACTGTATTTAAGTGGATGTCAGTGGCTGCCATGCCAAACATCCATGCGTGCTGTGACCTCATTAGGTGCTTTATGGACATGAAGCAACTATTTTGCATTTTTGTGAATTTTAGTTTGTTTTTCATGGAGTCAATGTGTTAACTGCAGAGGCTTAGCGCTACAGTTAGCTAGCTGACCTGACAAACTGACTGTGTGTATGTGTGTGTGTGTGTGTGACAGCTCTGAACTCCTTAACTCCGACTAACTTCAAAACTCACCAAGGACTGCAGTTCCTTCTCTTATTTTCCGAGTTAAAACATTTTCAACTTGCAGTTTGCGCTGCCTTGTGCGAACATGGCTTTTTATGTTTGCTTGTGTCTTTTCATTAACCTTGTACCCAATTGTGCAACCTTTAAAATTAGTTTTGAGTTCAATCTGAACCAGCTGGATATATAAGGTGCCACCAAGCCAGACTTGTCCAATGTGTATATATTAACTCTCTTTATCAATTCTTTGTGGATAGCTAGCTCACAAAATGCATGGCTAGCTAACTGTGGCTGTTTGAATATGGACTGGTGTATTGGCTTCTTTTTCAGGTAGACCTGCAAAAGGTAAGTCTCATTTTTCTATGTTTATGATGCTGTGTTGTTTCTCTGCCACCAAGCAGGGCCTTGTTTTGGCCGCCGTGCCATGACTGGACCTGTGTTGGCCGCCGTGCCATGATTGGGCCTATTCTGGCTGCCATGCCATGACTGAGCTAACTCTAGTTGTGACCTCTTAAACAGTGTGCTGAATTTTCTGTAAGTGGCTGTGAAACCAGTTGCAGTAAGGGTGAGGCAGAGTGCTTCACTGCCAGTCTTTGAGCAATTGATGCTTGAGCAGTAACTTGGTGACTGACCTTGCCCACCATGGATGTCTATAGTGTTGACTGAAATTAGAGTGACGAGACACTTTTTTAAAAAGCTGCCCAACCAAGATTTATGTGTTGGCTATATGTTAGCCTGGTCTTAAAGGAAGGTCAGTTTGTTGTGTTCAACTTGTTGCCATGAGCTGAATCTTGGGTTTGCAGAGACTCTGATTATAACTGTGGTTTCTTGAAGTAGTTTTAGTTTGATCTGTTGACATAACGCCTTACCAAAGCCCATCAATAGACAACTGTCCCTTGATATTGTGCTGTAGTATAAGGCTGTCTGTGGCTTAACAGTTATTAGTACTGACTATTCAGTTATGTATTTTTAGTCCACGTCACCAATAAAAGGTTCACAATTCATTATTTTACAGTAAGTAGCAAACTATTTATAGTGAATGAGTTATACTATCTTGATCCACTACAGGCCACTCTCACACTGCTGCAATGTGTTTTTTGTGTACTGGCTTCTTTTTCAGGTAGACCTGCAAAAGGTAAGTGTCATTTTTGTTTTCTGTGTTTATGATTCTGTATGTTTCTCTGCCACCATGCAGGGCCTTGTTTTGGCCGCCGTGCCATTACCGGTCCTGTTTTGGCCGCCGTGCCATGACTGAACTGATTCTTGTTGTGACCTCTTAAATTATGTGCTGAATTTTCTGTAGACCTGCAAAAGGTAAGTGTCATTTTTATTTTCTGTGTTTATGATGCTGTGTTGTTTCTCTGCCACCATACAGGGCCTTGTGTTGGCCGCCGTGCCATGACCGGCCCTTTGTTGGCCACCGTGCCGTGATTGGGCCTGTTTTGGCCACCGTGCCGTGGTTGGGCCTGTTTTGGCCACCGTGCCATGATTGGGCCTGTTTTGGCCACTGTGCCTTGATTGGGCCTGTTTTGGCAGCCATGCCATGACTGAGCTAACTCTAGTTGTGACCTCTTAAACTTGTGTGCTGGATTTTCTGTAGGTGGCTGCTTAAGCAGTTGCAATTAGATGCACTGCAGGCCACACTCACACTGCTGTAATGAGTTTGATGTGTTTGTCTCTGAGCAGGTGTGGTTGGATACATATGAATGAACCTCTCTAGTATGTACTTGGCATATAAATACTGGCTATATTCATGTAAGGTTTGTTGGCTGCCTTCACTGGGCCTAAATGAGTCTGGCTTTGTCTATAGAGTTTATTGGAAGTTGTCCTTGAAAAAAAACCTATCATGATACAATAGTTTTTATTGTAATTTTAGTCACGTTGCAAGTCATTATCCACCTCTTTTTCAAACTACATTACCCTTGCAAGGTTTCCAACCTGTACTGTCTGCTTCAGTTCAAAATAGTCTCAGACAGTGGCATTGTCCTCCATTATTCACTCCATAAATGGTGTCTTTCTAATATTTATTAGGGCAATAAGTTGGACTGTTTGCTTATTTTTTCCATGTGTCTTACCTGAAATGAATATATCAAAGCCATAGAAGATGAAGCATGTTATTACGTGCTGTTCTCTATCAGCAGTGAGCGCTTGGCATGACATGAGTTGTATTGGCGGTTAAGAAAAAATGTTTTTATCATTAAGGGTTTAGTTTGAGCGAAATCTGGCTTTCAGAACAGCCAGTGCCTCCCCAGCAATTGACCTCTCCACACATCACTCACTATGTGGTCTGTCCTACATTTTCTGCTAACTCAAAAACTACCCAATTTAAGTAATTCTCAATAAATTGAGTGTACACTGTGTGAGGAGACATCCTAGCTGTCAGCTGCATCTCCAAATACAGTTTTGTTTTTCATCAAAACATAAATGCAGCTTGTAACACTGTCACACTTTTAAAATGAAACAGTCTTGACCACATCCATGCTATTTAATTTTAAAACATGCCCTCAACATCTTGCACCTTTCAGACCTTTTTGTGCACTTTAGTCATAAGGAGCCCAAAGACACAATAAGGGTGAGGCAGAGTGCCTCGCTGCCAATCTCTGAGCAATTGATGCTTGAGCAGTAACTCAGCGACTGACCTTGCCCACCATGGATGTCTCAAGCGTAGACGGAAATAAAAGATCGAGGAGATACTTTTTTAAAAAGCTGCACAATTAGATATATGTTTCAGCTATATGTCAGCCTGGTCTTAGAGGAAGGTCAGTTTGTTGTGTTCAACTTGTTGCCATGTGTTGAATCTTTAGTTTGCAGAGACTCTGATTGTTACTGCAGTTTTTTTTTTTAAAATAGTTTTAGTTTGATCTGTTGACATAACGCCTCGCCAAAGCCCATCAATAAACTGCTGTCCCTTGTTATTGTGCTGTAGTATAAGGCTGTCTGTGGCTTAAGAGTTATTAGTACAGACTATTCAATTATGTTTTTTTTTGTCAGTATCACCAATAAAAGATTAAGAACACATTATTTTGCAATAAGTAGCAAACTATTTATAGTGTATGATTCATACTATCTTGTTATTTTATAGTTTTTGTGAGTAATTGAGTGTCATGCATACATCAGTTAAATTATTCCCATGTTGAATTTCACTGCTCCCATCCTCATAAACCAATGACGACAACAACAAAGACACATAAAGAAAACTTTTTTCTAATACAATTTCAGCTGGAAAGAAATTTCTGCTATTGTTGATGACCTTGGTTAACATTTCATAATTTGCCACTGTTGACGTGACAAAAATAAATACATATAAAACAAGCATTGCGCCGAATGCTGAATCTGTGTTCCTTAGAAATACCAGAAACTGCTTTGAGAAACCTGTTTATTAGTTATTATTGGAATACAAATGAAAGTGAGAAATAATGAACCTATTTCAGCTGGGCCATGGCTGCAAGTTGATGGTCTGAATGCTAATTGACTTATTTACATCCACTGATAATGAGCATGTTGGAAGACGAGGCTTAAGAGGTGATTATTATTTCCTTTGGTGCTGATACTTTGCCTGTGGGAGCTGCTCAGGTTGATGCTAAATACATAAATCACTTTTCCTCGCAAAAGTACTTACACATTCTTACCTGTCAGTGCTACCGTGACACCATCTTGCAATGACAACCTTATATTTTCAGCAATAATTGAACACAAATGTTTGTGAACAGAGAGTTTGTGGCCTCAGGCTCTGCAGCAACAGAACAATTTCAGGCTGGCAAAGAATGAGGGGTCTGGGTGGGAGATGTGTTGGCAATAACATCTCACGTGAGGTGTCAGTCTCACAATTATAAGATCAATTCCTGGTCGAATCATGTCATGAACCCAGGAGGAAGTTTTGTAGCCATAGCTTATTCAGCACTGCAAGGCAACACACTCAGCACAACATAGCCCCCCATGTCCTGGCAAGCTAATACATTTTTATTACTTGTGTCAGGCCGTTTTAAGGTACCACACTATGCAAATGATGAATTCTTCCCCGGGTATATTTTCTTGCTGACAGTTTGGAGAAAAGCTGAGTGTCACAATATAGATTTTCTTTGCTTCTGGCCAGGGTTTGAATATTTTCCTCCACATATGTACAGCATCTGAAAGCACAGGGAATATTTTGCAGTGAAAACTTGCAGCCAGTTCCACCTCCAACCAGTGGGAGGTAAAACTTTATTGGGATGTAACTGATGAAGGCGAGAGAGCTGAAATGAATGCTGACCACCAGATGTAACCATTTCAATCAGGCTGCGCCAGATCTCCACTTGTTGCAGTACGCTGCAGAGACGTGTAGCTGGACGGGAAAATACCTTCTTAATGGTGCCGAGTCTGAAAGAAATGGCTGGAGCGGCCCCCTATTACTTATGTTTCTCTCAACTCTCGGCCCCACCTAATGGGATATGCCTCAAACTGAACAATAGTTCCATTAAACGCCAAGTCAGAAACAAGAAGTTGAACACCAGGCCTTTCAGACTGGCGAGCTGAGCTGAAAGATGGAATTTCAGCTGCTTGAGATTAAAAGCCCACAGCAGCAGATGGAAGTGGAAAAGAATGAGAAGAGAAAGAGAGAGGGGGGAAAAGAAATAGTAGACGGAGGGAAAAACGAGGAAGCACAGGAGCAAGACAGAGGTGGCAGGCAGTCAAAGTGGCAGTTACACTGTAAATAAGATCTCCCCACAGGGTGCTTAACTCTGGACTGCCTTTGTCTGGCCTTTAATAGCTTACAGGGCTGAGAGAGACAGATTAGAGCAAAACTGCAGGGACACAGAAATATAGGCTTTGTCTACAGCTGGGATTTATCTCCCACCCTGAGTTTGAACTTTGTTTTCCTGTGGGCCTCCACTGTGTTGATTTGTAAAACCTGAATTGTGTTTCAGTTCCTTTTACCTCCCGAGTTTGAGTCATTATCACCTCAAAGAGATTATCCCAACTGTTTGAACGCTCCCTCTCCCCGAATTTCACAAATAACTCCGCTTGACAGCCGTATCGCTCACCGGAATCAACTTGTGCCGAGCTGATGGACGTGGATAGTTGGTGAACTTTTAGAACTTTATTGGGATGCATTTTCCCCGTCTAAGTGGAGTAGCATGGAATGAACCAGGCTCATTAATCAAAGTGCAGCCTAAAGGGAAAACATACTGGGCTACATTAATTTTCACAGCAGAGTGGCTGAGGGAAATGATTAATATATTACCATGAGGAAACAGGTTAAGAAGCCCTGATTACTGTCATATAACAGATCAATGGGAAGTTGTGCATTATTTACCTATTTTGTCATCACAAAGTGGGCTTGAACAATGAAATCTAAAAATTCACTATACCTATACTGTAATAAATAATGCTTTCCCCAGAATTTACACAACTGTCTAGCACAGGGCTGAAAAGGGGGTGAAAAAAAGTGTCATTTACATAATACACCTCGCATTTAAAATCAGGTGTCGTTAATAATGAGCGCTTGTGTTTGAAGGAGCTCTTCATTAGTGTGAATGAGCATGTGATTGCCCAGGCTTTGATGTGACTTCACACGGCAAAACCGGATTGGGGTGGCTAATGAAGTTCTGAAAACGACCGCCCGAGTTCAGTGAATGTCAGCGCTTCTTTTGACATTAAATGTTAACAAGAGACCGTAAGTCCCTTTTGATGTGACACACCCAGGCGTGAGGCAGCTTTTGATACGCAGTTGAACAAACCAGGAAATGCGAGGCGTACGAAATTGTACGTCGTGCATCAGCTGCGAGCAAAGAGAACCTGCACGGACTCTGTGTACTTCCTGACATACTTCAAGGCTGACCGAGACCTTCACGGCACATTAAAATCACACATTGATGAGTCAGTCCATCCACAGGAGGCTCGAGGAATAAAACCTCATGTGACTATACCTGTTTTGCCGCAGCTGAGATTTTCCTAAGACTCTGACAGGCCTCTGTTTTGTCTGTTTTGATCATTTCCCTCTTTTGATTGTCCAAAATACATGATAAACACACATTTCTGAAAGTGGTCTTAGCAGCAACAACACGGGCACCTGCGTGTTTTGATGGCAGTATGCTAATTAGCTGCTGCATGAGCGGATGCTCCTTCCGAAAGAGAGGAGAGCCTAATTAATTTTCAGATTCGAGCTTTGATGTGTCTAATTGCTCTAAGCTTCCCAACTTCATTAGTCAGCGAGCTCCCTCGGTGGACGGTGAAGCCGGGTCCCTGCGGTTACCGAGGAGAGATTTACCTGTGTATTTTTAGGCCCTGTTATTATTAGATGCACTGTTGCTGCACCCGCATCTCAGCCGAGTCTAAAACCAATAAGAACTGAGAAGCTTTATGAGATAAAATTGTCCTCTAATACAGGCTGACTGGTGTGAAATAAATTCATTGACATCGATAAGTCAATCGACTCTGTCGGTTCAGTTTATCAGAGCACACTGGGTTTGTTTTTAAAATTGACTGGAGAGGCGCTGTGGGAGTTTGAAGGACAGCAATGAGGTCTCCAGGTGAAGGCCCCACCTTTCCATTTTCCCAAGAGAATTCAGATTTCATGCTTGTCTGCATGTGCTGTGCCATTTCTCCCGGTTTTCAAACATATTTTCAGCATCTCTTCACTCAGTAACACGAGAAATCTAGTCTGCAAGCGTGATTGTTTCTGAGTAGTAATGCAAAAAAAATTTTGACTCTACCGTGTCCTCACTGTTTTAGATGTAAATGAATAAAGGAACGTGTCCTCTTTGCATTCTGCCAGCAAACAATAGTCTCCAGCCTCAACACATGAAAGTGAGTTGTGATCATTTAGAGACTTTAGCTGTGATTTAATACAAAGTCACAAAGTTGTGCACATATTCTGAGGACAACCAAGCTTTGAGGTTTGCTTTACAGCACGCTCCTTTACGCCGTAAACTCTCACGGGCAATGATATTGAATCATCTTCTATCATTAACACTGGGTAATTGGATAGGTTTATCACACTGAAATCAGGAGTAATTAAATTATCCTGTTCAGAACATTTAATCATGACTTCAGTCAGTAACTGAAGACGATGAGTTGACGAGACGTGCAAATGATTTTTTTTTCGCATAACTCATCAAATCAAGTTGTTTTTGAAACATTATCTCATTAGCTTAATTGTAATAATAATGTGTGTTAAACTCACTTTTTTCCTTTTTGTTTGAAGACAGTGACATGCTGGAGGCTTTTTATACCTGCGTAGAAGTCTTAGATGTCAGTCTTTTCTCTGAGGTGAATGCGGTGAAAATGATGCCGTAGCTGTTTAATTTGGGACAAATTAAACACAGTTAAAAATCAGGGCCGCTGGAGACCGTCTCACCATGGGATCACGCGCTGATGTTCTGACCCATGTTCGAACTGGACCTTCATTTTGATCTGAGCTACACACCTGTAAAGTACACACTTTGCACACATGTTGTGTCTCTTGTGTTGATGAAATCTGTTCACAGACAAGAAAACATCACAAAGTACTCATTTCCTCCACAACAGTTGCCACAAAAATTAAGTGCGTATAACCTACAAAGGAATGATTTCTACTTAAAAAACAGTTTTCTGCATTCTACACAACATATACACAACAGTGACAACAGTTGGGGAAAGTCACTCACACAGCCATCTGCCAATGTAACTAATGTCTATAAGGACGAAGTTTCCACAAGAGCAGGCAGGCGGATATTGTAGGAAGGAACCACAGGCAGACAGCCTTGACTGGCACTCGGAGACGGCGTTGCCCATCACCACCCTTGCTAAGAATGTGTCCATTATACTGTATCTAATGAGTTGATCACCCAGTTGCAGCAATCTGAACCTAGTTGACATTCAGAGGATGAACATGCCAACGGGCACGCTGGAACACGTTCTCCTCGCTGCTGCCAGATGGAGTAATCCAATTGACAGCTCATTACTTGAGACAATATTGATTGAAGGGGAAAGTTTTTGTTGGGCTGTGTTTCCGAGTTGTTTTTCAAAACTAAAAAAAAATGACTTGGGCTAATCATTAAGCGGACATTTTGCTGATATGCTCTGATTGGTTATAAGGACAGTAGATGTCACTCACTGTCACTGCGCATCCTAATAATAGCCCTCTCCCTCCCTCTGACACCGTAATTTGCGATTTAATGACGATGACAATGTTGCGCTGCTCACTTAAGAAATTTGAGCAGTCAATAAATTAAAATTAATAAATAAAATAATAAAATGGTGAACCACGTACAACCTCATTAAAATGGCCGGTGTTTGCTCGGCCAAATGAGAACACTGGGTAAGGGGCATCCATTCCCTGCAGGAATATCCTCAAAATACAGACAGAAATAAGTTGAAGAGTGCTGGTTTGGGAGTTTTTTTGGGGGCTCTGCCTGGGATAGCAGGATTGGCCTCATTAGTAAGCTTCTTGGTGATTTGTGCTGGGCCCCAGAGTCCTGAGCTGAAGCTCGGGGACTTGCTGACTTGTGAAAAACACCTTTCTCCCCACTTTTAATTTCTCCCTTCTCTGAGCCCGTTTAGCACCTTTTTGAAAGCTCCAAGAGAGCGATTGACCTCTTCACTTTACCTGTTTGACCGCGAAGGGTCATTTTCTGCAAAGGGATAAATAATTGGCTGCTGGCTTCCTGTCTCCACAGTTGTATTATCATCATTTTATAAATAAATGTGTTTCACAGGGATATGGCACAGGGGACTATTGTTGTTTTTGTAGATATTCAGCAAATATTATTGCCTCTGCAGAAAGCATTCTGCTTATTTACATGGGATAATAAAGAGCCGTTTTTTTTACAGAACTGTGCTAGAGGCAAAATTGCTAGAGCACACATACACATGCACACAAATAACCTATGAATTTCTTCTAAAGTTCATCGTTGGGAGCCTTACTTCTTTTTGTCTTAGCATGGAAAAAGATATGAACACTGTACTCTAAGATCTACTTTCACCCCTGGGCCATCTCACGCCTCCATTAAAAACTAAAGTTGCCTCCAAAGGGCCACCAACAATCTTTTTTTAAGTCATTAAATATTGTAAAAGTCCCTCAGCGAAAAGCGATCACTTTCCATTTGGCCCAGGCTGCAGTGCTTTAAAAGCCTTTGGTACTGATGATCCATAATTCAGTCTCATTTTGACACATTAAATTCAGGGCCCACATTTTGATTTCTGCTGACCAAACAGGAGAGGGAAAGTCTTCATCAGCAGCTTTGTTGGATATTGCATTTCTTAAACAGCGTTAATGCACACAGTCAACTTCTATCTGGGGACAGAGATCCATAAGCCTCAAGGGGAAGTCATCATCACTCAGACCCACAGAGAAATGCACTACTGGGTATGACTCATGCTTTTATTTTATGCAACAACCTGATAATGTCTCACAGGTGAGAGCTGGGATTTACTGCATCTCACTGATGATCTTTAACAACTCATCATGACCTCTACCATGCTAGGTTCTTATATTTGCCCAACTCATATTATTAGCTTATGGACCTTAATACCACTCTTTCTGCGAATGGATCCAGGACAGAATGTAGAACATGAGCTCTAATTGAGCCCATAATCAGGAGTAGGCAGTCTGAATATGTGTCCTGCGGCAGTGACTGAGAGCTGTCTGTGCTGTGAGACAGCAAAAATATTCCTACAGCGGGGCGTAATGCATATTAAACAAGGCTGGATCAAGGCAACAGTTAAGATCTGCCTGATAGCCTCCATCGTGCCACTTGATCGAGAACCAATGATATCATGCGCAGGATGACAGAAAATTCAGATCTAATAGACAGTCAAATGTATGCATATTCCCGCAGTCAGGCTTTGTCACTTCACTGCACAGTCTGTCTGCTTAGTTGCGTATTTACATTCCAAAACACGGGCGCTCATTAATTAAAGAGGAGACCAAAGTTCCCTGCCAGGGTTACGCTGGGGCCGATACGCCCCACTAAACCATTTCCATTTGCCCTTGGCTTTCTAGGTGAAGCAGAATGAGGGAGAATCTCCATATCGCGTTTGTTCTTGTCAACCTATGGGCAAACGTTGAACCAGCGCTGTCATATATTTGCATTATAATTCGCTGTGCCCAAGCGTAAAACGGTTTATATTTTCCAGAGAGAGGGTAAAAGCTTGTGTGTGTCTGTATAAATGGTTTATTGTAGTGTTTGATATTTTATTTCAGTGTGTGGTCTCTTGTGTGTGTCTGCTCGGCTTTGTCTTCTTACCTTTTGTTCATGATGCTAGTGGTCTGTCTGTGTGTGTGTGTGTGTGTGTGTGTGTGTGTGTGTGTGTGCGCGCGCGCGCGCGCCCTGGGGAGAGACGTTGCAGACAGTGGCAGTGACATACTCAGTACTTAACTACATGGGAGTTGCACAAATTGAGCATGACAAGCTGCAGACAGAGGATGGTTGGCAGGAAGCAGCCACGCAAGAGTCCACATGGCGAAATGAAGTGAAGCCTCTCCAGCAAAACTTCCAAGATTCACGACATTTTTTTAAAAACGCCATCACCTGAGCAGACGCATAATGCAATTTATCCAAGGAAGAAAATGAATTACCTCTCTGAACAAACACGATGCAGGACTTTGTTCTCCTGAATAGCTGCTCGGTGCCACATTAGTGAACTGTGATTGCTTATTACTTTTGTGACGCAGACGCTTGAGTTGGTTGCTCATAAATCCACCTCAGACTCAACTTTAAAGGCATTTCTAATATTCTGTTCACCAGCTTACAGCCAAATTTGAGTCTAGTCCAACACTGAGGCCTGAAAAATTCAGTAAAGACAAAACTGAACACGATGAGCCTTGTGCAGATTTACTGCATTGCCTTGTACAGGTGCACCTTCAGCGCAGGATAGATTCGTTTGTATTGATACATAATTTGTGAAAAATGTCTGATTTCCAACTCACTTTCTAGAAGTTAGGATGAATCATTCATGCTGCCACAACTGCGAGTCCCTGCCTCGTTGCCAGTGTTACTATGACTACATTGTGACTGGCACTATTGTGAAAAATGAAAAAAATAAAAGCCCGGTGATTAACATTCTGCGGCTTTTGCTCATCGGAAATGCCGACTGTCACATTCTAACAACTATCACACTAAAACCACCGCCGCGCAACACTGTTAAAAAATCTGCACGCAGGTGCCGCGCTGCTGTTTTGTCACAGCCAAACAAAGGGTATTCACAACAAATAATAAAATTACACCCTGAGCAAAGAAATGCATGAATTAGTAATTGTAGGAGCACGGTTCTTTTGTGTGTGATGTCTGATGTGATGTTCGACTCATTAAGCATTCTGAGCAGTGAGCTGGGGTCTCGTGTATACGTGCACCTCGCAGTGTTATCTAATAACAGGCAGACAAATGGAACACCGGCTTGTATTTTACAAACATTAGGCAAAGGTTGTAATTAACATGCAACATCCACTATTCACTGCAATTGCTTCTTTACATTTGGTGCAGCTCAAAGCTTTCCCGGCACTTTTTTCTTTGACAAATCCATTTTTCAAAGAGCGCACATCCGTTAGGATTCATTGACTGGAGAAATTTAACGCAGTAATTGCCGCTTTATCCCCGCTGTGGCATTATATGCATTTCCCCCGTGCCTTCAAAGCATGCTGGATTGGAGTGCAACAGCGTGGACAATACGATGGTGACCTCTGACCTCAGCTGAGTGGTGTTGTCATGATAAAGTGATTGGCCTAACTCGTGGTCAGGCCGTCAAGCAGACGGATCTTAAAAGGCTCGCTGTTTCAGCGGTTGTGTTGCTCCTTTGTGCTGTCGAGGTTTCTGTGACTTGTTTTGTTTCACTCCATCACTTCTGTTCCGACTTTAATGTGGCAGATTGCAAACTCGCTGTTTCTTATCCCCCTCTCTTTGCTCTCCTATCAGAGCTGTAATGAAATCCATTGTTGTGTTAAAGCTACTTAATGCAAATGGATGTTGGCAAATTAGTTATACAACCCTGAATCCTAAAAAGTTGGGACACTGTGTAAAACATAGACGAAGCCAAATGTGAAAACTTTCTCATTCTTTTTTGACATACACTCAATTGAAATCAGCACAAGGACACTATATTTAATGTTTTACTGCATCACCTTCATTGATTTTTGCAAATATCTGCTTATTCTCAGTTTGATGCAGTGAGCACATGTCGTGTCCCAGCTTTTTTTTTGGAAAAGGGGATTTTCATACGAGGGTGATGTGCTTAGATGAATATTGCATTCTTTCCCATCATACTGGGAAAAAAACCCAGCACGTTTCATCATCACAGGCTCTGATCTGATCCGCTTTAGGTGTGGCAGCCAAATAGAAATGCACAATGTGTGAGCTTATTGCAAAGTCAAGTGCCTCAGTCGGTTCAGGGGAGTTGTCCTCTACCTACGAACAGCACCTACCAACCTAAATGTGTTTGCATGGCGTGCATGATTAGCACTTACTTCACGTGTCTTGGGTGGATCAGATTGCTGTCAGATCAATCACAAAGCAAGTCAGCGGAGATGTGTCCAAGAAGAGCACGTGGCTGTGAAGGAAGCTGTCCCTGTGAAAACGCCGTCCAGAGTCACTCTAAAAGTAGCCGTCACACTCCATGAGCACTGAGCTGTTGTGGCTTCATCTGATCTCTGATCAGTTCAACCCCTGCATCTATGTGAGAGGGAGCTTATCTGTGATGAGCGGCCGTGAAGTCATAAATATGATTCATCCATATGTTTTAGTTTATGGCTAGTTGTTTGCTACCTGTGAAAATCGATCATGGGATGTTTCAGCTGTTAATCACGTCTCAGATGGCTTTTGATGGTGTTATTTATTTACTGTGCTGTTGCGAATGCGGCGTCTGTGTTGTTTGTTGTCTGCATGAGTTGATTTGGTGGCAAATGAGTGTCCCCACTGGGGATTAATAAAGCTGTCTAATCTAATCTAAAAGTGTTTCTCTTGTAATTGAGCTGCTAAAGTGCACAAGTTGTTCTTCTTCTGGCATTTTTGGCACTTGCCAAACAGCTTGAGATATATTATCAACACCCTCTGGACCGGAGGAGGTCTGACCCTCATGTAGTCCAGGAAAACTGAGACGGATTGTAGTCAGATCTGGCTGAGCTATATATATATATATATATATATATATATCTGCATGTATGTATGTATGTATGTTTATTTATATATGTGTGTGTGTGTGTGTGTGTGTGTATATATACACACACACACACACACACACACATATATATAGTGCGTTATTTATGCTTAACATTTTGCTAATATCCACTACATCTGTGCAAATATCCAGTGCAGTTTTCTATATTTTCTAACATTGCATATTTTATTATTTCTACTGTGCTACATATTCTCTGCTGTGTAACAGTATGAAACACTGTATTTTAACTACTATTTACCACAATGCTGTTGTATTGTTAAGATGCAGAATGGCACATGGATCCCAAACTCCCTTAATTGAATGACCTCCTGAGCAAAGTGTCACTGATGACGGGCCTAACTTCGGCCTGTGGGCCTCACTTTGAGGCAGGCCTGATTTAAAGTAATGTGTATTCGCTCTCATCTAAACTGGATCTGGATATTAAAAACATGGAGATTGGGCACCATCCAAGGAAAGCCACGAGCTGAAAATGAAATTACAAAGAGTACACTCAATAAAATGTAGTGAATAGAATTAGATTGGGTGTTTTCGCTGTTTAAATCACCACCTTTGTCAGTCAGACCTTGTTCTGAAGGGATTGGTCTTTTTCACAGCAGGTATTTTGACTTGTCACACAGGAAAAGCAGAGTCGTTAATAAGAACATGAACAATGGCTCTGCGCTATTCAGGTGTCGCAGTCAGTCATGACAGTCAGCCAGCGTGAACAATGCCAGGACCGTGAAGCTGAAGCAGCTGAATGGAACGCAGCCATTCACTCACTCTTTTAAGTGACAACATACTGTAGCATGTTAGCATTTTGGAACTACTTTTTTGGGCTCTCATGCTGCAGCAACATGGCGGAGGATTTGTTTTTCTATTCCCGCTGCTTGTTGCTCTTTTCAGACAGTTATTCCAGCATCTTTGGCCTTCTCTCCGGTGCTTCACGCACTGCTCAGGCATCTGGAACATTACAGCACACTTGTGACCTTGCTTGCAACATGTTCGGAGTGGCTCCACCAATGTCCTTCAGTGATGAATGAACACGCATCACACTCTTCAGGTGAGGTGCAAATTAAATGAACTTTCGCTGTAATGTGACCCCAGACTGTGCAGGTGACTGGACAATACTTTAATGGCTGATGTTATGATTCAGCTGTCCGACGTACTTGCAGGAGTTTGTGCCAAACACCCTTCGCTGCTTAATAGCTGATCTTAAAGTCAACTTCAGGCAAAGATAGTCGGCCGTACGCATCGTCTGCAGCCTTGAGGCGCATAAGCTGTTTGTTTATGTTTACGTTGTTGTTTTCCCACCCAATTATTGCTTTCGACTGATAAAGAAATGCAAGTTATCCAGCAGCCTTCACTTCGGCGGCATGGCTCAAAGCAGATTTTTTTTTTTTTTAGGAGGTCTGCGTGGTGGAGGGGCCGATTAGTGTTAGATATGAGATGGAAAGAAAGGGAGGAGAAAGATAAAGGTTAAAAAAAGAGAGGGAATG
Source organism: Chaetodon trifasciatus (assembly GCA_037975065.1). NCBI lineage: Eukaryota > Metazoa > Chordata > Actinopteri > Chaetodontiformes > Chaetodontidae > Chaetodon > Chaetodon trifasciatus. The sequence continues at coordinate 5,761,599 of JBBMOE010000017.1, read as the reverse complement.
TGTCGTGAGCTGAAATGGAGCTCGCTGCACAGAAAATAGATATCTGTGGCGCATCAGCGTCAAACATCACACTGCCGCGTGTGAACCTGCTGCTCATCCAGACGGTTTTCAATTCCCATTGACACTCAAAAGATAATGAGCTTATAGATGTTTTTAAAATGTATTTTTGCTCATGTCTGCGGCGGGGATTATAGTTTGCAGCTAATAATGCTTGTCTCTTGCTTTCACAAACAGAGCCCGCTGGAAAAACTCGCCTGACAGTCTAAAAAAGCTCCAAGATGCCACATTATTTCTGTGCAATGTTTTTAAACTTAGACCAACATTAACTCTTTGTGCATCCGAGATGGGAGAAAACTGGAGATCATTTGGGCTGAATTCTTTGGCATGTTATCTTTGACGCTTACTACATGCATATTTAAGGAAAACAAAGGTCTTTAAAACCTCACCCTCATTATTCTGACATATAGAGAGTGGGAGTAACTGAAATGATAAAAACAGCAGCAAGGCTGTCAGGAGTCACCTCCATTAGTGTGAGATGACACATGTCACTTTACAACACCTGAACGCTGTCAATCCTCATCAGTCCGCAATGCATGAACACCTTTCTTTCTACGTGTTTGCTGAAAAAGGGTTATTCGTTGTATATATTGTTTATTGCCTCACCATACTTTATCTTGTTTATTGTTAGAATTTCTTATTTCACTCATTCTTCTGTCCTTTGTATTCTCTTTTTTCTTTTGGAAGTACATTTATTGCGTTGTTTAAACTGGAGTCAAATTCCTTGTTTGTGCACACAGACTTGGCCAGTAAAGCCAAGTTTGAACAAACAGTGATGTAAGTCCAAAAGAAAGCCTGAGTGGACGATTGTTGTGAATTCTCATATAAAAGCCCGCTGAAACAATGGCTGCAGCCAGCATGAAGAAACAAAGGTAAAATGGCGGTGGGATTATGTGAAGCCGACGACAGCGGCTCACATGGTACATTTGGTATAATGTACGTTTCTGCAGCACTAATTCAATCAGTAAAACAACAGCCACTCTGCTGCTCTGAGCTCCTCTCCTTCTAACAGAACGAATGCTTTCACACTCGAGTTAACGCCGGTTGTTTCCTCTTTACTGCACTCCTGATCATTGTTATGCTGCCGTCCACAAAACTCAAAACTTCTTGATCTTTTTCTCACATTAAAAGCCGATCTATAAAGGCGCGGCGGCAACCAAGTGTTGTGTATGAGTCGTGATCACGTAACATTGCTCGTGGAGAGAGGCGGAGTGGAATACCTGACCTGACTCCTGCTGTACTGCTGGAATCCGTGTTGTGGAAATAGAGGTTATGCTGAATTGATCAAGACAACAGGTAAACAGGGAGTTTTTGAGCTTAGATTAACTGGGGAACAGGGGAAATTACAAATAATGTGTCTCTAATACGAGTAAAGGCCATGTGGGTGTACTGGGGAGATTTCCCTGGCTATAATAAACTTTAATTGGCTATTTGCCAATTATAAAACGATTTAAGCAGCAGACAAAGACACAACCTGTATTAACATTAAAGCCACTGATGACGTCCAACCAAGATTGCAATCTTTCCCTGACCTTAATCTTAACTTAATCTTAATTTAAAGGGCTATGGGTTCCCAAACATAACACTTAAAATGTTAAGCACTCTTCAGTTGCTGTGAGTGGATAAAATAAATATGTTGTCAGTGACGGTTTTGCAAATGCGTTCAATATGAACAGTTTGCAGATCTTCCAGATATGTTTATTAAAGCGTTCCCTCATTATGTTGATAAAAAATGTCATTAGGGCAGCATTATGCTCCTCTCAGAACACGTTCCTTTGGCGCATCAGTAGTTTAGAAACCTAATTTCAGTCAGGATTGCTTATTTTCTTTTTTGATGGATGTTTTATTAACTTTAACTGCATTCATTTCACAAACACTTTTAATACAGATTAGAATTTTTCGAGGAACAAAGGATCAAATAATTTTTGCCTGGCTCAAGTTGAATTAGTTCTCTCAGGGAGAAAGATGGTGGAAATGGGTTGGAGTTGAACCAAAGAAAGGTTATGTTTTTATCCTTTATCTGCTAATTTACAGTAAGTGTTGAACATCCTTGTGTGTAAATTCTCTACAAACGCTGGTAGAGTGGGCCTTTAAAAAGGTGTTAAAGACCATTCTCCTTCATTCATCTTTTAAATGAATGTCGCCTTTGTGTGAAAAATGGAATTGGACGTATAAATTAGGACATGGCCTCGGTGTCCTGAATAATGGTAACAGCCCTGGTCAGTGCTTTTGATGGAAACCATTTTTTTCTTTTCAGATCATAATGAATGATATTACTTTAAAGGGGATAGAAATAAAAAAACACCTGTATTGGAGGTACTGTAGAGCAGAGCTGTTCAACAGCAGCAGCAGCAGTTATCCATACTAAGAAACCATGAAAAAATGTGATTCATATGTGTTGAAGCAACAAGTCACACTAACAATCTTCAAATAAAAATGTCTCTCCCTTTACAGGCCCACAGAGGCATGTTTTTATTTTAGGGGAGCTCGAGCTGTAGCACTGAGAGTAGTACAATGTAAAAAAAAAAAAAATGCTTCAGCCTCACCAGAGGGCATCATGTGGTCCCCTGGCTCCATCTCTGGCGTCTCACCCACCACTCTGCCGATTAGCGGAGTACAACGATTTCTAGCATGTCATGGCCAGCAGGGCCGGGCGGAGTGAATTGTGCCAGGGGATCCATTCGCTCTGGCACAATGACCGGGCCAGAGTTTGCCGTGGGCTCACTCTCTGATGATGCAAAGAACTTGGAGAGAGGGGTAGTGTTGGGAGTGAAAAGGTTTCTCACACGCTGTGGACTTGAAATTGAGGCCGGTCGTGTCATTTTCGGTCATGATGGCTGTGGGTTGGAGGAAATGGGAGATTTTTAGGGACATCCAATAAAATGCAAAGAACTTTCTGCTTTCAGGGTCTGACGTCTTTGAAAAAAACCTGCTGCATGTTCACAGTGTAGTGTGCGTGAATATATGTGGCATGTCGTGTGTTTGCGCATGTGTGTATACACATGTGTACAATATGTATATCTCTATATATGTATGTGTATACATGGGTATGTGTGGATCATTAAGTGAGTTTCGAGTTTTTATTCGCACGGAAGTCATGTGACGCTACTGTTTACATCTATATGTGCTGTGACACTGACATCTGTTTAGATTTGTTTTCCATTCAGCATTTGCAGCACAGCTTACATGCATCCACTTCCAAAATCACATTGAGTATGTGCATGCATGCGGACCACAACAGACCCCCCCCCCCAAAAAAAAAAGTAGAAAAAGGTGCCCTCTTGGGTGCTCCTATGCCCTCTGCAGTGAGCCTTTGTGCAATAAATTGTGATTACATGCTCTCAGGGGTTCCCTTCCAGTGAGGAAGATGTGGTGAGGTGCCCTTTAGTGGAGAAAACATGGGGAAGCGGCCAAGAGCGTGCCCTTCCAGTGATAAAGTGCCCTCTAAGGGTGCCCTTCCAGTGGAGAAAACGTGCCCTCTGGAGTGCCCTTTTTATTTTTTTCACCCCTGCCCTGAATCCTACATTTTCATTAACATATTTTCATGCACATTTTGAAGAAGAAGAAGCTGTTTGTCTGCATCTTTCCTCTCTCCATTTTTCTTCACTTCATCATGCTAATTGGACAGAAACTTGGCCTCTAATGCAGACATAGTATGAAACCTACATGCGTGGAAAAGTCTTAAAAACTCACCTCAAGGACAACTACTTGTGGATTTGTAGTACCAGCACATTCACCCCGGGACGATCATTTCTGTGGCGTAAACCTTCCATATCCACTCTCCTGTAATCTGAATGAATTTATTGACTTTACCCTTGGATGGTGCTGAATATTCAGGGCATGTCAAAAAAAAAAAACAAAGTGGCATATACATGCACATTAATACAAATCAGAATCTCCTCCTCAGGAACAATTCCATAAAATGCAAATGATGCAGGTGACCTTGCCCAGTGGGGAAATGAAAGGAAAAAGCTGCACATCGTTGTCAACAGAGGTGATAGAACCAGAAAATATTCCCTTGAGGCAACTGGGCCATCTCTATTCCTCCTCCCCTCGCCTGCAGGGGAGGAGGAAAAAAAGTTTCAAAATGTTATAGAGCATGAAAGATTGTGAGCTTTTGGATATTGACATATTTTAATGCAACAGTGTTTCTCCCAGTCAAGCAGGTATTATCTGCATAGTGAAGCAGTGTGCTTTTTTTTTTTTTTTTTTAAGTCTGTGTAGTCTATGAGTGCGTTGTCCACTGTCTGTGAATAATGGATGAGGGTGTGAAAGGAAAGGTGAGGTGGGAGTGGGTGTATTCATGCATGGTGTGCTCCACAAGACTGAGAAACACAAGGATAACGGCTGCTTTATATTTTACATGCGCATCCACACACACACACACATACATACAGGTGGGCACACAAAACACACACACATGAATCTCACCAGTATTAGACTTTTCTAATGTTAGGAATCACAGAGGTTTTCCAGCTCTGTGAGTGTGATGTTAAAGCAGCAGCTGTTCCACAGACTATGAGTGCTGTGGTGACTTATGGAGACAAAGGATGCTTGAGTAGTCATGCCAAATACATTCGAGCACTGCCAACAGTTCTGAACAAGTGTTCAAACAGTATTCAAATATTATGCATCAACAAATCCAGTTTCCACTTATCCAGCAGTTTAAGCAGTGCATGTTCACAGGAAGAACTGGATGATAAGAATGGCATTTTTACGCTGGCGTGCCGGCAGCAGCCGTGGCCGGAGGCATTATTTTTTTCGGGTTGCCAGGCAGTGCCTCCATCTGTAAGTCCTGTTCTTGTGAACGCAATATCTCAGGAATGCCTTGAGGGAATTTCTTCAAATTTGGCACAAACATTGACTCGGACTTAAATATGAGCTGACTAGATTTTGGTGGTCAAAGGTCAAGGCCACTGTGACCTCATGTCCATCCAGTTCTTGTGAACATGATATCTCAGGAACGCCTGGAGGAGATTTCATTACATCTGGCACAAACATCCACTTGGAGCTTTTGGAGGTCGAAGGTCATGTGACCTCACAAAACACATTTTTGACAATCGTTCAAGAATTCATACGCAAATTGACAACATTTCACACAAGTGTCTGATGCGATAATATGATGATGTTATATTTCTTTGTCCAAAAGGGGGAAGGTCAACTTCACAAAAGCACTTTTCTGATCATTATTCAACACCATAATTCAGGAACAGAAGGGGAAATTGTGACAACAATTTCTGCTCGAAGCAGTTCAATATCTGCTTGTCAAGGTTTTTATAGTCACGTTAATGCACTCAAAGCAGTTAGTTGTGGTTTGTGAACGGTCACGGTCTTGGTTGAATAATAAAAAAGTCAACGCAGACCTGTAACATAAGACAAAATGTGTTTCCTGTTTCATTATTCAACCTAAACCTTGATCCCTTCGTACCCATTGTATCTTTGTTTCCTACTGCTGTGGATGAGCTTCAGGAGGAAGCACTGTCCACAAATCACAGGGTTGGCGGTTCGATCCCCATGGCGAAGAATCCTTGTGTTAAGGCCCTGAACGCTACATTGCTAAATTTCATCTAAATGAAAGGCAACTTGTAAACAACTTTGGATAAAAGCACATGCATTTAAACCTTCAAAGCGTATTTGGCAAACTTAATTAGCTGAATAGAAATGTGATTTCAAGGAGACAGTGTTGCAGGAAGTGCATCTTTGAGAATGGGGCACGATACTGTATATACATTGGTTCATTCACGCATTAATTACACATGACATACATTTCTGCAATGCACATTGCACAGGGGAGGTTATGATTGTGCTCTTTAGGTCATGCAGAGCTCTACATTGGTGCCCATTCACCTGCTATTACAGAAAAGTGAGGTCCAGTCTTGATTGGTGCATTGTGTGAAAGAAAGTGGCTTGATTTTCTGACAGCAGTAGCTATATAACTGCATGACATTAATACTGTGCTTCCACAGCCAATTGAGTCAACGGCTGGTATTCTCTGGACAAAAAATGTCTGAAATAAGGGCAGAAAAGTAAACATTTTTCGCTACTATGAATGAGAGGAAGAGAAAAGAAACCAAAAAGATGGGAAATTACGGAGTAAAGTCTGGTTGGATAATGGAGGAAGATGACTCTGAGGCAGAGAGACAATAAGTGGTTGGAGAGGTAATGCACAGGAAGGTTACAGAATCCAAAAGTCCAAAGCCCTAAATCAAAGCTCGCTTCAAACACCAAGTAGGCTTCCCTACTTTGCATCTCTGTCATTGCTCTGCTCAATAGCAGTTCATATCATTGACTTTGATTTCAATCCCAGCCACAAAATGAAAAACAGATAATGCTTTTGCACTCTGATTCTTCAGTGGATATAACGTGTCCTCCAGATATGTTCGCAGCTTAACACTTGATGGGAAGTGCAATGTAAAATGCAGCAAACTTGGGTGTCAAATTCACACCCATTCTTCATTTGACACGTCATAGAATCCACATCTGTGTTCTCCTGCTGTTTGCCACACTTCACTCTCATACACGTCAGTGCAGCGAAATTACAGGAAATTAAAAGTCCCTCTCAGCATACAGTACAGATGTATGTGAGCCCCACCAGAAGGTGAATAAATAAAGCAGCGATCCAGAGGAGTTGGAGGTAACAGCATAGCACAAACCTTGATTAATCGCTCCAGGGAGAAGAGAGACGAACATGAAAATGAAGGGGAAAAGAATGAAATAAACTCATACAGAACAAGATCAAGATCAGGATCAAGAGAAACATGTCATGCCAGTACTTGGAATCTGTTAATGCATGGTCTACTTTATGCAGGAGTGTGTGTGAGGCAAGATTCAGGATCGAGGGATGGTAATGTCTATCGGTCTGGGGTCCGACCCATTATTGGTCTGACTGAAATAGCTTATTTATTAAATGCTATTTTACTGTTAATTTTGGCACATTCGCTGTCCCCAGAGGATCAATTCTAAGTAGTTCACAGGTTACTTGACATTTTACACCTACTTTGTACAAGTAGTGACATTAATGGGTCAAATGTGCCACTTCAGTAGCTGACAGAGAACCGCTCAAAATAGTGAGTAAACTAAGTGGAACACAGACCCCGTAGTGCACATCAGACACACCACACAGACAGAAGACTTGGTCAAGGTACATTAGGTGGGATGTGCCATTAAGTGAGTGAATGCGGTTAAAATTGGTGCTGGTCTGGAGAGTTGACGCATTTGAACACCTATAAATGGGACAGTGACGCAATGATGCACACAAGACCTTGGATGCATTAAGAAGACTTAGATGCTCCTTTTTAAGACAGAGCACACACAATTCAAGTTGAGCCATACATGTTCAAGACTTCCTCTGGACAAGCTGTGTGACTCCCTTTTGGCTCCGCGCACACATGAATTTTCTGTTTCCCGTCTCTGTGGATGGTACAAATCCTTTTTGGGCCAGTGTGCCTCATGTAATGCTCCCAGAAGTTGCAAAACAGAATGTGGCCACTATGCCAGCGCTGTCCCTGGAGGCTTTGTCATGGTGCTGCCGTTGTGTGGTCAACAATGGGCTTTGCTATTTTCATTAGCATTTTTGTTTGAGTATGTTGAGAGTCATGGGAATGTATAAACATGCTATTATGTTGACATCTTGAATAGTAGCATGCTAAATAACATGCTAACATGCTATACTCTAAAATTCTTCACATTGTAAACATAATGTTTACTAACATTTAAGCATAATGTTGGAATGTTCATAACATAATAAGTAATAGGAAAATGTTAGCATGCTAACATCCGAGCTTTATCCACATCTGATATTTATTAGCATCCAGTTTTTTAATGTGTGTTAAACTGTTAACTTTCCAGTCTTGTCATCTAGCAGAAAATAAAGCTCATAAGGTTAATAAACTGCAGTGCAGACATCTTCTCCTCTGGCACCACTGTATGGCCAAACTTTCATTTTCTTTTGCCACTCTGATAGTCAGGATTATCCCCCATCCATTCATTTTATTTCCTGGTGTGTAATGAACACCATCGCCTCATGGTGGCTACACAGTTGTAGTCTTGCTTTGCACACCATGGGCTTCATGAAGAACATGCATGGGGAGGAATCATGTTCGAGTCACTCTCGCAACAGGCCGACTTCCTGAAAATTACAGGTTTCAAGCTCTGCGTCACACAAATGACTGGTATTATGGTGATGACAGGGAATAAACAGGGATGCTGGTGCAGAAATGGGTGGAGAGATGGAAAGAGAAGAAGATGGGAGACTTGACCTCCTTTTCTGCCCACTGTCAGGAGCTTGCACTGAGCAGACATTCACAGGGAAGTCATTCAATCAGCCCAGTATGTACCCTGTATTGTCCACCCCCATTACATTCACAGTTAGGAAGACTAAGGGCCAAGGAAATTTCCACCCTGGCAACATGATGCTACATATTCAGGCATTCTGGCTTGGGGAAAGGTTAGTGGTACCCATTGAGGGCTGTATGAGAGCAGATGCCCTCCTCTGTGTGCTACACCTCTGTATCCACCTCCTCATCCTCCTCAGCCTTTAAATCTTTTGCCCGTGCCGCAGCTGGCCTACAAAGCTGACAATGAGCTTTTCATTGCTGCCATTCACCGACACACAAGCCACTGTAATTGTTTCTCGCTTTGATTCTCGCTTTGATTGTGCATCCCCCCGGCAAACCGCCAAGAAAACCTAACAAAGAAACCATGGGCCCTGTTATCACCGCAGATGAATGGGTGTATACTCGGTAAATATTGCAGCGAGATGGAACAGGAACAAGAAAGGGGGAGGATTTCCTGTTGCCAACTGAAATCAAACAACCCAACCTCCTGTCAGTGGTCCAGCATTTCCATGCTGAAGTGTACAGATGTCTCGCCATCTGCAAAGACTCTTGTAAAGTCCAGGACTGCATAGGTTATGTTAAAGGTAGCCGATACCTGCCTCAAGGGAAGCAAAAGAGACTCAATAGATCAGTCACCCATTCATACATAAAAATCTCCTCTTATGACTCCTACTAGACTACATGGCAAAAGATTGCTGTGGCTTCCTTTGAGAATGTGTTTGTGAACACACAAATAAATTGAGAGTAACTGTCAAATGTATAGATAGCTGTGTTTGAGCACTGCAATGAAAGCTTTGCACAAACAGGCAGAAGGCACTGCAGCAGAGAGATGACGAGTTGACAGACGGTTACAGTACAGTGAAGTATACAGTGTGTCCTTGAAACATGTGTCACTGTGAGACTCAATAATTGTCTACTCTGAAACAGAGAAAAGACATCTCCAGAGGGGATTTACAGCAATGATTTATTTGCATGTCTCACAGAGTCCTCTACCCGACATGGCTCTCATGTCACCTGTCTGTCTCAGGCCACGCGGCTCCAATCTGTCTCAGGCAATCTCTCATGTCATAATGCCACTATGAAATGATTAACTGCCATTTTTAATGAACATACGCTTGTGAGATGGGCAAGAAGACAACAACACATGCAAGTGACAGGGGACCTTTGTGCATCCACTGTGGGATCCAAACTGTTGCGGCACTACGACATGCTGTATGCGGCTGAAGCCCAAACTTTTCAACTCACATGAACAGGACGTACAGCAGGCAAACAATAACTCAATCTCTTGCCAGGCATGCTCGCAGAGTGCACGTCTAGCTTTGACTACATAAAAACTTTTGTGCACCAAAAAGCAACAACTGCCACAGAGACAAGCTGGAAACGCAACACTGTTGCTACCTTTTATTTTATATGGTGTCAAGGCACCAGGACACAGGTTTTTAGTTGGGAAATTCTAGATTTATTTCGCTGAAACCCCCCCCCCCCCCAAAATTTAACAAAGGCAACTGAAGACCACTAAATTAACAGAGTTACAGGGCCTTTAAAAGAGGTCAACCAAACATAACTCTACTGAAAAATAGGGCTAACAAAACAAAATGCGAACTCAACTAATTGACCTGACAAAATGAGGCATGAGGGAACATATATACTAAAGGACTGAACCAATACACAAACACAGGCACCACTACACTAAACAATAACTCAAACTCAATGCAGAATAACGCTGATCCCCCCCGTGCTGTCAGAGCAGTTGGTCTGGTCCTTGGCTTGGGCCTCTGCATAAAGTCAGGCTCCACCCTCAGTCCCATCTTTTGTCCAAACCAGGAAGAGCTCAGCAGGTAAGCGGCAGGTGGACAACTCAAAATAAAGACAAAGGAATTAATAACTTAAATCACATGGCACTGTGACAAACGATGGAAATTAAATGTACAATTAAATGTGGCAAACTTTGCAAACAGTCCAGTATTCACTCTCCTTTTAGCTTCATTTTTGGTCTCCACCACCTCCTGAGGAAAATATCTGTTCATCACAAGCAATAACTGCTCACACCAATGGCACACAATTGGGAGCAATTATAGAATACTTCACAAGGATGAGGATACACATGTAGACTGCAGGGACCAGGGATCGAACCTTCAGATTGCTGTAGGTGTCCATGTAACTTAAATAAGGTATTTCTGATTGCCAGTGAATGGTAGCTTTTTCCCGTGAATCGACAAAATACCAAGCACTGCTTTCTCTTACTCTTCTTTCCATTGTGTCTCCCCACCAGCTGTGTGTTGTTGTGCACTTAAGTTTTAGCATCCCCCATCCCAGATGGATTTAAAGGGTCAAAAACAACCATACATCCAAACACCCACTGTTCCTTTTTTCAATTTGTGAAAAATATTTCTCTGTCTCGCCAATAACCTCTGACACACTAAGTGGAGTCCTTCGGGACTTTTTTTTTCTTCAGTCTCCTGAGTCATAAATGGTTCATTTTGGTGAATACAAATACATTTTAAATTGTAAAAATTACAGCTATGCTCTGATGCAGACAGTAAGCCTTGACAGTTCACTTTGCAGCCCAGTATATTGTTGTGTGAGAGACATCTGGTCAATAGAGAACTCATTAGCACATCATACTCTCATCAACTATAACTGCCAATACCACAGTCTATTTTCTGATATATATATGTATATATGTAGAGCATGACTTACGACTTTGCTTGCTGTGTGTTAGGAAACAGTATAATACATGCAGTATGTCCTTTTCAGTCATATTTAAGTAACATTTTGAAGGCAGGACTTTGACTTGTAATGAAGTATTTTTACATTGTGCCATCGCTACCTCTCAATTCTGCTCCCACCGCTGTTCATTTTTTACAGTGGACTCAATAGTCAAGCAGTAGGAGGGAAATGAGCCAGAATGTAAGCCTTGAAAAATTATAATAATTAAAGCTAAGACGAGTCAATTAAATGATTAGGCCATCAACAGAAAGTTTGGCAACAATTTTATTAACCGAATAATCATTTAATATAATTTTTCAAGTTCTGGTTCCAGCTTATCAAAGGTGAAAGTTTGGTATTTTTCTTTGTCTTATTTGATGGTATTTTGACTGTCTTTGGCTTTTGGACATCTCCGAAAACAATTCATTGAGAAAACAGATTGACGATGGAAACAGCTGCTAGTTGCACCCCTTGTAATTAATACATGGTTTGTATTAATGTAAAACTACTCAGCATAGTCCTCTTACATTTTAATGAGTTAATTTGGAAACGATGATTGTGGATATCCACTGCAAAGCACAGAAACAAAATCACTTTTCCGGGAACAGGATCGATGAGACACATTCATCGTGATTCTTGATAATTCCATTTGAAAGAAAAAAAATGTGTTTTTTAAATGACCAATTTCTCTCCAAAGAAGACATCTGTGAACTTTTGTGTCACACACAGCTGCAATTTAGTCATTATGAAGTCTTGAGCGTGCGCTTGCCCCGATGGTTTGGATGGACTGGAGTCAGCACCCCTTGTAAAGAGTATAACAAGAGTTTATCCCAGAGGGGTAATTGCTTGCAGGGGAGGACATCCTTTGATGAAGCCACGGTCTGCTTATCTCCCACCCAAGGTTCCTGCAAAAAAGAAAAACAAAAAAAAAAAAAAAAAACAGAGAGGGGAAGAAAAACTTCAAACGTGGTTGTAATGAAGCAATAACAAGCTGCTACGAGACGGTTTTATGCATGTCACCATGGTAACGGCAATTGGGAGTCTAATGCGAAAGACACCGCATTAAATTGCATTAACGAGAGTGGACCGAAGCAGACTCTCATAAGATGTTGAGCACATTGTGATCGGAGATGATGACAATGGCACACTGTGTGCTTTTCAGGGGGGCGAACAATGTGAGATGTTGATGACATGCTATTTATTGTAGTAGATAGAGTATAAATTCTGCATGTAAATCTGTATATAAGATACAGTCTGCTTAAGAAAGGGGTGTAAGATGTGCAGTTTTTTTTAAATGAGCTTTACTTCAATATGTACCTTTTATATCATTAGTGTTGTGGGTAAGGACAAGCAAAAAATGCATGAAAAGTAACTTGATCAACAAAAAACTGCATGCATTCATTACTTTTCAAAATAAATAATAAGAATAAAATAGTATTTTGAAAGTAAAACTCATTTCCTGCTGAAAATTACATCAGTAATTCACAAATCAAATGTGCCACAGCCCCATTTGACCAGGTATATGAATATGTGCTTGCAATCTGTCAGTTTAATGTCTGATTTAATAAAGCGACAGCCAGTTAATCAGTGGCTTGCTGCTCTTCAGATGCATTGTGCCAGTGAAGGAAAGATTACAAGGTCTAGTTCAGCAGTGGGATTTGTCTAAAATCAGCAAAATCAGAAAAAAAGAAAATACAAACACAGTGATGCTGACATGGAAAAAATCATTAAAACACTGATGAATTTATGAAAAGGAGCCTCACATCTATTAGTCAAAGAAATAAACGTTGCAAACAAATCTGTCCGAGCAAGTCATTAGCCTGAGATTCAGCCTTTAAACCCTGCAAGGCAAGAATATTGTTTAATATGTGCAAGGCACATCTCCAAGGTGATAAAAGCATGCATAAACAAACATGTCCAATAAATGTCACAACTGTAAGATTGCAATTTGTAGGCCAAAGGTCAGTCACAGACACAGTAACAGAGAGGGCAAAAAAGAGTCATTTTAAATTAAAATGCCTCTCTGGGAACAGGTGATAATATTTATCTGTAAGTATATGTCTGCACTAAAGGAGCCCTGTTGAATGGGGGGACTTGCTCTGGATTGTATAAACTGAGAAAAACATACTCTATCTTTAGCTTCAGCTCTGCATGTCACACCCAGGGGCTGATTTGTAGTCCGCGATCACGCTGTCGCCCATTCAAATAAACTCATACACTGTTGTGAACACTTTCTCATTCTCCTCAACACCTCTCCATAGAACAAAACCACACATTGCATATTCTTTGCCCTTGGGTTTCGAGACTAAAAGCAGGAATAACATAAAAGATGTTTAATGTCAAATTTCACACAACAGCAAGCTGCTCTCCAAGCAGTGCCATGAATCATGTATAACTACACTTCCCCAAAAACTTTTTCTCATGCCTCTGTTGGCCCTTTTTTTTCCCCACAGCTCAAACAAATTTTAGACCTCTTTTAGTATTCCTGTCAAATCCTTCTCTCATTAAAAGGCTTAACTTGTGTTTTGTGTGTGAGTTTACATATATTTAGTATTGGAAGGTGTAAACAATGTAGACATTTTTCATTGCAAGAAAAAATTCTGCAATCAAAATCCTACTTACATAAAAATTGCTGAAGTATTACGAAAATAAAATGTATCAAAAGTAAAAGCACTCATTGCTGCTGGGGAGTTTAGTTCATCATGAGATAAATGTGAGCGGTCCTGAGATGATTATTGAAATTCATTCATTCATTCATTCATCTTCTATACCCCGACTATCCCTTTCGGGGTTGGGTGGGGGGCCGGAGCCTATCCCAGCTGTCAACAGGCGAGAGGCGGGGTACATACATACAACCATTCACAAATTACACAAACATACATACAACCATTCACACTCACACCTTTAAGTCACCAGTTAACCTAATGAGGAAGGAAGCCGGAGTGCCCGAAGAGAACCCATGCATGCAAACTTCACACTCCTCACACAGACAGGCCCTGCCTGACCCGGGGATCGAACCTGCGACCTTCTTGCTGTGAGGCACGTGCACTACCTGCTGCCCGCCCGATTATTGAAATTGAAAATAGGAACTTATTTAATAAATTGAATTTAATTTTTGGATTTCGCTCCAATCTTTGCTTGTTTTGTGAAACATTACATTTGCACCAACCTATTTGTTATAATAAGAACTAAAGCTGCTTGGAACCATAGCTGCTAAATAAAAGTACAATATTTCCCTCTGAAAATTAGAGAAGCAGATTTAAAAGGAAATTGTACGGAAAGCAACATTACGTAACTCTTGTGAAACAACGGCCGTTGTAGCTACAAGTGATGCTAAATGATAAACTGTTTTGCTAAATTATGGTATAGCATTTAGCTGAAATGCAAAACTTTTCTAAAAGTAGCACAAGTGGAAGAGAGTCATAAAGTCAGTGAAGTGACTCATTAAGTTTTTTAAACTGAGCAGTGATGCATTTTATTGCTTATGAATTCAACTTTTTCAACATTTGTCAGAGGAGCAAATTCTTGCTTCTTCTCAAAACAAGGTACACAGTAGTTGAGTAAATGTATTTAGTTACTCTAATGGGTGATGCATGTTGAGCTCGCCTGTATTCGAACCCTGCTTGTCCTCATCTATTTCCATTTTGATCACAGAAGCAGTGAAATAAGAATAAAGTGTGAGCAGATAAAGCCATCCTGCATCTGTGTTCTTTGCCCAGCAGCATAAAATATCTGGCAAGCTTCTCACAAGATGGATGCAGGAAAGTGCTGAAATAGTTTGCATGTGGTCCACTGGTGGATATGACGTTCTTTTTTCTCTTCTCTGCCCTGGTAAGCTGAATTTCCCTTGGGACCACGCAGTTGTATTTTTGTTAAAAAAGTAACCCAAATCAGCACTCAGACTTTTTCTTCAGTGTTTCATATGAATTTCTGTAGCCCTTTGTTTCTTTGCAAATGCTCAGATGTACTTTATATAGAAATACCCAGCCGTGAATCATGTCAAGTGAGATTTACTGTACATTTGTGCATTCGCTGACTTCCAGGGACCTTTTGTGTTTGTGTCTCTTTCTCCCTGTCTGCTTCCCTCTTCGTCTCTGTCTTTCTCTTTTAATATCTTTGCACTTTGCGAGGAAAATAATGCAGCAAGAAAATACTTCTAATTCACTCCTCAATGGCAAAACCGCTTTTATGTGCACCACTGTTAATAGCTTGTGACACAATAACCTGCCACTTGGTCAAACTTTTCAGCGAGGGGGGCTGGAAATTATGCACAGCCGTTTTGAAGAGTGAGGGAGAGAGAGCAGGGTGATGTGTAATAGAGGGGACGGGAAGCTATTGGCAGTGGAGGGTGTCGGGCATTGGGTGCATTGCCCTCACGACACGAGACTGAGCAAAGAAAATACAAAGTACTGAAAGTGCATCAATTTTTCAGTATCTGACAGAACGGCATGTTATTTTTCAGGTTGGGCCCAAAAAAGCAGAGCTCTTAGATCATTTAGTGCAATTTTGCAGAACTCCCTCCCCAATAGCTTCTGTGCATTTGCCATTCCTGTGCATTGTGCAAAGCTCTGGCTGGTGTGCTGGAAGACTCACTGGAATGTCTGATGAAGTGAATATTTATTTTCTTATTATCTGTTTTTCTCATTTTAATTCTCTTTTTGTTTTGTGTGTGTGTGTGTGTGTGTGTGTGTGTGTGTGTGTGTGTGTTGTTCCATACCTTTGTTTCTTTATTCAGTTCGTCACTCTAGCCCGCAGTTAACCACCATTCTACCACTATTAGTTTACTCTCATTGAGAAAGTTGACAAAACCATGGGTTAACCTGGTTTTGAAAGAACACGCTTGACCCTTTCAATTCACGAAATTCAATTTAACATTCATTTTCCTCCATTTCAGATTGAGTATGGCCATTTAGCTCCTTTTTCGTAGGCATGTTGAATGCCATTTTCCCCTTTTTGGTAAGTACACACCAGAAGTGAGCAAAACACAACATGGCCTCCATTTCTTCTTACTTGTTGCTAAGTTGGGTTTGTGAACACTTGGAAGCTAGCATTTTGCTTGCTTCTTAAAAAACACTGTGTAAAGTAGTGGTGAAACCACGAAGTGACATTTGCTTGTCCAGACGAAATAACTTGAAGCTAGTTATTGCTTTCAGGGCTAGTTGGTTAACTACTGTAGCTGGTGAGCTAACTGCCAACTATTAGCTCCTGGAGTTTCTTCCTATTTTCTTACTGCTGTTCTATTGGGGTGGCTGTGGCTAAGGAGGTAGAGCAGTCGTCCACCAGTCTGGAGGGCGCTGGTTTGATCCCTGACCTCGGTAGTCCACATGCTGAAGTATCCTTGGGCAAGACACTGAACTCTGAAAACTGCCCCCGATGCTGCGCCATCGGTGTGTGAATTCATGTACGTCACTTTGGATAAAATGTCTGCCAAATAACTAAGTGTAATTGTATTCAGTTTCCCAAGGCATTTTATTCACTGTTGCACACCATTTTGTTCAAACAAAAAGTTACTGTAATGGGAAAACAAAATTCTTCGAACTAGCTAACAGTTAGCTTGTTAGCTTAGCTTGGTTGATAACAGGGCAATTTGCACACAGTTTATTCAAAGGACATATTTTTACCATCTTTCTCATAACAGCCTGTCAACTATTGCTCTTTTGTGGACCTTTTTTTTTTTTTTTTTTACATCCACAGAGGAGGTTTAATAAAAGTGAATGGTGCAAAACAGCTAATAAGCTAAGCAGGATTCCTCCATTGTGGACTCTCAGCTCTGTTTCCCCTGAGGTCAGCACCGTGAGTTCAGAGTTCACCAAAGCTGAACTCTACAAGAAGCACTTGCACACATTAATTTTGCCTCTTCAAGTGGATTCTCTGATTGAAGCAATTCCTTTGGCATTAATTTATTTCACTGCAAATTTTTGCCATTTGAAATCCTGGTGTGTCCAGGCCTTTAATCAGCAGCCTACAGCTTGTAACAAACATGTACAGCACTTTGTTTAAACAGTGCTCTCTCTTTGTTTGCACTGGGGACACAGGAAAGAGAGGTGTGCATCATTTATTCTCTGTCAGTTTTTGGTTTTTGAAAGTTAGTATAGCTTACAGGCAAATTCTTCTCATTTGCATAAAGCGAATTTTTCGTTTCAAAGTCCAACCACAACCTTTCCTTTTGTGTGTGTCGCTTAACAACAGAGAGGGGTCATAATTTCAAAGGCTTCCAAAAAAAGGCTTTTGCTAAAGTTTTTTGAGGTAGGAAAGGCGTTCAACATGTTTTTAACGCCTTCAGGGTATATACAATGCATTTTGGTGATAAACAAAACAAAACTGTGTTTGATTACAGTGAAAACTCCGCAGGGTCCCTTTAAGCCGAACAGCAAGGAGGCAGAATGAAGGGAGGATGTAGAGACAAATCCTGGAGGTGCCCCACAGACAGAGAATAACGGGGGAAAATTATGGGACATTTTGACATTGACGCGTGTTTTGATTCAGAGCTACAAAACTCACATTAAAATAAATATATATTCCCTGAGAGTTCATGGATTCAGCTATTAATTCAGAGTCAGTGGGCCCAATCCAGAAAGTGTCACCTGATGGCATCATCTATTCAAGTGTCAGTGCTCTGAACTCCAGCTTATGGAGACAGCTGTCTGTGTTTGTAGACGCCGATGTTACAAGCCAAGATCATGAGTTTGAGAGTGTAAAATCTCTCCTGGGGTGGGTTTTCCTTTTAAGAGAAGACTTCTATCAGTGTCTACTCTGAGGCGTTTCAACACTACAGTCCGCTGTGCATCTCACTTTCAAACACATTACGTGTAGTTGGACATACAGTAGTGTGATAATCTCTGAAATTCTCAGTGTGACTTGTGACGACTCACCATAGGAGCAAAGCGACATCAAACCAAACATTGCATTGATGAGGAAGGCAACGTGTCTCACTGGGGAAAACAAACCATTAGCTCTTTGAGAAATTCATCAAAAGCATCGCTTTTAACAACTCATTGTAAAGTTGAGGTAATATGACATTGACATTGCTTTTGTGATTTAACTATGAAATGATTTTACTCCTCTGGTGGAATACGAGAAAGCACAATGATCGGACTCATCTTCAGGAGGTAACTGAGGGAGTCCATCGCTGTGTTATTTTAATGATTAAAGAGTTTTAGTTGATTACTCTGCCGGAGTTAGAGAAAAGAAAGATTCGTCTTTTTGTATGTCTGCTTGGGTGCATCATTGTATTTGTTCCCCTGGAGTGTATATGTGGTCAGAATAAATGGTGATGAAAGCCCTTGTGGTTTATCCCTGGACCTTTTACACTCTCTTCTCCACTTTGTAGTTGAGAGAGCCTTTGTAGCCTGGACATATGATGCTCAAGTGTTCTTAGCGAGGGCCTTAGAAGAGGGGATGAATGGAAAGAGTGTGATGGACATTGGGGCTCCAGGATTGAAGTGGGTCCCAGGCAGAAATGGATTTGTAAGGAGGGAGGGACAGAGGGCATGTGATTGCAAGGGTAAGCTTCAAAAACCTTGTTGTTGTTTATCAGTTGTGACCACACTCTTAAAAATGAAAATGATGACATGTTTTTCTTCTGTCGTGTTGACTGTGAACTGTGTGGACATTACATTTTATGAGGTTTACAGTCTGGAAAAAATGTTCTCTTAAGATGATTTATTTATTCATGTTTTATTTATGAATTTCATCCTATGCTGGTGGGGGAACACATTACCATTCAAATATTTGTGAAAAAGGAAACATAATTAAGCTGTTTTTCACATTCAGTGTTTCATGGCCAAGTGTGATTGCAGTTTTTACTCTGCCAGCAGCAGGGCATAAGGACGGTAATGCTGGTTGCTCAATTCATCCGTCCAACCTGTCGGGACAGAGCACATTATTTTGAAGACTACTGGCCAGATCGGCTTGCAATTTGCTATAGATTTCCATGGTCCCCATAGAAGGAATACTAATGTGTTTGGTGATTCCCTGACATTTCTTCTAGCACCATCATCCGGCCGAAGTTTGAAATTGTGCACAAGAAATATCAAAACCATTGCCATGCAACTTACTGAGCACATTCATTCTCCCCTTGGCATTAACCTTTCCTTTCTAAACCATCTTGCCAAACAGAAAGCCTGATCCTGAATATATACAACCATTTTTCTTTTATGACTGGTGGATAATTACTAAAGAAAGCCATTTGGCACTGAACGTTGCATTGAATGAAAATAGTTTTCTGAAGTGGGCCAATATAAATGAAGTTCCTTGGGAGACTGTGCTACCATTTTGGAACTCCATGAACCTTTCTTAAATGCCATTGTTTCATCTGAAATGAGACTTTTGCAACAAGATACTCTATAATCTGACAGGTAGATTGTTCTTTATTATTACTGAACAGATTAATGCACCTCGGGGGATAAACCTTTTCACTGACCCCATGGGCTTTCCTTCATCATCTTTGTCAAAGAGTAAAGAGTGTGATAATTACAAAAATCTGCACCACTAGAGTGCAAAATACTTATTACTTTTGTGTGGTGGAGTATTCTGAACATTTTCTCCAGGGAACCTTTACTCCTGTTGAGATATTCTGTGAAAATATGTCACAATTACATTGACCTTGGGGTCTTAAAACCTTTTCATCCAACCATTTTAATTTTATTTTTTGCCTGCTTTTGCTGTGATTGCAGTGTATTGTCATTATCAGTAGGTTTATAGGAGAGAGTATGGACATTGCATTTTATGCAATCTCAATTACTTGTCTTTGTCTAGGAAGACCCATCATTGCCATAGAGTTTGACAATCCATCACGCCTACACAGTCACTGAAAAATCAAATGTTCTGGGTGCATGAAGCTCTCAGTTGTACAATCTAACAAAGACACAATCTAACAAAGAAACACACACACAAAGGATGCCATAACAAGAGATTCAAGACTCACTAAATTCAAAGCCAAAGCCAAAGCACTCACTTTTTTCTTTTTTTTTTATATAAAAATCTATCTAATGTGAAAAGGTGATGGCATTCATTTTAGTGCCTTTTTAGATGAGAACAGCCTTTTCAGAAACATATTTGATTTAGAATTCGAGCATATTTTTAATGGATTATATAATCTGTCTGTTTTATAACTTCACCATGACAGTATATTGTCAGTATATTCAAAACTTTGACAAAGAAGACAGGCTATCTCAAAATATAGAGGATTTTCCAGAATATATTGAGTGTTGAAACACCCTGCGCCCAAGTGTACGATGGACCTGTCAGCTGTGAAGAGATACCACAATGACATTTTCATTTTTGGACTGTTATTTCACCTCATGAGACACTTGACTTATGGTAAGACAAGTTTTTGCTATGACACTTCAGCTGACAGAGAATTGGCTCATTAGCTTTGGTTGCATTTGTCATGACATTTCTGCTTCATAAATCCAGACAAATGTATTTATAGACTGCTTTAACAAATGGGTTCATCGCAAAGTGCTTTTCAGAACAACAAAGGCCGCTCATTACTGATAAATGGGAAAAGAAAATGTTCGTTTCTCAAAATGACCAACAGAAATATGTAAATGTCAAGAAAGCAGAGAGACAAATCATTATGTAAAAGG
Organism: Chaetodon trifasciatus; assembly: GCA_037975065.1. Classification (NCBI taxonomy): domain Eukaryota; kingdom Metazoa; phylum Chordata; class Actinopteri; order Chaetodontiformes; family Chaetodontidae; genus Chaetodon; species Chaetodon trifasciatus. Next base: position 5,740,907 of record JBBMOE010000017.1, on the reverse strand, counting down.
AACAGAAGGCATTTTTCTTTCATGCACAATATGTATATCCATAATTTATATTCTGGATTTAATATTGACCTGAATAATTGAATCTGGGATTAAAAGGAGAAGCTAAAAAAAACAAAGAAACTCTATGCAGAACTGCTTGAACTTCATGCAGAAATGCATCTGCAGAATGAGGGTTCTCCTCACCAAGAAATGCAAAAGTTTGGGGACCCTTGGTCAAAATTTCTGTTTCTGTAAATAGCAAAGTTAGTAAAAGGTGACTCAATTTCTAAATAGCATAGAGTTAAAGATGACGTATTTCTTTAATAATTCAAGCAAGATTACTTTTTAATTTCTGTCTTTTATGCTTTCAAAATAACAAAAAAGGAAAAGGGCCAGAAGCAAAAGTTTGGGCATCCTTCATGGTCAGTATTAACACCCCCTTTGCCAAGTATCACAGCTTGTAAATGCTTTTTATACCATTTCAGTTCTTGTTTGTGGGATTTTCATCCCAGTTTTCCCTTCCAGAAGGCTTCTAGCTCTGTGAGATTCTTGATTCTTGGGCTGTCTTGCATTGACTGCTCTTTTGAGGTCCATCCACTGATCATCAGTGATGTTTAGGTTTGGGGACTGTGAGGACCATGGCAAAACCTGAAGCTTGTGCCTCTTGAGGTAGTCCATTGTGGACTTTGAGGTGTGTTTAGGATCATTATCCTGTTGTGTAGAAGCGATCCTCCTGACATCTGCAATAATGAGTTAAAAAAAAGCCCCTTTTGGTCAGAACTGTTATGTTATTGACTTCTGTGTTTTGGCAAAGCAGCTATTTCAGCTATTTGCAGCATTCTTATCAGTCGTCACACAAGTCACGAAGCAGTGCAAGTCCTGGTTAATGTTTTCCTAACACACTGCTGACCCCTATCTGTGCATGATGGCTTCCTCTACTTGGCTTCTACCACCAGCCCTGTTTTTCTATCTTGAGTTTGCCCTTGATGATGGCCATGAGGTTTGGTTACACTCATTGAGAGAAGGGAATGGGGAACGCTGGAAAAATACTGCCCTTCACCCAGTGTTGCATCACGTCAGCCTGAGCAGCGTGAGCGTTTCACTGCCACTGTGGTGAGTTCAAGCACTGGCAGTTTGGAAGCAATGTACCTTCACAGCATTGTGTCCATTTCATTAATCATCACGCAATGTGCATCAATGTTACAACAGACAGATCTGGCGAGACTTTCACACTCCATTCTGATGCCAGAGGACTTTATTTTAGGCTTTTTTTCATGGACCCTGGTTAGGACTCCTCCTCTCTGTATAGCTATGAGGCTGTGCTAGTGACTAAAGACATTTTTTTCTTTAGCCTTCAGGACTTTTGTAGCTAAAACCTGTGGTTTTGGAGAATCCCTCCCACGTTTCTGTCTGCACTTTCACATATCAGCCTTATTTACACTTTTACACTACACACTACTGAACCTTATTGGAGCTGTGTTGAGTTTCAGCTCACGCAATACGAACATTTCCTGCTGTTACTGTTCGCATTAAAAGGTTGCCACAGAGAACCTGTGGGATGCTTTTATTATGAAGAAGCTAAAGGAAATGCAGTGCATTTGTCACCAAGTTAGCTGTGCTTCGTTAGCTGCGCTTCATTGGCTGTGCTTCATTAGCTGTGCTATTCTTCAATAAAAAAACGGTCCAATCAACTAGATATGGGCATTTTATGCAGTTTTTGGTAAGTTGATCACTTTTAAATCAGACAGGGAGGGAGAGTGCAAACAGAAATGTCCACAGTGAGCTGCAAAGGGCTGCAGGCGACAGGCTCCTGCTGTGGAATGTGACCAGCAAACCTCCAGCACATCATCAAGATAAACAACTTTACCGTGCCAATGTGGCTCGACTGCTTGTGGCTGTTCACCAAGTGGCTCAGTGTGACTAACCACTGCAATGGAAAAACCTTATTTGATTAGACCCACTTTTATCTTTCAGTGAGTCGACTGTTTCTGGTTGCATTTATGCAGTCTGTTGGAGTGTTTGAATTTCTGATGTTGAAATATCAGCTGGGGGGGTTGCAGGCATTGCTTTGAATGTGTACATGTGTACAAATGTCAAAAGGAAGCCTGGTTTAGTTTTCAAAATTTTGACCATGACATTTTGTGTTTTCCAGTTTTAGATGTTACAGGTTTTTCAGTTTTTTATTCTACATCTGAGGAGATAAAAACCCCGGTATCTGCTGAAACCTGTCATGATTGGAAACTGTAGGGAGATGTGGTAATGGCAGGGCATCATTCTGCTCTGTGTGTGCCCTGATTTCCATGTGGACAAATTGAATTTCACTCATTTTACATTTGAATGGAAGCCCTGCCACTTGAACAATATTAAACTGATCAAACAGCACTGAAATGAATGATATGAACCTTTTTATCCTTAAACATTTGCTGATTGAAAAACAGCACATTTTTCCCATATAACACAGATTGAATGCAACTTTCTCAATCTCTTTAAGTAATGGCTTTTTGATATTTCCTGAAAGAGGTGGGTTATATTCTCAGTGGTCGTGCATGATGAAACCCCGTTTGTGTCTTTAGCTCCAAGTTTTGTCCCTCAAATAACGCTAAAATCCCCAAAAGTGTGTGATTAAATTCCTCATTAGCAAAGTTGCCCTCGAAACTTTCAAACAATTTAGTCTAGAGGCCATCTTGCTAAAATATCTTTGCATGAGAGAGAACCAAAATGGGGAAAACACTGCCACAACAGAATGTTCGCCCTATCTCCGTCTCGTTACGACTGCTCCTATCAATCCATTCATTTGGAGATAATTAAAAAGTTGCCAAAATAACAGTGTTCAAATCTGTGGGCCAGAGCCATTAAAACATTTTCTCGCTCTCTCTCCGCTGGTGCAGCTGCCAAGCGAGGTGACACTCCAAAATGGCCAGCTGTTATCAGCGCACTCCACACCAGTTGGTCTCAATGCTTTAGAGAATTTGTTTAATAAGATTTTTTTCCCCCTAAACCCACCATTTCCTTCCCTTTTGCCCATGCCAAATTTGCCGGCATGTGGGGATGAGGGGGACCAGGAAAGCCCAGGAATTTAAGCGCTCTCACTATGAAAACGCTGAAAATCCCTCCGTCTAATGAGTTGTCAATGCTGGCAGGATGACAGCAGTTTAAAGAGTTGTTGCTTGTATTCTGTATATTTAAGATGGACTGGCCTGCTGTTTGTATGTATCAACCAAAGTGTGTGTGGACACGAATGTAATGAAGTGAGGCAGCACCAAATGAGATCCAAGGCCTTATACTAAAAGCCGTTTAGAGTAAACAGTGAATGTTAAAGAGCAATAATTGTTCTGACTCGGAAACCCTTGAGGTCAGATTAAATCAGAATAAAGTAATAAATGTTGAGCCAAATTAAGAAAAGCTCCTTCTTGAGTGTTGTAAGCTCATCACACATCAACCGTCATGCTTGTGGAAATACTTTTTTGTGTCACTTTAAAGGTCCGTCTGTAGGATTTAGGAGGCTCTATTGTCAGAAATGGAATATATATTTTTTTCATTGTGTATAATCACATGGAAATAAGAATGATTGTGTTTTTGTCACTTTCGAATGAGCCCTTTATCTTCACAAAAGGAGCGGGTCCACCATGTAGCACCGTCATGTTTGGACAGCCCTGACATTGAGTTTACTCAATCGGCAGCAGCTCAGAATGTATGAAATGGTGGAAAAATCTCCCAGTGTCAGGGCTCGCTAATTAAAGACGTCCATCAGTGGGGTTGTTCCTGCCAGCGTGCCGGCTGGTGCCAACTGTGGCTGAGTGGCACCAAAAGTGTTTTGCTTTTATTATATGCTAAAAAAGACACCGTTAAAGTGCAATTAGGAATGTAAGCACAGGTGACACACCTCAGATCCCGCTCAGGAGAGATTGGCTGAGATTTTCTGCGTGCTGATGTCAGGCTTTAATTACTTTCCAGGGGAAAAAACCAAACAAATGCGCAAATCATGCCAGCAAATCCCTATTCCCTTTACATGAATCCAGTTCCCCCACTGCTGCTTACCCTCCAGCTAGAGGTGGGCTGCTTTGTGAAATAAATCCATCATGATAAAAGTGTGCTCGCAAAAAATAAAGTCAGTATCACGCTGCACAGACATAGAATTTAATTTAGGAATTCTTGGAATTCTGACCTGACAAATGGAGATAAAGCAATCTCACCTGAACACCCTGCAGATAATAGCATCTCAAGGTTTACCTACTTCAGGTTTTAACTTTGTTACTTAAGTCACTGGGAGCCTATAGTGTTTTCATTATTTTCCTCAGTGCAAATGTCCCTGTAATTCATTTTGTTTTCCACCTCAAAGTAAACTTGGGGCAACAAAAGTGCTGTGGCGATTGCTTATTCATTGTTTTCTATACCATGTTTCCAATTGCTCTGTGACAGTTTGGGTGCTTTTTTTTTCCCCCCTGGATGTTGGGAGCTGAGTTCAAAACATGTGGCTTCAGAGATAACGCAGACCAAGACACAAAGCTACAGACACAGTTCAGCAGTGCTGCAAAGAGGTGGCAAGAGAATGATCCTGGTTCACTCTGTTGACACGATGCTGGATGTGGAGCAGACGTCATCAAAAAACTTGAAATGCTGTCGCAGAATGTCTTCACAGCGAACAACACTAACACTACACATCACGCCAAGTACTTTGTGTTGATCTCAAAGGATCAAATATGTCACGAATGTCACCAAATGTCTTTTATAATATAACAACTGAGCTCTAGTTCTGCTATGAATTAATCGTTGCTCTTGGTCTCTTTAGGGTATTTGTAAAGGGTTATAGAAAGATTAAATATTGACAGCTGTAGTGGCAGAGTCTGCTATTCCTGGGCTGGATTCAGATTGCCAACCTAAGCATGAGGGATTCACGGGAAAATTATGCATGCATGCAAATCAAACCATTCCTACTGCAGCTGCTTCACAATAAAAGCATTCAACTGGCAGAACGTGGAGTGTCTTTTATTATGAGGCAAGAGGATAATGTCAGCTGCAATTGTTTGTTGAAAATGCATCGATAAAACAAGACAATGGCCTGTTTTTTTGGGGCAGTTTTTTATCATCAGCAGATCATTTTTAGCTTTTGCAAAGTTGTAATAGAACTCATCTACAGCTGTTTAAGAACTGCAGATGACAGGCTGGACACCTGCAGCTTGTCAGCGTCAACTGTTTCACAATGTTGACGTTGATGATGGAGGCTATGACAAAGGTCCTGCTGCTGGATCTGTCAAACAGTCTTGTTGTCATTGTGAATCCACCTATTCAGTGTTTTCCTTGTCTGGTAGTTAGTGTAGGTTTCTAGTTTAGTTTCATCAGCTCCATTCGGATAGGTCTGTATCATTTAAAAAGGCCAAATCTACACGTTTCAATACAAGACTGCAAGTTATGGAGTGGAAGTTGTGCACCTGAAAAGTTCAGTTCTTATGACAACCGTGAAAAGAGAACGGCAGTAATCAGTGAAATTCATCACTGCCTGGTGAGAGAGCAGGAAGGAAACATTACTGCCAGGATAGAAATGTTGTAATGGCAGCGTTGACTCTTAATAAGATTGCTCTTGAATTAAAGGAAATGATTTGATCAAATAAACACATATGGATCAAACACGCAGAAGCTAACCAGCAGCGACTGGGCTTTGGATGTATGGAAACGGCTGAAGGAGGAGCAACTGAATCATGAATTCTTTAGTGTGTTGTCAGCAAATTAAAATCCAAACCATATCAAAGGCTCTTTGCCTCCTGAGGATACAATCAAAAAATGCAAATGGAAACAAGCTCATATGTTGATGTAATTTAACCGTACGAAAGCAAGCAGATAATAAGCAAAATTCAATACAAATGTCTTTGCATCCTGCATGTGCTTGAATTCAGACGCACATATCATGAAACATGCTTCACACTGACTGGAATTAATTGTCTTTGGTGCATGGCTTGCACTCAAATAAGACACTGGATTATACTAATTGTAATGATGGTGCATTGTGGGCTAGATAAGGGGTCAGGGGTGGGATAAGCATGTGCTTTAAATGCATGAAACCCCAGGAAATCAAGATTGCTGAATTGCTTTCCTGCCTCCAATTTGCTATTTTAATGTTATTGCGATTGTAATGCATCCATTTCTGGGACGTTTAGTTTCTTTACAATCTTCATGTGTCAACGCACTTGAACTTAATCAGAGGCAGTTTTATTTATCTGTCATACACAACAGCTTTTCAAACTTTCTCCCATGTAGGTGGAAGAACTAAACAGACAAAACAGACTACAATCAGGCGAGCTATAATTGGCATTGCTAAATAAAAAAAGAACATCATGAGTCATGAGAGTAATGATAAAACGTGCTATAGAGGCTATTTTGTTCAGATATGAATACAGGGATGCCTTGAGATTTGGCCCTGTTGGTGTTCCTTGGGCACAAATTGTTAGAACGCCGCTGATCTAACTTTTTTATTAGAAAGACTGAAAATAAACAAGCTGTACTGGGGTCAGTTTTTAGTTATACAGTATTTCTGCTGTAGATCCGTTGCTCCAAATGAGTAAGGGAGGCTGTGTATTCCCAAAGTAAAACATAAATCAAACCCAAATGTCTAGTGATGAGGTAATAAGTAGAGGCTATTTATGTGCAAATACTCGCCTAAATGTGTTGAAATACTGCACATTTGCTCAGTAGGTGTCCACCAGCATGGAGGGAGTGGGCGGGTTCACAGTGGGGGTAAATGCCTTTACTTTTTTGGTCCAGTGTTTTGAGTCTGAAACAGCACAGGAAATCCTAACACTGGTCATCTGACAAGCTGTTAAGATTGAACAGGCTTTAAGCCAGCCTAAACGGCGTTTACACTGCAGTATTTCCACTAAATGTAAGCAATTCAAATGTGACACTCATTTGAATAACTCTCTGGTCAGCGTTTAGCATTGAAAGCCACATTAATGTTTTCATTCTGTGCATGAAATCAGAAGACATCTGGCTCCTTCTCTTTGCCAATCTGTGCACAGGAAGTAGCCGTGCAGCGGCTCCACTGGACAAAAAATTGTAGCTACTAAGCCGTTTTGAGACGTTTATGGCTTATTTAATGCAGCTTTAAAGTCATGCATACATATATTTTACTTGTCTGTGTCTTTCAACTGTAATGACTGTGATTAGGCAGCCTGTGACTGGTTTTGGTCTCAATCAGAGCCACATTTGTCGCTGACTGACTCTGACAGAATATTACAGCATGCGGATGAAGTGATATGATGTTAACTTACTTTGATCACAGCTAATTGAGCACTTTAGTACATTTTGTTTTTAGGAATCATTTCTTGCCAAAACATCACTTTGGTGACTCTTTTGATACCTGTACTTTTTAAGTTTAGTTCGTCAGCTAGAGGTCAGGCATACAGTTTCACTTAAATTTTCTCCTTTGAAAGGACGTGCGCTCGTCCTTGAACACATTTGTCACCCGGATACCCTTCAAATTTCTACCCTTCAAATGTTTATTCATCTCAACAAGCTAGTTCACACTGATCTGTGACAAAAAGACCTTTTGTTATCAAAGTCTGAACCTGTTTACCTGTGGAAAATTCCAAACAGGTGCTTTTGGAGCATTTCTGTACCTTGAAACATGTTGCTGCATCAAATTCAGAATAAGCAGATATTTACAAAAATCAATGAACCTGACGAGGTCAAACAATAAATATATTGTCTTTGTACTGTTTTCATTTGAGTACATGTCCAGATTTTCTATGTTTTTTACACAGCATCACAACTTTTTTGTAATTGGTTGTACATGCATGCATCTTAGCATGCCCGTCATCTTTGAAATCTCTGAATATATTGAGTTTGTTGGGGCTATATGAGGACATCTTGGGAAAAATAAAACAAAGCCTGGCTAATATTTATTCCACACACACAGTGCGGACCAGTCAGTGAATGTGAAAAGATTGAAATCTCATCACCTGGCAATGTAATTGTTGAGTTACTGGGATTGATAAACAAAGCCAATACTGTGATCAGGTCCATCTAACACTTTACACTGTCTTATCACGCCAATGACCACGTCTCAGCCACAGGGCAGTGCGGATGTGCATGAGTGTGTCTCTGTGTGTTTGATAGAACCACTCAGGTGTTCTCCCCTAGGCCTCCAAGATATCATCAGTCATTATCCTCGTCATTCATCAAACACTGCAGGTGCACGTGAGCGTGGTTGCCTCACCGGTGCCCCCCCCTCCCTCATGTCTACCTGCCTTTTTCTGCTGCTCTTTCACTCGCCTCCCCTGTGGGGCCTTTCCAAATGTAACTCCCAGGAGGCCAGGGGAGATGCAAATTTGTACATTCTGGAGGAGCATGCTGATGTAGTGAGTAGAGAAAGAAAAGGTAAAGGGAATAAATAAGAGAAGGGGACTGTAGACAATATTTCAATCCCTCCTTTAGTGCTGCGTCTACTGCCTTAACCCTGAAGCAACAATCCACCCTGAAACAGAATTAACCTGTGCGTTCCCAGCAGTGCTGCAGTTTAATTTTGTGAACATTAAAGGTCCAACACGACAGTCATCTCTATGCAGTGTTTTAATGCTGCTTTATGTTGCTGTGGTTTAATGTTGTGGGTTACATCACCCAGGTGGAGCTCCACCTTTCCTCATTCCCACCTGCTTTATATGGACTGGTTTATGTGGAACAATCCTGACAGTTTCCCACAGAGGGTAACACTTACTGCATTCATCCATTAGTGTCAAGCCCCATATAGTAATGTGTAATGTGTGTAATGTGTATAGTAATGTCAGCTAAAACATAGAAATAATAGAATAGCTAATTAAAGCTAACTGGCATTTTTTTTTATTAAAATAAATTATTAAAAACTTGACAGTTACGTGTAATGTAGAATGGGGCTAGCTAATATTCATATACTGTAGTTAGCGTGCTAATGAATGAAGCAGCTTTGTCTTCAGGTTGAGGAAGCTCAAGGAGTAAAAGTTTACAGGGAAATTTGTAATTTACTCTATATTTGCAACACATTAAGTAGTCTATTTTTGTTATTATCAGCCTTTTATCATAATTATGTTATTATGCAACATTATATAGGCTAGCACTTGTCTTATTCACCTATCATTTGTTCTCAGAGTGAGATGGCACTTCATTTTTAACTTATTTGCAGGCGATCAGGAAGACCTAAAAAAAATTATAACAGGAATAATTGTCTATAAACCTCCTTGTACTTACAGTTCATGCTGTGTTTTGGAATGGGAAAATTGTGATGAAAACCCTCCTGATGACCTGAATAAACAGCAGAGATGCATGGATTTAATTGCTGATTCAGTTATTTTGCACTAAAAGTGGAAGGGGGCCCACTCATGCTGCATTTGCATGGGTTCCAGATTTCTGTCCTACACTACTGGAAAGTAAGGCTAACCTAGTAACTTTTCAGTGGGTAATTTTAATGCCTTTTCAAATTTTATGCAGATTTTATGGTGAGAGATCTTGCGAGTCCTCCGACTATTGCTGTCCATGTTAATACAGTATTTGGTCTAATAATCTTTATGTAATCTACTATTATATTATCCTAACTTTGGGTCCAGGAACATAATTGTTTGGAAGGAGCTAATTTACTTTAAGTAAAAAAACAAACAACAACAACAAAAAAGATTCACCAGTACAAAATAGTAATTACTTTTTCAGCAAGAGTTCGGTTCTCCAAAAGCAGAGCTGTTCACGGTTCCCTTTCGAGCTGTCCATGTGAGGGTGCTTTCTTGTAACTGCCATTGTGGCTCTCATTTCCTCACTTACCTCCAACCCAGTTATCAGACCCAACCCAAAAACCCAGTGGGCTGTATCAGCACGGATGCCTCTGTTTCCTGGAATTGCCGATTGCACCAAGAGCCTCAAATCTGGACGCCGGAGAACACAGAAATCTCCCATCAGTGTTGTCATAAACATAAATGCTTCCATGGCTGCACCCTTGTGTGCTTTGTATCCCACTCTGGTGTCCTGCGCTTTCCTTTAAGTCCTGCTTACATTGCGAGGTACCCTCAAGCATAATGGTCGCTCCCATAATCACTCCGTTTTAAAGGTTTGCGGGATTCCTAAAAGCAGTGTATAGTCTGTCTTATTTCGCTGTGTTGGGGACATTTCTGGCCTGCAACCTTTGGGCAGTGGGTGTGTAACCCACAGATAATAACAGCATGCTGGTGAGGTTGGGACTGTACATTTAAAAACAGAAACCGACTGTTCCTGCATCGTCCGGCTGTAACGTCTCGGGTTGTTTTTTAGCCTTCCGGTCAGCAGATTCGTCTTGTTGGTTCCAATTCCTGAGTCTCTGTACTCATCTGCTCTTAGTAAAGATATGCTTGTATTTTACATGATCTCTTTCCTCTTATCTGGGTGTTTTGGTGCTTCAAGTTTTATATTAACTATTTCTTCTCGCACACAGTTTTGAAATACTCGGTGGTTTTATTTGTGCCAAATGCTGTTTTCCCATTTTCAGTAATCTAAAGATATATGACTATATTATGCACAGCAACCACGCACTATAGCTCACCGTTGCCACTTCTCCCATTACTCTGCGACGCGCCTTGCATCCTGATCATCTTGTTTACATTTCTTGTTGTTATGCAGCCTCGTCTCTGGTCATCCTCTCTCCTCTCTAAAGTCTTGTCCCCCAGACTGACTTGGCTCCACCCCAGTTCAAATGCTGCCAAGTGGCTGATTGAAATGCTTTAATTGGGGTTTGGATGATACAGGCCAAAGACATGTGCCTCTGCTCTGTGCCGCCACTGCTCTTCCATCCCCACGCTGCCTCTTGCCTCCAAACTTTCACTGCCAGGGCCACAATAGTAGGACAGCAGAGAATGTTTTCTCGTTTGTGAGGTTGGCGCAGCGAACTGGTAAACACCAGCCTGTGACAGAGGGGAGCCATTGGTGCAGGAACCAACTGTGATGATTTTAAAGTGGGCGCAGGGCGTTATGAGTTAGCAGCCTTCTCTATCACCCCCAAAATGAGTTTCCTAAACCTGATATTATGTTGCGCATCTGTTGTCACTGACTTCTTTTTTTCTGGTTTGAAGTGGTGTTTGTGTTGTTAATGGGACACTTCCATTCACCCCTCTTTAAATGTTTAATATGACATCTGTGTTCCTTCATTGTGATTTTATTTATTTATTTATTTATTCAGTTTATTTTTACATGGAGCAAATCACACATGCCATTAACATTAAATGAATAGATCTCTATTCCTTCTTCCAAACGCCCAGATGGTGACCAATGGAAATGTTCCTCCAAAGCAAATTAAGGACGAGAGCAAATGTACAGATGGAGGGTAAAAATTAATTTCTTGCAAATTACATTTCCTATGTAGATTGCCGTCACATTAATGGTCTGGTTAATGCCTCTGCAAACAGGGAATAAGAGGAGAGAGCCCGAGAGGGAGACGCAAAGAGGAAATGAGAGAGGGAGGCAAGAGGAAATGAAATGAATGAGAGAGGCAGAGGATGAGTGCGAAGAAAGGAGAGGGATAATGTGCTGAATACTGGAGGGAGCTATTGTGCATTGATATGAAGTCCACATAGGCAATCACAACCTTATCCAGGTTTTGCCCACTTTGGTTTGGGCTTGGAGCCGAACACTGCTCCTGCTTGGCATCGGGCTTCGCCCAGGTGGAATTTAACAGAAAGCAGCCCCTCCCCTGCTACCTGCACCACCATCAAATTTTGACCCTCTGAAATCATCTGCAGTAATGAGCAAAGACAGAAGAGCTAAGCCAAGCAAAGAAAAAAAAAGGAAAGCAAGAGGGGGGAGGGTCCGGGGAGGAAGGAGGGTGTGTGAAGTGAAGGAGAGCATGCTGACAGAGCAACCATGCCATGGGGAGCACGTTCACTCTTTCTGTCATGATGTCTTCTCCTTCACACACACAGTTCACCTTAACAGCATCATAGCAAAGTGCATGATAGCCATACAGATTTTGGTTGATGACGTGAAAGTCCTGTATATTTCCTCCACAAACAACGTTAGGTAATTTCCTTTAATCTTTGGATGAGCCTGAAATTCTCCTGGTTGAGTCATCCGTGCAAAGGATGAACATCTGTGTTGGAAAATATCTGGTTGTTTGAGAAAAAGTCAAAGGTACAAGCTTTTGTACGTATGTGAGAACACAAGATGGGAAGCGATGACTCATTTCAGCAAGGTCCACCCAACCACGGAGATAGAAATTCTATTAAAACTGATCCTAAGTCACTTTTGGATTCTAGGTCACCTTTGGATCCTCGCAGTCGCCAGAATAAATCAGCATCGGATGTTTTCGCAATCCACGAATATGTCAAATTTCTGCATTTCATACGTATCCTCTCAGTGTTTCTACAGCAGTCAGGACATTTTCCAGCTGTGTTTGTGGGGAACTAAACCTAACCAGACCTAAACCACAGCATTGCCACAACATGAATTGAAATTTGAATGTTGAATGTAAAGATGCTTCAAATTTAAACACATCAGTGGTCTGCAGAAACGTACAACCAGAGATGGGTAATAACATGAAGCAAATGTTTCCGGCTTGGACTTGAACCAGCAATGTAATAGCTCATGACTGTGGACATCAGTCATAGAAAAATTTTAAATGGTGTCTATATAATTTGCTGTCTCTCACCCACAATTTGTAGAAAATCAAGATATTGCTTTTAGTGTTTTATGTCGTTGAAGGAATCTTTCCTTTGTTTAGAATGAGATGTATCCCCTGTCGTTCTTAATTTGGGCCTACCAAATGAGCCCCATTATTATACAGACGGATGGAAATTAGCTAATTATTTCTCCCCGACTAATGGCCCCTCACCATAACATTTTAGCAAATATGTGTGCAGGAGAGCATCAGAAGTCTCCTAAAATCCTGAGAACTTGAACACTGCAGTCATAATGTCTGCTTATGAGCTGTACTAACACAAGCATGATGAAGACTTCTGATTCGTAGCCATTGATTAAATATCTTAAGATGCCAGTGTCATGGTGGTATTTGCTGAAAAGAAACAACAGAGATGGAAGTATGGCACATCTGGCCAGTCGTAGTCTCTGGTGTAGGCTGAGTGATGCTAATATTATGGCCTGCCTCAGCTCTCAGTGCCCTTTGCAGTATACTGTCAGGCTGTGCATGTGTATGACTCAATTATGAAGTTGGCCAAATGAAAAATAACTCATCTTTGTTGAGTTTCTTTCTTCTTTTGAGTCCAGAGTACTTCTTCTATCTTGCTCCATCATCCATTTTCCAAGACCACATGCTGTAGATGAGCTAGAGTGCTGTACAATTATCAGTCTCTCTAATGGTGTCCTCTCTCACATATGGCCTCAAAAGGATATTTTCTGTCAGTGGTCATAGATGAGTAAAAAAAAAAAACCCAAACACTTCAGTACGGAGCAAAAGAGCGAGAACACTTATAAATGGAGATAAAACCACAGGAACTCACCGGTGGATTAGAAGAAGCAATTTCCTGCTCTTCTTTCAGAAATGTTATCAACAAAAGAACAAACTGAACAAAGTGAACTTCATTCCCAGACAAAATGCCCACCATGTGAGTAAAAAAATTAGCCCTCACAAAATGGCCAGATGAAAGCGAAGTGAAAGCAGCATTTCTAAAAATGACGAACAACAGAATCCTTAGACAGCACATCCCTGAATATCCTCCTCGATTTTGATTGGCTTGAGGGTGATTTCTTGTTTTCAAATTATACTCCTGGCTGATGAGGTATTATACTAAGTGTCGATCAGAATCTATGGCTAATTAAGCCCAGAAGCTAACTGGAGCGCTCTGGATTCTTCTCTAATTATTATTTAGTGGATGCAAACACACATTCATGAGTCGTAGCCGCGTTACAAACTGAGAGTAGAAGCAATTCTCACTAGAATGTGATTGGCTTGATTGGTGGATGGAGTGGGTGGGGCACTCATTTTAACCAATCATCTTGCTGCTAAAATCATATTAAGCTCAGGCCATTTTACATTTATTTATTATCTTTTCTTAGTGAATCATCTTACCATGAGGTAAATTTAGTACTGGAGCTTTTACTTGGTATTCATTAGCAGGTAGCATTCACCCAATGAATTGTGGATGTTCAAATTTCCTTCTTTTCGTGGTAATTTGAGGACGTTTCATCCCGCTGGCTGAAAACTTAAGGTTCAAAGTTCATTCTTGAACATGGAAACAGCAGTTGAGAGAACACAAGGTCCATTTAGCTGTTCTGGAGGTTTTGGTAATATCACATAATCTTTGCCCTATGGGGACTTCTCATGCATTATAATACTCTTGATCTTCCACTGAATGCTAATAAAACAGCTTAAAAAATGGTAATACTCAAATAGTGTCAAGCCTAAAATGATGTTTATAATTTCCCCCATTTCGCTCATTTGCATTGCACCAGAGTAACAGGTCATAGGGTCACCAGAATGGGTTAAACTATTTTAATAAGTGGTTAATAATGCATTTCCTGCAGTGGGTCTCCCAGATTTCTTCCAGTTGGTTGCGTGAATGTGCATACAGCAAGTATTTTTGACTACAGGCACTGTGGATGGGGTGTGCTTTGAAATTTTAAAGTTTAGCCCGCTGGTGGTGGTAGAACAAAGGTCACAGGGTCTCCCAAATCAACAGTTTGTGCACTCTGAGAGCACAGGGGTGTATGGCAAATGTATCAGAATGAGCAAGGGGTCAGGAGATGAAAAAAAGTTTGGCCTGATACCGTTTCGGAAAAGGTCTTCGGGTCACCAAATCAATAGATTCCTTCCCCTTGGTAGCAATGAATACAAGACATGTCCGTTTTCTGAATCTGTTGGTCACAGATAAACAAACAGCCCAGCGGACACACAGAGGTGACGATAAACCATCTGTGGAGGTAAATGGGGCATCAGTAAATATGCTCCTCCACTGTTCCCTCCAGGCCGCAATTTTAACTCAGACTGCATATGAACTAACAGGCAGAAGTTTTCGGATACTGTGTTGTTCTTACAGCCGATCGAAATGCAGGATGACCAGATTATGCATAGCCAGAATGATGTGTAGACTTTCAACAAAGTTAACATCCATTATCAGAGCAGTCAGTCCAGCTCAGCCTGTACAGTAACCGTGCCATTACTCATCGGTGCAGACATAGCCTTCAGTCTTCTTTGGATAATTATGTTGACAGTGTAATTAGTTTTATAGATAGTTAAAGGGATAAATAGTTAAGTTATATAGTCTTTAAAGCAATATTAATTATAATCGCCACCTGTAGGCAACCATCTGAAAAAGTGGTTTGTAAGTGAAATGTTGTCATATTGGCTCACAGCTGTTATTGTATGCTGCTCAGAAAGTTTGTACTTCAGCCATTAATTTTAAATTTATTTCACGTAGCCTTTTATATGTAGTTAGTTTTAAAGCAATTTTGATAATTGACCAATCGTTTAAGTCATTTACCAAGCAAACATCCTCTGCTCTTCTGCTTCTAAAGTGGAAGGATTTGCTGGTTTTCTCTGTTCTATGTCATTGTAAACTGAATATATTTGGATTTCGGACTGTTTGCCTTATCAGTACGATTGAGTTATCAACATTATAAGCTATCTTCATAAATGATCATTTAACCAGATGATTTTTACTTTGCTGCTCTGGAATCATCAGCATGAATTCAAACACATCTTTTAACCCAACTGTTAATATATATGTCATTGATGTAACTTGGAAAAATCAGCTTTCTACCCACAAATAAGCACTTGTCATGGAAAACTGGACTGTGTAGTAGTGTCATGAACCAGTCTGCATGAACAAAAATAGTTTTAACACATGTTTTGAAAGGCCACACTCTGTTAATAACCAGGCAACATGACTATTAGAAGAGTAACATGACCAGCTGATTACAGCATTGTGTGGGAAAACTGATATAATTAGCGTCACGATGTAAATAGTGGGGGTTGTTTGACTGCAATACATTCATTAGCCGATGGATACACATCCACTGCCTCGAGGTTGCAGCCTAGAAACATCCTGAACAGAGCAAAATAAGAAGAAAGTAGGGAAACTGTGACAGAGGGCGGGGTCTCTGCAGATAAATGCACCGCCACACACTTCTCGTGGGTCATAAGTGATGAGAGGCATTAGTTCTGTATGAGCCTGGATACTGTTTTGCAGAAACTCCTTGATAGTGTTCCTCTAAAATACAAAATAATGGAGTCCGAGTACTTGCTTGTTGCTGAAACACAGTGAATGGGCTAGATGATTAATCAAGTAGTGTAAAAGAACCAAACAAAAAAAGACAGATGAGTCAATAATGACCTTCTTTAGTTGCAGCCTGAGTTGCGTTGATGTGAAGTTAACCACAGTTCGACCATGATGCTGTACACTCATCACAAAATGGGACTTTGAGTGCTTTCCACGCTTGTACAGAAGTCAGTTCTGCTTTATGATACAACACAGTTGAAACAGCGCTGCCTCGCGCCGCTCCATGCTGTCAGGTCTGATTAAAACTGAGGTTTAGCACAGATTTAAAGCTGCAGACAAACACAAAATAGCAGATGGTTTGCCTTTTTTGTTGTGGATATCAGAGGCTGCAGAAGGCAGGATACTCTCGCTGGCTAGTTTTGCCAAATTTCACACTAGCTCCAACTCGAGCAGAGAAGAAACAAATCACCAAACATCTGTTAGTACTTCAGGTCAGTACGCTGGTTTTTTGGGTTGTGTTGTTTCCCAGACATCTTCTCATCTCTGCTGAAGAGGCCGTTGCAGAGCTGTTGGGATTTGATCAAACCCACTCCTGACCCCAGAGTCATCTCCCATCGTAGCAGCTCTCGCCCTCCTCCCTTCGTACACGTCCATCTCCTCCTACTTCTGCTCCTTGACCCCTCAAGCACCACCCAACTCCACCACAGCAGTCACCTGAAAACACTTTACTCTTGCTCCTCTGTTATTCACTTCAGCCTTCAGGCTCCTTTTCTGTGAAGCTAGTTCTACTGAGCTTCACCTGTCTGGACCTAATGGAAACCACCGCTTTTCCTACACCTTTGGGCTTTCCTCGACTGATAAGGTCAAGACCTCCAGCGGTCAGTATCTCTGGTTCGTGTGGTTTTTGTTTACACTCTGAGTTTTAGGTTTATTCTCCTGTGCTGGGAAGTTTTTTCATCCTGTCCTTCACCATCACTGCAACTCAGCAAGCCTGTGTTTACAGTATGTGTGTGTGCTTGCATGACCATGTCATGCCTCAGCCCATTGATGTTACCCTGAGCTTTCTCCTCAGCCAGAGGAGCACACGGCTCCTCCAACACCCAACTGTCTGCATCCACTTCAAAGACAGATGAGACTAAGACAGCTGAGCTCAAACGGCAGAGAAGCCTGGATACCAGCCCGCCTGTGGGTTCTCCCATTCAAAGCCCGTGACCTGAGTGTGTGCTTGAGTATGACTGCCTTCTGTATCTGTGTGTGTGCGCGTGTGGGAGAGCTGAACATACAACTTCAGATAGGATGTGTGACACTTTGACACATGGAAGACACAATGAAAAAAAAACATGCAGACATGCACACACTCTTAAACATGCAGAGGTTCAGGTGCCACAGTCGGATGACACAACAGAGACAAGAGGAAAGTGGCCTCAAAGGACTGACAACTGCGCACACAAAGCGTGTTTTTGAAGCAGGACTCGCATTCAACCTTAGCCATTCATCCCAGGCTGCTGTAATCCTGTGACTGCATAGGTCGCTGCTAAACCGTAGATGTTTGTTGGCTTTGTATCAGATGTATGGTGTGGGATTATGTTCAAAAGTCACTGTTCTCCAAGGTGAAGCAAGCCTGTGACATTTTATAAGCACAGTGGCATGCAGTAAACTACTGTATTTACCTTCTGTGTACATACCACAGCATTTATGTTGTGTTATATGTTCACATACTGTAAATGCAAGGCATCAAAGAAGGCCAAAATGTCAATGTTTTCCATTTAGTGGAGGCATTTTATGTCTTTGTATCCTGTACAGTACATAATATGTAAATACGCTGCATTAAGAGTTGAGTTTTGGGAAGAAAGATGAATGAGAGAATGTCGACCCATTGAGACACACATTTTCTTTGTCAGGGCACACTCTTAAAGAGTTTTTAAATCATGTACGTTATGCTGAGTCACACTCCACATTTTAAAGATGACCCGATCCTTAAAAACGAACGCAGTGAGGGTAGAGGAGCATGACTTGCTGCAGATCAACCTCATGTGATCTGTTTCAGGCCCGTTGAACAACATCAGTCGTCGTTTCAGCAGTCAGCCTCCCATGATGAACTAAATGGCAGCTGCAAACTTGGGTTCAGTGTTTTGGAAGTGAGAAAAGCTACTGTTCATTAAAACTGGGCTAAATGTGTCTGTCCATTTCAGTTCAGTGTGAAACGAGGCTCACTTTACCCGTCTTCATCACACTGACAGCATCAGGAATCTTTCACTAAGACCAGTTTCTTAATGAAACAATATTTTGTGGCATTATTTTTTCAACAGGAAGTAGCACACTGTATTATAGCTCAGCTTTGTGCTTTCAGTCACCAGCGAGGAGCTCCAATGCAAAAAGCTACTGGCAGCTCAGCTTAAGGATTCTGCATTAAAGATTTGCTCATTCTTGAACTGAACGCCTCAGTTGTGCAGCCACTTCAGCAAACTGGTGTCTTTGTACCCCTCTGGTTCTCCTCAAAGGCTTGTCAGCAGAGCACAAGACATACTCACTCTGTCTCACACACAGTGTTTTTCCCGAAAGCTTGTAAATGTGGTTTCCTCTGAGGCAAGTCACCGTTAACACACAAACACACAACCTTCCCGACTACTGTATGTACTGCATTTTTCTTCAGAAAGACATATCACACATCAGAAGACGCATATGTATAAGCACTGCTTCTCATGTCGTCTTGTTCACACCCAAACAAGCTGTGATTGAGTTCTTAATGAGATGAAAGGGAGCAAAATCCAATCAAAATGGCATTTTGAGCTACAATGCCCCTTTCGTTCTTACTCCTCTGTGATAATTAACATTACACTCAAGCCCCGACAGATGAGGACCTTGTAATGAGGGTAGGGTGAAGTAATGATATCCCATTATGACATGCAGATCCCTTGTTGAATACACTACCAGAGCTACACTCTGGTGAGACGGGTTACTCCTTCAGAATACACTCAGGCAGTAGCTGCTGAGTCCTTTATCCTCATACAGCTCAGTTTAAGAACGTCAATATGACCAAGGGCACCGGCAAACACAACTGGTAATTGAAGCAGTAATCATATTACATTCAGGGCCAGGTAATGTTCATTGCCATGCTATTGAAATTGATTTTTGATGCACAGGGCAGACAATGCGAAGTATATTAGCAACAAGTGAAAAAAAAGAGTCAACCATGATAGGTCGTCAGAATATGAGGTTGCGTGGGGTCACTGGCCTATTTTTTATTTGCCGTTTCTCATTAGTGGAGAAATGGAGACTAAAGGATAAGAGCTGTAACTGAAAGAGAGCTGCGGTGGGCAAAAAGAACCACGGCAAGACTCTTTGAACACCTGGCTGAGACAGGTGTGTCCTTCTAGTGGGAGCCCCAACACACATGGTTTGTGTCAAACCAAGGTTGCAGGGAGGGGACGCCTTCTGGGGATCAAAGAAAAAAAGTGACAAGCACTTCGGATGTCCTTTTTATACAAGGTAATTCAAGTCTCCAGCAGAGGGAGTGGCCTTGTGAGTAAGTCCAGGCCCTGAAAAGCAAGTGATAAGTTAGAGCTGTGATGTAACTGGTCTATGGATGCAGCATGACCCACTGCTGATGGAAAAAGACAGGTGCTGGTTGCCACTGCTTTACTATTTTACTGTAGCCATTTTAAACCATTCCAGCCATCTGTTGGTCGTGTAGCAGGATTAAGAAATGCCTCGGTGATGGGCTGATTAAAATTCCATGGTTCAGCTTCCTTACTGGGCGTATTCATGAGCGCAGGCGTACAGCAGCTGAATGGCATGTGTTATTACGTGACGTTATTTATTGGCAGGTCAAGACGCTGAACTTAGATTAGCTTCCTCTCAAGATTTTTAATGAGTAAAGATAATTGGCCATGTCTGCTGCAGCACCTGTGTAACTGTGTGATAGTCATGGTGCTGAGGAGGGAAAAAAAAATCCTTCTGTATTTTGCTTTACACAGGAAAGAAGAAGTGTAAACCGAGCAGCTGGCAGAATTGGAGTTGAATTTTTCAAGCCTGGTCATTCATATTTGCTTTTAGTTAGCAATGAACTGAGTTAGGTTTTCACACTTTCAAGCATTTACAGTCCCAAGTGCCCAGACAGAATAGAAATATACAATAGCAACACATGAAAAGTAGAAGTGCCTGCTCCCTGTTAATTCTCCCTTTTGTACTGGACAACATTTCCAGATTGTTGCATATGCAAACGAATCGCATAATTTTCATCTGTGGGAGTTTTGACCAAGCTCAAGCTCCCTGCTCTGCTAATCCTTCCTGGGCTTTCACCATGCATGCCGCTGCTGATAGTGCTCTGTTGGGTTTTATGTTCTGTGTCTTATCAGGTCAGAGGATTCCACTGAGGAACGGCGGCATTGTCGGCCCTGACCTCCCCAAAAGTCACACAAAAAGCAGCTAAATTGAGCGGTGGCACAGGAAAAGCTCCAAGGAGACCCCATTTGCAATTCAAAGGCAAATTAGCAAATCAAACACTTTGTCATTGCCAAAGGAAATTGATGTTAAAAAATTGAGTGACAAGTGTTTAATATTGAAAACTTACCTTAATCAACACATCATCAGCTAAAAAAGTAATAGCACTTGAGCGAAGGTAACATTATGACCTTGGAGGCTTTCTGAATGCACCGTCATCTACATAAAGACAGATTTTAAGGTCATCACTGTCATATCCAATCTGTTGAGTGACTAGTCAGGATAAATCAAATTACAAAGATATCAATGACAACTGCCCTTGTACTAAGTCAACACTTTCATCCATATGTACTTAAATTTTCTGCAGTAATAAAGCGGCAGGGTGTCACAAAGTTGAAGTAATGTGAATAATGAATGAGATCAGCGTTAAGATCCCAGACATGGGTAGACACTTAACTGTTTCGACAGGACAGTGTCAGGCACATCAGAGAGTATATTATTATGCATCAATAACACACATATCTGTCATTCAACACAGAGTCTGCAGACATGCTAAAGGCTCCATGAGGCTGCACAGTTGTGCATTGAGCTAAATGCTAATGCCAGGAAAGCAACACGCTCACAGTCACAGTGATTACCTGCTGATGTTTTGCAGGTATAATGTTTAGCATTGTCACGATCTTAGTTTTGTGCAGGGATCTTCAGTTTGCGGGGTGCGCCTCACCACAGAAGTGCGGGGGAGTTGAAGGGGAGGCAAAGACACTGTGAGAGGTCAAGGGGACAGGTGCATGTACGCAGGTGTTCTGACAACAATGCAGTTTGTTGTACTTTGGCCTGCTGCTTTGCACAGTCAACAGCAGCAGCGATGGCTCTGACAGTCTACACAGGAGTGCTTCAGATGCATTTTTCAGGTCCTCTCCTATTTTTATGAATCCATCTGCCTACTCAGGCCATGTAACAGCTTGTGCTTCACCTGTGCTAAATGCTCATAAAAACAAAATACAACATATTTCTTAGCTTTAAGTGTAATGTCTTCCATTATACATACTCAACTACAGTGGATTGAGGATTAGGTTCTGAGCACTGCCAAATTATTGGTCACCTACACTAAACCCTGTGCCTGAATGCAACCTGTGTAGACGCAGATGGAGGATGGAAGCTGCGGCTGCCCTGCTAATGTTCTACTCATGCTACACCTCCTGTGCAGACACGGTGTGACACACAGCTCGTGGAGGAAATAATGATGATCATTATCTCAAGCTTTGGTTTTACTTGTAAAGAGGTGCTAGCTAATGATAGCCTGCAGCCTGCACAACAAATGGAGACTGGAGATGTATCAAGAGAGGAGAACGGTGGAGGTTGACCCTGAAGTCAACCTAGGCCTCATACCAAGTTGCATGAAAAAGATAGTAACAGTATAGTGTTATTGGAAGTTGATTGTTTCTGGGATAGTGGGGCACAGTTGTCTCGATTTTCTAACAAGGTTAGACATTGAAAGCCTCTGTTACACTTCTAGCTTTCACCTTCAGTCTCACACTGTGCAAACTCACACCAAAACCGCTGCAACAGCAACAGAGATGAACCTGCAAGCGTGTCAACATTTGCCAGTTAACACTGGGGATGGTGAATGTTGGTACAAATTTGTTTGTTTCAGTCTGGACCAATGTGATGACTTTGTACATTCCTGCATTTTGATGTATGCATTCGGTATGTCATCATATGTGCCATGAACTGCCTGCCCTAATTTCAGGTCCTTTGATTGATGACCAGAGAAGTCCATGACAATAACTCAAGTTCACCTCTGGAACCCAATCAGCAAAGACACAGGCAGTGCAGTGAATGGCCTGTTGAGAAAGGTGGAGTGTGAAAGAACAGAGGCAGTCGTTCCTCTTGGTAAATGAGCTGATGTCGATGCAAGTGACCTGTAATTATAGATAAAAGCCCTTTGCATCAGACCATCATCTGCAGCATTGACTCCTCTGCTCTAGCTTGGACTCTTAAATCACTTATCAAAAGAAGCTGGTATAATTCCCCAGATCCTCGTCTTTAAGTTTGCTGATTCTTCACACACTTATTGCGCATACACTTTAAATGCTCCACATCTTCATGCAATGAATGCGCTTACACCTTGAATCTCCAAGGAGATTTTTTTTTTTTTCTTCCTGTAGAAAAGCCACATCTCTTGAGAGTGAGATTGATTAGTGTGTAAGAGCATTCTCTATGATGGCAGAAACACTGAAGGGAGATAAAGGTGGTGGCTGAGAGGACACTGGTATTTGTGCTCATGTGATTGTCAGTCCGCCCACATAGGTGAAGTCATGTGGTTCCACTAGAGAAAGTCACAGAATATCTCACACAATAAAGCAAAGCCACTTCTACCTGTAAACCAGCCCTTCAAACCTTGTGTCATTGCACACATTTGAAAAGAAATTTGTCTTCTGTCTGAAGCAGAGATTGTTGTGAAAGGGACTGTGATTGGATGTGGATCATAGCTGACAACCAGGCTAGCTGTTCGCAGTACAATACTTACCAGCATCTAATTGTAGTAATACAAGCACTAACTGTGATTAAGTTAATGAAATTTCGCAGGATGCTCATTCCTTTGAAGCCGAGGCTCGACGTGAAGCTTTGATCCCAACCACATCAGCTTTGCATAAAAAAAACCTCCCTCATAAACAAGGGAGGAAAAAAATCCTAACAAGAATATTTTCAGGAATGGCAGGGAAAAAAAAAACACACACAATATATGTGATTAGTCGGGATTTAACAGTGCATTATCTGCCATGAAAAAATGCAGTTCACTTGACTGTTTGATGTGTTTTAATGAAAGATGTTGCGAGGCTATACAACATTAAGGTGGAAACATACCACTCATTATTCTTCCATTTGTTACATTCTTGTGTGTCTCAGAACTACTTTGACAGCCCTCTTCAGAAACCTAAACAACCCCCCCACCCCCCACCCCCCCATATATCACAAACTTAGCCTTTTCATGTTGTTTCAAAGACATTGCCTGCGATAAATGTCGGGTTGCATCCTCAAAGGGTTTTAAAAGCCAGCCAGGAAAGGTCTGGATCTTTCATCTGGCATTCAGTGTACAGAAAAAGAAAAAGGTGTGAGAGAGCATGCACCGGTATTGATGGCGACACAGTAGATATGCCCCCCTCCCCACGCCGCATGAAGCCGGATGCAAATGGTCAGGCTCCCCCTTGAGTGCCTGCACGCCCAAGCCTCCCAGCATGCTTCCTTAAGCAGCAAACGTAACGGATTATTGAGCAAGTCACTGTTTGAAACACAAGCCTTGCAGCAGAAGTCACATTCTTGGGAATTTGGGCTTGAGCATCAATTAAATTCTACCTCCTGAAGATAGTGTGTAATGATTTTGAATAAAACAGTTTTACCACCAGAGCAGCAGTAGTACATTACTAAAAGTATAACATTTCACTGTATATAACCTTATAGATATGGATGAAATGGAGTGGAGTGAGATGAATGCAGTCGTTTATGGATTTGCAAATGACGAATGTCCCCAAACCCACCACTTTCCTGCTCAGACTCAGTCTTCAGAGGAGCCTGGTGTTTGTCAAAGCAAAGTTAGAGATTTTGCTAATAGTACAAGAGACTGATATGGTTGGTATTTTAAATTAGGATCATCACAAATGTTATTTATGATATTTACTATCGTCCTGCACCTGAAAAGTCAACAAGTATTTAACTCACAGGTCTTTTGGATATAATTAGCTCAATCTAACTTGAACATCACAAATCATCCCTATATATATGCACATCATTCACTCAGACATCAATGCAGGAAAGTTCTCCAAAGCAGAATGCCAAAAATAGCACTTGAGGTAAATGTTGGATAGTGGCAAAAACAATGGCCCTTGTTCATACAAGTTAACACCTTTGGATGTCCTAATGGTATTGTAATTGCAGACATTGTGCACACAGCATGAGAGTACATAGCAGAATGCATCATCTCTACGTTGCATGGCAACAGCTGAGCCCAGGTAGCAGGTGTGAGCATTATTTTATTCAGGAAGTGTGTGTAGCCCCGTGCTGGCATCCATAATGGAGCCAATCCTTCAGGGCTGCATGTGGATCTCCAAGCAGCTTGAGCCCTGAACGCAGAGGTGCGTTTGCTAACACGGGGGTTTCATTAACCCCCATGTTAGTGAACAGTTATAATGCTGGCAGCTGCCAGATGGGAACTGGGATGGTGGGATGGTTCACGTCATCACATAATGTGGCAGGTGTTGTGCAGGGAAAATCCTGAGTACTTGTTCTGAGTGGGGCAACATCCGGGGATAGACAGATAGGGGCTAAAGCAACGAAAGCCTCTGGGGTAATAATTCTGGAAATTATCAGATCAATTTCACAGATTGATCTGACATTCTTATTAAATAACAGTTCATTTGTCGTGGCTTTTTTTGGGGTTCTTGTATTCAACCATTGCTTTGGAATTCATGTTAGAGAATCAGGGCTTTTAAGTCAATTAGGGTTCTTTGTTATCTTTCCTTCCTCAGTGAGAACCACTAAAAGTTGTATTACGCTTGATCCAAAATAGTTCTCAAATGTGCAATCCGACCATGTTGAGAATCAGAAGTCTTCATAGTTGTTCCCAGCCGCCCTACTTGAAGGTGGAGTGAAAAGCCAGCCATCATGGGGGCTGTTGCACAGTTCCAGACGGCATCCTAAGAAAGCTTATGAGAGAAGCTCAAATCTTGCCTCCTTTCTCACCTTTGCATAGCAAAGTGGATATCTGATGTCCGCAGGGTGTGGAAGGAGGAGGTATCCAAACCTATTTGACCAACCAAAAAGCAGTCCTGATGGAGTAAACTGGCCCCATAAGAGCTTTTGTACCCATTAATGAGATGGAGGTGAATCAAAAAACTGCACAAAATAATGGAGACTCCTCTCTCCTTCTCCCCAGATGCAGGGGTAAGATTTTTTTTGCCTTATTTGGTGATATAATACTCAACTAGACATAGTTTTTCACATGGGTTCCTTGGTTCAGAACTCAAGTACACGTATTGATGAAACAGGCAGTTGGAGGGAAAACATTGCCTAGCAACAAGTGGTTGACATGGTGCAATTCAGAGCCCCTCAATATTAACTTGATTTTTTTCAATCCACCTCTATAAGCAGCTCGGTATGCAGTGGCTCTTGTGTTCAGTGGGAAAGTTTGTGCACTTACAAGAACACTGGGATTCATCTCTGCTGGAAGAATCACTCACCTTGTTTTGATTCTGATCGCCATCATCCTCATTTACATAACTGTCCCTATCTGCCTCAGCAGACTCAGCACAGTGTTTGATGGCATAGCAGCACATGCAGAGTCACTGATAGAGCGCCAAACCTTCATTTCCACCATGCAGCAAGTCCTGGGTCAAATATTTGTCTTTCATTAATTTGTGGATGAAATTCAAGACATAGAACTCAAAAGTGAGATTATTGTTGGGTTGTTGCTCTCAGGCTGAGACAGACGCAGAGAAGTGGACGGAGACAAATGTGTCATCCACACAAGCTTGTACGTCTGAAAATCGCTCACCATCATGCAGTGCACTCAGCAAGAAGGTGGTGGAGATTGCATCGGCCTGGATCATCTCAAGCAACCTCGACTTTCCAGCCTTTACTGACTTAGTCTTCTTCCAGGAAATTCTCAGTCTTTAGCTGAGATCCAGGAAATAGTACCGAGCTTGTTCTTTGGAGACAGCGGACATAGCTTTGCATAAATATAGGATGCATTGCTAAAAAGATAGAAAGACATGACCTCACTGGCAACCTGAGACAA
Source organism: Chaetodon trifasciatus (assembly GCA_037975065.1). Lineage (NCBI taxonomy): Eukaryota > Metazoa > Chordata > Actinopteri > Chaetodontiformes > Chaetodontidae > Chaetodon > Chaetodon trifasciatus. Next base: position 5,714,540 of record JBBMOE010000017.1, on the reverse strand, counting down.
GTGATAAAGCCCAGAAGTGATTGCATGCCAAGGGAGTCTTCCAAGCCAAACATGGCATGCTTCAATCCACGGCAGCTGTAGTGTGATTTGTTGGAATCCACCAAAGTCATGAGTCCACAGTTGGAAGGGCAGAGCCTTGCAGTATTTAGGGACAAATCCAATGCTCGCCATTGTTTGTCATGTTATTGGATCTTGCTTGTAAGTTGTGAAGCTGGTGAAAGAAAGTGAATGTCAAACTGGGAAAGCCGGTTGCTTCAGGTTTCACTGCTCCCATTGCGATCGGCTGTGCAGGTATATTCAAATTTTTTGGATACATGAAGATGAGTGGTCATGCTTACACAGCCTGTGGGAAATAATCATACGTCCATAAAATAAAATTACCATGAGGACCTCTGAAGCTTATGCACTTGACTCCCTCTTAAGTTTTTCCCAAACCCCTGTCCAGTCAAGTTATCTCAAACCCCAACTGATTCATTTCACTGTACCAGACGCCACTGTGCAGACATAATTTAGCTGTTGCATGTATGAGCTAGTTATAGTCACCTCATTCTCTTCTACTGTCAATATTTACACAGCAGACAGTGGTCAGTGCTCATCCTAGACTCTGCAGAGATTAATTTCCCCAAGGAAATTAGCTACTGATGCGCAGCAGTGTAAATCTCTCCATGTATGGTGAATTGAATTACCTAGCCTCCATCAGTATTTACAGAGAAACACATACTTTATGGCTGTGCCAATTATAATACATTTTGAATTATGGAATGAGCTTCTTAAGGGAGATGGGGGCTGCATGCAATTTATTGCCGGACCTGCCATCACGTTGAGAAATGGGCATGACATTTGCATTTCCCACTGGGTTTTGTGAATAACATGTTTTATTCTATTTGGACAGCATTAAATGGGGAGTGTGGGCCCTTATGGATAGCAGACAGTTCCTTTAATATGGACTCTACAGATGACAAGATGAGGAGTTGATCTTCAGATGAGTCTATCAAGTAAATGCACTCCGCTTCGACAGCTCATGTCTTTAAATTTAATAATATAGGCTCATATAGTGCGTCCGTGCATGTATATCTGTGTGTGAGATTTATTATTGCATTGTGCTTGTTGGTGGCGGCAGAAATGGGTCATTGCGTTTGTGGTGTTTTGTATTTGGTTGCTAACGTTTATCATTTACTGGTGGAACTTTTTCAACAGACACAACTGAAGTATGTCAGTACTTTGGATTGTAGTAATAGTACTTCGTCCCTACTTACCATGGGGACCACTACTGAGCAACAATCTAGCATTTGGGAGGATCTTGAAGACACTTGAAACAGTGATTATTTTACTACTAGGTACCTATTCTGAAATGAAGGTAAATGTAATCATTAATAGAGCTGGTGAAGTGAGTGGCAGTACCAACATGTACACATTGGTGCGTACTCAATTGGTTCAAAAAAATTATGCTGTATGCTGCGTTCTGTAATCTAATGCTAATGCTAATTATCAAAACTTTATACCAACATTCCTACTGAACTGGATTGCTCACATGTGCTGTCAGATTCTGTGCCAAGATATAAATAATGAACTATAAGTAAATGGTGTAAATGGATAAAATGTTGCATGAGGTAAACTCTTTTTAAATAACATCCTTCTTGAGATCTGCTGCTGTCTTAGCACTGACAGCAGCCAGCGACCCTGGGGAATCTCTCTTCAAGTCTCCAAGTTCCAGTTTGTCACCATTTCATTTCCTGTGTGCACTCAGAACACAACTTTTGCACATAACGCTCATGCCTCTTGTGAATGAGATAATGCAGACATATCAAATGATTTGGCCTTTGCCCACAGTCCTCCTGCCATCTGCTCTCCACCCTCAACCAAGATGCTCCTCCTGGAAACCCCCCACCCTTGAAAGCTCAGCATACAGTTCATGGCAGTCCATCAACAGTTTTTCAGATTGTCTTCGGCTTTCAAAATCTTTGAGTTCGTTTGTTAAGTTATTTATTCTATAAATACTGCTGTCTGCTAAATTGGCATGTTGTTGTGGCTGGAGCTAAAACCTGTCGACTTGTCTGACACTCACCACAGTTGTCTCTCCACCAAAGATGACATGTTGCATATTGCCACATATTTTCACCTTAGCAACAGTGAGCAGTATGACAAAAACAGCATTCAACCGAGTGAATATACTTCTTCTACCCTGCCAGCTGTGACAAGAATGCTGTAATATCACTCACGGATGAGCAGAGAAATAAAAAGATAAATGCAGATCTCTGTGGATGATTAATTGAAACGACAACGTTCTTCTTCTAGCCTTTCTTAAAGAGGTTGCAACCATTACTGCGGCTGTTCAGTCACACTGCGAGACACCCTTTGATCAGCCAAAGTGCGATGGTGACAGTTATGTCCTGCGACACCTTTTTTCTGTTGTCATTTCTTTCGAGAGACAACTGTCAAAAGCATTGAACAACCAAGCATAATATTGCACATGTTAACATGTTCCTTTGAGGTATCTGTCTCAGTTAGACAGATATCTGTTAATGAGAGGAAGAAAAACAGAACACTTGGATGCACATTGCAGTTTTGACAGTTCAAAACATGAGCAAATGCTTAAATAATTGGTCTTCCTCACACCCACACTGCTCTAATATAACATGCCCAGATGTGCAGACACAGTACACAAACAAAACTGTGGGATTTCAGTGACATAAATCACACAAAACCTGGGTGGAATCTTGTTATACAATCTTAAATCGTGATCTGACAGTGTGAAACCGTGCGTGATTGGATCGTAAAAATTGCCTTGAAGCATCAGGGTGAATGCTGGCATTAAAGGTGTTGAGGTGGGTATTACGGAACATAAATTATTTCTCTATGTGGATGATATGTCAGCAGAGGTGACAGACCCCTTGACCTTCTAGCAGACCTGATACTCTGTACAATCACACTTGAAATGATCAGGATACAGAAATAAATGTAAGTGGCCCTTTTTGCTTTTTATTCTAAGGTGAATGTGTTGAATCAGACGTTTTACTATGTGGTTTACTATATTTAATAAAAAGGATTGTGTGCTGGAGTTAAGTATTTGGTTGAGGAAGGGAGATTAAGCATGTGTGGATGTGGATGAGACACTTTGATTCAACATTATGTTATTCACTTTACTTGAAATTGCTGAATTAGCACCGCTCAGTGGTTAGCATTGTAGCCTCACATGGCTGGTACATGGCCTTTCTGTGTGTTTGCATGTTCTCCCATTGTTTGCATTGCTTTCCTCCGAGCGCTCAGTCCATCAAAAACATGTATGTTAAGTTAATTCTTCTGTCAGTGCCCTTCACCGAGGCAACCGGAGTTGGTCCGTGGGTGCCGCTCAATGGTTGCCCACTGCTCCAACTTAACTATATCAGAAGCTTTCAGATGATCAGATCAAGTATGAAAAACAAATGTCAGTTAAACCTGCCTTCACCAATCAAGCCTATAAGGGCTGTCCTAGAATTTAGACAACCCATTTTCAGCCATTTCAAGTATAAGCTGTCTCATAGTGTCGACATTTTTCATTACAACACAAACTTTGTGCATTCAGTGTACTTGTGCTGTATTTACTCGTGGAGATCTATGTGGAGATGTCATGTTCATTGTGCCCTGTGGAAAAAATAATTGACCGGTTTGACCTCAGTGGTATAAACATTTCTAGAGATGCTGGCAGATAAGAGGCTGCACAACAGCTAGGTTTGAAAAGCTGTCGATAACCATCATAATTTATTTTGAATTACTATGAGAATGCCAGCATTTCACAATTTCACAAGTCAGCTGTGGTTTTTATAAGTGAGAAAGCATTGTTAACTCTCCACCATAAAGATGATTCATGATGTTGGTCATGCCAAATTGAAAGGGGGAACTTTATTCCATATGGGAGTGTACATTGGACCATTTTGGTCTTAGTGGGCGTTCAGACTGAAAAGAGCTCCGCCGCAAAATGCCACAAGGTTTAGGCACCAGTGAGGCAACAAAATATCCAGGAAGTCCAGTTTGAGTCAATGATTTGTGAATTTGAAGCCTTATCAGATGCAAAAACACTGCACTGCACTTTGTAATACCCTGACACAGGATTTTACAGCTCTGGAAAGTTATCACTGCGGCAACGCATTGGATTGACTGTATTTGATTGGCCCTCGCTGCCAGAAGATGTTGCGGCAAAAGTTGAACCAGGTACAAGTTTTCTGCTCAGACCGGCTGCACTCAAACCAATGAGGGGGCTGCATTTGTTCGCTCTGGGCTAAAATCAGTCTGAACGTGGCCTTAGACATTCTGAAGATCTTTGGTTATTTTTCTATGCATAATTATACTTCACTGAATTATTTTATCAGCTAGAGCTCCACATTTGACATAATGGATCGATGCAGTGGTTCGTTCATGCTCAGGAGATGAAATGGTGATTCAGAAGGTACAAGAACTCTTTAAAATCTCCTCTCAGTTTGTACGAACGCTAAACGCCAAAGTTTTCACTCACTCCTATTAATCTTTTGTGTATTTGGTTTAATTGATGCCATTAAGTGACGTATCCAGACTCATCGGCATTCAGCACGCTGGCCATCAAGCAAAACTTAAAACCCACTGTGATAAACAAGGAATATTAATGATGGATTGTTTCTTAAACAATATAAGAGCTCTGTATGCATTAAAAAAAGCTGACTTGTCCTCGCTGTGGGTGCAGTGAATCAGTGTGTATGTGGAGTCCTTGTAGGTGGGCGGGGCGTGAGCACTGTGTGCCTGTCAACCTATGTAAATGTGACTCTTTATTAATGGCAGGGCCGCGGCTCTGCACCAATGGCTGTCGATGTGTCGATGGGCGCCGGACCTCCCCTGTGACGGCCCTGATTAGTAATTGCTTGCGAGGGTCATTTCAGGAGGGCATGCTGCATTCACTGACGACGCCTCTCCACCTTTTCTCACCTGGCCTTACAGAGCGAATGGAAAGAAAGAACAGGGAGGAAAGCAGGGAGACTTAACTTGATGGGTATAAGCTTTTGTCATTGTTAGCGCCTGCATCCCAAGAAATTTCACAGCTTGGCATGAAAATGGCTTCAGGAATTTGATTAATAAATGTGAAGCCCATCCATCTGTATCCATTTATAGAAATCCTGATTGCCTGCTAGTTATGATATCATCGAGCGAATTGGGGAAAAAGGACATTGGCAGTGTGACATTGTCATTTTCAAGTCTAAGCTGACACCTGGGGCCGCCCAGTGTCCCTCCAAATTCTCCGACAGCAAGACAATAGATGACAGCTTGGAAAGAGTGTGTGACCCCACAAAGCTTTGATTGCACAGCCAATGGAAAAATTAAGTAATTCAACTCCTGTTCCAGAGACACTTTTTGTAATTTCAACTTTCATTTGATTCATACACATGAATGCAACCCCCCCACCCTTTGCCCAGCACATGTTGAGTCAGGAACCTTTATGCAGAAGATGAATGTTTTCCAGGATAGTTTTTTTTCTTTTTAATCATTCAGTCTGCTCCGGTTTGGGTGTCTGGGGTTTATCCTACTTTCATAGCTGACCTAGGGAAGAAAAAAAGGATCCTCATGAATGCATCAGAAGATCTTAATGGGGACATTTAAGAAGTTAAGCATAAGCCAAATCCAAAGCAGCGACGGGAGGGGAAAAAAGTGTGAAATTGTAGAAAGTTGGACTGCTTTGTTTATTTCAAAAGCTTTCCTCTCTCCCTGGTAGGGATTTCTGAATGTGATCTTAATCTCTTTATTATCTTTGAAGGCATTTCACCTATAGGACCTTGTGAATAAGCCTGATCTGAGGAAAATAGCAAAATATTGAGTTCTGGCTGCGACTGATAAAACATGCTTTTTTCTTGCTGTGTTCCTTTCTCCCTTTTGAGGACAAACGGGCTCCTTTTTAAGCCGCTAAAGAGCGCAAACCTTTAATCATAAGGCAAGGTGACCGCACATTCTGGTTATCGGGCTCGTTCAGCAGACACAAACACACACATGCACACACACGAGAATGTCCACAGACATCCTTGGTACATGCATATCCCTCACACACACATGCGCACACACACACACACACACTCAACTTCTGCATTGTTTTTTTTTGGCTGAAAGTTTGAATCTGTCTGTTATATAACACAGCTGCTCCCTCCTCCTCCTGTTGTACACATGGAAACATGCAGGGACCTACTGTATGATAATATATTTCTTCCACCACATTGAAATTCTGTAGATGTCAGTTCAATATTTCCCTTTCCTCTTACTCGCAGGATTTCAAAAGATTGTCCCCAACTTCTAGAAGGGAAGGAAATTGCTTTTAAGGAGAGGTTTGGGGCTGAACATAAACATTGTGATGACTCTGATTTGGGACCATGGCTCCATTTTTTCGTAGGTTCGGCACATTTCTTTGAGAAAGCTGCATTTGTCGTAAGCCATTTCATCAATTCCGCCTGAATTTAAAAGTAGAAGTAAGCGTGTGAAATGTTTACATTTAAACTTTTTAGCATTTAAATGTATTCAAGCTGTGGCTGAATCATCCTAATAAGGACTTTGAGCTTAGTGCTTAATTTGTCCCACACACGGAGAAGCAGCCGATCCGACGGGTCGGGGGAAGAAAAGAGTCACGAGAATCTTCATAACCACAGAGCCTGAAGCACATTGGACAACACAGGCCCTAACAAGACAGTCATCATAAACAATGTTGTGCAAACCTGCTGTATACTGTAAGCAGAATATTGCTGCATCTGCTGTGACAGCTGAGCCTTGGGTACAGGCACACCAGCCCCCAGCCGTGGGACATACAGGTTTTCATTAGTCATGCTTTCACCACACAGCACAAACTTACACTTGCTTGTCTGTGTGACCTTCTGTAAAAACATGACAAAGCCCTCATGCCCTCATGATGCCCTCATCATCGTCATCAGAGCTGTCATGTCCAAATTTAACCAATTATTACAGAATAAACACCACACAAGGGAAGGGCAAGTTCATGGTAATAATTGGTGACTTCTTCCTGACTCTTCATCTCTATCTTCATCATCGTCTTCTTGACTTCAACTAGGAAGGCGCTAATACGATTCACCGGGGCTGACCCCACATATCCACCATGTGACCATTAGTTTCTACAGACGAAGTCAGCCTAAAACTACATATTTTGGATCTCTGTGACAATCGTTTAGTCATTGTGGACTGTTGACTCAGTTTAGAGTGCCACAACCATCCCTGACCATGTTACCTCACATTAAAATAAGCCCAGTGAGCTTAAATTTGAGAACAAGAAACCATCTAAGGATCTGATTAGTACTCAGCAACAGCAGGTACCAGGACAGAAAAGGTTGCAGTGTTGTCATCTCATCTTGTTTATTCTGCTGGTAATGTCTGGTAGCATTGCTGCTATAACTTACGTACATTGCTTTTGGCTATGTGCAGGGTCTGTGCACTTTTTATGCTGACAACGCCCTGCTGTTAGCAAGCAATACATGAAGACCTATTTCTTGGCCTGACTGACAATCACTAAGGGAAGAGGACTGCATTGCTACAAATCACTGAAGGATGGATGCACTCCTTTTCCACTGACCTGCTGCGCTGCTGCTGTTTGGTAGCTTTTGACCGTGGTCTTAAAGTGGCCTTACCAAATGCCAACTAACTCACCAACTGAAAAAAGCATGTTTACTGTCAGGAGCCACGGTTACACCCTCTATTGACCACAAACCACCCCACAGGGCTTTGGTGTTGCACTTATTTTTAACAAGAGAGAAAAATGAAAAAACTGAAAAAGCTGAAGTTTCTGCCATTTTGGACTCTGCAGTGTGACCGCCCCCTCAGAGGTCTACTGGGTCAAGACAGTTTGCAACTGGTCGATGTCACTGTTTTGTGTTAAAGGTCAGTTAAGTCTGATTTTTTTTTTTTGGTTGAATTTGTTGAAAAAATTGCCTTAAAAGCTGGTGTGATGAGAACCTTGCAGTTGAATGAGTGTGCTGTTTCCTGGTTGCGGAAGTGGAAAATTAAAGAATGACAAACAACAAAGATTGAATATTCAAGAACATTTGGTGCCTGATTCTGATGATATTCTGAAGTTATGAATTCTACAAAAACAGGCACAAATTAAACCTTGGGTAAACTCTCTTTAGTGATTTGCAGTTTGATTCTTTGTCCATATTTTATTGCAAACAGATGTTCGCACTTCACATTGGCAGAATATAAAACAATTCTCTCGCACCCGTCTCCATCTCCTTCCTCGACGTTCCCACCTGTCATCAGTCAGTAGCTCTGTGAGCAGATCGCGGGGGTGACGCCGAAACGTGACTTCCATCATGCCGGGTCCCTCCAGAGGGCGACGCTTAATGATGACTTCCTGCATACCTAGATTGTTTCTGGAGTTCCACCACACTCTCTTCCACCAGACATGGTACACCCACCTCCATATGGCATTCTCAGCTCAGTAAGGTTCCCCTGGGAAGTCAAAGGGTTCTCAGTTTGCTATTTGCAGACAAGAAAATCATGTTGGTGTGCATGTGTGAGGCAAAGGTGCAGTCTGAAACTTTCTCAGTAAAAGGGAATGTCAGTTTTTAAAACATGATCTGGCAGCAGACAAGCTAAAGACAGCCACAATCTCTGGACAGCTTGTCTATTTTCCTTTTGGCCCTGCGAGGAACTTGGAAGATGAGGTGGCAAGAGGCTGTCAGAGGGTGAGTCAGAAGGTGCTGTGGAGTTGGGCTGAATGAGTTCTAGTGCCTTGAATATTACTTGCTGGGAATTTATCCCTTCCTCACCAATTCTTTGGATTTTTAAACACAGGAGTGCTTATAAGGAGTCAGAAAATTGTGCATTTGATATTCTGTCCTCGTCATTCTTTTATTTTGGTAAGTTTATACAGTAATATTTTGAGGAATAAGGAACAAATGACTCTTGATGGCATATGGCCCTCCTTTTTAGCATTGATCTGAGGTATTTACAGCATGTGGTGACATGGAAGGAGAATCTCTGACATCCTGCCATTTTGGCAATGATTTTCTCCAGATCTGGTTCAAGCTACTGGACTGTTCCTTGTTTTGTGTAACATCAGGGCTGTCTTTTGCACTTGATGTAACTCACTGAATAACACTCCACACTCTGATTTTAAGGACAAAGGCTTGCATGCCTGATCAAGGGACTTATTGAATCGCCTGCATATTTTATCTTTTCCTTCACAGACATTTATTCCACTAAATGTTGAAACAAAGCTAAAATTTAAGCATTAAAAGTCACTGGAAGAAACAGCTGCAGGCTAAAAAGTTGAGGCAATTAAAATAACTGCATTCTGAAGTTGTATTTTGGTATTTGACAGTTTCACAGGTTTGTTTCAGTAGATATGGTTGTCTTCAGCACATGTAAATCGTCTCAGACACAGACACACACATATGCTAAAATTCTGAAAAATGGTTCCTGCTGGTTGCATGTTTTGGTGAAATATCACACAGGAAATTTAACAGGATCTCAGCTCCAAGGCCACAGCCTCACAGTAGCAAAATTATATATTTATGCTTAATATGAAAATTAAACATGTTATGCCTCTATCTGAACTTCGAGAGAAAACAGAAGTTACCATAAAATATTAATTTTTTCGGGAATGAATTTGAGAGAGGGCATCAGAGAGTGGGCCAGCAGTTTGTCACTCCTGGCAAAATATCAATTCAAATCCAACCATTGCGGGTACAGAAAGGCATAGAGAGAATGAACACGTGTCAAAGCACTGACCCATGCAGTTCTTAAAACAGAAGGTCATAAAATTAGCCTCTACACACAGCTGAGGTTTAACACAGGAGTTTACTGTCGTATTTTACAATGAACAACTGCTAAATCTCTCACACAACACACAAAAGGAGCATCACCTGCACGCCAAAGAGGCAAAATGAAGCCAACGCACAGGACAGCAACATTAAATTAAAGCCCGCTGTGTTGCACTGACCTTCACATCTGCGAACATGCGCCGTTCATGAAATCAAAATTGGATTTATTTAATAAGGTAAAATGCTTGAGTGTACAGTAACGGTGCTTCATAAACGTGCAAGGACACCACGGCTTGCTGATGCTATCGTGAAGATCAATTCAGAAGCCTTGATCACAATTTAATCCACAACATAATTATAAGACAGGGGACTTTTCCTTCGCTGCATGTTAATCTCGCTCTGCCTGACGTTGTTTCTTTTCCGTGTAATGATTCCCAGGCTTTTTCAAGAAGGCCAGATTCTGCCAGCTACCAGTGTTTGCATACAGTATGCCTGCATGGTTTGGAAGCATCCCTTTGTCTTTTAAGGGCGTATGTGGGGGAGGAAATCTGTTCAGATGCTGTATTAATAGACATTTTTCTGAAGAAGAATAAGGTTATTTCAATGGTTATTTCTTTGCATGTGTTGTTAGGCTTGTTCGACAGCATAGATTGTATAATTTGTAAACAATGTAATACTGTCAATGACTTACATGTGTGCAAACAATCACAAGCGGATAAGTCTTTGTAAGGCTATATTCTTTTACTCACTCCTCTCCAGCTCTCTTAATACACACAAACACACACACTCGCATTTGCATTTGAGCTAATCCCAGAGGTGTAATCAATGCGGAAACACTTGGCATCAGCAGTATGACAGCATGCTGCAGCACAGCTAGCATAGCAATGAGTATCCAAGCAAATCAAGCCATAGGAATGGGAACCTTATTAAATAAAAGTGGGAAGGGTCAATACCAGCTATTGATGGGTCCATGAAGCCTGTGCTTCAAAGGCTTTTCCCTTTTCTCCCCATTTGCTTTTTACTTGCCCAGCAGGGAGACAAGTCTGCCCAGTGCGTGTCAAACTGGTATCCTTGAAAGCTAATGCTACGTCCTTGGGAGGTAACTTTGTTGTGCTCAATGAGGGAACTTCAAAATCCTATCACAAATCAGTGCACAGAGAGATCCCTGGAGTATTGGGCAGTTTGGTTAAGCACACACACACAAGAGCAAACACATAAACGACGTATAAGAAGAACATCAAGCCTCATAATCAATGAGAGCCATTCAAAGTGCTACAGACGTCTCTAGCTATATGTCTATTTTTTTTTTGTCTGTCATGGCCCAAGCATTTTGGTCCCAAGGGTAGCAGGAATCCAGTTAAATGATACACAAGTCCCTCCACATGGTCTCCCTTTGTCCCGTTCACCTTGTCAACATGTCACTGAATGTGCCATTTTTGCGACGGTCACATTGCTGGACAGTTTCACACGAAACACTCTGCAAGCTCAAAAAGCTTCCATGCCTCATGGTCTGAAAAGCTATAATGTACAACATTTCGCTTAATTAAATTCAGAGGGCTTGCTCTTGATGAATATTTTCATTGCTGCAATGTAACAAGCAAGACGGCTCATGTAATGACACTGGCTGCGGACAGAATGGATTTGTGTGGGACTTTCATTTTTGGTCCTGATATGACAATTTGAAGACTGGCTAAATCTAAGAGAAGAGGATAAGCCACAGACACTGGGAGAGTTTGAGCCTTTAAAACTCCTTAACATAAGTGTAGCAGGATCACTGTCGGCATTGAATGAACTTGAACATGTTGAGATAAATTTCGACAATAATCCAGAATGAAAAGTGAGACGCGACGCTGGAAACTGGAATGATGCAAAAGGACTCACAAGAACTTAAAATGTCAGCCTTCTTTTCAGAAAGTGTGACATGCTTTATTGCATGTTATTCATGCTTAAATCTACATGAGTTTAGTAGCAGATACAATTCAGAATTAGATTGCTTTCTGATGTTCTTATAAACTGTACAGTGTCCATGGACAGCCATGAGAAATAGGACGCTATTCTCTCTGGATATGTCAGCAAAAAGCTTTATCCATAAGAAACTGAGTTTGTGTCAAGTGACACTGTTGTCAGTCCCCTAATGGACAGTGACTGCACCAAAGGCATACAATATGAGGCCAGTAAGCTGGCACAGTTGGTCGATTAAGGCGTCAGTGGTTCAAAGAAAGTGCTTGTTGGGTCGCCAAATAGCATCTGAAACCCCGCCTTTCCACAAAAAGTCCTCCAATTTAAATGACAACATTTGTTGTTTGTCCATACCCTCTACAACGACACATAAAAGCGTCTTCTGATCTGGCCCTTCGACGAAATTTGTCTGAACCTTACAAAACTGACACTCCACATCAAAACATCAGACCATGTGCTTGGAGGGACAGTCTCCCTTTCCAAAGATGAAAGTGGTAAGGTTGCATTCAGAATTTTTTTTTTACTTTGTGAAGCTGAAATCACTTAAATGTGGGTGTTCAGAAAAGCCACAACTATTTAAAGGACCAATGTGTAAGATTTAGTGTGCAGAAATGAATGTACTTTTCTAAGGTAGGGTTAGGGTATGGGACTGAAATCCCACCCCCAGAAGTACGGGGGAGGGGAGGTGCAGGGTTAGGGTTAGGGTTAGGGCCTAACCCTAACCCTAACCCTGAAAATAAGAATTTGTTCTCACTTTCTTAGAATGAGTTCCTTATTCTACAGAGAGACTGGTCGTCTTTTACAGAGTCCACCATGTTGCATCAACATATTTCTACAGTAGCCCAGAATGGACAAACCAAACACTGGCTCCACACAGGTCCTTTTAAGCTTTTTGTGAGTTTCATGGCCACCTAAGTTTCTCCTGCACAATTGGAAAAGGAGGCCTGAGGGTGAATTCAGTTGGTTGCAATCTGCAACTCCATCGCTCGATGCCACTAAACACCTACACGGTGGACCTTTAAACCTTTTAAGTGTGGTCACAACACTTCATACCAAGTGTTTTGTTTCTTACGTATCTTGGCCTGAAACCACCCAGCACAGTACATTGTTCTCTTGAGTTGCACATTAGTATTAGGAGTGGACTTTTCATGTGGAGGTGTTATGAATATTTTAATGACATTGCCATCCTCTTCCCACTTATGTCAGTCCAAACCAACTGGCAAGCAAATGTCTTCCTCTTTATTCTCAGAACCTCTGAATGGAGCACACATGCCTTTGTGCATATATGCCATATAAATGCTTCTAAATACCAGGAGGGCAGTGCTTGTCTTGCCAACACATAGACAAGGAGAAATATAGAAGGGAGGTAATGAGTGGAGCTGCAATTTGATGGGGAGAGAAAGGAACGGAAAAGCGATCAATTCTGCAAATTTCACTTCAAGACTCAATTTATCTCAATGATATTGACTGCTTTATTGTTTTCTGTTGTGGCTTTTTCCGCAGTAATGTTTGCATTCCCTTATTGCTGTTTGTGTGCTGGGAAACAACCACTTATCCAACACACAGACTTCAACCTTCAAACCTGAATAAAGCATTGTCACGCTGAAATAATTCAGTTGCTTCCTCTAAAGGGAAACTAAAAGGAAACTTCGCCTGAAGTGTGAGCAGTGACTTGAAACTGTTTCGTAACCTGTGGGAGGAATGTGCCCTTTTGCCATCCTCGAACTTTTCACATTAATGCTATTGACCTGAGTCTTCTTAGGGGGTACAGTAGGCCTCTAAATCCACGTGCACCACAATTTCAGCAGATTGATGTGGCTCTGGAGTGAGTAACTCCATTGATTTCATTTCACAGGGCATTCGATCCAGTAGATCATCGCACCTACAACAAGATTGGGTTGGCATGGATTTTCTCCACCAGGTCAAAGAGGCTTAGACCATAATTGTTTTTTATTACTTTCTGGCTCTAAAAACATACCCATGTATCATATTTCTGACGACTGCTCGATATCCTGCACACATCACTGACATAGGTCAATTCTTTCCATGCCATTCTTTACTGCTGTCTTATATTGAAAAACTCTATTCGATTAGCCATGAACATTTAATGTATAAAGTGCAATAGAGGTGCCCACTGAATTTTTTTTTTCTTTTTTCATACCTTTTGTGTAGCCTTGGCAGACATATGTGTAGTAAAGACCTGAAGCCACACTGACAGGCTTTGACCATGTCAGGCGATGATCACTCATTCAACTCCTGGTTCTGCTTCCGTCCATCCTTTATTGTGTAATCCTAAACTCAGGAACATATAATGTGGACTCTCATGGTTGGCTCAGTGAGTTATAAAGTTCACCATACTGTCTTTGTGGAAATGCTGTGAAGTTGTCGTCGCTTAAGAAATGTTGGGGTGAGCATTCAAAACAGGGTTAGGGTTCAGACTTGCCATTTCTGTCGGCGTGGTTGCTAATGAAGCACCTCATGAACTTCATTCATTAATGGTAAAAGGAGGGAGGGAGTCGAATCAGGTAAAAAGCTTGATTTGTCCCTTTTTCTTTTCCACAATGTCTGACCAGGCTCACATTTACACCAACCACTTGTGCACATCTGTGAATACATTTCCCCTCTTTGAGTGTAATTCAAGACAGACTGACATGCTGTAACACACACGCAAACATTCACAAAGCGGTCTCATCAGGTTCTCAAACAGATTTTGGCCAAAGCTCGGCATCTCTCCCTCCACGATTAGCTGTGGATACGTTCAGAGACCGCGTCTTGCAGGAGCAGAGTTCTGGCCCTGCCTCGACTGCCAATTATCACCAAAGCAGAGGGCTAATTAAAGTTTGATTAAGTTCAGAGTGTTCTTGAGGATATGCAGAGAGGGGGATTGGGAGGGGTCCCACCCAAGATCACACGGTGTCTGTCAGAGGCAGGCGCTGTGAAATTGGATTGTTGGCCGTTATCAACCTTTGACCCTAAGTACCACGCCGCTTGGTGAATTCAGCAGCTGGGAAAAAGAAAACTCACCCAAGGGAAAGAAAAATTGTGCTGCTGCATGTCCATTGTGGGCAAGAAAAGTGAGACACACTGTCACAAGAGAGGCATTCACTAATGAGGTCTTGGAGGGATTGAATGTATAGAGGGAGACTTTTTTCCACTGAGCAATATGAGCAAGGAGATGAAAAAAACACACAACCTACACAGTCCACATTTGTCCCGACGACAGTGAGATCTTGAAAAGTTCTATTTGTGAGTTCTCCACAGCTTCTCTACAGGGGGAGGATTGTGCTATGTAGAAAACTGCATCCCTTTGGGAGCTGAGTTGCAGGTATGGAACGGGGACGTATTGCCCCCTTAAGGGGAACAACAGCCCTGCTTGTTCAACTGTTGGCAAGGAGCTACATCGGTACAACCCGCCAAACGTCCTCCTTCTGCTACATTCTTACTGAACTTGACACACACTGCACTGGCGAGGGGGGGTGGGGGGGCTGCATTACTAATTCATAACATGCGCTTGCATATTAATGGCGCACCTTTCCGCGGCAAGCAAACATATGCATGAGGCGGCTCCAGGTTGTATTTTTAAAACAGGAAGAAGGTGAGGGCAGTCAGGTGGAAGAGCGGAAGACGACGGATGACGGCGAAGCAAGAAAAAGACTCTAATAGCTGGCAGAGAGAATTCTGGGGGACTTCTGCAGATTTCACTCAGTGGCAGCGGCTTCTGCGAGTAAGCAAAGGTAATTATGATAATGGACATTAATGGCTTTATAAGTAAGCACTAATGGCCATGGAGATTGAGTGTGTACATAGTACAGCACCTGACCTTCATATTCCTCCGTGAATTCAATCTAACTCGAGCCGTGCAACTGAGTGAGAGGAATGAAATCTTCATTGCTTGGCACAGAGTATTGTGTTGAGATCCTTTAGCCTGAATCTTTTAAGCTTTGTCTCGCAGGCTCGAAAGCTTGGCTGCAGAGGAAAAAACACATTGTCTCAGCTCCACATTTCCACCTGCTCTCATCTGACTGACTCATGCCTTTTCCCTGTTTTAGAAGATTAGCTCTTGTGCCTTCTTTCTCCCTCGAACTCCTTCTTTTCCTTCTTTCTATATTTCTTTCTGAAAAAAAAAAAAAAAAAAAATCCAGCTTCAGCACTTCTAAAGCTGATTCCTCCCCCTCCACATTTCTCCTCTCATCTTGCTACTCTACTCTTGGCTGGGGGTTAAGAGATGAAGGGCTTTCTGATTGTGTGTGTGCACATCAACCTGAGTACCAGGCTTTCTTCTCCCTCCACAGATGTGGATCCACTGTTCTTTCATTTTCCACTAAAATGTTGGCCATCTCTACATTTCCCTCTCAGGTTTAATGATTTTAGTTCTTGCCTGATTTTTTTTTCCTCCCCTAATGTGTCCCTCTGCACCTCTACTGTGCTTGTCTCCTCTGCTCAGTTTTTGTGTTCTGTGTTGCACTGGCACCTCCATTTATCAATGTCAATCACCGGTTTTAAAACTTAACAAGCTAGCACACATCGATTACCACTGAATAAAGAATAAAGCATGATGCAAATTTCAGATCAAGGTCGATAATGGAATAATAAGTGTACACCACGACCTCTTAATGAATGTGTTGACATTGCCCTCTGCCCCGCTAGTTAGAGGATGAGAGCCAAGCAAGGGAAGATGTTTTGTTCTTAATGACCTATTTCATTTCATTCATTAACACCTTACAAACCAAAGCGCTGCGGTCAAAGTTTGCAAATGTCATTATGCAAGGGGAAAAAATTAGTCAATAAGTGAAGTATCAAGAGATTCCCAGCTGTATTAAATATGCAAATTCTGGTATTAAGAACAGCGTGTTGAAATAAATCTTTATTAAACCAGCTGATAGATTGATAGTGCCAGACAGTCTGAGAATCAAGGAGTCTGAATTCATCAGGAGGTCCGCGGCGCTGTGAATCATACAGAGAACCAGCATCTAACACGAAAATTTACAAAGAAAGAAATCCACCCCCACTTCGTCTCATCTAGCCCATATTAACTTGTCCTTTTAGCCTTCTCCATTTTGGTTATATAATCATCCTTTTCAGTAAAGAAAGAGAAAAAGTAATTTCGGACACAGGCTTAGGGAAAAAACATGATGAGAGAATTCCAATTTACCTGATACTCATTCTTCTTTTTCCCCCCTGAAAACAGAAGCTATTATGGCAGGAAGGCTGTCATGCAGAAAATAAGTGTGTCTATGTAATTATACGCATAAGCCCCCTCGCTAAAAACCACACTGATCCAGCCACAAAAAGGATTCAAGTTTCAGAACTGCTATGGTTACACAGAATTATCTCTGCTGCATAGTTTGGGTTTTGATATTCTGACAGGGATACACTTTCTATACTCTCTGTCTTTCCACCGTAAGATGTGGCCACTGTTGTGATTTTAGGATGTAATGCATCCAATATGAAATGAGCAGTATATGAAAAGGCAGCATTTGAGCCATCAGCTGTCCATTTTCTCCATTCTCATCTTTAGCCAGTTGTTTTTAAGTCCATTCTTTGCATTTGTTAGCTCATTCTGTGCCTCATACTCACACTTAAAAGTACGACACCCCCCACTGCTGGTGACTGACCTGTTCTACTTGAGGGTTATGACTCGGCCTTGTCTTGACTGACTTACCATGTGACTTGGATTTGTCTCAACAGAATTGTCACTTGACTTTGGCTTGATTGTCCTGGCTGTTGATTTGGACGCTATCTCATCTGACTCGTCCCTTGACTTAGACTTGGTTTTGACCTACTGGACATGACTCGGGCTTGTCTTGAGTCACTCGTCACTTGACTTGGACTTGCCTGGACTGATTTGTCCTTTACCTTGGACTTATCTTGATCGATTTGACTCTTTTTACGAACTTGTTGTGACTGACTCGTCACTTGACTTGGACCTTCCTCGACTGACCTGAGAATTGGACTTGTGTCGTCACTTGTTAAGTGACGGACTTAATCTGAACTGTGGACTCAACTCAATCTCTGATATGGATTTGTCTTGACTGACTTGAAACTTGACTTGGATTTGATTGACTGCCAACTTGACACATGCTTGTCTTGACTCGTCACTTGACATAGACTTGTCCGGACCTACTTGTCAGGACTAACTTGCTAATTAACTATGTTACTTAACTATCTTGACTCACTTGACACTTGGGGTGGATTCGTCTTGTCTTGACTGCGATGAAACTTTATTTGTATTTGACTGACTTCTAACTTGACCTGGACTTCCCCTGACTGGCTTTACACTTGACTTGGCACTTGGTACGGTCTCGACTGACATGACACTTGATATGCACTCTACCCCAACAGCATGAGTTTTAGACTGAAGGCTTTGACAAAACTCAGAACTTTCTTTGACATGTCTTGACATCTGACCTGACCTGTCTCAACTCACTCATCGTGGACTTCAATCCTGCTCTGTTTCTGCCGACGTGTATAACATTTAGTCTGGAGTCTGCTCCTGTGACCAGTGTCACCACCACTGGTACAATGGTTTTCACTGGACTGTGACTCTGCAGGTATTGTCAGCGTACAAGGGAATGCAGCTCCTCTGGGCAGCCGGAGGTGATATAAAAGGAGTGTTTTGTTGTGGAATTTACTTATTTTTCTAACCTTCCTGTACGTTGAGAGCAAAGAGCGATAAATTGTTCGTCTGGTGCGTTTGTAGTTAACCAGCATGAGATCACGGTTGAGCAGTGTGCTGGGCGGTGTTATCTTCTGCAGCTGATCAAAAGGCTGCTCCCACTTTATCTGTGATACATTTTCTGCACAATTTCCCCCCCTGTCAGCGACTGGTGAGCATCATCATCAGCCTTTATGTCTTTTGCACTACAAGACTGAGCATCTTTACTTTTGATTCCTGGCTACCTCAATGGCATATTTCAGTCAGTGATAACAGAGGGTAATTAGAAAAACAAGACCAGAAGAAGACATTGAGGGTTTATGAGTTTGATCATGTTTCAAAAGCAGGACAATAAAGAAGAAAGCATACAGCTGATCCCTCAAACAATCAGAGGAAGAAAGGAAAAGAAGGGTAAGGGTTTCTGAAGGAAGCAGAGGGAGGAAGAGAGAGCGACAGAGATTGCCCCAGCTGGTGCAGTCTGCTGGGAGCAGGTAGTGTATTTGGGTCAGTACATTGCATCATCAGCGTTTCTCCCAACCTGCCTGAGCAAATGGAGAAGGGGCCAACCTGCCCGACGAGCTGCATTATTAAGAGTTTCTGCCTCTTTGCTCGATGTGTCTACTGTACATGCGGTCTCACAGCGCATACAGACACTGAAACATACTGTTCCTACTGTATTTTCAAGTCTTTGCCACCAGCAAACACAGACCCTCAGGCTGGCTCTAATCAATATAAACAGTGTGTTTCATTACAAGACATGATGGCTCATGCTCAGGCCTCCATCTTTCTCTCTGTCCCACAGGAATCTGTACTTGCGATGTAAACAACATTCATTACGGTTTCCCATGAAGCAGCCATGTAGCCATAATAGATGATTCTCTTTTTACTTACTGCTCACTGATTTCAAAACGGTGTTGCTCCACTGAAAAGAAGTACTGCATCACATTACATCACTGCTTTTCAACCTGTGAACATGACACCTGTGAATATAAGGAAGGAAAATCCAAAACTCTGATTCACAGATTCCTGATTGTTTGTCCTTTTCTCAAATATTTGCTGTTTGTTCTTGGAAATATTGTGTAGTTTGAACTCTTGAGATCTCTAAAAGTAACATTTCTTCCTTACAAAAACCTGGCGCCTACATTACCCACAATGCAACTCGACCGCCGACAGTTCGTTGTTAGCTTCGGGTGTGTTATGCTAGTAGCAACTAATGATCTTGAGCCTCAACCAGAGATGAGGAACAGGCTGCAGAGGCCTGGTTGCTCACTTCTGTCTAACGTTTGTCTATAATTTTTCAAACTTGTAGCCTAAATCCACAACCAAGGCAATTCTCACTGTATCAGCTCCGTGTGGAGCCACAAAAAGTCCGATTTTCTTTACATGTGCAGTATTTGCCCCCCGGACCAGTAAACTCAAGACTTTGATGTGTAAAAATGTGTGGAGTTTCCCTTTAAGGGGTCACACATGAAAAGGATAGGATGGAATATATTCACACACAGACTATATCACAGACATGTACAGCTGTACTATGTTTTGTATCACTGGTTATACTGAAGTGTTTGACACACAGTTACTCATTCACATAACAGCAACTTTTGTACAGTTTTATCAAGGCTGAGGGGGATTGTGGGATGCATTCAGGTCACATTTGAACTCAATACCGGATTATGGGTAAAGGTGTACAATAGGATGTATGTTATGATGAGCTACAAGATTTTCAAAGATCTTTTGTTGAGTTTAGTTGATTATTCAAGTCTTTATTAATGCCCTCCTGACCCTTTTCATACTCCTTTGTTTGTTTTATTCAGCTTGACATGCAGAGTCACTTCTAAGTATCTGGATGAATCAATTTTTTGAAAAATCATTTTTTTTCTAGCTACCAAAATTAACCACATGTAAATTCACCAGGCTGACTGTCAGATTAGTTTTATGTTACAGTAGTCATTTAAACCTGTTAAGCTGACAGTGATACTGATGCAAAATAACAAAACAAATGCAGGGAGGAGTGCAAGTTCACAGCCACGTCTTTGACTGCCCTCAATTCTCCAGAAGCAAAGTTTAGGTTGCACTTGAGAGGCAAACATCGGCCCTATTTTTAACTGTGTACTGTATTGATGATTTTGCAGGGCTGTGTGTAATGCCTGCATTTTAATTGCATATTTGTGGCAGCGGGGAATAAATGCAATTAACTCAATGTGGGTGGACTTCAATCACAAAGATGCACTGTAGTGAGAAAAAGGTTGTTAGAAGGTAATTATGACTTTGTGATTATTCATTATACTGCATTCAGTGTGCATGCGTGTGCAGATAGTTACAAGGATGTGTGTCTGCCGGCGTGTGTGTACAGTAAGCAGCATTTTATATTTCATTATTGAGAGGATTTGTGCTGAAAGGGGCATATTTGCTGTTAACAAGGTTGTTTAACAGTTGGTAATTTCTTTTTTTTTAATCTTCCCTCATTCTCACCTTGGTGATTAACTATCAACAAGACCTCATGCTAATGCTGCACATTTCAGTCAGGAATTCATGGAGGAAGCAAGGAGGTTAATCAGGTCTAATTAATTGAATATGTATCAATACCAAAGTGTATTTATCAGAAATGAATTGTGTCTTTATTGCAACATCTTTGACCCCCACTCTGTAAAAAAAGAATGCATCTGTTAGCGCCACAGCTCATAAATATGAAATCTTTGACTGCTTTAGCAAGCAGCTGAACCCGTGACCCCTGCGGTCAGCAGGGAAGTACCTCTGCACCCTTTATGCAGGGCTCAACCTCATAACTCTCCATCATACATCCACAACTACGCCTACGCCTCTTCCCCTATACCTGCTCCCAAACGAGGAAGGCCCATTTGGAGCCCGGGGGCTGGAGTGGATCCATCACCCTTCCCGTGTAGGATGAGGAATGAGCTGCCGTGCATCACCCTAATAGTCTCAGCCGTCAGGGGTGGGATGAGCCGGGTCTCCCCCCGCCGTTCGGGCTAAGTGCTCGGGGATGTGATGGAGGACCGCTCTGTGCAAATGCATGACATGGTTAATGCTCTGCACCACATCAGAGACCAGCCATCAGTCTCCACCTGGCTGACAGACGGGCAGAGATGGTGAGGAGTTGTCTTATCAAATCTGAGGCGATTATGCCGCTCTCACCTTCATTGACATCTTCCTGGCTGGAAGATTGTCGGAGGTTTCAGAAGGAACCATCTTGGCATTGCATAGAAAGTCAAAACTAGGCTTTTAATATGCGGTCACTCTATTTGTTCAAAACTGAGGCAGAAGTAAGGCTGCATTGCTCAACAGATGGTTGATGTTGCTGGCTATTATTGTTCCACTGATCTACAAACTCTACCTCTTGGTTAACCCTTGGTTAGGGTGAATAGGCCCCTGCTAACTGACTAATTGTTAAAGCACGAGATCAAGCCATAACAACTATAAAGAATCCTAAAAATTGCTAAAATCTTCTCACGCAGTGTTGACAGTTACTTCACGTGGATGTTTGAGTCTTCGCTGTGCAGAGTGATGCGTGTGCAGAATCTGACTCGAGATTCTGTTTTCACATTGATCCGCTGAACAGGGAAGTTTCCCTGAGCTCATCTTAAATCTGAAGATGCGATTGTATGAGATGATTTTGTTCGATCACAATCCAGCAACGTTTAATATTTTGAACAATACTTCTTCATTTTTTCGGCAGAAAAGTTTAATTACTGACTTAAAACGCCTTAAAAAATACATCAACATCTTCTCCCTCTTTGGAAAATTCTGAATGAATGATATACAAATATTGATCATTTAAAAAAATGTTTAAAAGCTGAACACAAGCTGTCTCCTCCTTCACAGAAATATATCTTTTCTCAGTCTGTGTACGCTGGAGGTTTAAAGTTTCAACTTTGACCGTGACTGGCTTCCAAACTAGTTGTGATGTCAAAAACTGACCTGATTCGTACACATCGTAAACTTTCCCCCTTCAGCGGATGAATGTGAAAACAGCCGTGGAGTGTTGAACTCTGCACATACATCATTCTGCAGAGTGAAGGTCAAACAAGTCGAAAAATCATTTTATTTAGTGGACGGGGACTTTCAAAGATGCATGCGCAAGAAAGAAATCATGTGTGAAGAATCACTAAATCCACGCTTTCTGTGACAAAAAAATAACATGTTTATATGATGAAATGCACACAGACAGCCTCAATTTATTATTCAGAAAGTGAGAGAGGATATTCAATATTTAAGTGCTTCTTAGACAGCTTGTCATGCCAGTCCTGAAATAATACACAGAGGAGTGAATATTCTCTTTTAAGTCAAAACATACAGGAGTGTGACTTTTGTTCATCAGCGGTGGCTTCCACTGCGCTCTCATGTTCTGAATCAAATACCGTGCCGGGCTATCAAAGTATATTACAGCGATGTGGGCACATTTCCATGTTAAATTGGTTTGCCTGTCTCCCAGCTGGACCTAACATTTGTCCAGCAGGTGAGCTTTAATAGCCATCAGATATGCATTTAAAGCTTTAGGGAATTTGGACCGTGCAACGTGTTCCGTGCTCGCCACCGCCTTGCCGTTACCGGTGACACGCTGAGCTGACGACGCTTTCAAACCACTTGATGTGACACTGGCCTTTAACGTAGCCTGCTGTGTGCCTGCCTCCATGCCTCCCCCTACCCCCGAGTATATTTATCAGGCAAATATCACAGACGCCGGCGGTGAACTCTGCGGGTCCTCATTGTTATGTAATCGCATGCTCCACTGTGACACACGTCAAAGAGGAAGAAAATGAAGATCTGATTCACTCAGCTACCTCCCTGGAAACCCCCCCCTCAACCCTCACCGTCCCTCCATCCCTCTGTCTGCATGAGATCAATCTATTCCTCAATCTGTCTTTGCACAGAGGTGCAGCGGCCACTTGCCACATGAAGGAGAAGAGCGATGGATCTTGAGACAAGGCGGCAATTTGAAGACCTAATTCTGATTTCACGAAATTGAGAAATGGCTCTGGGGGCAGATCGGGACGAGGGCCTGAACCGCCGTGTCAAAGTGTCAAGCACGCTAATTTAATTTAAGCCTAAACGACAGCCTTTTTGCATGAAGCGGATGAGAAACTCCTGCGTTACTCATCTTACTTGCACGTTATGCCAGTAACATGGCCACATTACACCTGTCAGGATGAGAAATTGCCCCTATTTTGTGTAGACAAATAGAAACCTCACAGCTATAGTCTCTTCATTGCTGCACTAATATGCTGCTCAATAAGAGAAGCCTGAGAAGTAATGTTCCTCATTTTAGAGAAAGGAAACATTCCTCGTCCTATGCTTAAGCTCCATGGGAGGCTGTCGTTTGTTAAGTCCATCTGAGTTAGACGTGCACTGATCCGACACTTTCTATCAGGGGATTACTGCCGTTGTGTGTATTCACAGACCTTATAAACAGTGCTAACCTGCTCTAATAGATGATGATCAGAGCAGATGCTGAACTCACAGGCCTCTTCGTCCACACGGCGGCTGAAGAAAACAATGTTGTCGACATGCAGTAACCACACAGAACTGTAACTCTTTATCACAGCACTTCACCTTTGCTTGCACTTTCTTTTCCTCCCCCAAAGTAAAGCCAGCTAAACAAAGTGTGCAGTTTTTTGAGACCTGTTGCAAATTTTCACCATTAACCAGTATTTTGTCCTTGCAATGTTTCAAAAAGACTTCAGGACAGACAGCGCAGAAAATTTCCACAACCTACATCAAAGCAAAGAGTCTACAGGCACGCTGACAGCGTTTGGAGGCTGTAACCGGACCCAGCAGGAGCTGTGCTTTAGTACAACAATGCTCATGCTCAGCAGGTGTAATGCTTGCTGTGTTCACCGTCTTAGTTTGTATGTTAGCATGCTAGCATTTGTAATTAGCATTGAACCAGACCTGCAAACCTGAAGGAGAAAGATGCTCCACCAATGACTGCATTTAAACTGTCTCCATCCATTTTCATCATCACCTCGCTTGGACCAATGGCCTCTCTTGCCAGTAGCCGCTCTCAGAATCACAACTGAGGCATAATGTATCAGTGATGTGAAGATATCCTGAAAGTACTACACAAAAAAGCTAAATAAAGTGCTGAATTTATATGCACTGTTGTGTTTTCATGTATAGAAAGCCGGGATGTTCACAGCATTCACTTTCCACCAGGTATCTAAGTCTGACCAGCCAATTAGTCACTTAGTGTACCTTTGTTTAAATGTGAGGGGCATGTGGACAGTGATAAGGGTGATGGGACGGCCCAGGGCAAGGCCTACAATTTTCAGATCTCATTGTTGAGGTATGCACTGAACCCGAGGTGCAGCTGAGGCCAGTGGGAATGTCATTAGTTTTGCAGGTATTGAGTATTGCACAAATGTTGACCTGATGATGACTCTAGACCAAAAAAGGGGATCATCAAAACCATCAGCATTCATCCTCTGACCTCCATAAAGATCTGCAGCAAATTTTACGGCAATCCATTAAAGTTTTGGATGGATTGCCAAGTTTTCCATCTCATTAAAAGCCGAAATTGGCAACCTGCAGGTGGGCTGGAGGAAAAGTCAGGAGATCACCAACATCAGAGGGATTCATCATCTTGACCGTGAATGTTTGCACAAAACTTTTTGGCAATCCGTCCAGTAGTTGCTGGTGGACAAAGTGGTGGACTGACTGGTACATATATTCATGGATGCATGCTGATAGCATGGCAAAAAAACAACAAGAAACCTAAAGTGACCTTATAATCAGGTTTATAGTGAAGGCCTGATGCTGCCCTCGTTTTCACTGTGAATTGCATCCGGTAAGTGAAGCCATTGATCACAATCGGCAATACCTGATATGCTTCACAAGGTCAGCATTAGCTTGGTGTGTCCCTGATTGGAGCTGCAGATCTTTGACTAACATAAATAAATGACTCGGACACTGACAAAAAAAGTTGAAACTGTTCTAACAGGTATTTGCAGCTGTTAATTATTGACGTTACAGAATCCATGCTTTCATTTTCAAACATGGGCCGAATCAAAGGCAATAAGCTTTCTAGGTTAAGAAACTGGGATCAAAGATGAGAAAAACTCTGGAGTGTTCTCCGATGGTGTCATCGTTGTCCTTTGACAAAAGTATGTCTGTTGTGAGCTCGTGGCCCACCAGCACTTACATCGTCGAGGGAAATTAAAGCTCGCCAAACAGATTAGATGTCACTGTGCTGAAAATGCAATTTTTCATCTTTACCCACCGCTAATCTCAAAGGGGGGAAGACGGGATCTTTTAAAGGCGGGATAAAACGTATGAACAAGTGTGAGGAGCACGAGCGGAGGAGGGAAATGTGTGTCAGCACAGTATTAGGTGGGCTATGAAACAAAAACTACAGTTGTTTTCCCAGCAGAGAGGATGGCTGTCACGGTTGCTGTTGGGGGCCAGCAGAGTGGCTTGCAGCTTATAGCCTGGATGTGACATAGAGTATAGGTTTGTGTGTGGGAGATGAGGTTTATGAGGAGGGAGGGATAACACGCACTGTCCAGCCAGATCTTTGGGGAGGCAGAGGAAATATGGCTCACCACAGATAAGCCTCACTGTCACTTGGCGTTGACGACTATTAGTCCTGGCGTCCTGGCTGGCTCTCCGGCAAGCTCCCCGTGTCACCACGCTGTGATCGAGGAGCGCTGTTCGTCCGGCCCGGGAGAAAGGATGCATATTGATTTTCCCCTGTTTTATATGTGGTGCCCTAATAGAGGTTCTCCCCAGGCTCTGCTGCTGAGCAAATACTAGAGGACTGTGGCATGTAAACCACACGGGGAAAAAACACGGATAAGTAGTAACATGGAAAAAATTGGAGTTGCGGTTTGTGCTATACAGGCCAGGCAGTGAGGACATGTTTGATTTGTTAAAACCATGTGCCGCCTGCATAATTTAAGCCGTTGTTTATGTCATTTGTTGCTTCGTAAAGCACTAAGTGATGTGTTTTGTTGAAAGGCTCGATAAATAAGTTTGACCTTGACGTTGACTGCGTTTTCCTGTTCCACCCTGTCGCGGCATTCCATTATGTTTCATGATGAATTCATGCTCGCACAAGGTCTGACGTGCCTTCGATTCATTTATGTATTCTGGTTCGGAATAATGTGTGGTTGACCTTCATGTCAGATGTGCTTGGTTGGATCATCCGGCCATACAAACTGCGGTGGAATGAGGGGGACCAAACAAGTGTAACACCTGTTTTGGAGACAGAACAAATATCCAGACCACTTTTGTGAACTCCTTCATTGCTGCGGCCACTGAGGCACAGGCCAGTGAGCACATTAATCAGTCCAGAGACTGCATCCATCTGCCGCATGGGCACAGCTCGCTACATTCAGGCCCCGCGAGCTGTTGGCACTGCCTCCGCCTGTGTTCTCTCCCTTTACTTCTGCCCATTTTGACTGTGTTACCTATCAGGCAGGCTGGTGAGGGAAAGCGACAAACTTGGAGGGATGTTGGGTTTGCTGTCAGGGGAGGCTTGTTTAGCTCTCAGGGCTGGTGATAAAATGAGGCATTGATGCATACACATTGCTGTGAAGCAGGATCAATCCGAATCTCCACATATGTGCATATTTATTTAACTTGACTGCATTTGTGCTTATAAATATAGCTATACAGAGGCCACATTTTATAAATATACATGCACACATCAACAAACAGCACTTCATGTAAACAGAACTGCAGAGCCATGACAAAGACAAAACAAAAAGAGAGACTCTCCAAGGTCTTATATTTTCTATTTAGTCTGCTCTGCACATGAAACAGCACAAATGTGGAGATAACATTAAATGCAAAATTATTCATGTTTGATGAAAAAAAAAAAAAAAAAAACATGTTCCCCACAGTCATTGCAGCTACAGATTTGACAAGCACAACCAGTCTCAAAGCTCTTGAATACATGCATGTGGACTCCACCCATAACTCTAATAAATATGTGTGAAATGTTGCAAAGGCCTGTGAAATTGATTCGTGCAAACCTCTGCAGGATTTGTCTATACCTCCGCCTCGCCCCCGTCGTCACCGCACAGATGTCCTCATGACGAATATCTGTTTTTCTGGCGTGCACTGGGTATCTAGTGTCAGGAGGAGGAGTATGTGAGGCTTGCGCATTGCTCTTTTCAACACGAGTGTCGGCAAATACAGTAAAATATTTTTATAGTCGCACAGTGGAACTTGCAGAACAGCGAGAAAACACATGAAAAAAACCCCCAAAAAGGTCACAGACAAACTAAGCTGCTTTCCAGCAGCAGCATCGCTGAAAAGTAGGAATAACATTTGGTGAGTAAATGTAACAGATGGACGATTAGCTTCTGTGTGCTTGTGCATCTTTTTCAAGACTGGGGAAGTTGTGCACAGTATCTGTACATGTCACCTGCATTTAAGTTGACTGTGCACTTGGATCTATTTTACGGTTGGCGCTGCAGTGAAAACACACTTATGGCATTTTGGATTATGTCTGAGTTGAGTGTGTCATACTTCATCCTGCTCCGTGTCCGGATTTAGGAGCCAATTCTGTGGGCGCCTCAGGTCCTGCTTAACTGTGAGCACCCATGGGGGAATCCCACTGTGGTGGTGACCATCAGCAACGCTGACCAATAGAGATACATAGAGAAAGAGACAGTGTGTCAGTATGCAACCCATTTGAATCTTTGGGGTTTTTTTTCTCGGTGCTAATGATTTTATTTGGTATTAATGTTATTTGGTTGATGGTTGTTTGGTTACCCATTCTAATTAGGTGAATGATGATATGAGATAAATGTTATATATTCTATAAGAATGATGGTCTAAATATTTTTCTGTCATAAATGTTCCGTCTATGTGTCCAGAAAAACCTCTTAACCTCTAACATGATCCAGCAACTCAGAAACACAAGCAGAAACATGGTCGTGTCATGGAAAGGGAGTTTTCCCACAGTCATGAATGCATCACTGTGCAGCGAGCGTAGGCACACATACACACAGTGCAGCCTACAGCAGACTTTGTCCACCAAGAGGGATAAAGCATACAAACAGTATGGTGCTTTATCATCATTATTAAAAATGCAAAACAGCTGAAGCAGCAGCAGTTAAATCACCGCTATGTAAAAACCAAACATGAAAACCCAGAAAGACTAGCTTTGCTGCATTAATACATCAGAAAAATACACTCATATGAGACTCTGAGACTTAATATCCAGCTGTATAGCCTGTTGAAATCTACATATATACTGCAGTGTCAGTCTGGTTCGAACGTCATGCAGGATTGATTTTTACAGTAAGTGGTTTATTCCATTTTGCATCTAATGTGTAGCAACATAAATCACACGATCACCACAGCATTTTAACCACACAAATTAATCCTCCATTCCCACATTTTGTCCCTCAAGGGCAGCCACAACACCGTTCCATGAAGCTGAAATCCTGCAGAATATAAATAATTCTGCTTTCTTCCAACACGTGGCATTTTTAAGGCTGCAGAGCAACCGGAGCTCCTTTATCGAAGGACTACACCTCTCAGGGCATTTGCTGACCGTTTGCCTCCTGGTTCCTTGTTTACAATTTCTAAACCCTGGTAAACATCCCTGATACACAACTTTATGCAAATCCTGCGGCTGTATGCATGGACCTTGAAGTAATGGACCATCTTCCCTTTAACTTGTGTCACAAGCCAGAATCTAAATGATGAAAACAGCTAACCTCTAACCACATGATTCACAGATACAGCTGATGCTTATTAACGCACATAATACTCATGCTGCACGGTCCATACGTGTGGGAGAAGATTAGCATAAAACCCACTCACTTCTCATGAAGTGCATGTTGTGAAGTTGTGAGGGAGGCTGTAAGGGCACCTGAGAAGGAAAGTCTTGAGGGCTGGAGGTGTGTGTGTGTCTCTCTGTGTGTGTGTGTTTATGTTAATTGCTGTCATCGTGAAACTGAACTGGAATTTGAATTGCCCTCACTTCATGCGTAAGGAAATATAAACCATAATGACACTGCTGCTGTGCTCCATCCTATGAATTCTTTTTTTTCCCCTCAAAGTAATGTACAAAGGAGGTACAATCCAAGGCTCAGTGCATCAAGAGGAAGTGCCTTTTAGACATATTTGTGTTAACAGCAGCTGAGTGGTGTTTCCCATTGCAGTGGCAGACTGATGTTTGAAGGCTGGCATTGCGAGAATAAAAATTCTGCTGACTGACTGGAGAACGTCACGTTGGTATTTACATGCATAGTTTAGCATTTGTCCTTTACAGCTTTAACATTCGGAAGAACGAATTTGTGCTGCTAAGTGTGTATTCCCCTTAAAAAAGGAAAAAGTTTGCAAGCTAGGCTAACTAGCTTTCACTCAGATAGAAGAAGCTATTTACCGTAGCTTGCCAACATCGGCACTATACGGTTCTTTATGTTCATGTTCTTTCAGCGGAGATAAAGGAACACAGACGGTGCTTTCAGAAGGCGAGCATGTGCAGCAGCTGCCTCCTTTATTTTCAGTGTAAACAAGATGGCGGTCGTGACACCAAGGTGAGTGGCACATGCACGCTCCCTGGATGATATAAATCCTCACCAGAGCTGCAGCCACTGCAGTGGGTAGTGCTGTAACCTCAGCGTCGTGTCCATTACCTCCTCATAGACATAATGTAGTGCTAAATACCAGATGGGAGTAAATGACGGCTAAAACTTGCTCCCTGACTGGTTCACCTGTGAGTCTGCTGGAATTTTAATTATATAACCAAGTAGTTTTGGTGCCCTTCCATGTAGACCATACACCAATGAAACTACAGCAATAGCAACCAAAACTCCCCACACCCAGGGGAACTCTAGGAAATGAATACCTGACCATATGTAAACAAGTCAAAACAAACATGAAGGAAATATTCATATATATGTATACTGATTTCACCGCAAAAGTGAAGTGTAATTGCAGTTCGTAGCAAAGGCGGAGGTTCTCAGAGGTATTTTTTCTTGTGCATGTGTGTGGGGGTCAACCCCTCCAACACAAATTCTTGGCTTGGATCACCTCCACACTCGGAATTTCTTCAGAGCCTCGATGTGGACACCAAAATCAATATCCATCCAATTACTTGATTCTGAAGTATGTAAAACTCATGCAAAGGTGCCCTGTGAGGAGAGGAAGGATCGGGCTGTGGCTCGACTGTAGCTTGAGGTTGTTTTTCCTCCCAAGACTCTGAATGTCAATTTTTTTTCTTTCTTTTTTTTTGGTGTTGTTTAATTAGGGATTGCTTATCATAGGCGCATGGCACGCTAGTGAGGGGTGACAACACCCCAGTGTTGTAAAATTAATTATATCACTAATGTGGACCCTGTGCATGTGAAATAGCTGAACTCTCCCCAAATAGCTCATTAATCTTCAGACAGCCACTCCTGGGCTAGGTGAAGTGGTCTTGAATTTCAATACCCACCCTTGCTGGTGTAACCTTTCCCTCTCTCCTTCTCTCGCTCTAGCAGCCGAGGGGGAACGGGAGCATTGGAGAGAGAATAATATTGTCTGCAGCGGTATCTCTAGCACTTCTCTGACTCATGTAATTACACACACCTACACAGTTTGCCTAAACACACACATGCATGCACACACAAGCTTGGAGTTGGAAGTGGAGTGTACCTGAGAAGTGCTGATGTATCCTGTGATTATTAAAAAAGACCCTCTGCTGCTCTGGCATAAACAAATCACTCCAAATCAAATTGTTCAGGTAATAAAAGTGCCTCCATGAGAAGACCCCAAAAGTTATTCGTTGCCCATCCAAAAGTTGGACCCAGTTGAAGTGATGCCTTTATTAGCCGTCAAAAATCAGGATTTTAAGATACCTTTACCTTCAGCAGCTGCCGCGAGTAGAGGCGCTTTTTTGTTTACAGAAGACCTTTTGACATGTGATTAAAGCTCAATGAAAAAAAAAAAAAAACTCATTATCAGAGTGAAGAAAAGTCACCCCTGAACCTGAAGTGCTGCCACGATCTTTAAACAGAAATCTCCAGTCTTGTCCCTCATTAAATGGTTCAGTATGTTTAACAGCATTAGATCTTGTTCTGAGCGATGTTGTTTCGCAGGTCAAGTGTCACGACCAGCTGTTGTTCGTGAAGTCTGAGGTGATTCAAGGTGAGGATAAACTGTTGTGAGAAAGCATGCTCACTTGAGAACCGAGGTGTGTTTAGCATTACCCTTGCGTGCTTACCTCACAAGAGAGCTAAAAAATCAAGGTCAAAATCAAAGCATCAGAGGCAGAGATGTGTAAAGTATTAGCCTCCAGTGTGGGTCAGTCAACAAGGCTGAATTCTACATTTCCCACAATACTTTTACTATCTTTCATTTGATGTCCCCTGCCTCTTTTTTTTTCTAACTTCTTTCAAATCCTTCACCTCCAGTTTGTAGCGCAGGCAACAGAATTCATGACAACACTTTTAATAAGCTGAATGTGTACAATCGGTGCAGTGCCCCTTTCAGGGCTTCTCGTTCATCTCAGCATAAAACTCATTTTTAATCTTGGAAACAGCAGCAGTTGACTGATTTTGAGTACAGTGAAGGCTGAACTCAAATTTTGTGCGTACTGTCAGTCCTGTCTGTGACGACCTCTGTCCATGGTGCTGATCCTGCATGGCCCATCTGGCTGCTTTCCATGGTGCTGATCCTGCTCTGTCCATCCGGCTGCTGTCCATGGTGCTGATCCTGCTCTGTCCACCGGGCTGCTGTCCATGGTGCTGATCCTGCTCTGTCCATCTGGCTGCTGTCCATGGTGCTGATCCCGCATGGCCCATCTGGCTGCTGTCCATGGTGCTGATCCTGCTCCGTTCCAGCTGCTGTCCATGGTGCTGATCCTGGTCTGTCCATCGGCTGCTGTCCATGGTGCTGATCCCGTCACCCCACCTGCTGCTCTCCATGGTGCTCGTCCTGTTCCGCCCATCCTGCTGCTGTCCATGGTCCTGATCCTGCCAGTCCACCCTGCTGCTGTCCATCCTGCTGATCCTGCCTGTGCTGTTTTTGCTGCTGTCTCTAGTTTGACCAGAGTGCAGTTTACGTCACCAATTATCCAGCTGGTCGATGCATTGTATAGCTACAGCTGTCTTGCCTCAGGTCATGTTCCATCAAAAGATAGCACAAATTGTGTTATTTGCTTTGCATCAGCAGTAATTTTGCAAGCCATATTTATTGTAAGTATGTTGTCTCTGGTGTGTTATTTCCCCCACTGTTTGTGTGACAGTGACTCTAGTTAGTCTGCCCTGTTGGCAGTAGTGCTGTGGTTATTAAAACACTGAGAGCCATCCTCCCCCACCGTGTGTCTTTGCACTTGGGTTTTACTCAGACATCTCTACGCTGGACGTCAGTCGCTTGACTTCTGTATTAAGCATTTATAGAGACGAAACCTGCAATGACAAACAGGAATTGTGCCTGTCAGCGCCAGGCATTACAAGGTTCACAGGCCTGGAAAAGGTCAAGAAATCAAAATATGTGGAGTGCACACAAAACTCCTCTTCAAAACAGAGCTGCACTGGAAAGGTGCATTGAACAACTTGAATAAATGAGAGGTTGATCCACGGATCATCCCTCTTTTATGAACTTGGATCACACATGACCCTAAAGAAGTAAACGTCCATCCACTAAAGAATTGGGCTAAACTGGTATATCATTTGCTTATATGTCATCAATGTGGGAAAGGCCATCAAATGTAATTACTTGCATCAAAGCACACAAACAAAAATATCCATTTTGCAAACAAGTACAAAGTCAGTGGACTGCCTTTAGTCGAAGTTAATGATCTGGCAATCAAGTCCTCATCTTTGCAATCCTGAGCCCATTACCTCAGTCCAAAAGTGACTTGACAGCCCTTTTATTTTCATTTTCTTCTCAGCAGTCACAAACAACACAATTTTGTTTTTAAGAATTAATATATTAATCATTCCTTCTTGTTTACCCATTAGCAGCTCCTTCCCCAAAAGCATCTTATCGCGCTCTTCATCCATTAAACTACATGCATTGCATGTCAGCTGAGCTCACTCTCCGTCATCCCAATTATGATTTTCTTACTCCGCAGTGTGTGTTTGCGAGCTGCATGTCGTACATGATGCAGTCTGTGACTGGATCGGCGCTCTCTGCGAGCGAGTGAACATGAATTGTGACTTTTTTTTTCAGCGCCTGTGTTCAGATGTTCTTGTTTTGGGTGCGTACCCCTCCTGATTCTGCTGTGTGGTTCATCTCACCGTGCTGTTTTTTTATTATTAACTTCACGTAGAGTGAGCCCCTTATCAGCAGTAAGGAAAATCTTTAAGTGAGACGGTGAATCAGTGGAAAACTCTGTTTTCCTTCATTACCGCCTATTAGGGTTGTGTCTTTTCCAGGGAAATTGGACTGGAATGATCTGAGATCTGTTCAGAGGGAAATGTTCTATAATTGGTTCTAAGGGTCTACTGTACATGGTGGGCCCGGTGGATGAACTGTGTTTCTTCACTCTATTAAAACAAGCTCAGATGGTGAGTCACAGGCTGGTTTTTGAACTGCCTACAATTACAGAAGCACAGTGTGACATCATCCAGATGTCTGGGTAAATCATTTATGTTATTATATCCCATGTCTGTGTCTGTGGGTGTGTGCATGCCCACTTGATATTGTGCAAAATTTGGGCAATCGGGTTATTAAGAAAGACAGGAACTCCTTTTTCATTCCAGGAAATGTGATTTTGCCATGCTAGCTGTGATATTGTTATTCTTGACGAGTATCCTGTAATGAAGCTCTGAAGATATACATACACTATGCATACACATACAACATATACAGCAGTTCATTTTGTCTCAGGCATTTCATTTTTCCACGCTAAGCTAAATGGCTAAATGCTCAGTCTTTAGCCATGCTAACGATTCTATAAATTCCTTAGCCTTTGAGCTAAATGCTCATGCTAACATGCTGATGTTAAGGAGATGTAATGTTTGTAACGCATTTGCTAATAAGCACAAAAGACAAAGTGTAGCTGAGGCTAATGCTATAAGCTTTTCAAGCGCTTGGTCATAAACCAAGGTATGTACAAATAAAAAAAACTAAATTTGACTTGTTTGATTTCATTGAAGTTACTTGAAATGAGGCCAATAGGCAATAAGTTAAATGCTTGTGTTTATTTGTTGCTTAAAATAATAATATTTTTTATTCATCCTGAACAGACCGACTGGAACATCTCTGACTCATTAAACATGGTGTGTTGTGTATATTTTTCTGGCAATATAGACACACACATGGCTCTTCCACCACAGTCTAAAAAGAAAATCAGTCCCACTGAAAGACATTTATCATTTTAACAGCCATTGCTCAGCGGACGCTTTGAATTCAATGACGGTGCGATGCTACGTGATGCAAAGAAACAGCTTGCTGGCTCATATACTGTTGTTGATCTGATCACTGATAGCACTTGCTATGATAAAAATAAACAGTACAAGATTAAGTCACCTAACAGGAGCCCGCAGCTTCACCACTCCATCTTCACTTTTACATACCAGCCCAGGTTTTCATATCCTGGGGCCCCGACAGAACTCGGCACAGAGCAACATGACAAATACAGTACAGTAAGAGCCACCCAGGCCAAATCCATCTGCTTTATTGGTATTCACCATTTCCTCTCTCCATCTGCTCAGCACATCGCAACCTGATGTCTCCTCCCGCACTATTTTTACCTGCTCCTAGACACCGTCTCCCTGCATGTGACGTCAAGAAAGGGAGAGGAAGAGACAGAGACAGAGAGAGAGCTGTTATCGTTCATCTACAGTGTGGGTTAGCTGGCTCTCTGCTGTCACCCTCCACAAAAGTAATCAGTATGTAATAGCCCAGTGTTGGAAAGAGACATGCCTTACGCCGCTGGAACTTGTGAAGGGTTGGGTTCGCTGCGTGCTCCATGTTAAGCATTCTGGGAGTGATGGTAAAATCATCTAATGCCGCTTAAATCATATGTCTCTTTGTATAGCAGCAAGGTTTAATTAAAGGCAGTAAGTAAATGTTTTGCATGTGCGGTTTCTCAGCCTTCATGCTCTGCTTGTGTGCGGTCGTGTGTGTGTGCTGTTGTGTATTCTTGATTTTAATTGTTTATCTTTTTTTGAGATTTGAGACATGATTGATTTGATTACTACAGTAACATGGGATGCATGCAGCCCTTCATCGAACATCTCGCTGTGGCTTCCCCCTCTTGTTCCATCAGTATGTTGCCAAAATTAAAAATACATCTTATTTTGTAGGATTTTGAGAATCGATGGCGCAGACTGCTATCCACTGTGTAAGAAAGCGAACAATAAATATTTGCACCTGATTACTTTCACGCGTTGTTTCCTGTGAATCTCTGAAGCTTCAGTAGCTCAGAATCCGGTGCAGGAAATGGCGGAGTCCGCCACTCCCTACACAAAAATGCTGTACAGTGAGGGGATTACAGGATTAAACACACTGCAGAAAAAATGCTGACCACAAAACCATCAAAAAATGGATTGTGAGTTCATGAAAATCGAAAGGATCAGAATTTTAATAATAAATAAATAATCAGTGATCATAAATAGAAATTCTATCACAATGGACCTTTAAAAATGTATTGGAACTGGCGGTGTTAGTCCTGACTCCTCAATAATGTATTGCACCCACATTCACAACACTCAGAAGCAATAAATCTAACATGGTGTGAGAGCACAGACAGTGTTTAGATGGCAGTTAAATTTATATAAAAAGGGAAGCGATGCACCTGTCGTCAACGTGGCCTAAAGAATTTACTGTCTTCCTTCTGAAGGTTTTAAAAAAAAAATTCATTGGATGTTGGGATTTTTGCTTAGCGCAGCTTTAAATTGCCCATTGAAGCATTATGTAGTCCATGACTCGTACATTGACCATTGTGACTGATGAATAATCAATTACCAATCGTGTACACAGATAATACGCATCACTGTGTGAACATAAGTGAGTGTGTACTTATTGTATGCATGCCCACACTCTCGTCTTTAAACTGTGTGGGTGTAGAGCCGCCTTTGTGCGTGCGAGTGTGTGTTTTACCTCAGCAGGCGTCACAGTGCTCCCTGCCTGTTCACAGCATTAATGCCCAACCTTGTCCAAGGTTAATCTGTCACTCTTGCTGTATATTTGCATTCATTCTTATCTGCACCTCACCACTCAACTGAGTGTCTATCTGCCCCAGCCGCTGCTCAAACTTAATCGTCTTTGTACATTATAGATGAGCCTTCAACAGTAGACGCACACACAGACACACACATCTCCCTCCCCATGGCTGAAACCTCCGCTTTCCTTTAGAAACCACGTCCTGACCACACCTACAACTCATATTCCCAGACTGTCAATATTTGTGTTATATTTAATGTCTTAGCAAGCCATTAAGCTGACTGCTGCTCAAAAGTAATATATTTATCACTGCATGGGGGCCAGTGGTGGATGGAAGTGTTTCTCTTTCCAGGCGGCACTAACTTCGTGCTTGCACAGGAGGGCAACGAGATAACTCTGGCTCCTTCACTTTCACCTGAGGAAATAAAAGGTTGGCTCTTAATTAGTAGCACGGAGTTGTTCCTTCATTTAGAATAATGTGCAAAGCGAATACAGAGGCAAAAGTTGGAGTGTGCAACGTTATGGAGTTTCTTCTCTCATAATGAGGCTGCATACCAGAGCTGCGTTTACTTGTTAGCTTATTAGAATGTGAGAGAAAAATAGCGTGTCTCATAACTGGATGTATGCAGCTCTACCAAAGCCGATAATAAGCAGAAGCAAAACCATGTGAATTATGCGATTAGCATGTTTTTGCATATGTTGCTCAAGGACTGAAGTATGTTTTGGATTATTTGGACATACAGCGCAATTTGC
The DNA here is from genome assembly GCA_037975065.1 of Chaetodon trifasciatus. Lineage (NCBI taxonomy): Eukaryota > Metazoa > Chordata > Actinopteri > Chaetodontiformes > Chaetodontidae > Chaetodon > Chaetodon trifasciatus. The sequence continues at coordinate 5,677,349 of JBBMOE010000017.1, read as the reverse complement.
ATTTACATAACTGCTCAACATCTGAACTTTGTGATAAACAGATACTGTTCCTCATGTTCCTTTGATGACGTGAGCCAACTGGCAGCATGCATGCAGAGCAGGGGTTGCCAAGGTAGAAGTGTGCATCTCTGTCTGCCACAGTCTCTCTCTCTCTCTCTGATACCATCACTGAGGAGGGAGTGGGAGATTTCATAGATTCTTATTACTAATGCATTCATATGTCAGCAGCATTTCACAGTGGTAGCCGGTGGATGTGAATGCTGGTTCTCTTTTTATCTTCACTGTTATATCTTAAATATATATATTTTTTTTTTGCCTAAAAACATTTTTCAGTACCCCATTTCTCTTTATACTACAAGTGTTGTTGGAGTTTTGATGCCAGTTTTATCCATAAAACATGCGTACATTGTATAAAATACGAATTTTACTCGACAATATAGTAGAGTAAAAAGTGTAGCACCCAGCTGTGTGATTGGAGATTCATTAGATCATCCTTGCCAACCCAAAGAGGTCACTGCAGCAATACTGTTCTCTAGACAAGAGTCACCCTTTAAGTCTGAGACTAAATAAATACCCCCCAGCTGTGGTAATAGACAGAGAGGGGTATCTAGCATCCGAGCACTGTTACAAAGAACATCTTGAACATCCCTTAAGGACAAAAATCACAAATGGACCAGACATTTATCAGAGGGGTGGTCAGATGGGGCCACCAAAAATCATGTGGCAGCACGCCAAAACCAAAAGCCATAACTTAATTTCAGCAATTCTGTTATAGACGATGTCAAGAGTTTAGGAACCGCTCACTGGTTTCACAGTTACAGCGACTGTATCAGGGTAGTGTGGCCGCTGTGCATAAGAGCTCCATTAAGAGGAATGATGCACTGAAATGAGTCATCACATTTCATCTTTACTTTTATAGGTGTAGAAGTGATTAAGTCCAGCCAAACATGTGGTGATTTTCTCAGAGAAAAAGAGAGAGAGCGAAACATTTTTGGGCTTTTTGTCTGAAAAGTTTATTTCCAGGGGACATGGATGAGGACTTAATGACTTTTTATCGTGGTGTTTAATTAGTTCTTAAGTATTTCCTCTTACTTATGTGGTTTTATTATGGGTCTTAATGCTCGCTCTGTTGTTATTGAATTTTTACAAATGTGTCTCATGGAGTGTTTTTTAAAAAGGCGTGTTCTGGCTTCCTCAATACAAGCCTCTTTAGATGCACTTCTCCTATTTGTGGACCAAATATGGTGTCACCCATGTCCATTGTCAGGAACAGCCCCTGCTTCTCGACCAGTGTGGAAATGTGACTGGCTCAAGCCACATGACCATATACCCAGTATATCTACATGTTTTTTACCTTTTTAATTTTCATGGCTCCACGCCCAATTTAAACGCTGTGCTGTCAGAATTCAACTGCAGCTCTCCACCTGTCCAGTAGATGGAGGCAGAGAGCCCAATCTTGACCTCTGCACACAGCACCTCTTTGCAGACTGCACCACTGCTGCTATGCACCCCACACACCAGTACACCTGATCCTGATTTTAATCAGTTCACAACCAGCAGTACAAAAGGCACAGCAATCCAGCAGTCTAGAATGGTCACAACAGAAGAAGAACCAGAGAGACACTGCTGGTAACTACCCTTTCATTTGTGATTTCACTGTTTGGTTGATGTTTGATTTCTTTAAGTTTATGTTAGTTATATGATGATACTTTGACATTTTCAGTTATGGTTTAGTAAATCTGATAACTGACTGAAATGTATTTATTTACATACCCTTTGTAGGTTTACAACCTGAATTTACCCCTAAATCCTGCTAAAAAAATAAAAGGATAAAGATTTCTGAGTTGTCCTGAGCGTCATTCTAGGTTTCTTCTGGGCTTCCAAGTTCAGCCAAATGTTGTGAAAAATCAAAATCATAAAGAACTTGACAAACGCTTTAACATGCTTTGTATGCAAATGTGTGCATCAATCCAATTCTGCAGAACTGTGCTGTGCCACTTTGCAGACAAAATAAGCCCAAGTTGTTTTTGTTAACAGCCACCTTCCTCATTCCGATTCATTTTAAGTAACAGTGCTATCTCCCAGGAATACCATCTTGACTATTCCTCGGAGAAAACTTTCTCATGTGCTGTGTACACAAACACACTGCATTCACAAGGTTCAACTTACAGCCTAAAAGCAAAGTCGTAATTTAACATCTTACCTTTTGGCGTGTTTGCCTATAAAAACTGTTCAGGAGCTTATTCTGCAGCATCACTGCTGCCGTCTTGGGAATCAGCTGTTACCACAAAACCCCCAGCCGGCAACATCAACACTGACAAATAGAAACAGGCAAGTTTAATTTTAAAGTTACAGCACAACCAGAACACACGCTCAATAACCGTTACCGTCAATAAAAAGCCACAGAACAGCGTTAACTGAAATTAATACAGCGATGCTGCACTTGCTAATCAAAATTCAAGGGTCTGCTTGCTTGATAACCAAAACTCACCACATGTAGTGTATCCTCACCGTCACTGAGGTCATGAGCGCACAGTGGTAGTGTATGAGTATGAAGCAGAGCTCTGCCAGCCCACTGTTCTACAACTCAGTGAGCTGTGTTGAGATGTCTGCGGGGATATAAAGGGCAGAAGTCGAGTCCCTCAAGTGGACACTGACTGATTGACTGACTGGCAGGCTTTATGTGTATTTTAGTGCAGGTGCATGTGTGTGTGTGCTCGCACAATTGAGCACACCGGCATTGACGGTTGGGTGTCATCGCTCTCTCCCCCCCCCCCCTCTCTTTTCCCTCTTGTCCGGAGCTGGTGACATCTTGACAGATTAAAATGCTGTGCGCTCCAGTCCTTGGTTGGCCACTCCGGTGAACCGCGGGGGACACCACTGTGAATCAATACAAGAAAATACTGTCTCTGGAACAGACATCACCCATCCATGCTCACAAAGGAACAGACTCTTAACACACAAAATAGATCCATACAAGTGCTAAACATCTCGAATGTATTATCAATGGCAAAATAGAGCAAAAAAAGCTCAAATCTCCAGGTTAAAGCTGCACTAATCAAAATTCCTATATTAACAATGCATCAAATGTCTCATAGTGACGAACTCATGGAGAATCATGAGCAAACTCTGCAGTTTCTCCTCAGCAAAAAGACGCATTTTAGTGCTTTTTAGCTCTTTGTGTTGCTTTAATAGCCTGCACATAGACAGGGGAAGTAGGGGTGCTGAGGGGGCTGCAGCACCGCCTTAAACAAGGCATTATAAAAACCACATAGCCATAGTTTTAAACTTATCTAACACTTCCCCTTCACTTACTGGGTTGTGGTGGCATGTAGGATTCGTGTTAGCACACAAGTATTTGTGATTAGATTCCTTGTGATGCAGAAGGTTGGAGCTCTTCTGCAGCATACAAACACACTGAGGTGTTTAAAAGGATGTTTTTTCAAGTGTCCCACTGAATCAAGCTAACCAAAGACTTCAGAGAGCTGATATTCATGTCAGATAGTCTCCTGGAGAGAGCTCAGTCCAGTCAGCTGCAGCTGGACTACATGAAGTAACTGAGATGGCCGCCACTGCACAGTGACACTTTGTATAATAGGATATGTGATCTGGTTAGAGCTCTTGATTATAAAGTAGATGTGGTCACTAGAGGTTGCTGTGAAATTTGGAGGATTATCAGTGTAATAATTTTTTTAATGTGCTGCGCAGCCTGAGGGAGAGAGAGAGAGAGCAAGAGGTCACTGGGATGACCGAGAGAGGTGAGAAGTGTAAAAAAAAGTTTTTTTTATATCATTAATGTTACTCTATATTTCAGTGGTTTATTAGTAAAGTGTATGAGCTATTGTACACTGCAGAGTGGAGTCTCTCACAGCTGCCTGATATGAATCTCCAAAGCAGGTTGAATGCACCTCGATAGATCTGTGTTACATACGCTCGTCTCCTGTATGAAACGACTGCATCCTCACTGTGCTGCATGTCATAAAGTATGATGAGAAGACCGGGGGTCACACCTCTTTCCTGTGTCAGGCGCTATCTCTCATCTTCTTTCAGTTCTCACGCATTAGTTCCATGTTGTTCACCGTAGTCGCTGTGGCTGCTTCCACATACAGTATGTTGGTGTTCACATTTTGTTGTCGCGTAAAGCAGATAGAAGTAGATATAAATCATCCTGGCCAGTCATACATCACTGTTTAACAAGCAAAGTTTCAACTAGTTGGTGGACATAGTGAAGCATTTCGCTGCTAAAGAGCCAGATATTTTTCCCAGCAGCTGGTAGAGACCAAAATAGAGCTTAAAGGAGGACATTGAACTCGCAATTTCAACAAAATGGGTCCAAATATTGGTTCCCAATCCGGAAACGTACTCCACAGAACCGAATCGGACACACTTTTTCTTTAAAACCGACCCGACCCTGGCTGGGAGACACACCCAATCGTTCCACAGCTGATTGCTATTAACAAGTAAACTTACAAGTCGTCAAAACAAAATGTGTTTTCATCTTATGTAAAATGAGTTGCCATCTTCTCTGTGCTTGGCTGTGATGAATAATCCATCCTCCTTGCCAAGAAAGTTTGTAAAACACATCCAGATTTTCTGTTATTTCTCTATTGCTTATTGAAACAGCACGGCGAACACACTCGTTATTTCAGCTTTAGTCCACTGGCTGTAATGGATGATAAACACACATCCAGCATGGATCCCAGGTCGGGTCTCGGATCCTTGAACACCTCGAGTGTGGGCCATGATTTCTTATTTATTTGTTGTATTTACTATTGCCTCTGCAAGCTAAATTGCCCCTCAGGGACATTAAAGCTTTACTCTACTCTTTACTGTATGCCGACAGCTATTTTGAGATTAAATCACTCAGGATATACTGTATGTTTCGAGACCTGCAGTTTATCCTCTTGTCTTTCCCCAGTTTGGTTTGTGTTGCCCGAATATATTTTCATAACAATAAATGCATCAGATGTTGCACATAAAAATTGCTAATATGGACATATGTGATATGTTGTATTAAAGCTTCCCTGCAGCAAACAAATCTGTTCACATGTTGTCTGTAATACAACATGCATGACACACACACACACACACACATATTCAAGCAGATGTTGCTAAGACTTGACCTGTAAATGTCTCTCTGTTACCTGCTGCCTCTGTGGTTGCTAACATCAGCTGACGGATCCAGTTCAGGACGCCAAGTAGCGCTGAAGCATCCAGGGGTCTTTGGGCTCTGCGCTCAAATGGGTAATAATCTATCCATCCAGTTCTAAACTGCTTATCCTGCTCTGGTTTGCAAGGGTTTAGAAACCTATCCCTGCACACAAAGGGAGAAAATCTTCATCACTGGGTGGAGTTTGGCCAATTGTCATGGAGTCATGGATGTTCACATTTCAATTTCTTTTGGACCATGTGAAGGATGTTAGCTTAAAAGCTTAAATTAACAGGTCAAAAGCAGAAGTCCACCAGCAAAACCTGTTTCACGACAACCCAAAGTGGACACCTTCACTGAAGAAACACAAAGCAAACACAGCATATTTAGTTCATTTTCACTTATTAGGAAATCAGCAAAATGCCTGAATTCTCTATCATATATGTAGCACTCGAAGTTTGCCGGCGCAGCCTGCTGAGGCTTCTATCTCTTTAATGGATTGTTGGACAAAGGATGGCCCAGACTGTTGTGACTTTATTGATTCTGCCAGGGTGCCTGAATGTGATTAAGGGGAATTAAACTCAAGCCTGCTGACGCAAATCATGGCCGGAGGTAATATAATGTCCAGATGAAGTGGAGAGATCCATCCCAATGGGGAGGTGGCCCTCTCTGACCCTGCGTGGGCACAGGCAATTAGCATTGGCAAAGTGCAACTCAATAACAAAATCTCCAAAATGGAGGAAGTGCTTGCATAGCTAATCCCTTCTGCCGCCGAGAGGCCCCAAGCCCCCTTTTTCTTTTCTTTTCTTTTTTTTTTTTTTTGTTGCAGGCCATTGAGAATGCAGGTCAGGGACTTGGAGAAAGGCAAGCCAAGCTGCCATCAGTCTAGATACTGGAGATGGCTGGACAGCCGCCAAGTGGAGAATTATGTTAATGTTTGTTCTAATAATAAAACACAGTTGAATACATTAATATGTCAAAGATAAGACATGTTTTTCTGCCATATGTTGTTTGGAAGGGCAAAGCAGAGAGGCCATGCAGGCTTTGAAGCCATTCTATGTGTTTTTCATACACCTGTTTTGAGTTTACATGCTAAATGTATGTCCATATTTTGCTCCTGTGTCCTTGACTTGATTTTGTTTGTGTATAAAATGCCGAACTGTGTGCCATTGGAATGCAGAGGCAGATGCATGAGCAATGCATACGCACAAAGCACACATGCAGTGGCTGCTTTCATGCATTTGTATAGTGTGTCCACCTCATTAGTCTCTTCCTAGTTCTAAACGCTGGTGTTTGATGTGGAAAATGCTCCGACCATGTGTTGGGGCTTGTAATAATGAATGTTTCATGCAGGTTGGGCCCAAATGATCCATCAATTTCGATTAGATTGTAATTACTAGGGTAGGAATATATTCAAATGAGTTCATTATCAGTCAGATCAGGAGCAGACCAAGCCAGTTTGACTATTTACCAGAACCTCAAGTGCTTATGTTGCGATTTAAGAGAATGCTGGAGCGATTCCTGCAATTAGGTAAGCATATGTATCATTTTAGTCAATTAGCCAAGTGCTCTTCAATCTCACGTCTTTACCGTTCTGCCGCCTCTGCTGCTGCTTGCATTAAGGATTCTGCCTGAATATGGCGGAGGAGGATGAGGAGGGATGGTTTTCTGTGGGCCTTGCAGAGTTCAGAGTGTCAGGTAGATAAATACATGGGCTGACCAGATCGCTCACTCTCTTTCTGTCTCAGTCCTCCCTCTCACCGCCAGCGCTGGTTTCCATTTCTCCAGGTCACTGCTGAATGACTGCAGATTACATCGGCTACTCTCTGATGTCTACGGGGAAGAGGCCATCAGGCTGAAATGACACGGGGTGGTGACAGGCGGACCCCTCGCAGACACCCACCGACATGACTCCCATTCACGGCAGGTGGCCCCATGACACTAATCTGATTCTAGTCTGTAAAGGGCCTGTTTTGCGGCCACCAGTCTGTTCTAAAACAGGAAATGACCAGCAGGGCAGACCATTCTTGCGTGACTTGCAGGTATTGCAGAAGTACCTGATGCATATTTTTCTTTCTGCCCCGAGTGCGATTTGCTTGTTTTATCTTTTTTTTTTCTTTTTTCTTCTCTCACTAAATGCAGCTCTACCTTGATTCAGTGGTTTTTAATAAGTGTTCTTATTAATTTAAGTAATTAGTTTGGAATTAAGGTGCTCAAAGACCATAGAAAACTGGGTGCAATGGTCAGTGCTGTGGGGCTTTTCAACTGAAAGACTGCAAGGGACTTTGCATGCTGGGTCAGTTCCAGATTAATCTGTAAAATGTATGTTATTTTTGAGGCAGGGAAAATTTCTTCCTCCAAATTGACTTTTTGTGAATCCACTGAAAAGCACCTCTGCTTCGCCTCGCAAGTGCCTTTGCTGGTTTCCCATATTCAAAACAAAGACCTATGCCCACGTCTGCAAAGACGCCCACTGGTCCCCCATCGGTTTTGTCCTCATCATTACCGTGACTTTGTTTCAGCTGACATGTTTTGACTGGGTAATAGTGTAAACCATCAGGGAACACTGGCCATCCTTTCAAAGACTCTCACCCTCCGACCATGTAGCTGAGGGGCACGCAAGGTGAAGATGAATTGGGTCGGCTCACTTGTTTTGAGACGAGAGACAGGCCCCTAATTGGATATCATCTCACTCTCTTTCCCTAATTAGCACTGCATTGCTTTATGAACTGATATTAAGATGCAGGAGAAATAGTAATTAGCTAAAGGTTATTACCAGCCAGGGGCACATGGACATGGAGCATGCTGGGCAACGCAATGATTGCACACGGGTTTGTTTATTTTGCCTTACTGGTTCACCCTCAGTGTAGGTACACCATTTCCACAACAGATGTTTTAGATCATGATTAATTGCTTTCGATTCACTCTGTTAAATTACAATATAGTGATATTAATTATGTTTCAGATGAAAGAAGCATCCAGATCATTTATTTCAGTAGAAGTAGCAATATCACACTGTGGATATACCACAAATAAAAGTCAAGCATAGAAAATGTTACTTAGAGAGTAAACACTGAAGCCACTAAATTATGGTTGCGAATTACATGTACGTCACTTTATTACACTGATACTCTATTGATCATGGCCCCAAAAAGCCACTGTCAGACCTCTAGAATCCCAAAATAGATGATGTCTGTGCTAATGTCGCCATGCTGATGTCAAAATATCAGTTTAAACAGGGTTATGTTAGGGTTTGTATACATTGCTGAAGCGTCATTGAGCTAACATTGAGCTAGCAGTTCAGAGGGTGTTGCGAGGCCTCAAATACCATTTTGAACTCATGAAGGGGGCCCGTTTAAGCAAAAATGGCGGCGTAAGTAACTATGCAAGTATTATCAAGAAAATCAAAAAGTAAAAGTACTTAAATTTTATATACTGCCTGGTAGTAGATTTTAAATTTGTAAATTGTAACACTAAAAAGTACAATGTTTCCCTCTGAAATGGAGTGACAAGAAGTATAAATTGACATGAAGCGGAAATACTCACAAATGTGCTTAGTTACTTTCCACCACTGCTGTTAAACCCACAGTCCAAACACGATGAACAGGTGCATTTACCTCTGTGTTTGAATACTGCGAGGCAGTGGATTGTGAAAGGGTACGGTTATATTCCTTTCCTGGTGAAATTGTTCAAGACCCAGATGTGACTTTTTATTCCCAGCAGAGCCATTTATCATGCTGCCAAGGCGGAGAGCGCTTGCGGCTTTGATGCAAGGTAGAAACTGCACCCTGATAGGAAGCCTTTGCTATGATCACGACCGACACTGATTATCACATGCATTCACTCCCAGAGCGGACGCAGCGACTCCCATGCTGGACGACACAAATCCCGAGGTCACGGCGTTATGATCGCCTCGACACAAACACACACAGACGCACAGGACGAGGAGAAGACGGTCGGGTCTATCGAGAGCATCAATATTGTGGAACAGTCTGTTTTAGTTACAGAACCAGAGACAGTCACAGTGTTGAAATCCAGGCTACAAAAACCCATCTGTTTAGTGCTGACTGTACACAAACAATTCTTTTTATATCTCGCAAGAGAGAGGAAAAAGGGCATCCTGAAAAATTGATTTGATGTTGATAGTCAAAGTCAAATAAACATGCTGACATTGCAATGCAGTTTATCTGTGCACACACACGCACACATGCACATTCCCAGGAATCCGTGCAGAGCAAAAAGTGTTTTGCTGTTTGCCTTGCTATCGCTCTGTCCATCACTCTTTTCCTCTCCTGCTCTCAGCACTGTGGGCTCGGCTCGGAGCGTGCAGTTTTCCAGTCATCCAAAAGAGGACAGTGTGGAACATGTTGTCATCTCCGGGGAGACAAATGCAGGCAGAGAGAGAAACTTTGGACTGTGAAAAAGTAGCAGTGCAGTGTCCTTGGTGATAAAATGAACAAACAAAGCCGCCGTGAAAGCCATATTTTGATTTTGTGTCAAGTGATTGGATTCCTGTCTTTTTCAGTTCATCATAGCATAAAAAGCTGCAACATAGTTTATTGTTCGCAAAAGGAAATTGTGATTGCTTTTCATTTTTGTCCTTTTTTTTGAAAGGAGAGAGCTTGAAATGTATCTAACACCGAAAAGAAAAGAAGAAAAGCATTACATCATCAGCTCAAGACAGAGCAATCCAGCCGGGTTTTGTTCTCCCCTGTTTAAGCCTCTGACTCTCTCCCTGCTCTTTGGACTCATTTTAAGTCTGGACAGACAGTGCGGCGCAATGAGACGTTATTACAATAGCGTGTCACTCTGCCCTGCATATTCAGCAGGCAGAAAATCACTAGGAGGTGGAGGTGGAGAGGGGAAGAGAGAGCCGGGAAGAGAGGGAGGCTGATGGCGAAAGACAAAGTGAGAGAGGGGAGAAGGCGAGGCGAGGCGAGGCGTTAGAGGAAGCGAAACAGACAGCTGTGTGAAGCTCACAGGAAGAGGCAGCAGCCAGGGGAGAGATGTTGCATGCCGGGGACGTGAGCCGTTCTGACACATGGGTAGCAGAGCGAATAGGGCCAACACAATGGAGGGGAGGCAGAGAGCACTGGGAGGCATTATGATTTACAGTAGGGCTCTCGCCACTTCAGGTTTGCCGTGTCTCCGCAGCCAAAAGCTCATTGGGGATGCATCCATTCAGCTGAATCGAGCCCACCCCCCCCTCCCCTCGCCTCCCCCTGACTCTTGTCATTGTTCTCGGGAAATGCTGGGATGTATAGGAGCAACAGCAGAAGGTCATTCATTGAAAGCGGCCGGGATGGAGAGGGTTCAGGAGGTTCCACACGTGCTGCTGTGATACAGCAGAACCTGCATGATCAGCAGCCACTGCACTCTGCGTTGGTTGAGACACATTTTCAAATGGATGTGAAATGCTTGGCCTGTTTACATATTTTGGAAGAAAAACAACAAGAGAAATACACTTTGGAGGCGACTGATCAGATTTCATTTGTCATCAACATAATGAGGAAATGTCTGTTAATGTGTGTGGTACGTCGCAAATTTGCATATCAAATGATCAATGGCAAGGCATTTCAGACCGTTGTTTCTCAGTGAGTGAAGTGGTGATGTGGGCTGGGACATGATGGGACATGCATGTCCCGTTTGAAACCAAAAGTCAAAGCTGACTTCTCTAATACTTACGTTAACTTAAGTGACATACGTATGTAATGTGACATCATCGGTATTTGATGACCTTGAAATGAGGTTGGGTATTTCATTTGTCTTCTGCCAAAATAACACATCTTACAATTTCGGCTTTCCGATGAAAGTGACAGCTGAAAAGAGACACAAAAGGCAGGGAGAGACGGGATGACATGCAGCTTTTAGCCTGCCGCTGGTTTAAGGTTAAGGAGGGATCACGCTCTCTGTGAAATATAGAAAATGACTTCATCGACATGAAGCAATTGAAATCACTAACCTTGACCCAAAGAGGCCTGAAATCTAACCAGCCACCCAGATCCCAGTCTTCAGTGTCACAGTCCTGCATTTTGTATGCTCACCACCCACCCACCCAGCCCGTCCCCATGGCTGTGTTCATCAACAGTGCAGCTGAGAAAGGAAACTGGACAACATGCATCAATGTATGCAATTTTGAGGAACTTTACGTTTTACTTTTCTCCATTTATTTGACAGCTTTAGTGACAAAGTACTTTTCAGTTTAAAAGTTTCATGCAAACTACACAGTGGCTTTCCAAAATATGATGCACAGTTTTAGATAAAAGCACCCAAATTACAGAGAATAGTTAAGAGTCCACATTAAAATGCCATTACATCAGTCATAATATTTCAGTGACATGTATAAATGTAACACTGTCTGCGTAATGAGTGCTTTTATTTTTGATACTCTGCTTTTTGAGTACTTTTTATTAAGAAAAACATGTCAGTATTGCAGTCTGTGTAGTTTTGCAGCACTTTCTTTCTCGTGGTCGTGGTATGTGTTGCGATTTGCTTCACTTTATTTTTGACCAATGGAAAGCACCAAAGTCAGGAGTTTTCTATTTCCACACACAGGGGCTTTTACTTACTGTATGCATTTCAATTTAACTCAAAGGCCCGATGTTATTGAGCGGAGAGGACGCTGATTAAGGTCAGGGCAAAGAAAAACATGAAAGAAGACATCAGCAATGACTGACAGACTGCACACTTTAGGAGCGACACTGACAGGAAATAAAAGCGTGCGTCACAGAGAGCATATGATCTCGTTGTTTCATGTTTGGTGTTTCATATTTGAACAAATACTGTAATTGTGGAACAAACAAAGCCAGTGATTCATGAACACAGCACTAAATATCCATTCCATATAGTGCACAATGCAGCGGCGATGAAGTCCTACTTTTAACACACAGCGAACACAACACCCCCCCTCGACATGCACATATAATCCCACACTCTTGCAGAAAATTGGTTCACTGAACATTCACACATGCATGAAGTGACAAACCTGACAAACATACATGGCAAGTAAATTGGTAGCCTGCCAGCAGCCTCAAGTCGGAGATTAGCGATGATATAGCCGGAGTTTGAATATCACTGGTGTTCTTGGCAAGCAAGTCATGCGTTCATGATGCTACATCATGCAGTTATCACTGCCCTTTCAAACACTAATCAAGCAATTAAAGACATCTTTTGCACCGTAGCTATGGCAACAGCAACCCCCACAGCCCATGTGGATGGACCTCGGTGTCCTCGAAGAGATCAATGTGTCTGTAATCTGAAGTTTCTATACATCCCCCCTGCGGTATGGCTGCAGTATTGAGTTATTGGTCCCCATTAATTACCAGGAGTGTGACCTGGAGCTACAGAACTGGGTGCCGAAGGATTTTTGGTTTGTTCTTGAATGGGTTGTCTGCTGCTGTAGACTGTGAAAAGCTTGCAGTAAGTAAAAATTTAATCCCACATCTATTTGAATATTGATTAGGGTTTAATGGCGCCCTGTGATATGGTGCCACGAGACTAAACACAGGTTATCTGTGAGGGAATTCTGCCAGCGTTAAACACACAGGCTGGACTTGACGGGCCTTATTTACAGCTGTGTTGCAACACGACAGTCATGCTGCACAAAAGACCTCATGAAGGTGTGCGCGCTGGCTGGCTGCCTTAAGATAGCTCTTACAAGAGAAATACATTTCTAGCATATGTATCACAGGAAGCAGAGCAGGCGATTAATAATCATCCGAACATCATGCAACTCGGATGGGCTGCCTGCTGTTTATGTCTGATTAACCATCGGACAACTTCTGAAAGGAACGTCAGCCCCGAAATTTCCGTTAATGCTCGCACGTCAACACATTTCTGAGGATGAGGGTGAGCGATTGCTGATGACTCACATGACAGATGTCAGTGGGGAACGGCGGTGGATGGTAGAGCCGCGACGAAGACAAATGATGCCGTCTCAGCCAGTAGCAGAATCTGAACTCTGATTTTCTCATGGGCAGTAACAATCTCTTTGTTTTACTGAGTATAAAACATAATGGGTTTATATTTATTATGCGGCCACTACAGCTGAATCATAGGAGGGCGCTTGGGGATATGTGGGAGATTTTCTACAAAAGAATGTATCCTTGGAAATGCGATTGCAAGGTGATCAAAGAGGTTTTGACAGTATGCTGCATATTTCTTTGACATCTCTATACCTGAGGATTACTTTGACTTTCTTATTGTAAGGTTGACTAGTTTGAAAATGTTTTGAAGGATCAAGAGGATATCGGTAAGACTCGGATGCCTTTGGTCTTTTGTACTTGTGTGTCTTTTTTCCCTGTCCTCTGAAGATGTTATACAAATTTCCGCTATGAAACTGCGAGTTATGTGTGGCCGCATTTCCATTTCAGTCATTGTACATCCTGAGCAGCTGATTAAATCAACAATAAACACAAGTTGTCAATATCTCTGACTCCAAGGCACAATCTATTTCTTCTCATATTGCTAGACAAATCTCTCGTTTCCACCTCCACCCTCCGCCTCATCTGCATCCTCAGACATGATCCAGTCATGCAATCTCCCAATGTCTGCATCCTCTAAGCACAATCTGCTCAGAGTAAATGACACCTGCTGGAGCGACATAAATACATCCGAATTGTCCATCGACAGAGCCGAGGCATTAGGCGCCATGAATGGGCTTGAACTGCAAAGCTAGCAACAAGCTCAGGCGCACGAAATGCCAATTCCAACCTCTCAGATCCAGAGGAAATGAGATGTTTATGGTAAATGGGGCTCTTAGCAGCACCCGCAGTGTTCAATATTGATTCAATGAATCGGATTTGTAAATATGAGGAGTCGTGTCAGCTTTCCACTCTGCGAAACATCTACTTCCACATAAAGGAGCAGCTGGAAGGAGAAAGAATGGCGAGGCTGAATGCTGTGTCTAGTCTGTGTGTGACAATGGAGAAATTCAGGTTTTATATCAGTGGTCTTTCAAATTCACCAGCCTTATAAAGCTTGAATAAATGGGTGCTATATGCATTACCCATGAACATTTCATACATTATATACTATTTTAAAAGGCCCTGAAAATCTATTTTCTCCAGCAGCGTCTTAGTTTCATAATATGTTTTTAAGATTTTTTTCTTTTATACAGTTGCAAAAGTTTCTGATATGTTCATCTTTGCTCTTTTGTGCATCTGCACGTGTGTGTATGTGTGTTAAAGTGTGCATGCTTTATCCAATAGGATACAAGGGGGCGTGGCAGATGAAGGGTGCAGAATTTCTAAATGGATTCACGATTTTCTGGGAGGTCATGAGCCAAAGGACTCCTGATTTACTGCTCATGTGTGAGCAGCATGTGTGTGCGTTAATGCGTGGATGCATGCACGTACGTGGTCGCGGCTATTGCTAATTCTGACACACACGTCTGATGTTTGAACAGCTATCTTAAAGTTTGAACGACTTAACGTTTGAACTGCTATCTTAACAACTGAACTGATACTTTAGCGTTTAAAATGCTAGCTTAGCCTAGCCAGGATGCAGCAGAGGTAGTGGTGGGTGACAGAACAGGGGATGGGAGGGTGTGAAGATTTCACAAACAATAACACTGATCACTCTAAATAAAGCTATAAAGTGGATCCACTATCAATAGATCATGTCAAAGTGGTTGGACATGTAATGTATGAGCTCAAAGTGGTGGATTTAGTGTTAAATCACTCCGCAAATAATTCATAAATCGTCCTTAAAGATGTTTCGTTGCAAAGCTTTAACTGTGATTGTTGCTTATTGGTCGTGAATATAATCTTAAGATTTGCAACTAAGGTTTCATTGGCATAAAAACAGACTGTGTTTTTTTTTAAATGTGCAAATTTGTACAAGAAACCGTATCCTGCACAACATTAGAGACAAGAAAAACCAAACAAATGCCCCAGTAACTCACCTGGTGGAGCGTGTACTATAAGGCTTAGTTACTGCAGCAGCCCTGGTCTGATTCCAGCCGGGCCCTCTGCTGCATGTCGCCCCCCCTCCCCTGCCTTTCTTGTATCTTTCCAGCTGTCACTATCTGAGTCAAGCAGGAATACAAAAAAAATAAAAATAAAAAACCCAAAAAACAAAACACGGATCAAACACACAATTAATACACACAAAAGACAATGAGTTTGACGTTACAGAAACAATTACAAGTGGCATTTAGAGTGTCTGCACGCGATGTTTTAATATCTTCAAATGGATAGGTGGATTTTAATTTCAAAGTTACAGAAACAGAAAGTCGTGCACTCAAATAATTTTTTGCACTTCAGCAAGCAAATCTTGACTTCAAACTTTCGGAGCAGTCAGTATTAAATTCTAAATGTTAAAGTGAGGTTTTGTTTGAATAGAAGGTGTCAAAGCTCTCCTTGAGGCAGTGAAACTGTTTGGCAATCACGGAGCTGAAGCTCTTAAAAGGCGCAGAACAGCAAACTGTCTGTTGAGTGAAAAGAGTATGACAGGGTCTCTGATAATGCAAGTTTATTGGGAAATGTGAGGAGTCACCTGTTTTACGACATGGCGGGCCCCTTGTGAGCACCCCTCTGCCTTGATCAGTGCACGCTGAACTCTTGCACTGCAGGCGAGAAAGATACCACTCACCACTTCAACTCATTGACTTTGAAATACGGCGCCGCTTGTGTTATTGCTTTAATTTCGATCCCCTTCATTTCTCTGCAGGAAGAAGCGACGTGAAAAGAGGGGCACTAGGATCCATTTCAAATTTTAATTAGTTGCCTTTTGTGAGTCTAACAGACATACATTCAGACCAACATTATCCTTTCAAATTTTTAATTAACAGCTGCCTCTTGGTTTCACCACATCAAAAGGTTGGTGTGTGTGATTGTGCCCGTGTGTTTCTGTGTGTGTCGCGAGTGTAAATGTGTTTGAAGCGGTGTGTTTTTAAGAGCAAAGGTGCGGAGGTGTGCGATTTTCAATGCTCAGCGTGCTGTGTGCTGGATGTATGTCAAGCAAAGTTTACAATGTGTCAGCTCAGAGTTGGGGAGGTGGGGGGGGGGGGGCACTGGAGGGGTGTATTTCAAATTGCTCTAAATTTTAAGGGTGGTTTGATTTTCATTTCTTTTCTGCTTGGTGGCAGTTTGTCAGGACCACCACAGAGGAAAATGAACATACATTACAGGATTAAAACACAATCTGTACGTGGTGACTCGCATTTATGCCAGTGGATATTTTCAGATGAGAGATGCAGAACGGCACATTTGTTCACCACATGGGGAGAAAACATTAGCCTGGTTTTGCAAATATGTTTGATATCGCCACAATATGAGGAGAGGAAGCGAGAGGCAAATCCACAGTTCTGCTCCTGACTTCGAAAAACGAGTTACTGTAACTTATATCGATGTTTGCCTCAACTGCTGCAGTAAATCCAATGTCACACAATTACTTCCACATGCAAAACAATATGTTAGAAGTTAACTTCATCTGGGTGGAGCAAGTCAATCAAACTGTCTTTTTCCAGCTGTTGCTGCAAAGCAGATGTGGCTGAAAATAGTCAAAGATTACAGGCATCATTCTTACCTGCCAAAGGAGTGTGCAGGATATAGAAAGGTGTTACATTGTCTCCTGTCAATACATGCTGACAGCTGCTCTGAAGAAAAGTGAGAAACCGGTTCAGAGAGTGACGCCTCCCTGAGATGCTTTCGATCTGAAGCCGTAAAAAAAGAGGAAAGAAAAACACGAAGGAAGCAACAGCAGCTGCATTATCTTGCCTGAAATCACGCGCCAAGTCTGTGAGTTAATGAGATGTAGTCTGTGTGTGTGAGAGATTGTCTGAAAAATACATGTCATCAGCTGGAGGGATGAATTGATCCGTTCGGGGATATCGCTGGAAACGTACAGTGGATGCCAGAAACTGAGGGCGGAGCACCAGGCCAGAGGAAAGACGGGCCTTTCAGACCTGAGGAGGAAAAGCAGCTCCCTCATTTAAAGGCAATTTCAGAGACTGAAAGCCAAGAATAAAGACATTACAGTGTGTACACGCAGCGAGTGTCCGCAGCCTGCTAAACGAGCCTTACCTTGTCTCATCTGTAAACTAGAACCACGTCTGCAGCAAAAGTCTGAATCTGAGACGGAGACATCAAAACAGAGCCCAGTACTTTAAAGGATGTTTCTCTCAATTCCAGCTATTACAACTTGATATTTGGAAATAGGCCTAATGAACTCCTGCGTTTACCCAAGGGTGCTAGATAATTATAGTCCTCACTATTTCGAACTCCCTGCTACACCAGCGGGAGGCTGCCTTCATTAGGACATACTGACCAAAAGAAAATGGCTGACCTTTCTTGATTTCCCACCAAAAGCAATGCCTTTCTCTCCCTCTAAATTTACCCCAGATATCTAATTAACCTTGTGTGGCTTTAAAGCACTGCTGGAAAAGTTTGGACAGATTGATGAAGAGAAGAATTCAGAATGTACGCTGTGAAAGAAAATCCATGATCAGCACACAGCGCCCTGACCAGCAGATAAACAAACCTCCACACTGTATGTGGTGTTTGTCAGGTTGGATTTGGAGCACGAAAACAGCTAAACATCAACATTTTCCTGTTCCTGCCATGTTTTTTTTTTTTTTTTATTTTATTTTTTAAGAATGTCTCTAGTTTCCAAAACCTCAGCGGAGGTGAAAACTTCTCACCGCTTTCCTCCAGTGATCCTGCATGTTTTACTCAAGGACGGGAACTTGATTTTTAGCTTATTGCCCAACTTTTGTTTAGTCTGGTCTCTAAATGTTACTAAATGTTTAATTACTTAAATCCTAAATACTCAATAACCACATTTATCAGACTTTATATGACATTAAAAAATTGTTTTATTCTTGTATATTTGACGATTCTCCTTGGTAGTCAAATTGGAGCAACCATCTTCTATCTTTCATTAAATGACCTGGAGCAAAATTGCTTTGTTAAATGCGCCATCAGGGCCGTCAATACGCTTGCATTGCCAAAAATTAAACAAAAAATATATATATTTTTTGTTCTTAATTCCAAATAGAGGCGCTTTAAAAATGCTTATTCATGTTACTTTGTATGACTTTACAGCTTAGGAGAAAGTGAGCGTTATGAAGCGGTGGGGGCAAATAAATAACGAAAGAAGAGTTAAAAACACACCACAAACCAGCTTAGTATCGTTGTTAGGAGGGAAGCCAACTCTTTGAAGGCAAGTCCAACTTGGCCTTAACGATTGGGGATGGTCAATGTGCTGGGTTTGTTCAGTAACATTCCTATAACCTTTTAATCCCCCATCTCCCACATGCTGCTTTGCTCTCTCCCATTGACTGAAACACCATTTTTATTCAATTAATCTTTTATCACAAGCCTGTGGCTGCGTTTTCATTCTGTGCCAAAAGTGGAGTTGTTTAGGTCCTCCCTTAAATCCGGGCAGCAAATAGATCTCAGCTCTGCCCGGCTGTAATGTCCTCTGTTTGGAGCCTGGTTGCTTATGGGCCGTGCCAGACGCACACATGGGGGATGTGGTCTATCTGTATGTCGTCCAGAGGAATTAGCATGCTTTTATACATAATTGTCTGCTTGATGCTTTAAGGTTTGATCCTGCATGCACTGGAGCAGTGGTTGAAAGTTTATGGATTTCAAAGACTGTTTTTTCTCTTTTAATTTTGTCGTCATCAAAGCTTGACAGATATTTAACATTCAAGTTAAGCACAGGAACCACTCGGGGCCTCGGGTGACAACAGCAGTTTTAAAGTCACTTTTTTTCCCCCAACATTCTCATTAACATTAACGCCAGCCTCAAACACCAACTCTGTGTCATGGGGAAGCATGTATGGACACCGGTCTACCATGTTAGTGTCACGCTTTGCCTCTCTACACGTCCTCATTCCGCGAAATAGATGTGAAACATTTGGTTTGACTTTCAAAATAAAGCTTTTTGAGAAACATTCAAGCTGACGGTCCTGGTAGGTTTAGGCATCAAAACTGCTTGGTTAGGTTTAGGGAAAAATCATTTGCTTAAAATAATTGTTAGTGAAGTTTAGTTATGTATATGAGTACACATGCGTATGTTACGTACGTGGCGTAAATTAGGTACGTTACATAAGATGAGTCGAGTTTTGGCTTCATGGGACACGAATCCTGGTCTCCCGTGTTTGACCAACTCGGACCTCCTCCTTGGACAGACTTTGTTGCTCTTCATATCGCATTTAACCTTCGCTCCGACCATTATCGCCCCCTGCTGGTAGTACACCGTCATGCACATGTAGACTTTTCACACCTTGACGAGGTTGAACAGACAGCGACAGGGAAACAATAACTTTGAGTGGATTGGCCAGTCTATTACAAGCTTTGGTGTGCTATCGGGCTGTATGAGCCCACATGCTAAAATATGCTAACTTTAGCATAGTAAAACAAAATCATAGAAAAAAATCTCCTAAGGAATGACAGTTATGGATTAACATAAAGTACGACTGGACGAGTGTGTGTTTTATTGGCTCTGATTCATCCATCATCACAAGATTGTGTTAGCTAACAGTTGCTTATTTAAACATCCAAAGAAAACATGAAGCACCATAAACATTCATTTGGGGATTCATTCCTACACACCAAACCAATGTAAGCCCAATATTCGCTCTGTTTTTGGTCCCCGTCATCTTCTTAGGCAGATATCTGGCTCTTGATAACTGTTTTGTGTTTTTTTTTCACTAAAATAAGCTGCCTGCTGTGCCGAGTGACAAGGCTGATGAAAGCAGTGAAACTGAACCAAAACAGTTAAGTTGTAGACGGCAAATCCAGGCTAATAAAAGATGCTAAAAAAATGCCAAAAGAAATGAAAATAAAAATACAATTACTCTGTACAGCTGATGGAGCTCAAAGCTGTATAGTCGGGTGATAATTCTCTCCTCACTTGATCCATTATTCATATCAAATTATAAATTCACAAATCACAAAAATTTAAATTTTGCAATAAACATGATAATGTGCCCACTATTATGTCTCCGAATGATAAGATAACCTCTCCGTGGCTCTGACATGTCTCCTTGTGCTTCCTTCAAACTGCCATCCTCTAAACCACTCACTCTCAATTCATACTTTATACTGCCCGTCTTCCCAGTGTCTACAGGATAAACCTTTCAATTCCAGCCACTATCTGCATGATATTCATGCCATGTGAAGGCTGTGGTAGGAAGGGGCTCAGAAGCATGCTAAGGGGGGAGGGCTGGGTTATGGCTCTGTACGCTCCAAGCATTCACCCTTGTTAGCCTCTACCAGTTAGACAATGCCCTGATGAAACATGACAGGACAAGCTTTCATAGCCATGTTGGGGCTAAAGCTTTAAAATGCTAGCAACTGCACTGTTTTGTAGCTCTTGCAGGGAAAGAGAATTTTTAATGGCCACACACCAACGCTTTGTTTGACAGTGGTATTGTAGGAATAACAATAATAAGAAAAATACCATGGAGAGACACACTGCAAGCCCAAGAGTGGGTGACTGCACGATGACAAATGCATTATTTGAAGTGAAAATCCACCTAAAATAGAAGTCCATGTTTTGCCACTGATCTCGGGGAATAACCAATATGGTGAATATTGAATTATTTGTGAACATAAACAATCCCAGCAGGCTGGAGTCTGTGATGCCTCCGAGAAACACAACCTGCAGCTGTTCAGTTTATAACAAAAAGTGAATTTGTTTAGTCGCTCCGAAGGCCGTCTCAGCACAGATCGCATCGTCTCCTTTTTCCGCTAACAGATGAGAACCAGAAATGACCTGAGCTAATGTCACTGTGTGCTTCAGTACGTCCAGATCCTCATGTTAGAAAAGTTGAGGATGTTCTTCTCTGCGGGTATTTCTTACCTCTGTGATGATCAGGGAAGCTCACCGGATCACCTGTGTGTGTCTGTGTGTAAGGCCATGTTGGTAGCTGTGCATCTGATTGATATCATAAGTGAACCATAGGCTGAAAGGTCCCCCAGCACCAGATGAAAGGCAGGATTAACAGAAGAGGGGTTGAGCTGCGATGAGCACTGGGAGTGCATCGGGGGAGATCAGATGAGGAAATAATAGAGAGGGGTCCCTCGCCTTCAGAGAGGGGCAGACGGGGAAGCGGGGCTTATGAGATGCAGAATAGTTGTAGGAGATTGAATGATCAGTTCCAGAGAGTTGGCAGCCTTCCCGGCAAAGTTCCCAATCCTCTGAAGAGGAGGAAGAAAAGCAATCTTGATGGCAAGGAAAGATATTAGAATTAGAAAAGTGGGAGCAGCAGGGTCAGCAAAACACAATTTACCCAGTAATTTTTCCTTTACACAATCTAGCACTTATTCCACCTTTGATCATTAACTGTGATTTAAGGACCCAGAAAATATAGAATTATGCATTTGTGCTCAGACTTTGGTGAGGACGTCCCTCTTGCCTGACTGACATTGGTGTCTCTCTCTGTCTGCTCATGTTCTTTCGAGATGGGTTTGTTGTTTTGTTTAGAGCGTCACAAACAGACTGGTCGTGATGCACAATGCAATTTAAATCAGCTGCTAAAAGAGGCTTTGATTGGTGCACACAGTCCGGAGTTAAAAATCCCAATCATGCAGTTTGATGATGAGATCGCTATTGATCCACTTAGGCACTCTGTTTCCCATTTGCCCGCCCACAACAGGGACAACACACTGCCACTGAAGTGCGGCATTTTACAATTGATTGCTTCATCCGGGAAGGGCTCATCGAGATTCATCCCAAATGAAGCACTTTGTTTGTGGTCTGTCTTTTGTCCTGAGGAAAGTTCTCTCAAAATCTGAGTAGTTTTCTCTCTGCCAGACATAATGTAAAAAGGCAGTGATAGACTGTGATGCATGTTTTGGTTTTAATCTCCCATGAAACACTGAGCACGTATCACACTTGGGTTAAATACAGAGCACACAAATGAATAAAAATGACACCATGCATAAACAAAACAAATAAACAAAAAGCAGATTCATCAGCATGGAACATGGAAATGTGAGGATGAAAAATAACCTAAAACCAGAATGAAACAATACAATGTAAAAGACTAAGATAAAACAATGAGAACTACTTATTTCCACGTGGATGTGGAGGTTTTTTTCCTCTGTTCATGACTTATCTTACTTTATTCATGGCTAACGTTTAGGCTATTAGGCTGCTTCAAGGCCACAGCCATCCCGATGATGGCGAGCAAATGTTTGTCTCAGATATTGTCCATCCATGCCAGTCATTCAAGTGTTTGCATCCACTGATGAATAGTTCATTGCTTTCCAGTTACACTGTTGTTTTTGCAGAAAAACTGTAAAATCTGGGAAAACCAAGGTTTGCTATCAGATCTTTGATCTGCCGAACAGAGATGCACACATGTGGTGATGGCCTCGTCCGCATGCACACAGGTATGAGTCAAAACTGGATTTTCCTCCGTTCACATTCACAAGTACTGTTTTCAAAAGGATATCTCTCTGTTTGACAATGCAACAACAACTGAAGGTATCAAGCGCATGCCAAACAAACAGGCAGCGATATAGCCCAAGCCTGAAAGCTATTACCACGAGGTCACCTGCAGCTAGAAGTCAGATAAGGTCTCAGCCAAAACCTGTGACATGCAGGTGGTGAAGTCCGTGCCATACGAGGGGAGAGTGTTGGATTATGCAACAGTGACCTCCATGGTGCATTCAGAGTAGTGGAAGAATAACTGTACACTTATATGTAAACATGTACAAAGTCCTGTTAGCAAGGTTAGCACCAGCACCCCTCATGTAAACAGAAAAGCTCAGTATTCCCTGTCCACACATCAACACTGCAAAGAGTTTCTGAATAACAAACTGACAACAGTTTCACTTTTTCGAGAGTGTGGGCAAGTGTATAGTTTTGTGATTTCATGCTGATAATTGTCAATAAAGGCAATTATCGGCTTCTCATGACGGTGACTTGAATGAAAAGCATAAGACTTGGCCTTCGCATGTTAACGGATAACAGTAAAACAATTACGCAGTGTCTTTACTTCAGTGGTGTTTTACAGAACATTTCCATGTATTTAATGTTCCCTGAAAAAAGACAAAAAAAACAAGCGGACCCCACTACTAAGCGACTAATTGGCTGCATGAAACATTCAAACAAAGTTCCGACACTATTTTCCGACAAAGAAGAAAGATTAACTGAGGCACCTTGTTGTTCAAATTAGCCAGAACTGACTCAGAAAACATGCCATTAATGATGTAACAAAAGAAATGCTGCGGTTCGGCCCAGCTGCAGTCATAACACAGACAAATGCGCCACACTGTTTTTCAATTATTTTACGGAAGTGAAAATGCCCGATAGCAGTTGTTGTTTTTGTTATTCCATTTTGATGATTATGATGATACAAGCCAGGAGAATGTGATAGTTTGCAAACTGCCTGTGATTGTATGGGGAGCTGCTGGAAACTGCTCACACGGGAAATAGATGTGCGGAGAGATTGTGCATTTGCCATATTGAGCTCCTGTGCATTCGTCTAATAGTTAAAGCAGTTGGTTTTCCATGTGAAACTTATCATCCAGCATATCTGCGCCCGCAGCCGCAATAAATACCAAATAAGTGTGTGTTTACTCCATTGGGTTAGCTTCCTTGCTGATATACGCTCGCATTAGAATGGCTTATCACAAACAAAAGGAAGGAAGCAATGCGTACATCTTTGCCACTGAATAATTTACACGGTTTTATTTTCATACTGTTGTTCTCCATCAAATGTGAATGTGCAAGTTGGTGCACGTCAGAATGAAAGTAGTGGTTGTTTATGTTGCATATATTCCATGTTTTGCGGCCAAGTGTTTCTCCCATTGATGTAAAACCTACAGAAAGGCTTTGGCAAAACTTTTGTCGGAATACATCCCAGAACAACATGGCTTATACAGCGTGACCCTGTTTTCCCCTCACAGATACACCCCAGTTCTCATCGTGCTGCAGCAAGTTCTTAATAATAAATAAATGTTGCTCTTTTTGTCGCACATAACCAATTTTCCTGCCCATTATCGAGCCGGTGCCTTTTCTCTCATGCTGTTCCGAGTGTGTCTAATTTTCAGCTGCTTCCTTGAGAAAATGTCTGGTGTCCTGACAGCCCCGTGTGGATTACCAGGAGGGGTGAGGCTGATGTTTGTGTGACGGGGGAGGAGGACAGTGTTTTGACAGATTGGTGTGCGACTGTGACGGTCTGAGAGAATCTCAGGGTCAAACGGCAGACATCTCCTTTCTGACAGCATCAGGCGTGTTCGCTCCGGGAAGTCTCTGATCCGGAGCCTGCACGGTGGCATAAATGCTTGGGGACGATATACTGTATGGTTACAGTAATGGCTGTGTGGACAAAGTTTATGTGTACAGTGTGTACAATAAAAAAGACTTAGTGTTTGGCTGAGCTCATGCTGGAAAACAAGTTTTTTTATGTAAATGTATAAAAAGTCAGCTTACTTTCTTATAATACATCACTTCTTATTCCTTTTTTTTTAACAACCTAAAGTATTAAGAGTGTTTTCAAACCAGCGTGTGCCCACGTCATCCTGCATGCACAGAGATACAAGACAGCAGGAGGCTAATTAATAGATGGATGGTCCACACAATGTTGATCACAGCAAAATGAGCTGACTTGGGAAGTGGAAATGAAGCTATAACAAATATCAACTAGAAAGGGATGCTTACATACATACATAAATAGCAATGTACACACATTTGGCTTTCATTAGATAGTAGGGGAGGGGTTTTGACTGAATGTGTGTCAGATAATAATTTAATAAACCTAATGGATCCTAATAAAGAGATAATAGAGATGACATATGTTCATGTTGTCCTCTCCATTACCGTGAATCCCTGCTCATGGAGATCAACTGGGCAATGTTAAATAAAGTAATCAAAATTGCCACAATTTGGTTGTAATTTGTATCTCTTGACATACGGAGGATGAAATATAACTTATTCACAAGTAAAGAAGAGTTCTCCCAAAAAAACCTCATTTAAAAACAGTGTGAAATTACGTAACTTTTCTAGCCAACAACACCAATTATTGGTCACAATGATTTAAATAATCAAATTCAAGGCGTCATTCTCAAATGTTTATGTTATGCATTTTGTTTTAGGAGCTAAAAATATGGGATGCATTGTAAATGTATTTCCATTATGCTAATTTTCAGTGCATTACTAAGAACTAAAACATTTAACTTTCCGCCTGACTGTTTTGTGTCGGAAGCTGCAACAAAAGCACCGATGATGCATCACACTGTTAACCAAATGTCACATTAATGACTGCGGATCTCGTGTCACCAGTTCCACAAAATGTGTCTGGCAGCCTTTTGTACTGTGCTTTGGATTTAAGCTGACTCCATCTCATATGCATCTCCAATATACTGCAAATAATTTTCCTTACTTAATAGAATCTTCAGCTGAGAGTGAGTTCTACAAGTGCTGTAGCATTCATCTCCCACGCCAGTCAGAAAACATTGCCTGCCTCTATGCCTCGAGAAAGAACTCCAATTAAGTAACAATCTGTTTCCTTGTAATTATATGTACCAGCTTGCTTAAATTAGGCTGAAGCCCATTACAGAATTAGAACTTGAAATTGGGTCAAGAGCGTGTCACAGTGTTTCGACTCAAGCCGTTGTGGCAGTCGGGGGAATAATGGTTGTAGTCTAAGCAGGGCTCGGGAGGTGTCAAGATGCCCGGCTCGCCGGTGGAGACGAGGCCCCTGGAGTCACTGGTGCTTCCTTCACAACACCCCGGTCAAGATTCTTCAGACAGCCACAGAGAAGCCACGTCAACAAACAAATGCTTGTTTTCTACTCATTAGTGCATTCTGGTGAAAGAGGAAAAACCTACCCAAGAGTGGCTGGAAGCAATGGCGTGTCAACTCATGTTACACATTCTGCCTCTTTATTTCTTTCCTTCTTGAGGCTGGGGGTGTCAAAAAAAAAAAAAAAAAACACTGGGGGGAAAATGGGAGCATGTTTGTGCTTTGGTTGTTGGTTACAGGGCTGTGTTTGTGCGCGCTTGTACATCGAGCCTTGTGAGGATTTCAGTTTCAGACGCCTGGTGGTCATCACCTCTTCAAAGGGCTGTTTTGGGGTCAAGATTTGGTTTAAGGGTAAAATGTAGAATTACAGTAGGTGTGCTTTAAAGGAATAGTCTGACAAGAGTTAGATGAGACTGATACACAGCGTTGAGCAAGCTTGCACTTCACAGGAGCAAGCTCAAATCTCAGTTCCCACAGATTAAAATGAACTAGTTCACGTTTATTCCTTCTGTTACATAAACGGCAAAGGCTGCAGATCTGCAGAAATTGTTGAGAAACAAAGGTACCAGTCCTTTGCAAAATGCTGTGAGTTCGACTTGAATGGAGGAACTGTGCAGCTGCTGGCTTGTGGTCGAACCCTTTGTTGGTGATTTCTTGTGATCATCATTCAATAGCAGGTACTTCCCAAGAGTGGTCGGATGCTTCCACTCGATGTGTGGTCTGAAATACGTTACTGATGCGGCTGACTCTCGGGCTTTTTTCTGCAGACCCCGCGGGCACAATTTGCATAAAAATGTGTCCTTGCAGAAAGCTTGTCAAAAGCAGACCTTGTTTTTGACAAATGAAAGTTCACAAGATATTTGTGGCTGCTTTTGAATTGCCAGTTGCACAAGCCATGACCCGCCCTACTCTGCCTCTGACCTTCTTTGGGTGGGTTGGTTAAGCTTTGGCATGAGGAGTGAGATTGGTTAGGGTAAGACTATCAGGGTAAGCCAATCAAGAGCCATTCACTGCTCACCAAAAACATGAGCACACTCAGTGACGGAACTCTTGTTGTCCATTCATGCAAAACATTGCTGAGAGCACTCATGTCTGTAAGGTAACTATAACACTAGAGCTAGTAATTAGTTAGCTTGGCTAACACTAGACATAAGGGGGGCAGAGGGAGCCAAAATGTTCCTCCTTAAATCTCACTAATTAACAGCTTATACTGTATCTTTTTTGTTTAATACATACAAAAACATCTGAATCTCACTGTAATGATTCCAGGAAGTTACTTTGTCCAGCCAGGAAGAGTTTATAAAACCACAATATGTCATTTTCACACATCAGCTTTTCTACAGGTTATAATGACAAAATGTAATGTTTTACGAAGTGAAATTCTTGAGGAGCTGCAGGGTCAATTTTCTTACTTTGGGCAAAGCCAGACAAGCTGTTTCCAGTTGTTTCCAGTCTCTGTGCCAAGCTGCTGGCTCTAGCATCATATTAGCTGTACAGATATATGAGAGGGGGATCAATCTTCTTATCTAACTCTCCGTAAGAAAGTGATTTAATATACTTGCCGAAATGTCAATCTGGTGCTTTGAATGACATTCATCAGGGTTGATAATTAATTAATTAACACAGCGTTTCTGACAAATGGACTCCACTGCTACTGGGATAATTAGACCAAGAGATTTGACCAATTAAATCACAATATCTTTTTGCTTGTGTTTTATTTTTTTCAAGTGGCCGCTTTACATGAGGCCGAGAAGAAAGCTTGGCTCTGCAGTGTTTTTGTCATGTCTTGTGCTGGAGCCTTTCTCATCAGTTTTTCATTAGGTTTCTATTTCCAATTAGGTGCTAGCCTCAGTGGACAAAAGTGAGGCAAACAAACAATAAATTAGGCAAAGGTGCAACTAATATATCTGCCAAGACATGCTTCAGTGCATCACATAGCTTCGTGCCAACACCATTTTCTTCTCTGGGCATTTCAGTGTTTTTTTTTTTTTCCATCCAAGACAACAGAAAGACAAAACCCAGAGATAACCCTGCCAATTATGTACTATCTGTATGCCCCTCTAACTCAAACTACAAAAACAGCACAGAGTACAACAGTGTCACAATATATTGTACCTTTAAATAGTCAGCTTTCTTCATGTTAAATGCTGCCTATAATAGATAATACAAACCCATATAAGGCTAATTATTAGTTTGCAAACACATATTGCAGCATTCTGTAGTTATAATTGGAAATTGTTACCTGATTTCCTGCTTATCAACGCAACCAGCTGGTCCTCGGGCCTGTTGTCTCATGACAAGGCCCTAATTGCTTCCCACGTGTGGTTAATGTAAGTTCATATGGTCACTAATGAGAACTGTCATACAGTAGATGCTTTTTTATCCAAACCTCAGAATTATTCAAATAGACAGGTTTACCCAATGGGCATAATGTGCAAAACTATTTAATTGGAATTGGAGGGTTCTTTTAATTTGGCTCAGTTGTTTGTACAGCCGGGGAAAAAAAATAGTTCATGTGTTAGGGAATTTTCCAGCACCTCATTTTCTAGATAAAAAACACGCAGAAGGTGTTTGAACAGGTTATTAGACAATGCAGCAAACTGCCATTCAGTGTTTCATGTTAACAGATTAGGTTTTGAATGGTCGGTATGTTTATCATAAACAGCACATGTGTGCATGAGTTTGGAGTGAAATATAGTGTGTATGTTGACCTTGGCTGCACATCCATTTGTTTCCATTAAACCCACTGTTATGCCATGACAGGCACGAATATCCAAAAAGCAACACCTGTAAACTTCAACTAAAAAAGACAGACATTACCAGGATTATCGTACCTTTTATAGCAAGGCATAAATTGGTGTTGAGGTTCAGCTGAATTCTCACTCGACTCTCAAAATGCTCAGAATATTAATAATTAAAGTATGACTTTGATGTTTTAAAGATTTCTTATTGTCAGTAAAACCTACGGAAAGACCAAAACCAGCCATGTGTTAGTGCTTATACTTTCTAATACCCCTTCTCTGCCCATGGGTCTCAGCCCATAAATGTACATATAGTTTGATTTTTGGAAAAGGCTCACTAATTTTCTAAAACTGCTGCAGTTTTAAGCAAGCGTTACTCAAACAGGAGTAAATACAGAATTCATTGGGGACTGTTTTAAATTGCGAAAGCTAATTTGGAGCGTTTGGTCTTGTCATAGAATTAACCGACTAAGAAAAACATCAAATACATAAAAACAATAAAACTGAGTTTAAAGAGTATTTTTTCTACAAAGCCCACACCGGGCTGGAACATTTCCTGTCGTAGTCATATTAGTGATTAATTCCTTGCACACTTTAATGTTTGCCATCTCTCTCTCTCCTGCCAGTGTTTGCTTTTCACCGTGTTTGTCATGCAAGTATAATTGGCACAGGTAAATAAGTGTAAGTCGGTGTGAGTTCGTGCATCCATTCCTCTGAGTTTGTTGATGTACCCAGTGAGAGCGTCAACAAAGTCTTAGTCACCGGGGAGGTAAATTTACACATCGGTAATCGGAAATGACAAAAGGACCTCATCGCTGCACAAGCTTTTGCTGGACTTTCAAAGGAGACGACACAAGCTCCTCTGAGACAGCAGATAGGGGATGAAAAAGCGAGGGTGCTGCCATTGAGTTGTCAGCACAGTTGCTATTATGTTTTTTTTTTTGTTGTTGTCAAACTTCACTTTTTTTGTTACAGCAACAACACAGAATAAATTGTGTGTTCTCTGAGAGACATGGGATTGATATATGGGGTCTGTGCCATTGTGTAGAGATATAGAAACCTGTCTTGGATGCTTTCAGGTGGGCAGAATTGCCTTGTAATGGCAGCCCAAATTTTTTACTTCTCTCACTTAGACATCCCTTCCTACTCCTAACTGGCTAAAGCACCGTTCACTGGAATGAGATTAGTCTTTACTTTTGCTTTTTAAACTGAAAAATAATTTTGGCAGTTGTGGAAACGTTAAAAACTCTCCTCAACTATCTGCCAGCATCCGTTTCTGAATAAACAGAGGTGTAAAAGAGGCCATGCAGTGGCAGAATCATGCTTCATTTCATATCTGCAACACCTGTTTTTAACAGATGTTGATGAGGTTTGGCAGTGGCGAGAGGCAGAGAGTCATGTCGCCTCTCTGGGCATAAAACATTCCTCATTGTTTGCTGATTGGTCTGACACTCGTCTGGTTTGGTGGTTTGGTTTTTCGCACTCAAATCTTGTAGCAAAAAAAAACAAAGCAACCAGCAGAATGCTAAACTGCATATTATGTTGTCCTGCAGTCACAGCATTCACAGAATAGCCATATTCGGCACTGAAGGCTTGAGACTTATGCACACATTTACCCAGCAAAGTGCTGATATAAGATACAAAAATGAACATCTTCATGTGGCATATTTAGTTTCTGTTAAGGATGATACTTTTCAAATCATTAAAAGGCTTATTCAACAAACTAGATTTATAGGAGAGAAGCCGGCCAGACAAGTCAATCCTTCATTGTGTGATGCATGTCATTAGTAAACTGTAAACAAGGAGAACATTGGACCGGGTTCATTAAAGGACTTAAAGGAGCATTGCGACGTCAGATAAATTTAGATTCTTTATATAATTTATACTGTATGGTTGCAGGAGGTGAGAACTTGTTATCCTCCTGCGGATGAAGAGTACAGGGACAACAACACGAGCGGCGGGTGAGAGGTTTTCTGCCAAGAAAATGTACGAGTTTAGTTCGTTCTATCAAAACATGTCATATGGCAAGAGTGCATCAAGGTCTATTGAGGCTACTGTCCATGTAGATACTGATATATCTGCTGAATCTGAGATAGATTTCTCTCCCTTTGACAGTTGACCGTTGGTGCAAAATGAATTGTAAAGCAGACCTCGCTTTTGACTGCTGTCAAGTCACGTCAATTTATAGAGCACATTGAAACGTTGACCAAAGAGCTTCACAGAGAAATCTGCAACACAGTTAATATAATTTCAATTGAAATAACACATTGCAACAGACAAATTAAAGCTGCCATAGTGATAACTGAGGGAAGCCGGGGAAAACATGGTTGTAAATGACTGTTCAGCAGTTTGGACTTTCTCTGGAAATATGGAATGGTAAGGAGTAATTGATCAAAGGATCAGAGGGGTATATGTGGAATATGGACTGAGGAAATTGCAGATGTAAATTGGACACACTCCATGCCAGTGAGGAGCCTTGCCACTGCATTTTGAACCAGCTGCAGACAGGACAAGAAGGATTCACTGAGTCCAACATAAAGAGAGCAAGTCAAGACATGAAGAGATCTAAGGTCAACTCTCCAGAGGGAGAGGAGGTTCTACTTTCAAGGATTTGTTTTCAGCCAGGCTTGTGGTGTTGCTCTGGGGATCAGTGTCAGTCTGGCTGTCCAGCACTTGTACAGACATTCATGGTCCCCAGAGGATGAATCCTACTGACTCTGGTGATCCTCCTCACTTCTCTCTAGCATCACCTGCAGGTCAAGGTTTTTATCCTCGAAAACCTTCCATCTGCTTTATGGATTGGCATTGAATTTTGTGCAGACATTCATGGTTCCCAGGGGATGTACGCTCCTGACTTTGGGTGTGAGGTTCTCATTTGTTGTTTCAAGTGAAATATCGACTACAGTTGGATGGAGGGCCATGACATTCGCTACACACATTTCTGTACCTATCAGGATGAATTCTAATATCTTGGATGTTCCTCTGACTTCACATCAGTTTGTCCAGCACTTTGGTTTATGACAGAATACCTGCAGATCTAATGACATTCCCGTCACCCTCAGCTGTACTTTGTGTTCAGTAGCAATTAGCAAATGTTAGCAGCTCACACGCTAAACCAAGATGGTGAACTTGGTAAACACTATACCTGTGTAACATCAGCATTGCCATTGAGAGCATGTCAGCACTTTCCTCACAGCACCACTGGACTTTGGTACAGCCTCATAGGCCCACTCGCAGCTTGTTTAATTAAAGGTTTAATGACAAAACATTTGAGGGAGGATTGGATATAACTGACAAAGAATTTATGGATAAATATTAGGTCCAACTGTTTGAAATACCCCCTTTGAATGTAAGGTGGAATTATGTCTCATGACAAAGAAAATATGAAAGTACATAGCAAAAACTATTTTTTAATTTCAAGCAGATTCCATTATAGCTCCACCGGGATCTCAATGTCACATTATGTCTCCATCTGTCCAGTTATCCACAGTATGTGGAAATGAAAAAATCACATCATTAAAAAAAAGCAAGAGAGACCCAGAAAAGCACACAAAGGATGGATTTTTCCTTCAGCTTCAAACTACAGTTTCCGAATGAAAGGGTGGGTGGATGATAGGCATGTATGTAATAGCAAAGTTTTGCTAGATATGAATGGAATATCCTCTCCAATTGTGCAGCGATGACAAAAATGCACAGCAAACAATAAGACTAGCTTTAATTTGAAGTGATTCTTCTTTAAGAAGGTCAGTTCGAGAGGGCACAGCTAGGACCGTGACCATGTCAGTTTTGTTAATGTTTAGACAGCATGCAGCAAAGTAGAATCGCAGTTGGTGCAGTTCTGCTTGTCATGCTTCATATTTAGGAGAACAGGGAGATAACGTCAGTGACAAGGTCAGCAAGCAGTGACTCTGAAGTGACTTTATATATTTGTACAGCAGCATCTCCTCTTTTCATGTCTCTTCTTTATCCTCTTTTGCTCTATTTCTTTCACTCTTTGTACTGCGAGGAGATCTTCGTGTACCTCTTGGTTTCCCAATTTGCAGTCAACCGTCTGGTGCTGCTTCAGAGGCTTTAAAACAGAATCCCCTAACTTTTTCTTTGAGATACAGTCGGTTTAAAGTTTTCATATGTTCCAGAAGCTTCATTCGTAGCTGTTGACCAGAAGAGATCACAGCCCTGCTGCCCTTGCAGTGGTGCCTTCAGAGACATGTTTCAACTCGGGGTTTCTAATCACAGTTCATGCCCTTTCACATGGCATCAGTTTTTCACGGAGCCAAAGGTTTAGCCTCTGGGCCGTTGAATTGTTTGCTGACCTTTTGTTTGCAATGAGTATATGATATACAGAACATGCCATCAACCTGCCAGGGACCAGAGATGAAAATTAGCCTGTGTGGCTAAATCACATTTATATGATTGACCCATGTGCTCATGTGAATTAATGTGCATTGTCCCTTCTTCAAGAAAAGTAAACATAAATACCACAAAATATATCAAGCAATGACTTTTTTTGTCTTTCTTTCCCGAGCTGACCTCAGAACTGCTCCCCTCATAAGTTTACAGCTGTAAAATTGTGACATGTCACCCTCCTGCTTTGCCTCACAGCGTTTTCTGTGATTACGATTCAGAAACACCAGAAATACTGTTCAATATTGCATCATGTGCCTTGTTTCTTCCTCAGGTTTGTTTATGACGATATGAGCCTGTCAGGGGAGCCTTATGGGAAGCGCCAGTGTAAATACCTGTCGTCTCCATTGCAACAAGGAAACTAAGGTGAACGCCTTTGATCACAGTGACATAAGTGAATGAAATGAGGAGGAAATGGAGAGATGGCAATTGGGACAAATCGCTTCTAAAATTGAACATGACAAGCCTCTGATTGTAATCTCCATGTGGACTTTAAGGGAATGGAGTGTCTATGATGACAGGGAATATGAATGAATATGAAACTCATTTGAAAGGAGAGAGGTGGAAGGAAACTGACCTAAAAGTGCATGTTTCAGAATATGCAATATACACGTACACTAAGCATGCACGTGATGTTTAAAAGATGATTCTGGTTTATCCAAACTTGGGTCTTATTTTCATAGTTTTGGCCTTTTTTGCTTGCCGTTACAATAACATTGTACTAATGAAATTAATTGCTGAGATCTGGGAATGCGGCAACATTACCAGAAATAATTTTGATGGGGAACCACAAGCAATTAGACAACCATATGTACACAAGGGTTAGCCAAATGTGTTTGGGAGCGAAAACGAAAGGCAAATGATAAAAATGTGACATTAGGATCAAACTGTCCATTATATGGCACAAATATCCATCAGAGTTTACAGACCGACTAGCCGACTAGTTGTGCATGCACACAGTTTTCCTTTGCAGTGACGGTTTATTATCAACATATCGGGCACACTGGAGCTTTCCCTTCATCGACAGTATTTGAAATAACCTTGCTAAACAGTTGGCTTGTTTACAACCTGTCTGGCCGCATCTGACTAGGTTTAGCAGTGTCGAGTGTTCCCAGATCTCAGCACATACTTTGAGTACATTGTTATTACAATGGCTAAAAACAAAATGGCCCAAACTACACACTACACTACAAAAGTCCAACAGATACTGATCCAAGCTGTAAAAAGAGAGAGACAAAAACAATAGAATGCAGATGGTTATGAGAAGTCTTACTCTTGTTTGTGGTTTGATGATGTTACTAACAGCAAAATCTCTTGGGGAGGAGGTCAGGGTGGATCTTGGATCTCATTTTCTTCCAAAATGTAACCATATATTGGTTTTACATCGGTCCTCCGTAATGGTTTTGAAGCGTACTGACAAACAATGTGATCCTGACTGTCTAATCAGGACACATTTATACTGTATGTGTCATTTTGGAAGGCGAGAACAACCTTTATTGTCACGTTTAATTTGGGGGACTTTTGAGGAATGATCCAGTAACCAACTCCGTGTCATCATGCCCTGGTCTCATATTAAACTGCAGCTCTCATGTATTCTGATGCTTGGGTCCATTTGAGCTTGATGAGGTCGATCACGTATGCAGACCGTGGTCCCCGTAATTGCAGATTGTCATTGCCCAGCCAGGCCCATTGCTGTCATGTGCGTTAATGAAATATGACCATCTCATACACAAATGCAGACTTTATGAGTGCGTACAGTATGGTTTGCAGCTGCGATGTTGTGTGTGCATGTTTAGACTGAAATTTATTTACCCCATGTAGACGGGGAGGCCTGCTGCTGTGTGCCTGTTACCAACAGAAGATTAAAGCATGCAGTAGTGCGTGAGAAATGGAAACGCCCCCGCCGCCACTTTCACAATACACACTCCGATACACACACCATTTACACTAACGATCATTCCTGGCTGAGAACGGCAGCAAGGATAGGGATGCAAGGATACTGACATATTCAGGACCTGCTGGACTGGGTTTGGGCCCATTTTCATGAGCATCGTGCAAAGTTCGGCCTAAAATATAAATGCCACTATTGAATAATGCATATTACTTTCAATATGTAAAATCAGAATAATACATTCATTGCAACGCATACTCTCTCGCTTCAGCCCAGTCTCGGGGCTGAATGGATGCTGAAGTTCGAGTTATGCCCAGTAATTACAAGTATGCGCAGTACACTTACACACAGTGGCCGGGCTCATGAGCTGTGATGGAAAGTAGTC
The DNA here is from genome assembly GCA_037975065.1 of Chaetodon trifasciatus. Classification (NCBI taxonomy): domain Eukaryota; kingdom Metazoa; phylum Chordata; class Actinopteri; order Chaetodontiformes; family Chaetodontidae; genus Chaetodon; species Chaetodon trifasciatus. Next base: position 5,642,069 of record JBBMOE010000017.1, on the reverse strand, counting down.
ATTCTGGATGCATTAGAAAATAGCAGGATTTAGGGGGATGTGTTGGCAGAAATGTTCCTATAATATTAGTATGTTTTAGTTTGTGTGAAAATAGGATTTGTTATCTCTTTGTTACCTCAGAATGAGCTCTTTATATCCACAGTGGGTCCATGTTGCACCGCCATGTCTCTGCAGCAGTCCAGAACAGACAAACCAAACACTGATTCTGAAGAGCAGCTTTGGCTTTTTAAGCAGCCGCCACACGGAGGGTGAGGCGAGAGGTATTCATTTGACCGCGCTCTGCAACCTCAAGACGAGATGCCACCAAAGCCCACACGCTGGACCTTTCATGAGCATTTTTGGCTTTCTTTTGGTAGACTGACCTATGTCAGTTTGTTGTTCTCCAAGTATTGTAGGTCATGAGCCAAGATTAAAACTACGACCATAGATGCATCAGAAAATACAGTGGCCTTTTACACTGGCTTTCAATTGGTGCACTGAAGCATCTGCTGACCTACTAAAAGGACAACTGACAAAATAGATATTGATGTAATATGTATTATATGTTAAATATGAAGTAGATTGCAAAATAATTTGAATATGTAAATTTAGATGAATATTGATTACAAAGCTTATGGGGGACTTTAGTGTCGTCTTGCTTCAGGTGATGGTCGGATCGGGCTGCGCTCTAAAATTGCTGTTCCACTGCGTACATTAGGTCACGAGCCAAGATGGAATCTTTTGCCTTACTGGATGCGTGAAAACACACAGGAGCACTTAACAGTTGCTTTCTCCGTGTGCACTGGCCTGTGCACTGACCTATGGAGAGGACTGTAAATACAAAGTGTTCCTGCCCACTGAGGCAACACAGAGCTTTAATGCATTGAAAAAAAAAAGCGATGTGGAGTAACACATCACTCGGCGTCACTTATGAGAAGTGTGAAACACTGTTGTGCTGTGCTTTTGATGTCAGCTGTTGGACTTGGTTTTCATATTGTATTCAGCATCTCGACATTGTGTTGCACTGCATGTGTTAGGGTTCAGGCCTAAAATGTAAATATCACATTTAAATATCACCTTCTACTGTATCTATATGTATAAAAAGAGACATTGATTACACTGCATGTGCTTACCTCTGGTTTTTGCCTGAATGAAATGGGATAGAAAATCACTAGCCTATGCAGAGTACAGTCACACAGCCTACTTAATGCATTTACAGTAAAGCAAATAAAGCCAGTGTTACAGAAATGACTCATCCATTCAACTAAGAAAAAGCCTCATAGCGATGGCATGTATCTCTTGGTATATATAATTTAACACATTTTGTACTTCCTCTCACTCTTACTTTATTTATCACTTTGCACTGGCCTGGTAGAGGGACAGCTGAGGAGAGCACATGTGATAACTGCCATTAGCATGCCACTAGTTGGGTGTTAATATGCAGTTTCTCTGGGATGGCATTTTGCACCGTGTTATTACCGCTGTCCAGATGTCACTGGAAGGGTCGGTCGGGCTTCGTGTGTGCATGCTTGTGTGTGTGTGTGCGTGTGTGTGTGTGTGTGTGTGTTTCTGGTGTTACTGCCTCGCTCTCTCTTTCAGACCCTCTCACTCTTCCCTCACCTCTACCATCTCAGCCTTGCTTTTACGTTCCTGAGTCGGCGAGAACTATTCTTTGAGATTTCCTATAATTTTAGCTAATTTCAGCCAGTTTTGCTGCTTCCATTCATTTTGCTTTATCTCTTCTCCCAATTGTGTGCTCATGCAAGTATAAATTCTGGCTCTTGGAGATTTCCTCACTTTTATTGTGCCTCACAAACATTCACATCCTTGTGTCTGCATGTATTAAAATGTCGTATTTTTATATTATCCAAGTGGGCATGTGCACATTTTCTGCGTAGATACATCTAATCTACTCATCCACGTATCATCATCATTATATGCAGCTGAGATGTTGGTCTATTAGCAGATACTGTATTGTTCTCTGTGGTTGGGCTAATCTGTTCCCTAATTGCCTGGACAGACAGGGAGAGGTCCAAGCTCCATTTGGCCAGTCCATTTCACACAGGCCTGTTTCCACGTCATTTAGCAGGTGAAGCACATTACACATCTGCTGAAATGAGTGGACGGTGTGAGATCAGGCAAGGCCCACGCCAGTTATAGCATTATGACATTGTCTTGAAAATGGCCTATAGTTCTCCTTCTCAAGGTCGGGGAGCCAATGTAATGGGCTTTGTAAACGTGCCAGGTGAAAAGTTACTTGTGCATGTGCAAATTCACGAGTTTGTTCTATAGCTTGACAACTTTTCGCACACTCTGCCACCGAAGAAGAAGATTATGTAAAGGGGCACTTCACTGATTCATGTCTCAAAACGTCTGGGTGAGTTTTGTCAAGAGGGACAAAAGTGTTCAAGTGACGTCACCTGAGTTTTTCAGCCCTATAAGCTTGGGGACAGTACATTTTTAACAAAAAGGCAACATAACGAGCTGTCCGAATGGACAGACGTGACCGTTTACATGTTACTGTGGGACGGGACTAACAATCAAATTGCATTGTGGAAAGTGTAGGATCTCGTGTTCTTTTTCCACAGTTGCTTGACAACTTTAATTGCATCGGTAACTTAATTGTGTTTAGTGGCTGAAAGTCATGTGACATCAGGCTTCTATCATGTGATGCAGACTCACAGGTCAAAGCCACGGTGGTTCGAATTTTAAGGTTGCTATTTTAGAATAAAGGCTCCGACTTGAGCCTTTATTATACTTTGTTTCTCGATTTGCGGCGCTTGTTAGCAATTCCTGTCGTCTGCAATGTGTTTTTGTGTCACCTTGCGTAAGCTGCTCATGTCAGGAGGTTTGTATGGATGAAGTATGTCTGTATGAGCAATAGGCCTGCCCTGCTCTCAGACATAGCCCTGGGGCATTCAAGCATTTCCCTCTCTCTTTCTGTCTGACTGATAGGCAGGATGTTGAGGAAGCATGCAGCTGCAGAGTAGACATTCACCCTGAAACTTTTATTTAGCCATGTCTCTGTCTGAGGTGGCTGAAGATACCCAATAACACACTATACTTCACACTGCTCTGGCACTCAATGCAACTACTGTACGTACTGTCCAAGGACTCACATTGGGAACAAAATGAGGTAGGAATAGGGCAATGCCGAGGTGTGTGTTTGTGAGTTTGCCAGCGCGCCACTGATGCAGCAAAAAAAATAAAAATGGCACATTGAGATGCCAACTAATCTCAGTACCAGACACACACAGAGCACAAAAGCTCATCTAAACTTTGGTTGCCATCCAGGTCATCTCCCTCCATCTCTTTCTCTCTCTCAGCATGTCAGGCCTGATGTGAAAGGAAATATCGTAGAGGGCAGAGGCAGCCCAAACAATGAGAGATACACAACCTCCCCTAATTTAATCTTACAGCAGATGGCAAAATGTGACCTATGGCCCTGACAGATTGCTGTTTTGGTAAAGCCTTCCAGCACTATCCAGAAAAGTGAGAGAAGCAGACGGATGAGGTTGGGAGGAATTGAAATGGCGGAGGCAGAATACAAAGATGGGAGAGACAAATATCTGAGAGGGCGAGGCAGCGAAGTTGAGTTGAATTAAAGCAGAAGATGGGCGTGAAGGCAAAGTGAGCGTCAGAAATGCAGAGCCACGAGTTAAACCTGACAGATTCACAGAAGATCAACAATCCAAACTTCTCTGGGTCAAACTGGAAAGAGTGAAGACCCAGGAGAGAGATGTCAAAAACCATGAAAGGCCAATTAAGAGCAAAATCAGAATGGCGGCGCGCTACGAAGAGAGCAGGAAAACAACTCAAAGCTGGATGATAATTACGAGCGAGATCCTCTGATCACTTGTCATCTGTGATGCAGATGATAGAGCAAGTGAATGAGTTTTAATTAGGCATGCTATCTGGAAGGCTAACCTTCCTCAACCTGTATCTGTGCTTCGTTGGGATAACCTGATACAGCTCTCATTTCACCGCAGAGGAGGAGAAGAAGAAGAACACAAAGGAGACAAACAAAAACAAGAAGAAAGACGTGTTATCAGTGACACATCACAGTGACTCCACGATGTTTTCTTCTTTCCTGCTAATTTCGTCATGAAACACCATTCTGTGAATAGTGTTGCAACCTTAATTAGACCTCATAGTACTTGATAGACTGTAAATTCAGATTCAGAGTGTGAGTTGTGAAATACCGAGGGACATATGTTCAGAAATGTGAAACGTAAACGTAGTTTTAATTGATTTCTTTGTCCAATCAAAACAACGTTGACATATGATCTCCGAAGAAAGTTGATTTATGGCCAATGTGCTTGCTATTTACACATCCAACAGACACTGGGCAGCACTGATAATTAACTTTGAGCTCAGTTTAAGTCTCCACCAATTCCTGAGAGAAAAGATCTGGGATTTTAGCAGCTAAATGACTCATTACACAATCACATTGCTCATTTTTCTCATTGTTAACATAAAAATATTGATAAGTTATAACACTTTTAATACATTTTATAGATTTAGAGATATCATTACTGTCACATTGTACACACTGCACTCAAATATACAAACCAAACAACATGTAAAATGTACATAGGGAAACAATTATGTGACACAATATAAAAACATGACTTATGTAGCTTAGAAGCAGTGCAGAATGACAGATAACAGTTAGCACATTTATCCATTTATTCAAGCACTTACTCATCTAGCTTCATTCAGCAGATCATTTATATTCAGCACCAAATATCTCTTTTTCTCTCTGCCACAATGTATTATAAAATGCCAGCCGTGGGTACAACTCTAGAAGTAATGTGAGGACTACTCCTCAGCCAGCCAATTCAGAGGAGAGATGCACTGTATGTGTAATAATCTAAACACATGTAAATGAAGCTGCACATACCACACAGGACTGGCCGTGCTAATGAAGTGGTGGGTTGCTGAGGGAGGACATTAGTACCCCTGGCACTGTTTTGTGCATGGAGGAGGGCTTTAATCTGCTTCTCCGGGGTAAACGAGACCCACCAGAGTGTGTTTAGCAGGTTGGCCCTCAACACCTGCCTCCACAAACCGCATGTTTTGTTGCGCTTGTTGACTCATGTTGTTATCTCAGCGTTATGGTATTGAACATCTCTTGAGGGGTTTCTGAAGATCCCAGGTAGACAGTGAAGAAGGGAAGTATTCTGAATTATAACGAACCGGTAATTTCTGTAATAAACCAACACACGCTTGGTGATAATTGAGTTCTAAATTGGCTTACATCAGTGTGACTTTTATTGACAAAAAACAATTCATTCATTTTTTATTTGTCCCGCTCATGGTAACGTAACTCCAGGAAAAAAATGAATTAAACATATAAATAGACAAAAAAAAAGATTCACAATCAAAACACAACTCTGTTTACACACTCCATGACTGAGAAGCAGCAGGGAGAAGGAAAAGCTGACTCAAAACAAACAACAGAAATAGATGGTTTGTCAATTACAGTTACTGAACAACCAATACTGACAGTAACATGAGAAAAATAAGAGAATCATGAGCCATCCACCATAATTCACTATCAAATGAAGGAACGCATCATCTAACCTAATTATTACGGTACAGAATTTGCATCGCAGTGTACCTTTACTTTGTGCTGAACATAAATAATATGGGAAACCTTTGTTTTTACATGTGCCATATGAGGAAAAAAATAGTGCCATCTACACACAACACAAACTATATCTTTGATACTTCACAGAAATCATTAATAAAAAGTCTGGGCCCCAATACTGAGCCCTGTGGGACTCCATAGCTTCAATTTTCATACCCTCAGATATACAAACAAACTCTGTGTATTGTGTGCTTGTTATCTGAACAGCTGCTTGACTAGTTTAGAACTAACCTTGTCACACTGTCAACTGTGTCTCCTAGAAAATGCATTTATATACGACTAATTTGCATTCATAATTATATTGCACTGACAAACATAATCACTGCCTGAAGCGCAACCGAATGAAACCCTACATTTTATGTACACAGTCACAGGGAGGTGATCAGGGTCAGTGCAGGTCATGTAAAGTGCAGGATGATGACACCAGAGCTCGGTCAGACTCACATACAGACTGTGAAACACTAAAATGGACCATGATGTTTCCCCAACATTAACCAAGAGCTCTCAGTGCCTAAACACAACCATACAAAGCAATTGAATTAAATGGATAGTGCATTGCAAGATTGCTTATTTTGGCAGAACCAGTTGACAAATGTTGTCAGTAAACTTGCGTTAAACTCCCCAGGTACGTTAATTGCCAGCATTTCCTCATGATGTTAATGCAAAATGTATCTAAACCAGCATTTTGTGTCCTTCAAAACATATTTGCTGTTGCTGATAAGATCTGTATAAACATACTTTGTAGGAGACACCATATGTTTGCAATTTCTAAATTAAGACAACATCTATCTCTTGTATCAAATGCTTTTTAAAATCAATAAGTACTCCTATTGAGTATGTCTCACTTTCTATTGCCGTTCCAAGTCCTTCCATTATTTTCTATACATCAATTTGTCTGAAAGGCATGTTGACTCTCACTCAACAATTTATTCTCTTCAACAAAAGCAAAAGTAATTAAAGCAACGGTTTTTCAAGCACTTCAGAAAAGTGTGAAAGCAAGGACACTGGCCTGTAGTAAGTAAAGCTGTGTTTGTCTCCCATTTTAAAAAAAAGAAGAAGAGGAATAACCTTTTGATATTTTCATTCTGCCTGGAAAAAAAATACCTGTATGAAAAGACAGACTGAAAATATAGCTTAGAGACTCTTTTTCTCCATAGTCACGTTAATACCATTGCAGTCAGTGGTCTCATTGGTAGACTTTGCCATAACAGATCTAAATTCAGTCTCACTCACCTCTCCAAGAAACTCCAGTTCCACCTTCTATTCACCTGTCAGGATGTTTTTTTTAAATAGAATTTGCAAGATTAGACCTAGCACAGAGGGAATTAAATACATTTACCAATTTTTTTTACAACCACATTATTGTCATAGGTGAAATGACTGAGCAGAGCTGTGAATAGAGTTTTATGTCCTATTACAGAGTTTTGAATTTTCCACATACCTTTCATATAATTTTATTATAATATTCTTTCTTGGCTTGTGTTATTATTACTGTCAACGTGTTTTTATAAACCTCGCAGCGTCTATGCGAAGTCTTACTTTCTGTAAGCCCTTTCTTATCCAAGGGTTTCTATTATAACTGCATTTATTTTTATCATTATACGTCTGAGGCTGCTCATCATTTAACGGTCACACGTTTCTGCATCTCCCCCACAAAGTTTTATTTCTCAAAGAGCAGGTCTTTCCATTTGACTTTGATAACTTAATTGGAACGAGTTGCTGTGTTTTGAGGAGACGTACAGGAATGAAATAAAGCTATTAATATTCTCGAATCCAAGCTTCTGTCCCAATTAAGGAGCTGTAGATGAATCAGTTTTATTTCTAATAGGAGGGCACTTAGGGTTCAGTCTGTGAGGGATAATGTTTTTATTTTTCCTGTTTTTTTTGTTTTTTTTTCCTCCTTACACTTGCCATTGCTGTTTAGATTTAATTGGTTTTTAAATAGATCAAATGGATTGGAAAAGATATCAGTTTCTCTAATGTGACTATGGATATTGTCAGCTGCGAGAGCTGAAGAACATTTGAGTATTGAATTTGCAGGAGGCTGCGTAGGCGACGCAAAGTTCAGGCCCCTTTGTTCTCAAGCGACGTCTGATCCTTGATAAAGACATTGAATTCCTACCAGACAAAGAGCTGCTGTGTCTAAAAGTTATGGAAAGTGTGGTTAAGACATATTTGGGGTTCTGGGCATTTCTAATCTATTTTGTTTGGTTATGGTAACAATACACAAGGTCCAGTGCAAAGACAACAAACAAGAAATGTTAGAAATCCTGCAAACACGACTCTGACCTTACCAAAACATTGCCAGCATCTGATTCAGGAAATTGCTTTTTCTTTCTGAGAATATTGATTGCCAGTCATGAGCAGGTGCAGGGGCCTGATCATGTGTTTATACACTGGATCATTCGAGGAATGTTTATGAGCGATTGCTGTACTCCGGATCAATATGGCAGCCACACATTCCATTAGGCTAGCGATTAGCTGTACCGATGCTAAAGTAATGTATTATTTTTTGAGGGTGATTTGGCAGACTCAACAACATAAATCATTTTGGGGGGTTCAATTTCCATCGTGTTCATTGGAGATTTTATCAGTTGCAAAATGTTCCTCGCAGAGCTTTTCACAAACGGGGAGAAAAGAGAGTCTCTGCAGTGTCACGTCAGCTCGAGGAAGTTTGCCTTAAAAGTTTTTTTTTCCATGAGCTGGACCGCATGAATCGAAGATGTGAGGAGGTCAGAGAGCAGGAATGTTAGGCAGGAAGTGGTGCAGCAGGGGTGAAAGCAAAATGACCAAAGAGAAATGGCGAGGCACAGTGGAGCGTCGTCAATGTTTCATGAGGCCCTCAGCTGTTTCGTTCAGCCTCAGGGCTCGGCCTCCACACGCTGACAGCAAGCAAAGATCCACGTTAAAAGTTTCAGCACAGGAGCTGCGAAAATTGCACACATTCTTGGCTTTTGTAGATCACTCTCTCTCACCATTGTCCATCATCCAGAGCAGGTGTGAGCTGGCTGAAGCCACCAGCCGGCCAGAATCACAGCTCTTTCATCGCTCTTTTTTTTTTTTTTTTGTTTATACTCAGGGATGAGAAATGACTGCAGCTGGCTGAAGAATGAGAGATGACCCCGGTTCCCAAAATGTTGGGTGTTGAAAAACAGAAAGCAATGATTTGCAAATCCTTTATGACGTACAGTATATGCAATTGCATACAAGACATAGAGTTATTTAAAGGTCAAACTGATAAAATGTATTGTTTTTGTAAATATACACTCATTCTGAAACAGGTGAGACAGGCGCCTGTTTACCACCGTGTTACATCACCTTTTCTTATAACAACACTCAGGAAGGGTTTGGGAACTGACGACACCAATTGTTTAAGTTTTGAAAGTGAAATTCTTTCCCCTTCTTGGGTGATTTATATGGCTTCAGTTGCTCAACAGTCCAGGGTCTTTTTTCCGCTTCATTTCGGGCCACAGTTTACTCTGAAGCCACGCTGGAGAACCTGGTTTGGCGTTGTCTCGCTGGAATAAACAGGAACATCCCTAAAAAAGGTCTAAAAGACAATCTGAAATGTTGACTCATCAGACCACAGCGCACTTTTCTGCTTTGGATCAGTCCACCTCAGATGAGCCTGGGCCCAGAAAAGTCAGCAGCATTTCTGGATGTGGATGATATATGGTTTCTGCTTTGCACAATGGAGTCTTAACTTCATTTAAAGATGCTGCAGCAAACTGTTCACTGACAGCAGCGTGCTCCCGAACCCATGAAGACATATACTCTAGACAATCATTCCAGTTTTTAATGCCGTGTAGCCTGAGGCGTGCAGATTTCGCTCGATTATGTTGATCTTTTGATGATATCATGAATTGTTGAAGCTGAAATCCCACAATGTCTTGCAATTATGGATTGTTGGACTATTTGCCCATGTAGTTTTCCACAAAGAGGCGAACCTCGCTTCATCATCGCTTGTGAACGACTGAGCCTTTCCAGGATGCCCCTTTCATACCCACTCATGATGCTTTCACCTGTTACCAATGAACCTGTTTACCTGTGGAATGTTCCAAACAGGTGTTTTTGGAGCATTCCACAACTTTCCCCGTCTTTAGCTGCTCCTGTCCAACTTGTTTGAAACATCCTGCAGCAAATTCAGTATAAGCATCTATTTACAAGAATCAGTGAAGCTGGTGAGGCCAAACATTAAATATATATAGGTCAAATAGGATTTGCAAATCATTGCATTCTTTTTTCATTAACATTTTTCACTGAGTCACACTTTTTTTGGAATCAGTTGTATTTTGCAAATCACACTGAGAAGGAGTGACACCTCTGACACAGGAGGGACTGTAAGTGAGAGGGATGGTTCAAATAAAGCTTGGGATATAAAGTGAAGGATAAACATCCTCCATGCCTCCCCCTCTTCCCTCCAGCAACTCGCTGTGACTGTGTGGAGCTGTGTGGATGTGTACAATCACTTCTCTGTAAATGGGAATGCATGCTGTGATTTTAACCTCGAGTCCTGGTTATATGTGCTTCCTCATTTTTCTTTTTTAACAAAAAAAAAATATATATATATTTATCATTATTCTTTAATGAATTCAGCAGGGCCTTAACCTGGATTCTACAACCACTGATGTCATGACCTGAAGTCCGCCCTACGCCCCCTAACCTCCTCGCTCCAGACTCCAAACTCTTAAAAGTTTGAATTGATCTTACTTAATGGAATTCAAGTGGAAATCAGCAATTGCTTATTAACTCAACCAACAAGCCATGTGCACGTACACAAAACCTCAGTGGGACAACAATCTATAAAGCTGTAGTAGAAGGAGAAGCCGCACAGCTCCCGCTCGTTTTATTAGAGACGTTTCGACCACCTATGGTTCTTCCTTAGGCAAGTTTTTGCTCCTGGAGCTGGTAAACTAAAATAACTCTCAGAACTTTGAACTTTCCTATAATTTGTGCAAAATTACACAGTTATCTTGTGGAAGCTTTTCCGGAAATTATCAGGTAATTATGGGCCTGCGAAGGTAATGTGTTATTGTTATTTATTAATTTTGTTGGCCAAAATCTGTTAAGTCTGATCAGATTTATTGTAATTTTTGACCATGTGAGGGTTTTATTTGTAGAATGTTGCTCTTACAATGAAACCTTCTCCTTCTTAGAAAACCCCCAAATTCGCTGGAAACGAACATTGGAAACTCATTCCACTTGATTGAGTTTAGGCACATTTACTGTGGTTATTATAGGCAAAATGGCCAGTGGTGTGGGCTCATCACCTGTGGGGGTGTTCTGTGTCTGGTCCCACGACGTTGGCACTGCTTTTGAGGGGCGGAGCATCCGTGGATCAGGCTCCATCAGGTTTGGATCTGATGAGTTTGGAGGCTGGGTCAACACCTCGGGCTCTTTGTCATGTTCCTGAGCAGTTTTTGGCGGCTGTCGCCAGGAGACCGCCGTTCTAATGGAGGGCTGTCTTGATCTACGACAGTGTTTGGGCGGGCGGTGCGTGTCAGCGTGACGTCCACCTGAATGCCACGATCCCTCCACAACTTTGCATTGTAGATACGATCAGTGGGATTCATTTCACCTGTCAGTGGTTTCAGTCTTGTGGCTGATGGGTTTCTTGTCGTGACTGGAGAATCTGTCACCGTCATAAAATCTAATGTGTATATTTTATTCATTTTTGTGTAGGATTGAGGATTCAGCAAGTTAATAACTGTTGACTCATGATCTTTATGCTGAAAATATCCTGATCCACTATTATACAGTATGCAGTGGTGGAAAAACATGCCCTAGCTTTTCTCTGGTAGCCTATTGCCTGCCAGCATATACAGGCTACTCACTCAGCTGTTGAAAATTCAATCTTCCTACCACAGTTTGCTTTATTTGCTTTGTGTCATCGCTGCTGTTTTTCAGGCTGAGGGATATCTCAGCCGAGGTTAAAGTGACATCAAGGCACCTACACGACTGCAGCGACACGGCAGCCATCCAGATGCCCCTCTTTTCTTCTTGCCTGCTAATATCCTGTGAAATCCAGCAAACTTAATTTGATGGAAAGGAGCTGAACCTGAACTAAGCGGATTGAATTAATAAATGTATTTTCTATTTAACGGTTTGATTTCTCCAAAGCCTGTTTACAGCCACCGAATGATCTGCCTTTAAGTAAGGCGCACGCCCAAATCTGCTTACAGTTGCCTAAATCTATTATCTGCGCTCCACCTTATGGCGAGTCACTGACTCTGTGTCTAATGTGTGTGTGTGTGTGTGTGTGTGTGTGTGTGTGTGTGTGTGTGTGTGTGGCATGCATGCGTGCGACCATGATTCAACAGTTTTGACATGTGCATCTGGGGTTAGCAGCACAAAATAGAGGGATGTTCAGCCAAGATTTGCCTTTTCATAACTGACTGAATAAATAGATTTTTCTATGCGAGCAAACTGTGTTACCAGAAATCACAAAGACACAAAACAGATAAACATAATGGCTTCTTTCATTCTGCAGATTCAGAGTAACAGGGAAAAAGCCTTCAGGTCATGCAGTTTAAAATTTAATAACAGAAGATTTCTGTTGCAGGTTTTATGCATCACAGTGGGAATAAAAACCTCTGAACTCAACTTTTGGCCATTTTCATGTTCAAATGCAGGATTACATGATGTGTGTGATGATAGGACACGTTCTCATGTCTTTTAGCTTGAGAAACATTTTCACAACCAGCTGCATTATTATTATATTTGCTGAAAATCTGATGTTGTGGAAGCAGAAAGTTTTTCTCCATTTACTACAGGAGATGTCATCTGCACAGTTCTTGTCTTTCTGCAATTCAAAGCTGGCTCTACTCATCTGCTTTATGTGGCCATTCAAGATGTCCACATGTGTTTGCCGTAGCTTGTTCAGTAGATGATCGAGAAGCCCTCTCTGTCACTGAGAAACCAACATCAGCTCTTACCACAAAGGAGCGGATGAATGCACCACTTGTTTGGCCTTTGTTAATCCTGCAGTTAATCACTGGAAAAACCTACCACGGTTAAAATAAAATAAAATAAAATAAAATAAAATAAAATAAAATAAAATAAATTAAAAACAAAGTCATCATCATCATCATCAATGCAGGGTCCCAGCCTTTTTTGCTTTTGACCCCAATCCAATACAACAGCCCCACATCTATATTTACAAAGCTCATAACCTTCAGATTTTGCTGACATTGTTGGAAATGTGTCAGTTACATGTTTATTATCGAGAACCTTCCCTCCTTCTGTGTTCATTTTCTGTAGCTGCTTTACATAATTCGCCTTGTAATTTCTAGATGTGATTGCTGCTGCGGCTTACTACCCCGAGAAGGTCTGGACTTCCTTCCTCCTGCTTACCATCCAGTATGACAATGTTCTGTTATGTATTGCACTGCAAAACCAGCTGCCCACTGGGGAAAAAATGAAGTTGAAAGTTAAAGTTGAAGTCATAGTTAAAGGTAGTGTTGTACCAGACTACATGACAGTTTGCGTACAGTACATGAGGGGCGCAGAGTATTAGAAACACCTCTCAATATAATGAAGCCCACTGCGACACCACCACTGCTAACTATGACCTTGATGCTACCACTTATAATTGAATCAACACACCTGACACATTGAAGGCATTACACTGTACAGGTGAACCTAATGACGTGGGCCGATGTCTGTCAGTGGTGACCAGTCGCTGGCTCAAGGATGCTTTTTTCCCTTATTTTTAAATAATTTTGTTCAGGACCAATATCATTTTTTCTTCTTATGCGACCCCTTGTTGGGACCCGATCCACAGGTTGTGTGTAAAACTCCACATCTGGATCTGGCATTCAGAAAAGATTTAAATTCTGGTGCTAGGCTGCCTTTACGATGCTAACATTGAGCGGAACAACGAAATTAAACAAATATCTAAAAGAAACAGTAAAACCAATCAAAAAGTCGTGTCTTTGAAGGTCTCCACCACTATTTTATTTTTGAGGCATGGAGCTCTATGAAAGAAAATCAATTTGAGGGCCTTTTCAGTGTTTTGATTCTCTTCGGTAATTGAAACTGCATGGTCCAGAGCCTTTTTTAATATTAATCGAAGGTGCCCCGGATGCCATAACTTCTTACAAAAAAAAAAAAAAAAAAAGCTAATTTGGCGCAGTGCTTCACTTCGACTTCATTAATTTCTCCTAGGTGAATGGGGACAAGAGACGGAGACCAAGTACATCAAATCACACTCCTTGCTTGTATCTATTATGTCTCATGATGAGCATAATTACCTCACTGCCCCTCCCATTCATCAGTCAAAGGATGGGACACAAAGTCTGAGAGCGAGGAAGAGGGTTTTTCAGCAGTGACGTGTTTGACGGGAGCTGAAGCTACCAGAGGCAGCAGAAACTGAGAGGAGTGTGATGGTTTTTCCATCAGAATATTTGAAAACACACACCTTACAATGCTCGAACAAGACTTTTAACGGCGAATGCGTGTTTCTGAGTCACTGATTCTCAGGAAGCGTATTGGAAATCTGTCCATGATAGGTCATGTGAGCTTGTAGCGAAAACTCTTTCTCTTTTGGGAAAGAATGAGCAACATTTAACCGCTGACAGGTCAATTCAACAGGTAGCTGTCATCAAAAAAAAAAAAAAAAGCTGCACAATCCTATTCAGGGTTCAATTCTGACCTATCCCTGACATTTTCAGCACTCGGTGTTCTGCTTTTGTTGGCTTTGTGTGGGTTATTTGTCAGCTTAGAGAGCGCCTCTTGGACATGGAAATCAAAAAAAGTTAAATGATGTATTTCTTCTCTCTGTGACCATTAAACCCCAGCAATATGTTGTCTTACCAGAGTTACACGTCATCCTGACAGCCCCCTGAAGGTTTACTCAAATGGCATGGGGAACAGGTTACAGGCGTGTAAGGGGAATGGAAATACAGTCCTGTGCAGTGTTTCCATGTTTTATTGTCTCTCTAAGAAGATTTAATGCAGCCTTTTTGACACAGATCAACAGAAAATGACCCTTTTAAGTCAAACTAATGTGAAAACAGATGTATGTGCTGCATGTGTAAATGCACCGTGCAGCTTATGCACTGTGTGTCACTGTGAGCATGAATGCAGCTGTCCTTGGTGCTGAAAGACCCTCAGAGCTGCCACACGACACAGGGACAACATGGATATTCACTCTTTTCATAATTAATAGTGTGCGAAAATGAATAATGATGCACAAAAACAGACGTTACGTAAGGTCAGCGCTTTCTGTGTCCCTTCTTTGCAGTTTAGCATCATGTCTCATATAGATACGGCGTGTTGAAGGTTGGTGTTTCTGACATACAGAGGAGAGTATCATGGCAAGTCAACACTTCAGTCTACATGTGGAATAAAAGAAAGCAAATAAGCAATTAGCAATGAGCTGCTACACATTCCCAGTACCCCATTCAGTGTCTCTGTCAAGCTTTTACATAAGAATCAACCGACTGACCCACATATAAAGAGATTTAAAAGTAACACTGATGATAAGAGTACCTTTTGTACATCACTGTATAAGTCTGGACACACACACATTATCAGCTTAATTATTAGTCTGGCTGAATTGACTGTTCAAAGGAGCAGCTAAAGGAAAACCCTGCTTCTTTATTTTTTAAAGAAAGTCAACACGAAATATTTATTTCCTCTGACAATGGAAACACATTTTATCTTCCAGTCTCTATCTTGTGTCTGTATTTGATATCCCAACAGTGCTCACCCCAAACCTACCTTCTATTTCTATTTTGAAGCTTTAAGAATAGCTTCGCTAAAGCAACACGCCTGTGAATTCCGGCTTGTTAAAGGCATTATTGTGCACTTGACACTGAAACAAGAAGCTGATCTATTGCACAGATTTGATGCTAAGCTTCCAGTATATTTACCAACGACGGCTGATCTCTTATATTCTTATTCAGCTGCTCCTCAGTATCTTTGTCTCTTTCTGCCCTTTCAGTTTCAGTCTGGTTGAACCATCGCCCAGTGTTTTGTTCTCCATCTACAAAACATCACCATCTATTTGTAAAGAGGACTCTCAACAACCTGAGAGCATGAAAGACCATTCAGAAATGTAGAGTAGTTCTCTCAGCCAACTGAAGCTTTCATGGCAGCTAATTCCTCAACTTGTTTTTACCTCGCATCTTGAATCTATTCCCGATCCAAGTGTGTGTCATATCTTGTCTGTTTCCTAAATAAAGTTCTGAGGAAGAAAGGCTAAGTAAGTGGACCTTGTGTTTAGAATATTTGCAAAGATGTGTGTCCCCAAGGCTGAGAATGAATATACTGTGCATCCTCATGTCCAAAATGAAGAAAATCAAGAAAAAGCAACTCTGGACCCAAAATGCATTCTTCCAAACTATGTTTCTGAAGGTTTTTCAGGACCGGAAAGGCTCTGAAGTACGTACCAGTTGGAGAATCCCTACAAGGGCAAAAAGAAGTTATTAAAAGAGCCAAACATCCATAAGAATTAAACACCTTTTTGGGTATAAACTGATTGGCAATTTGGCAGATTTCATTGCTACATGGACATTTGCTAAATGGTCTTATATCATATAATGTTCCACATTAAAAACCATATCGGGATGCAAATATTTACACTCATAACACTCAAATTGCCAAACCCTCTGCCATTCAACTGGACTAAACTGTCAGTGATGGGAATATACTAACCCTTCACTGAGCTTTTCTGCAGGACTCACTGGGTAATAAAGTGGTGGCAATAAGACAGTTTGCCAATAAAGGATTAAGAGCTTGGGCTCTCTGTTTTAGCAAAAAGGGGAATTAAGTGCAGAGGTACTTTTGAGGAAGAAGAGTTGAGGTGTGACAAAGGATGAGGAGTGCTTTTCCTTTTTTTTATTTTGGTCAGGAAGTAAAAACTCTGCCATTGGTAAAGCAAAGAAGAGGTTACTGAGTGGTGCTCCACCGTTAAAAAGCCCTCTGTGGAGCTAACATACATGCAGGTATGAGATAATATTCCTGTGAAGCAGAAGTAATTTTGTTGACTGACTGCAAAATAGATTACACATTTAAAGTGATTCAGCTGCATTAGGCCACTTTACGTTTTGTGACTAACAGTCTTTTAAACGAAGCCAAGGCCAAAAACAAGCAAACAAACAAACAAGATTTAACAGAAAATAAGTATTCAGCTCCTTTCTTACCTGCATCTTTCTGCTGGTAAAAGGAAACAAATAAAACAGCAACACTCAAAGAATAAAACAAGATCAAATGATAGATTATAGATTACATGTAAGACATCATTGATATCACTCCCATATCTGTTGATAAAATATGACGCTAGCAGCTAGTTAGCTTAGCCGAGCATAAACATCGGACACAATGGGAAACAGCTAGCTTGACGGCACAAAATCTGATCCCAGTTGAGGAATATTTTAGCACATAATCCCCTGTCATTGGTCGGTTTAGAGAGGTAGAGATTAAATAAGAAGTGTAGTTAATCAGTGAGCTTTACAGACATTGCTGTCACTCTGCTAGCTTTGGACAGAGCCAGGCTAGCTGCTTGCAGCTGCTTTTTATTTTTTGAGCTTTTGCATATATTCTGTTTTTGCACAAAAAACCCTTATACATTCCATCATTTTTTTTAAAACATGCGTTCACACATTATGTCTCTCAGACGGTTTGGTGTCGTCTGTTCTGCTCTCATTCTGTGTTTGGCATTAGCAAAGAAAACAACAATAGCCTTGTTGACTCAGAGGGCACAGGCGGGGTCAGGTGGACAGTGTATTAGCGACGGTACGGATTGATTTTTTTCTCCCCGTGTTTGAACACTAGTTGGAGTTGCCTTAGTAATAAAAATACTACTGGGGGCTCATTTTTAAATCCACAGTTGGAGGATATTTTAGTCGGAGGGGCTGCTTCTCGGACAACAGACGCCTTTTCAACAAGACCGCTGGTGGTCGAGCGTCTTCTGACACTTCTCAGTGTCATGGCTGACAGTTCATTAATCACCCACACCTGTCTGTCATTACACAAATCACTACTCATTAGCACTTCTGAAACTCCACCAGCCCCTTTCATAAGGACTTCCGATTAACATATAGTTTCACACAACAGCAAGCAGCTCCAGTCCTTTTATTTGAATTTGAAGCGTGAAAATGATGAAAATGTTTGGACTCCCTTCTTTCGTCTGCACACAAACGGCTGGTTAATTATGCTCAGGTCATCCTGACACTGAGGCTATTGTTTCTCTAAGTGATAGACAGCTTTCACCTGATTCGCAGGTCGCACTGTTACAGGAAATGCATAAGCTTATTTATTTCATGCAGGAGATTGCATATTTCTGTACTGATGTCCTTGTGAATATTCCATTAGTTTTTAAGCGTATTTCTTTAAAAGCTACATGCTTTTCATGTCCTTAATTGAAATTCCACGAGGTCACCAACAAATTTGAAATGATTTGTTTACAACAGCTTCAGGCAAAAGATTTGACTAACTGCAGCTTTGCCCTGGCCTCACTGGGAGACGCTGGTGCTCGCGAGAGGGTTGCTGAAATGGTTCAAATGGAAATGAACAAAAGAGACACAGCAGTTTAGCTGCTTAAAGTCAAGATTTTCTTTTAGTGCGGCTTCACGGCACACATCTCTGAAGTCAATAATGAGTTTTAAAAGCCTGGGAAGGCTGCGTGTGTGCGCGCGCGTGTCGACTCGCTCCTTTGTTCTGGGTCTGCGTGAATATGTGAGAAATAGCATCAAACCCTTCATCAAAAAATATTTATCTTACAATTTAAGTAATTCATCAACTACACAGCCTATTCACTTTGATTCAGATGCATTTGGCTTGAGGGGAATGCTGAGCACAAGATTAATTAATAAGATATCACACCCTTGCCATTTTAGACAATTTACCAAAAGGTTCTATCTGCTATGAATCCAACATCAACATGTTCACTTAATTTAATGAGTCTGCTAATTAGCTGAGATGATAGTGTACACTGTATTGTGGCTGTACCATGTTTAGCCCAGCAGTGCAAACTTATTTTATTTACTTAACTGTGCACATATTTTCTCCCAGGAGAAACATGTGAAACCTTGGCTTGATCTCTATCTCTGCCGCCCCCAGAGGATATGACAGGCTTCTAATGTTTTGAAGTTTTATCTGATTAAGAAAATGAATTTCAGGCTGTGTTTCTTAACAATGTCAGAGGCTGGCTGTCAGAGTTTCACCCTAATTGCAGGTACGCAGTGTTAAAATGGATTAGTAATTAGAAGTTTGAGAACTCTCTTATCAAGACAAGGCATTAATGACAACAACAAGAATAAATGCTTATGTGAAGGTTGCTGCTTTTGAGACGAGAAAATGAAAATTCAAAGAATACATGTGTACAAATAAAAAAAAGATTACGCTTTCAAAATAAAAATAAAGGGATGTTAATGGAGATTCAATTTGTACTGATACAGGTATGTTCCTTTAAAACGTGACCTGGACCTGAATCCTGGAATATATAATCTGCTCAAGCTTGATTTCTTTATGCTCTTGAAACAAACATCAAGATTGTGTTGAGTGTGTAAAAATAAATAAGATTTAAGCAGTTGCCCTGGACCCCAAATTAATTTTTCATTTGAGTTTAAAGTGCCTATCTTGGCACACATCTCATTTTTATAGTGTCACATTGACCCCGATCCAATTACTTACATTTCATAAGACACCACAGAGGTTGTAAATGTCATCAAATTTCCATACCTGAAATGTCACCCGTTGTGTGTGCGTGTGTGTGTTGGGCTAGAGGTACTTTTACTCGGTGACCACGGGTTTTACAGTGCAGCGCATTCTGACATTTAATAGAGCATCAAACAGCATCAGTAATGAATGATGAGTAATGGTTTCATGTGCTCTGAGACTGTACAGAGTGACATATGGCTGAGTGTTTTCAACGTCAATGGACTGTTGTCACTTAGGATAATGGATGAAGTCAGCCTTGTAAAGACAGACGTGGACTTCAAGAGAGCACGGATGAAATTCCTTGAGATTCTGAGGAACAGAGGCAGAGCAGACGAAATGCATTGTATATGCACAGGAAGATTAGCTGTCTTAGCGGCTTCATCCTTCCTATTTCTTCCTCTTATTTAGCAGGCTTTTTTTTTTTTTTTTTAACTGTACATTCCAGCACACTGATGCATTGGAATCATAGCATGTCTGCAGAGGCTAATGTATCTGGGAAAAAAGCCAATTAGCCTTGTTCCAGACCTCTGAATCACTGCCCACATCTCCAATTTGTTAAGCAGTTCAAAGAGATCTGGTGTTGTACCCATTGACGGCTGTATCCGCCAGCCAGAGAAACAGTTAACCAAGGAGAGGTTTATTGGCGGGATTAAGCGTGCTGATGTCATCTTCACAGCCAGCTGCATCCATCATGAAAAATATCAAAAGTTATCAAGCTTGTGTGAGATTGATAACTTACAGAAATAACAACTCTTTGGTGCATTTGGTGATGAGCCTGGCAGTAAATGCCACTAATACCAATGGCTGTCATTTCTAAGACAAAGAAGCTGAGAATGTTTTGTTTTTGCAGTTGGGTACAAAAAATAATCTAAATACACAACATTGATCAAGAATCTGAACATGAATTGAGTTAAAATACTTCTCTGCATACCGCTTAGCTTACACTTAGCGCACACATCATTTCCGCCTTAATAACAGGATCTTTCTTATTGAGTCGTATTTTGAAGTTGCTTTCAAATACAGAGGCTTAGTCCTACCTTTAGGCCTTTTATGAAACAACCAGATGTTTTGTAATGGAGCTGCACATCTGTCATACACATAATTCAATTGGGCAGAGTTTCAGATCTATAATACTGAAGTGCTCCAACTTCGGCCATGCAGGAAAATAACAAAACTTATTTATAGAACCACTGATGCCAAAAATCACTTCAGCATATACAAGTATATATGTTATTGTATAAAAAGCACTATTTGCAGTGTATGATAATTTACTCCTCTAACTGCCTCTAGTCCAAATACATATCAAGAGAGAGTATGACTGCTGTCCTTTTTATTGGGCACTGTGGATCTATATGACACAAACAAAGGTTAAAGGAGACAAGATGGATGAGAGGACTGAAGAGAAGTGAGGTCAGGTTAAAATGATTAAGGTCAGAGGGGAAGATTAAACTCAAATTGATGGCTTGAATTAAAGGGTTAAGATGGGACTTGGTTCGGTGAATAAATTGTCGGGAATGAGCTGATGCGTGAGAGCTGATATAATTTATGAACATATTGCATGAAGGCCATGTGTGCAGTTGCTATAATTTGATTAAAAAAAGAACGTGTTTTCTTATTTTTGTTTTCCAAAAGGTGTTCAAAGAGGTTGAGAGGGGGACTCCAGAATGAGGAGGATATTCAATCTTGACGGGCCAAAGGTTTGTAGGGTCGGCAGGGTTGAGGAATTTGACAGATTCTGAAGATTCAGTTGTAATATGAAAAGGCAATAGGTTCAAAAATGGGTAGGAGGCTATTGCTCAGAGAGACATAGACGTGGCTGATTCAAGATGAAGGTTAAAAGGTCTCTCGGAGGGCAGCAGCAGGTCAATGGGAGGGGCAAAGGGCTACCTGTCTCAGTGGGTGCATTGGCTTTTGCCTCAGAGGTCTATTAAATCTTGCTATCATCTCAAAACCAGTAATCCTGCCAAGCGACTGGAACCCTTCAATCACTCCATATCTGCAAGATCTCTCTGCTGCCTGATGATGGGAGCCGGCTCTGAGGGCTTTCTGTTTTGCGGGGAGCTTGTTTATATTGGGCCACAGAGATTTTCATTCCAGTTCTTATTATGAAATGGGCATCAGGGTTGCTAAT
Organism: Chaetodon trifasciatus; assembly: GCA_037975065.1. Taxonomy (NCBI): domain Eukaryota; kingdom Metazoa; phylum Chordata; class Actinopteri; order Chaetodontiformes; family Chaetodontidae; genus Chaetodon; species Chaetodon trifasciatus. The sequence goes on along the minus strand of JBBMOE010000017.1, from coordinate 5,620,641 downwards.
TTCATTAACAAGTGAGTGCATTATACTGCACCACAGCACACTATACATGTCGGATTGGAGCATTTGTTCGTGATACTTGAAAGATAAGACACAACACCAGACAATAGGTCAAATGTTCTCATTTTTTTCCCACTACCATTAGACCCCGAGGAGCTTTTGAGACTAGAAAGCATTTTTAAAAGCAACAGTGCTGTCGTGCTGGCAGCTATGTGATGCTGTGGTCAGGAACAACTGACCTGAACGCTAAATGCTAACATCAGCATGCTAAGATGGTCAAAATGAGAATGCTAACATACTGATGTTTAGCCGGTATAATGTTTAGCATGTTCAGCATCTTTGTTTAGCATGCTAGCGTGCTACCATTGCTAACTAGTGTTGAACCTGAGCTAAAGCTGTCACTCATTCTTCAGGTGTTTGGTCATAGACCAAAGTATTGGACAGCTATTACATGAAAATGGCACTAGATGGAAGGTCCTCTTCTAGAGACCACTAATGTCTGTACCAAGTTTCCCAGCAATCTATCTAATAGTCAAGGTATTTCGATAAAAACCGAAGCGCTGGTGGAAAAATCAGGCAATCTGCAGAAGCACAAGTGTTCAAGAGTTTTCTTTGCAGCAAATGTATCTGAACTCAACAGCTCCTCTTCTCTTTAGTGCAAAGGAAAAAAAGCCATCCTCAACTGATAATTAGTCAAATGTGGTAGCACTTCATTGATGCAAGAGGCCTATGCTAAGAGACTGCAAGCAATGTGATGACCATTTCTTGTTTAATTGTGCATACATGATCCATAAGGCTCACACTGTTGTAAGGAAAAGGAGGCCATCTAAAGTCCCTCTAATATCCTCCCCGACAATAATTACTGGCCATTTCTTGAGCTGTGGAGGAGAAGAAGTTTTTTGAGTGTGTGCCTGCCACAAGGTATAGGGCTAATTGCAGCCTCCCTTTGGTGGAGAGCTCATCGTGGAAATGTAATGCAGCAGGCAGGCAGATGGAATTACTGTAAATGGTGCATTTAGAGGGTTTATGAGTGTTGCCATGAACGGCTCTAACTGACACTGATGAATGCCCAGCTGTACCTTGTTTAATAAAAATGACAGTTCCACCACAGAGTGGTCATTTTCACTGACAAATTATCTGATTTATCTACAGCTACACCCCATCCAGTTTGGCAATTTGCTACCTTAAATGCAAATCAGCTTGTGTTTGTAGCATCTTTCAGTAAAAGTGCCCGAATGATTCTTATGCTTGTGAGTTGAGGGTATTCATGCATTCAATGGGCCAAATAGCAGGGCTTTACTGACAACAAATTGACCATTATGTGCACAAGTTTTGCAGAGTCACAATTCCTGATGCTGCACAGGAACCACTGTATCTTACTTGTGCAATGGCCTCATTTTGCCTTCATATTAGTACAACTTACTGTACTAACATCAGTGTGAAAGTAGTGATAAAAAAAAGATGTTAAAAACATGAAAAGAATAGAACTTAGAAGGCCAGCTGCATTGACTTTTGGTTGTGTGTGAATGGGAGATGAAGTGTATGTATTGCAATTTATGCAGTTGCCTGTGGTTACAAAGAGTAGCTCAGCTAATTTGGAAAATGTAGAAATTGCTGAGAAAATAGTGGAAAATGCATCCATATATTAGTGTTTGGGAGCAGAATAAATGCACATAAAAACTTACAAATCAGTGTGATGAATAAAAAAAAAAACAAAAAAAAACATTCACACAGTTTTTATGGGGCTCAAAACCACAGAGTAACTCCAGACTGGCTGGTTGAACATCCATCTATTCCAGTCCACCCATCCATTAGCTACACCCACTTGTCCCTTAGATGGCTGCAGGGGGCTGGAGCCAATCCCAGCTAACACTGGGCTAGAAGTGTTGTACACCCTGGACAGGTCGCCAGTCAATCACAGGGTTCTGAACTGACCAACATGTGCAAAAGAACAGTATCACATCACACCAAAATGTCACACAGACATGGAGGCCACTAAAATCAGCATTTATGGTTTCATTTATAAGTTAATGAGCTTCCATGAGCAGATAACGAGAGCCAAGCTTTGAATTAAGTCTTTTTGTGGAGCGATGGCTGCTCCTTGTGTATAGATGTCAAGGACTGCTTTTAACTACATCTATCAGCTCTCCTCCACAAGAGTCTCAAGGCAAGACGCTCAGTTCAGGCGAGTGATGTAAAAGTTGCTTGAATTCTGATGTGACTGAAAATCAGACCTGTATCTGATTCAGGACCACATATGAAAGTGGTGCAAATCAGAATTGAAAAGATCAGGTTCATACTGTCATGAAAAAAAAAGAGATCTGAGTCATATCGGAGCACATGTGCCTGCAGTCTTCCATTCACGCCTGCAGCCAGTTGACCTAACCTGCATATCTTTGAACCGTGAGAACAAGCGAACTCGAACCCAGAACCTTTTCGCCGCCACGATGCAAATTTCCTGAGTGGCTTCACAAGAACTCGAGGTTGAACCCTTAGAGCCCTGTTAGGCAGTTAAGCCTGTGAGAAACACAATTTGGAGACTGTCAGGCACAACGTGCCCCACAAAAAATCTTTTGTTGGATAATTTTGAAAGGAACAAACGCTGAAAAAAAAGATATTTAGTTCTTTGCTGCGTGATTGTCGAGCGCAGCAGTGATTCACCTCGGCACTTCTTGCATAAAAGATTCATCAAATGAGAATATATCGAAACCTGAAGGAATTTCATGTTCTAATATGATATCAAACCTGAGAAGGGGGAAGATAATCTACAGTATTGCTCACAAATTAAATGTTGGAAAGCAAATATTACTCTCTGCACTCTGTAGAGATTCATCAGAACACAAATACAGATGCTCTAGAGCAGTTTTGCCTGGAGTGCAGACAGTAATACACAGATTAGCCTTAATTGTAATTCCTGTCTCATAACCTCCTAGTTTCCATTTTCCAGCCTTTAGTTTTCTGATGTTTTCATGCTTAACTTGTTACTCACATCACCAGACCTAAATAATCCAGACTGATAGGAATCAACACCCTAACAAGCGCAACATCTGCACGTAACAATACCTTTGCTATGTTGACGAGAGAAAAATTGACATGGCTTTGTGCACACACACCTGAGCTTGTGAGCCTGAGTGAGTGATGGATCTGAGGGGGGGGTTTCATGAATTGAGTTACCTCTAGCTTGCTGCTGCACATGCACGACTTAACTCCCATTGTGCACACAGTGGGCTCATCAGGAATGCACAGCCATTCAGTTACCTAATTAGTTCACTAAGTTCCTTCATAAAGAGCTATCGATCCTCATCCCTGCTGGGAATGAATCGGCGGATTTGAATATCGCCGTTTCCTCATGAGCCACACACACACACGCACACACACTCTGAAGTTCAATCGCAGTGTCCAATCATCACTCTCTTACTTTCACTGTCACTCACATGCATGATGAGATATGAATATGGTCCCCTGAAAGCCCCCTCCACTGCACACATGCAATCTGATTTCCCAGCTTGGTTACAACCATGTGTGTGTGCGGTTGGAGGGGGTGGAGTCTTCATTATTTTCTCTACCTGTGTGATCCCGTGATCAAAGGGAGACAGGCTCATCTCTATGCAGGAGAGAGAAAATGGTGGAGAGCCTGATCAGCGAGCCTGCGCTGTAATCTTCTGTGAATGCAGCCTCAGCACTATCCCTCTTTCTGAGTCTCTCTTGGTCTTCCTCTCTGCCTCCCCACTGGGGCTGCTCGCTAACCAATCGTCATGTGGCTGAGAGCGGAGGAGGAGGAGGAGAGCTGTGAAAAGAGGGGGGTCTTCTGTCATCCCTCCTACCTATACCTCCTTCTTTTCTCTTTGTGGTGTCCGTCTGTCATCTCTTTATTGTTTGTTTGTGTTCCTACTCGGTTGTTAGTGCTCCTTCTCCTGTTGAAATACTCCCTTCCCCAGCATATAGCTCTCTATCTTATCTTCAGGCCGTAGCCCACCCCCCTCGTTCTCCCTGCCTTGCTCCCCTCCTGCTACTGATTGCGGATTCCCAGCATAGAAGAAGTGAGAGAGGAAGAACAACAAAAAGGCGCTCGCTCAGCCCCTCATCTCTCCATCCTCCCTCCCCCTCGTTTCTTCTCTCAGCCCTAAGTGGAAATATTTGTGGCTATTAAACATGGATGACTTGATGGAGGATGCTGCTGTTCGTTTGTGCTTTCCTTATCAGTCTCATCAATATATTTTCAGTCTTTTCATTATGACTCTGAAACAGGGAGTCTTACACTCTTGAGCCCCCCCTCAGACAGAATCAAGACAACCATGCCACCCAAAGGACCCTGTCCCAACCCTCTGCTGCTGTAAGCTTTGGAAGTACAGTCCCCATGGTGCTTTGGGGGATGTAAACAGGAAGTGTTGTCATGGAGCCAGGGAGTTAGCTCTGGGCTACAGCTTTGAAAGACATTATTTGGCTTATATTTGTTTACTTTTTCCAACTGGCACCATTAAAAGTATGCTAAATTTGCTAGAATTAGCAGTTCCTGTTTGCAGTGCACCCATGGATACACAGACAAATATGACCAGATTTCATATAAAAATTGAAATCTATCTGTGATTTCTAAGAGGATTTATGGAAATTATTTATTCTCAGTGGACTTCAAAGATACACTAAATCCAAAAATATGTGCGTCATATCTTGTGTTCTGGTTTGGCAGACCTATAGCTCTTAGAAAGGAGTAGGATTTTTGATGCAAGCTGCCGCAATCAGGCTCAAAGCACCTTAACTGCCTCCATGAGCTACGTGTCACAGCCAGTGCTGCAGATCCAACTGCTGCCCGTGTTAGTGAGTGCACCAAATCACCAGGCCAAGCGGCATCACCTAACTTCCCGTCATCCTCAGACCACCGGCACGAATCCGGCTCTTTCTCCTCGTTCATATCTTCGTCTCATGTCTCCCTTCACACCCACTCTTTCGACTCTGTCGTTCCGCCTCCCGGGGAGGCGCTCCTCACAGTTTGAAAACCTCTGCTCTAAAGCTACATTTCCACGCACCGCGAGAGATAGATACAAAAACAGACATATGGCTGAGATCTCCTTTGAGAGAAAACCCGCTGGAGAGCAGCATAAACAAAAATAATGTGAATGCGGAGGCACTGGAGATGTGTAGTGCCGACTCAGCGCAGCCTTGTTTAATTACTGTTCACCTGGGCCAAAGGCCTAATGGAAGACTTGGCGGCGGGCCCAGACAAACAACGCTCCACTTGGCCTCAACTGCTAGAAAATCTTGGGTCTGACTCATGCGGGCTTGTTGGTGTCGTCGGTCCACAAAATGCAAAGACAAACTGCACAGACAGCCGACGACAAGGGAATTCTCACTAGCGACGCATCTGCACAGGTCCAAGAGCCGACCACAATGGTGAAATTATCAGCTGAAATGCCAAAGCAGATCAGTGGGTGGATAAAATGATGAAAATGCTGAAATGAGATGGCCCGTGTTTGGTATTTATTTTCACATGGGGATGTCTTATCTGTATGTGAACAGCAATTACACTAACACAATTTTTTAGATATGCTTCTTAAAGCTTCTACCTGTACACAGTGTCAGTTTAGAAACTCTCTCCTATTGTGCTCACGCTCATATTTAATCTCTAGCTATGATGTTATTGACAGTGTCTGTTTGTGTGAGCGCACACACCCGAGTGATTAGAAAGCTTCCAAGAGCTGGGTGTAATACATTGCCCACGTGACAGATATGGAACAGAGTCAGCATTATAGTCTGTCATTTAGACCCTGTCCTATTGATTTGTCCTACTAAAGTCTTGATTGAAATTACAGGCAAGACAGCGCCAGTAAAATACTCAATAGCCGCACTCCCATCAATTAGAGAGGGCAGATATTGTGGAGGGAAAAGGGTGCTTGTGAGAGGACTGATGATTTTTGCATGGGGAATTGACTTGTCTGATGGGATGGTAGGCGTTCATTTGTAATGTTCTGCACACGATCACGTTCAATAAGGTGAAGGGAAGCTCAAAACTTTTCAGACGTTCAGTGTATACAGTGCCGGGGAGCAATTTTGAGGGCAACAAAATGTAGTTTAACATGGTGGGCAGCGGGTACGCAGTGCAGTTCTTTGTGTGTAAACTGCCGTCAGTAGGTATGAGTCTTAATGCAGTTCAATTAATCTGAATTGATTAGAAGCAGATGCAGTTTGCAGTCCCAGCATGAAATGGATTTTCTGTGATGCTTTACTGTCTTTTACAGCCATTAAAGGAAATATATAAATATTTAGAACATATATTCTGTATGTTGCTGCTGGCTGATCATAACTACACATCTCCAAACTTTGGTCCTCTTTGTCTCTAAATTTGGAGATACATACTGTATATACATTTTTTTTTTTTTTTTACTGAACTACTAGAATATACTGTGTGAGTGCAGTGGTCAATCAGTGCGCTTAAGAAAGATCAAGCAGCAGTAAAGGCTGCAGACACAAAAACTGATTTGTGTTGAAAAATTCACGCTTTAAAACTTAATGAGCCGTCTTTAAGTTCGCACTTGACTTGGATGGCTGATGAAGCAAAAAGGATTTCTCAGGCAGTTTGTACATTTTAATAACAAGTTTGCTCATGTGTCGGTCACAGCATGGCTTCCACTTTATCTGCCGCCTGTGACTTCAAAGGAAAGAAAGAAAAACACATCATGTACAGGATATGAGAGGAAACAATCATCTCGTCTGACCTTCAGATTCATATGTCTGTCGAAAACACGGGACACACTGAGACACGTCGGTAATTTTAGTCAATTTTAGCGTCAGCCTTCAGCTAATGCCGCAGCTGCAGCTGTGTTGGCTATGGTTTGTTACTTTCATTCAAATAGTGCTTCGGCATGTGTTTTGATTTGAAGCATCTTCATGGAAATTTCCTCTCAAACAGATGGTATTTGCGCATTTGCGAGGCAGATTGTGACATAGGTCTGCGTTAGAAGTCTGAGGATGGAGAAGACACGAAGGTCTCCATCACCCAATCCTACATTTGTTGTGCTTCTGACTTAGCTTGGAACTCTTTGAAGACGCAACTGGCAGTTCTTGTGGGATCGTGGTGATCACATCCATATGGTTGGATGGGTGACTCCACCTGGATGGCCAGTATATAAAAATAGAAACTTAGTTTAATTCTCTGAAACTGTCCAGTCATTACCTCACATGCTCTGTGAATACTCCCTGAATAAAGTAACTACAACCTGGAGAAGGTCGTAGCCAGCTAGCGGCGTGAGTCTATGGATGGCGATGGTCAGTCAGTCCACCACTTTGGTCCAGACTCAAATATTTCAACAATTATTGGGTGGATGATCCTCGACTTTTGCATCTCTTTATGGTCCCCAGATGATGAATTCCTCTCCTCCGGAGCCACCAACAGGTCGGTCTTCACTTCCAGTTAGCGATCTCAACATATTCTACAGCAGGTAGATTAGAACAAAATTTGGTTCAGACCTTAATGGTTCCCAGACAATATATTCTAATGACTTTGGTTATCCTCTGACCTTTCCTCTAGCACCACTTGGGGTTGACATCTATGGTTTTGGGTAAAATGTCTCAAGAAATATATCAGACTTTATAGTCATTCATGTCTCCCTCAGGGTGAATTCTATTAACTCTGGTGATACCTTCCTCTATCAAATCTAATTCAAACCAGTCTGATCCAGTCCCCCATTATTAGGTCAAAATTTTCCTTTATGTACCTCCCAAACTAATGACATTTAACAGTTAGCAAATATTAGCATGCTAGCAGGCTAAACTAATATGATGACAAGGGTCTGGCCAAAGCAGTTCCAACAGATCCAAAATACAGGCAGATTGATACAGACATCCAGCTAAAGCAGAAAATAAATATATGTGTGTGGGTGAAGAAATAGGTTTATGTAGAAAATGAATATGTAAACATGCAATTTTGAATGTCATTATGGTTCCTGTATCCTCATGATTTTCTAAACAGGATATTCTGAAAGTGCCAGATGAGACGGACACAAATTGAAACCAATAATTTAACCAGTAATTCTGGAAATAGACTGAGCAAGTATGAATCATGAGGATTTGAGACTTGACCTGTGAATATCTGCAAGAAATGTGGGCAGAAATGATCCGTGATGGAATGAAAGCCATTACTTTCAACAATCAGAGGAGAAAAAAAAGTGGTTTCCGTTCCACCGAAGCAGGGGAAAAGTTAAACTTTGTCCACAACAGAGACAGAGAGATGATGTCTGTTTGTCTCTGTCTGCATTCTCTTTCTCCCTTCATTTCTCTCCCTCTTGTCACTCTCTCTGCCTCTCGCTCTGCCTCACGTCCCTTCGTTTCTTCATCCATACCCACCATTTCCATCTCTCATTTTTCCAGATTGTGCTTACTCACCTTCCACCTGTCAACCGAGCAAATTCCTCTGCAACTGCCAAAATTGTGTCAGAAAACACTTTTGTTATTTATATATTTCCTCCGCAGCTTTCCTGCTCCCGGTCGTCTAAATGGCAACTGGATGTAATGGGCTCATCATAACATTAGCTGAACCTCAAGAGTCACATTTTGGGGCGTTTAACTGATGCTTTTATTCACAACAGTTTGCAGTCAGCTGGCAAGAAGGAGTTGGGTGACTTTGACAGATTTCATGGAAACGGATAATTGGAAATTGTTTTTATTGTACAGAGTGACAAATTCTGTTCACGCTCTTAATAAAAATCAGTTTTGCTGCCTGGAGCAACAGTGCCATATGTTCACACTATCTGAAGAACTCAAAAAGAAGAAGGAAATAAGATCAGGGAAAAGTCAAAACTGGTAAAAGGCCATTGCATCAAAGAGTCTGACAGAAGTAAAATTTTAATTTCAAGGTGGATTTAGAAGTGATGAGATGAGAGATGATGTGCCCTTGACTTCCATTGAATAAATTATGCATTTAAAAAAATATTATGTGTATTTATTATAATACATAAACTCAATCCATGCACGGGTGGTTGCTGGATTCATTGCATTGCTCCATTTGTTGTCCATTGTCCACAAACGCGTCCGATGTGATGTTGAACTGATTAATACACAATGTTACATAAATATTTGGACTCCATATTGCCTCAGACTTATTCATCTTATCTGTGTCTGCTAACACAATCCATTTCGGCCTTGTTCCAATTGCTTTTGGCATGGGGCGCCACGGAAAACCAGATTATCAAGTTCACAACACACTCTGCCTGTTACAATATGCAGCGACAATCAAGTCCATCTCCAGGCTGGAAATTCAGTGTCGTCGCCTCGCTTTCTGCAGTTTGTAGGTCACTTGATGGGGTGATGTAAATATTCTGTGACACCCTGTTAACAACAAAAAGTGCACATACAGAAGTTGCCATCACATGTAGAAAATAAAATATGAGAGACAGAGTTCTGGAAATGCGTGTGTGTGTGTGTGTGTGTGTGTGTGTTTGGTCTGCAGTGACATGGATTGCTCTCTGTTTGCATGCAATCAATATCCTGTTTGGATTCTGACTGTCCAAATAATTTGAGTTCCTCTTCTTTTTTACTTTGGTGCACAAGCCACAGTGACTTTCCTGAATAGTTCTGTTTTCATGTCACGCCATGTTTAGGACATCATGACAAATCAGCTCCAGACGATAAGAAATACTATTAAATAGAATATTTTCCAAACTACATCACTTCAAATGCTTCAAATTAGGGTGAAACAAATTGCCAATCTCATTGTGAGTACATCAAGACGTTGCGAATTAACCTATGCAGTCAGATAGAATTGATGCTTCTGTTAAGCGTGAGAGGAGCTCTTTTAAACGTTTAATCACAGGACGGTCACAGGACCAGATAATCTCAGGGCATTTGTGCGGCAAACTGTTTCTCAGTGCTCTAACATGCTGAAGACTTCACATTAAATACCTCCTCCAAAGAAAGCATGTTCCAGGGAACCCAGTGATTATTGTCCTGTAGCCTTCGCCCCTATTGTGAAGAAAACAGAAAGAATTACGGTCCAGCATCTCACAACGTGTGTAGGTGGCAAACTGGACGCTTAACAGTTTGCAGTATAATTGAATTCATACAAAAGATGTTGCTGTGTCATTGGTAGGCTTTATATTAAAGCATTTAGACGAGCACAAAATCACAGCAACATCTGGTCTGTGATTTTCCATCTGCATTCAACACAATTCAGCCAGAGCTCTGCATTCATTTCTTACAAATAGAGAACACGGAGGTAAACTTAATCAGACATATTCAACTTCCATTGTTATGAGCCCAGACAAGTTTTGTATTCTGTGCACACTATTGAAAAACTTAGATTCCAGATATTAAGTACACTGAAGTGCAGTACCCTGCATGTCTTTGCCGCAGCCACAGTCACGTGCATTTACATTAGATATACACGCATGCCACTCCTCTTCAGTTGTCCGTCGTTTCTACTGCACACTCGCTTTGTTTGTGGCCTAAGTTTGCAGTGTTCTCTCGGTCAAATGAAGAGAGGAGCCATTGTGAGTGGCTCTTATTGACTCCATCCTGTGGAACAAAGGGTTAAGTGTAGTACTGTAGTGCAGTAGGTTGGCAGGAAAGCGAGATGTGTGATGGGTGCTATAAGTGCACGAGCTGCCAGATGGTGCTCACAGAAGCGTGATCATTTGACATTTTTTCACCAAAGGACTCCAGGGGGAATGGAGAGAGTGGGGAGAGAGGTAGAGAAGTGAATGAGGAAGGAATGGGTGCACAGAGACCCTCCTGTACTGATGCTACATCTCCTTTTCCTCTATTTCCTCTCTTTTTTTTTTTTTTTTTTACCAATCTTACATTGTTCATCCAACCACCTCACCAGTGCAATCGTTTGTTTCATTCTGTTAAGACAACATTCGACGCGCTCATATTTGAAATTGTCATCCGTCCTGTCTGATATTTGGCTTCCTGTCTCATGTCTGAATCAAAGCTAATTGGCTTGGCTGGCATCGTTTACATGTTGTTCTCAAGCTGTGCCAACAGGGCAAGTAAATCTCATCTGGTACACAATCGGTAAACACTTTGAAGCTAAAGCCATGACTGGATGTTCTGCATGTGTGTGTTTATGGATGCATGTGCACGTCTGCAGAGAGCATGCCTTTGCACATGTGAGTGAGCACCTGAGTGGGATCTTTGCGTTGTTGCAGCCACAGAGCCGCTTTATCGGCGCACTCATATGAGCTTTGTGACTAGAGGCACACCTGCTCGGGAGACTCATCACTCTGAACAATAACGCTGGCGGCCATGTTTACCCTTGGGCGACACATTGCCTGCTTGGGTGGCAATTCCCATTTAGATATCCGGTGCTCTCACAGCAGCGTTTAGAAATAAACCCCGAAAGGAGATATTTCCTTACACCGTGGAAACACAGCACAAAATCTGAATGTTTGCTGTCTAAAAATTGTACTTTCACATTTTCAGTTTTTGTTGTTGGCTCATGTATAATCATCTATTAAATCACTGAAGCCTGAGAAGTGTGTGCATGCTTTATGTGTGAGGAGATGGAGTTTTCCAAGATGTTTCATCCTAAACACATTATCATGCAGCACAAAGAAAACCAGAATAAATGCACATTATTATCCAACAAAAGAATCCATTTTTAATTTAAGTGGAATTGCAAATGAAATGACCTATACACTGTAAGAAGCAATGTATGCTGTAATTACAGATCTGGGGCAGCATTACACAGTGGGATACAATGCAGCCTTTCTGTGATGCCCCCGGTAGTCACATCCTCCACCCAGACTTTACGGCACTCTTTGTTGGCACTACTTAATTCTTCAGAGGAAGAGAGAAAAAGAGCAATGATGAACAGAATCTTGAGTGTACCGAAGAAAAAATGAGTGCATTTCTTGCTCACGGCTCCACTCACATCCTCTCATCCAATTATCATTAATGTATGCCTTATGGTTAATCAGCTACAAAGCTCCCTATACCCTCCTTTGGCTACTTCATTCATTCCTCGCCCCTTTTTTATCCTCTCCATGGCCTGAAGTCGAAGGAAGAGGTCAGGGTCTGGAAAAGCAATTCTCTTCAGGCTATAATTAGTGCCATGTAATAAGCAGCAACAAAGGCCAGGAAAATAACTTGACAGCAACCATGGGAGAGATGATGATGATGGTCAAACACAAATTACCAGTTATTAAAAACAACATGCAATAATGCTGTCATTACTGCAAAACATTTTCCTCACATCTGCTGAAAAAAAGGAACAATGAGAGGATATATCCTTTGAAAAGTGATTATAAATTGACTTGAGGGAGAGTGGCAAAAATGGGGAGGAGGGACGGTGTAGCACACCCTTGTGTTCTATAATTCTTTTCCGAGGAGATTGCAGACGCTCGCAAGTAATTCCACTTGACGGAACAAGGGGCCCTTTTTGGAAGCAATTGGGAAGAGAACCAAAGTCTTATTCAGGGAAGTTAATCCCCGTTAATGGGTTTGTTTAAATTCAATAAAAAAGGAGAATATGCACAGAATGAATTATGAAAAACGATTAATGAATGCTCCAGCAAGTAATCATTTTCCGGATAAATATGCACATACATATTCATTTTCTCCCCAGCCTGCACCCCTACTCACCAGCCCCCATCCCCTTCCACCATAAAATCTGCCTTATTTTTTGCAGATCCTTCCAGCATCTCCACTCTGTTGAGCCGCCGGAGTGCAAAGTCACTAACTTTCAAGTACAACTTGATGAAAAGACCCCCCCGCCCCGCTGCCTTTTTTTGTTTTAAAAGAAGTTCAACGTACCCTGGGAGGTGATATCAATGTGTCTGATTGCTTGCCAAGCAGGTTCGGGGGCTGCTCGCCTCCATGCAGGCTTCTTGTCATAAAAGAGGCCCCCTGATAGCGCTGACGACCAGAGTGAGAGGACACTGTCGCAGGAATGACAGGTGCGGGGACAGGGGGACACCGTCTGCCATACCAGGTGACACCTCCAAGTCTGGCAAGGCGAGCCCTGAGGCTGAGAGAGAGATGACTTTGCCTAAAACAGGGCCGAGAGGCTGAGTGAGCTCTTACTAGACGCTAAGCCTTTTAAAATTCTCACGACAGCAGATTCTGTTGGCTGCCTTTCCACCAAAAAACTAATTGCTATTAGGGCATTTGTGACTTCTGCATTTTAGTCGTCATCAGCCACTCAAAGAAAGTATCCAGCCAGACATGGAAGATATATTTTTTCCACCCAATAACAGTGATCAGTTCTCGTCAAAAAGGTCTCAAATACAACCAGTAAGCTTTGGCAATTGCAGCTTTCTGCTCTGCTCTGCTGAGAATATGCGTCTAGTATATTTTTGGCGGAAGCCGTGCCGAACTGCACAGAGCATATTGAGCCAGACAGGAAGTCAGACAGCAACGGCACAGAGAATCTCGTCAATTTCCAAAATAAAACACCCTGTGCAGACACAATAATGTACAAAAAAGAAACCATTCAACTACATAGCCTGCTTACCCATGGTGGAAGCACAAACATCAAGGGAAAATGACCACATCAACAAAATCTGAGCAAGGCCACAAAATCAGGCAGTCAAAACTTCTGAAACCATCTTGTTGGGATATGAAGCCATACGGAGGAGAGTGGATTCTCCAGATCAGGCTCAGACTCGGCAACTTAAGTTCACAGACATGGGTGACAAGTGGGGAGTCATCACAGCATCTGCCTGAACAGCGGTCACTAATAAAAACACCCACACGAACACAAACAGCACACACAATGTGCTCGGATACAAACAGACATGATCATGAGAGAGCACAGACACACACAACAACAGCAGCAACCAAGAGACATTTACAAATTGGCTTCTTGGCTTGAACATTGCTTCCGTTCACAATTATTTCTCCCTGTCATTGGGGCCTCTGCACACTGCCGGTCCCCTGCTAATGCTGTAAGCATGCCAAGCAACTCGAGAGCTGTCTCTGTGTTCAGGCAGCCAAGGAATTCTCTCTCTGCAGCTAAAAGCCAATTATTTACTCGTAGATCGGCAGGACTATTTGTCCCAATAATTATTCCTATATAACCTCCTTACAGGGGGAAATTGAAATAACATGGAGGCATTACTGAAAGAGGATAATTTCACCATGTGCATTTGTTGTTCCTCCTCATTTTGTACAGCCAAGCGGGCCGGCTTGTTGGCATTCCGACAGAAACACCTGCAGCGGCGCAGGGAGGAAATGAAGAGGTAAAACCTTTGGTGTGTCCCTCCTCCACGTGGGGCTGAGATAACATCAGATGGCCTGCCTTGATTGTGTGACTGAAATGACATGAGTGAACATGAGCAGTTGGATGTGTGGTTGAGGATACCCGGCCCTGGTTATGTTTTGTGTGTGTAGAGAATAAATTTGTATGATGTCCGCACACTAGCAAAATTCACTAATGGGATGGTCCACCCTGGGGGGTTTGGATATTGCTTAGACAAGCATTTTGATTGAAGCACACGACACCTTTTAGGAGCCTCAAGCGAACCATTCTGGCTCACTAATACACAGTCTACAATATCTGTGCTGCAAGTGAAGCTGAAAATACAATAAATTTAAGATTTGTCTGGAGATGTGATGATTTCCACCGCACTCATCCTCCGTTGTTTTCCATCAGTTCTAAAATGCTCGTTTGGATTTCTTTGTAGTTTGTTGTAGGATTATTTCTCATAACTCTTAAATGCAACACATACCATCAAGCGATGTTGTGTTTTTTGATGTCTGTGGCGCACACCAGATGGACAATACAGACAGGAGTCAAAGCGCTGCAGTTGGGATGTGAAGATCAGACGATATCGGTTGTTTCAGCAAATGAAACAAATTTTCCAAGTTTGGTTTTTGAATGGTTGTTCTGCCAGCTGGAGTGTCAGATCAGAAAACGCTCACTGGTGTTGTTCAATTACAAGCAATAAATTTACTTCTTTCATTTGGGGGACTTGGAAAACAGTTGCCTTTCTGGACAGTTTATATGTGTTGGCACTGGGAAGCAGAATGATGGCTAATCCTGACAAGCTGACGTTGACGAGATGACTCAAGATGCTGCTGCTGTTTGGGCTTTTGGGTGTTTTTGACATCCTGATGGGGGTTGCCCTCAACCCTTGCTAACAATTTCCACATTGAAAAAGTGTAAAAATGGAACCTGAAACATACCATGAAAGTTTCTAATCATCCATATACAGATCCTCTCAATCCTCTCATTGATCATCAGTTCTACATCCAAACCAAGATGAAGCCATGTAAACATCCACTTCCACTACATATACACAGTAGTAATAAGCTCAAGGCGATGTGTACATTGAACTGTATAATAAAAAAAAAACACTGAGTCTGAAATCTGTCAATGATAGCTAAACATCTGAAAGAAAAACCTTACCAGCAGTACCTTGAACTAGGGCAAGGAAAATAAGAAGAAAAGGAGAAAGAATTGAAATAATCATTATATGTTCAGCATACTGTGCAAAACTGATTTCCACTTTGCAGTATTTTTTGAGCTTAAGTACTCGGGGCTGCATGTAGAAGCTGCTTCTTTTGTCCTTAAATGGCCTGCACATATTCCAGACAATAGCTACCTCCGAGAAACACAAAAGGTTAGGGATGAACAGGGGAGATAGAAAGGAACATTATCTGTGCCTCAATAGTGGAAGATGGAAATAGACCAAGATTAGCATGCCAAGTTTTATCAGTCTGAGATTTATTATATGTTCTTGAAAGTGCAAGGAGAACTAAAAGACATTTTTTTTTTTTTTTTTTTTTAAATTGAGATCATCTATAATCTATGAAACTTTCAATATAATTTGGAACTTTGGAGC
This sequence comes from Chaetodon trifasciatus, assembly GCA_037975065.1. Lineage (NCBI taxonomy): Eukaryota > Metazoa > Chordata > Actinopteri > Chaetodontiformes > Chaetodontidae > Chaetodon > Chaetodon trifasciatus. The sequence goes on along the minus strand of JBBMOE010000017.1, from coordinate 5,604,868 downwards.
AATGTCGTGGACCTTAGAGGTGCAATATGTAAGAATTTTAGTTTCAAACATTAAAAAGTTCTTATTATGTCAAAGAAGTTCATGTACTGTGGTGCAGAGATATCGACTGAAGTTAGCATGCTAACCAGCTAGCCCAACCAGTCCTGTCTCGTAGAACCACTTTGTACCTCAAGAGGTGAAAGCCCAATCTAGTCCTCCATAGTTTGAGGTGTAAATGAATGGTGAGCTCACTACATTTCCGGAAACTCTTTTAGCTTCATTTAATCCAATAAATAACCAAAATAAATTCATTAAATATCAAAAAAAAAAATATTCTTGTTCCCATTTTTTCCTAATTAATCTGAAAAATACAACCATACACCTTCTGAATTCAAGTTTCTCTGTTTTAATGAACTGAAGTTTAACTGCTCTGTTAACTTTTCATAAAACACTTAATTCAAACCCAAGAGAAACAAAAGAAAACTCTTTTGACTGGTCCAACAGTCACCAGCTCTGGCTTGGTCAAACGAAGCGCTTCACTGACCACGTTAGAAGTGAAAATGGTCATACCTCACCTTCTTCTCGCTGTTCTCCTGCATCACATCTCTCCTGTCTCGGCCTGCCGTGTCTTTACCATCCCTGCTGTGACTTACCTTGGCACACCTAATAGGGCCACTAGCTGCAAAGCTAACTGGGCTAACTAATAGCAGCTAGTAGCTAAGGCCAAAGATAGCTACAGCAGAGACTATAGTGTGCAGCAGTTAGCGGTTATGCTGATGATATATCCCACTACTTACTTGGAATGACCTTAGACAGGTGGCCAATTCTTCCATATGTTTACACCTTTAAAGATATAAAGGTGTAAACATATGTTTGGGGAATGAGAATGTGTGTGAGTGAATGTAAATGTCGAGATGTTGAAATAAGGAGTCCATCTGATGTCACAGAGTAGCTGTGACTCACTAACAGCAGCAGAATAGACCAGGGCGATGAACAGTGGACCAGTGTAGATGTATTATGTGTGTGTAAGGCAGAAAAAGTGTTTTGATGTTAAAATATTGGCTTCAGGCTGAATTTTTTTTGTTAGCTGTCAGGACCCGGTCGGGCTCAGGTAGAGATTTCAGGCCTTTGCAATCCTCTGAAGTAAATATATTATTTACTGAGGTGATGAAATTAGACCCCGCTGGCATTGTCAACAAGATCGGTTGAACCTGAGTATGAAGCATTTCTAACCAGTTTGACCACACTCTACCACAAAATAGATATTATATTGTATTTTTTCAGCTCCAGCTCCCTTTCTGAAAAAAACCCTCTTTCTCTTTGTGTCTGTGCAGCAGTGTCCTGGTTAAAAATTGTAATTCTTTCAACATTGGCTCGAGGAAAAAAAATAAAGCCCCTTTTTTTCATCAGTATTAAAGTGTAACAATCCACTCTTTAACCACATGGACAGCCAGTATGAATTCATTTGACCCCAAGAGCAATACCCCCACAACTCCAGCAATGAAGACAAATGATAATTCTTACCCCCTTTGTACATTTGTGGACTAGTTTGGTAATTACTCTCACAACAGCACGGCAGCAACAGCGTGGGTGCATTTAACCCAGCATTTCAATTAAGTATTGGCAAAGTCTAATTTGTCATTTACCAATTAGGATAAAGGCTGATTTGGCTCACTATTTCACAGCTAAATGGGGACTGAATTGAGATGCAAATCAGGATTCCTGTTTTCATTTGCTCGTTTTTTGTTTTTTTTTTCGTATTTTGCTTTTTCCAGATGAAGGGAGAAGAAAATTGAGGAGCGATACACTGCTTTTGTGCACGTTGAGGTTTTTTTTTTTTTTTTTTTTTTGGTGCTTTGTGAACACAATGGTTTTCTGCTATCTTCAATCTCAAACCTTTCAATTTGAGGTCTATGCGTTGGCAGCCATTTTAATAAAACATTGGACATCAGTGAGCTTTGCCTAAGGCTAGCATCTGGGTTGCAGGTTGATCAAGAGGTTAGAGGTAGAACATAAGCCATCACACTAGTCAGTCAAGCAGATACTTGGGACTGAAAGTTGTATTTCATGTCAGGCAGAGGCCTTTTGAGCAATATTTAGCGATTACAAAAGCGAATTTTACAAAATTGCATTGATAATACATTTTCAATTAGTTAATCAACTCTATTCCCTTTCACTGTTCTCCGCTGTGCGACACCACCACTGCTATTTGCATCGGCATCACTCCGTCTCACCTGCTGAAGACGTAATGCCATAGCTGGGATTAATAAAGATTTTTGGGAGCATCAGCTCAGTGTGTGGCTGCCTTCTTCAAGAGTCATTTGTGCCCCATCATAAATTGTCAGACACCCACATCAGCAAAACACATAGTCATAAACTGTAGGAAGTATTACAGATTACCAGTAAAAGTCATCATCAGCATCATAAATATAAAACAAGTTTAGATGAGGAGAGAGGGGGCGAGCGGGAGGCGGATCAGCACCTAAATGGTCATATATATTGTGTAAGGAAAGCCCTCATGTTAATAAAGGTGGGCATTGCTTTGTGTGGATTCCTCCGTGCTATGAATCACAATGAATTTTGTCACATTGAGGCACAAGTGTTGAAACATACATAATATTTATATAGCAGCCTCCCAGAATTACTCATCTGACTCTGTTTTGTATGGTGTTGGGCAAGCTCTTAAAGTGAACTAAGCCACCAGGTACTCGACTTTACATGAACCTGTACTAAACTGAAGCGACCCCACAGAGACGTGTAGCAAGCTAAGCTACAGCTACATGGTAAAAGTGTTTTTTACTTTTACTCTGAAACCAACTTCATTCCAAATCAGTGCGATCTGAATGATCAATATAACTGTCCAACGGGGAGGTGGGCAAAAAAAAAAGTTCAACTGTTCATGAAACAATAAGCTTTGCTCTCTACTCTCACTGCTCCAAAAACCAATTTATCAAAAAAACAAACAAACAAAAACAAAAGAAAAGTTCTCAATATAATAAAGAGCAGGTGTTGAGTGGTTTGTGTGTGCGTGTGTGCGTGCGTGCATGCAAGCGCACCTGTGTTTTAGCACATTTGCAGGACAAACTATAAGTCAACTCAAACCACAGTAACAAAATAATGAAGGTCTGCTCCGAACAGTAACAACATGGCAAAAAATAAGTCTATTAAATAACATGTGGTGTGTGTGTGAGCGAGATCTATCCCTCTCCATGGTAACAAGTTTCTGCCACTGTTATATCAAAGCTTCCATTCACCTGAGGATGAGGTGGCCAGGCTGGACCCTGATCACGAAACACAAGAGCTTTTCGAAATTTGCATCAGAAAGACGGCTTCTCTTTGGAAGGAAGATGTCTTTTCTCTTTCACAAGCTGCACGAGCGGGGACGTCTGAGTTGTGCTTCATTTGAAAATCTTCATCAGTAGGTTTTGCAGGAAAGCTTTGTAAGTAAACTCAAGATTACACCTACTTTGTGTCATAGTAATTGGTAGATTTTAGGGTCAAGTAATAAACAAATTACCATGAATTACCTGCACCAAACATCCAGTCGCTGTTGATATATCTCAATCTGGCCCAACATTGCCTTCCCTGGTGCCATGCCGCCAGTGTAGGCTAAAAAAAGACAGACAAGCTGCTTGCAGAAAGTGATTAAATCAATGCTTTTAATAAACTTTCTCCTCATGCACTCCTACTTCTCATGCCTGTGCACTCTTTGCAGCTTTGAAGCTCTCATCTTAACCTATAATCCAGGCCTGATCCTCACAATCTAAATTTGTGTAGCCACCAAGGGCCTGTTTGGCTTGTCAAACGGTTACTGAGTGAGATGCTAAACCCCTACCTGCCCACTCGCAGCAAGATAACAGTGTCAGCTAAATGCCAAGTGTAAATGTAAATGTGTATGCGGCTGATATAAGGACACAATTAGGCACAAGGGTGCATATAAACACAAATTTCAGATGGCTAATGGAAAACCAATGCAAGACTTTTACTGCTGTGAATGCAAAACATGAGATTTTTTTCTTGCGGTTTAATCTCCCGGCAGTGCTGTCTGACATAAACAGCACGTATGGGGATGAGGATTTTTGCTTCAATCGGTCCTTTTTCCCCTCAACTCTCAGGCAGAATATTGGCTGCAGCTTGATGGATAGCTTAATTAGAGTCCCGCATCCACAGTTGAATCACTTTCTAGAAATGAGCAAGCTGTCAACACTACGAAGCAGATCAATCCTCCCAGTCGACCCTATTCCAACATCAGGCGCTCCATTCCAGTCCAATTGTTTGATGGAGTCCCTGCATGAATCTGGGAAGGTGTTTGGGGAGGGATTTTTAATCACAACAAAATGATGAAAGATCCAAAATGGATTCAGATCAAGATCTCATCAAGCCGCTCCTTTGCTTGAGTGACTCCGTTTGGCGTTTCAAGTTTACAGCCCCTGTCTCGTGTCATAAACATGATTTTTAACAGATGTACACATCAGATGTGACTCGCATTGTTTGTGCATCAATCATTTGAATGGTCAGGTGTGGTAAATGGAGCTTAAGCCTGTTTGTCACAGGAAGAGTTGCCCGGGAGGGGAGCAACCGTGCCGGGGTCGGCGCTGTTTGTTTTTGGTTTGTTCTCCAGGTTTGGACAGGCGGTACTGTGTCCGCCGGTGGCAGGCATTCAAGCTGGCCGTGCCCTCAGGGGGTGTGGGGGTAGGGGGGTTCGAGTTGGGAGGGGGCACTGTAGCAGATGTTTCCTGTCCATCCGACGGGGGGGCTTCGGGGGAACGTTTGATGACAGAGACGAGCGGACCGCTGACCTCTCCTCCCCTCTTCCTCACACCTCCCTCTCCCGACATGTGTCAGTCAGTGCCAGGTCAATATGGTGGCCCAGTGCGCCTGCCGATCCGCCATGTGCTTCCAAGGCAGGGACTGGCAGCGCTGCACAGCACCGCGCACCAGCACGAGTCATTTTCACCCCCTCCACCTGCCAAGTGTGCCGGGACCACGGGAATAAACGAAACCTTGTGGATAAACAAACACAGCTGACGAGCTCTTGAGGTACATCAGAGGCCAGAGCTTTGCGGTTGTGCTTTGCTTTATTTATGTACATGTAGGGTTAGTGTAACCAGTGTTTATTCTGCAGTCATATATTCAAAACTGTCAAATGGCTACTTCTGCATGCCAAACCAGAACGCACATATGCAAGCAAATAAACACAGACAGGCAGACAGACACACACACACACACAAAAATGTACCCATTTTCCTCTCACACCCACAACCCCAGCCTTCTATCCCTCTCTGTCGTGCCCTGGCTGCCATGGCTACCCACTCTCATCCACCCACATGCACATCACCCAACCGCTGCAGTTTATCCCATTTGTAACACATGGCTGGCCATCGTACAGCTATGACCAAAGGGAACGCAACGGAGCCAGGCAGAGAGAAAGGGGTGTTGGGGGTTGCGGCGGCCGGATGGAGCGGCGGCTGGTGGACTGAAGCAGTGTTTGGCTCGGTCTGGTTGGCTGTAATTGGTGTCCACTCTTCCAGAAGCCCTGCAGTGATGGCGGACAGGATGACTCTCTCCGCATTTTCCCTGCCATCCGTAATGTGTGTGTGTGGAGGGGGTGCATGTGCATGAGTGAATGGAAGCACACATATTTAGGGGGCATACAACTGGTGACAGAGATGCTGACAATGTCCATAGGGGCTGTGTGTGTGGGCAGCCAAGGGGTAAGTGTTACGATAAGTGGATGTAGCATCTCATTTGATCACATTATAACATTTATTTTGCACTAACATTATCTTATCTTCGGTGTAGCTGTGGCAATGTTTGTTTACACTACAAGCAGAGGTGAAGAGGTATTTTAGGGGCCAGGCTGAAATGGCATTGAATTCCAAAATAAAAGCCTGCTTTTAAATAAATAAGAAAAAAATGCATCTGAAGAAAAGAATCATGAGTCTGTTGCTCTTTAAATGCTGGTGTTTGAATGAATTTGCTTTATTTAATCACCCTGTCATGTTGTGACGATGGTCTGACCCATTTTAAAGATTGAAAAGACAGGAAATGTATTTTATCAGCATGAAGGGCCACCAGAACATGAAAGTGTGAAAATGAAAACACAGTTGTGGCATATTTTCAAAGCTGGGATCTGTCATTAGATCTTATTATATATGCATAGGGCGAATGGTATTCTGGGACTGGAAAGCATGGTAAAATAAATTACTCATTGGATTACTTTTGTCATTTTGCTTAGACACCTGAGGGAGATATAGACAGGAAATAATGTAAAAAGAGAGAAACAGTATTACATGCAATAAATGGCCATTTTTTGTATGAGATAATCAGCATCCTTAGATATCGTCACCTTGACGCTGAAGCCATCTTGCAATGTTTAAAAAAAGTACAAAATATCACTGCTGACAGGGACCCTGAGAGGGTCACTGACAACTTACATTTCCTATAGCTGCTTCACAATAAAAGCCTCCCACTGTTTCTAAATGCGGTGAGCCATGACCATGCATGCGTGAGCCAGTTTAGCACAAGACACAGCTTGGTTGATGGAAGACATCATCATGGTTCGATCCAACTGTCAAGCAGGTCCCTGCAAGACAGCTGTCAAAATGTATGCTATCACATCTCAGCATGCCAAGGTGAAGCTACAGAGCGTGCTCATACCAGGCCCATGGACAAGCGACAGAAGGCTGTTTGCTTTTTAAGTTAAGTAGTCACCATTTCATGTGTTTGGAGACACATCCATCTAGATGTTATCCAAACTGGTGATCAGTCACAAGCTTGCTTCTGTTGTTTCACAGGATTGTAGTGTTATGGCGGAGGACAGTGTCGCATTTTTACCTAATGAATTTTTTGATCCGCCAACCATCAATCCCCATCATTTCAACTCTGCTACATCACCCAGCAGCACACAGTGTCTACCATCTCCAGATGGAGAGCACACTCTTCACTTTACAGTCCTTTGATAATGAGATTTAAGAACAGTCGTCTTGAAAGTTATGACTGGCAGCACTTTTTCTAAACGCATAGGAAGAAATCTCTGAAAAACGTGTTATTAAGTAAATTGACGCATCAGTGTGCTTTCTCTTTATCCTTGCCGCCGTCTCAGTCTCTCACTCACTCCCACTCATTCTCTCTCTCTCTTCACAGAGAGGTGTTATTCTTGTCTGACAACTCCCCTATGAGTGAGAGAAAGAGAGCGAGAGTTGGAAGCAAACAGTTGAGACTAAGTGGAATGAATGCCAAGAGGAATTAGGTGTACCCTTTTGGCCTGACAAAGCCAAGAGGGCTCGGGAGGGATCTAATCATCACCTGTTAAGAGCCTGCAGTGACTTGAATAGGGAAAGTATGAAGGTTCAGATACCCATGGACCTTTACAGATACCACACAGAGGGAATATTAAACTAATTTCTTTGCACAAATGAGTCATTTGTGCTGGAAAAATCAGCATTTTCCACGTTCAAGAAATGAAAATGGAAGTGTATCAACATGCTGTATATCTGTCCAAAATCAAAACAAAGCATTTCCGCTAACAATGTTTCGCTAACAATGTGACAGCTTAACTACTAAAGAGTTAATGTTGTCAGGTTGTCAGTATGCATAGCAGCCAAAGCTGGATAGTATTGCTGAGTTGTAAAACACATTATAACATCATAACTCTATAAATAAAATGTGTTGAGGGGACATAGCAGATGTGATAACCGAACGATGACACTGTAATAATGTGTTAACCCATCGATGCTGATGCTGTAGTCTCTTTCAGTTTCCTGGTTTCAATGACCATTTTACTAGTGAATACTGCTCACCTTTGTGGGCCAGAGACAACAAAACAAGCATTTTTTACATAAATGGGACACAAGTTCAGAAGAATTACAAAAACCTGAAATGCATTAAGTTAGTCATTTCTAAATGCACCGGGTAGAAACTGTTCATGGTCATCAATACACATTTTTTCACATTGCTTACAAGAATATTTGAGCTAATTAAGTCATCGAATGAGAGAGATGTCCAGAAAACTACACACATTTAGTACTACTTTGCCGTTCTGTCATCTACAAAGAAAAATGTCAGAACGAACCAGAACAAAAGAAAAGCATTTTCGCCTTGAACATGTGTCGTGGCTTGAAGCCAAGCGCACCAAAACATGCTGCAAGACATGAAATTTTCATCCACATCCAGCAGTACTTTTTGTACAGGCTCAAAATATTAAGTAAGAATTTCAATCATCCATTTTTTGATAGACAGTTAACAAAAGAAGAAAGAGTACATTAATGTAGCAAAAGATACTGCTGACAAAAAAGCTAGTCAAGCTGAAAAGTCCAGTTGACCTCTTGCTAAGTGATGAAATGAATGAAGAGCAACAGCAAGCGATATGCATGTTTTTCTCCTTGCATTTCATGAGGCTAAACACATCGTATGTGTTCCTATTCTGAGGATTCTGCCTTATTGAAGCAGCTAGGAGTTAATGACTGAGGTGCATACTGACGTGAGGGGGAACACGGATCATGCAGAGCTTTGCACAAACTATCAGTGGGGAGTTCAGAGGAAATTTCTTCAGAAATATGAGACCACCTTGCAACTTGACAGATACTCCACTGTGAGAAAATGGTTGTGCTTAAAGCAAGCAGGAAAATGCTTGGCAGCATCCTCTGTGTATGGCTTGGTTCAAATAATAAATACAAGCAATCCAGATTGTAACTCCAACATCAACAAGGTGGGTTACACTGCAGCGATGTCAGAATAATGAAAACTGAGTACAGATGTTGTCTGTCACGCTGGTCTGTCAGCCCTGCTGCACATTCACCTGTCAGAGATGACCACAGAGACATTTGACCCAAAACCAGCTGCTGATCTGTGGATGCAGACAGACAATCAAGGCTCAACCAACAGGGAGGTGCATCTTCATCATCAGCCTGCTGGAAGCTGAAGCAGAGTGAGGCAGACACAGAGGAGGACAGCAACAAAGCAAAGAGGCTTTGTGTGTGGGATGAGCAACAAACACAATCTCCTGGTGCACACCTGAGTACCTGACTGAATGTTATGTGTACCCCTGTGTATAATCCTTTCTATCCTTAGCTCTTAAATGAACATCTGTGAGCACAGTGATACTGCTAACTGAATAGTAAGTCTGTTATCCAGTCCCTGATTCAATACTACTTCCATACTTGTGGCGACCCTGGTCAGTCAGAGAGAAATACATAGAGTGCAAATGCCTACAAATGAAATAATTCTAAATTATTAAGTACTAATTTGTGCAAACATGATGCCTGCTGGGCTCTGTGGATATGCGTCGTGTAAGTGTGATGACATGAGGGCACGTGCACAAACATGAATTCCATCAAAAACCTCATAATATTCCAATTAATTACCAGTCTTGATCATGCTTTCCTGCCTTTCTCCTCTGCCTTTTGGAGACTTTCACCCCCAGGCAAGCTATTAGCATGGCAACTGAAAAGAAATTCCAATTATTTCTCAGATCTGTGGAAATGAAAATGGCACATTAAACATAACAATCAATGTACCTTGTGATTAGTGTTTGCACATTTCTGTGTCACACATGGCCACACTGCACAGTGCAGATATGAAACCACCAGTCTATTATCCAGATTTAATGTTTTGTAAAAAACCTCCCTGTCTCGTACAACATTGTTTAAGGTGAAAGCTGAGGTATAGCCTTGCCATTTTCTTCAAAAAAAAAAAAAAAAAATCTTTCTCTAGCTTTATCTGTCTGTAATAAGGTTGGTAGAATTCTATGAGGTGTTATTATGCGATTAATCAGGCCTTTATAGACTCCACAGTAATGCAGAGGGCATCAAGAGATGGCTTGATGCAACAATCACAGCCGTCTGTCTCCCTTTGGCTTTTGTTTCCTGTGTTCAGTCACTTGTTTATAGCCATCTTTAAAGCATGGCTGGTCATAAATAATACATCTATTACAGATAGATAACATCTCATATATCCAATGGGAAGATATCTTAATAGCAGGAAGTTGTATAAATTTTATTCAAGTGTCACACTCAAGGGCAATTGCCCCAGTCTTTTTTGAAACAGTGGAATGAATGCTGTGAATGTCAATAAGGATAATAATATGTAGGTCCTACTTCATATGCTGGGACTCAGGTTGACAGGAAACCATTTGATTGTCATTATGAAGCCTGTCTGGACTGACATTATCTGTCAGAGATTAGTTTTTAAGGTGAAGGCACCTATGTATTTGAAGTTTCCTCAAAACATTACAGGTGTGTGTGTGGTTAGTTGTTTTTTGTGATACCGCAGTATCATTGAATGTCTATTGTATGAGTGATGTGAAAGGGTCACGCTTGTTAAGATTAACCTGAAATTTATCACCCAGACAATAGCCCTGTTTAGATCGTTGTTTGGCTTTATGGCCCCCATATTTACTGTTAGCTTTGGTCTCACTGCTCTTATCAACCCCGTTTTAGCAGCAGGAAGCCATTTTCAGCAAACAGTATTAAATACACTGCATGCTATCTGCCCAACACCAAACAGCAGACAGTTAGCAACTAGCTGCTGAAGAAAGTAGCGACTAAAGCTAGCTATTTTTAATCATTCATTAGCAGAGATTAAACCAGAGCTGAAAGGAAAGTAAATGTTAGCCTTACATTGCCAGGTGACCGAAAATGCAACTCCAATGGGAAAATATAAATCATTGTTCATATGTAAGTAGCATTTGCGTGCTAGCACGTTAGCTGTAACAGATTCTGTCTGCTTGCTTTGGACTTCTTCTGCTATCTAGTGACCAAACATCTGTAAGTGTATAGCTTTGAATAAAAATCCTCTGTTTCTCATGTGTAACGTTTGGCTTTTGGAAATATTTGTCAAGAAAAAAGTAATTGAGAGTAACACTGATTCATTTTTTCCCCCTGCATGACCTCCATACCTTGAAGCTAAATGCTCACCTGATAGGTAATCTATAGGCCTTTCCCATCACCTAAACAACACAGAACACCAGCAACCTCCATAATATCAGCTGTCTTTTTTTCTTTCAGTCAGTATGTGGGGACATCTGGTGCATGTGTACACCTCAAGGACTGGCTACAGACCAGAACCGAGTCCCAACTCCGTGGAAGTCTAGATTAGCTGGACCCAATAGTGCTGACCAGGGATTAGCCAGGGGAAACTCCACTGAATACACAGCCAACAAATTAGATGTTTTCCCCCTGGCTCTTGTTAAATCTTTAGAGAGGAGACATTTGGTGCTTATGGGACTCAGCAGGTAATCCGGTGTGGGGCACAAAAGGTCCTGTTTGGATGGAACTGGCCAGATCTCCCCACTGGTTAGGGGATCTCTGGAGCTTTGGCTCTCCTAAGAGGGGATTGAAAGGGAGACTCAGTGGCCACAAAGCCTCTCCCCAGATGGCCTAGCACGGCATCTTTCTGGAGATTACTGGGCCAGTGAAAGTGTCTTAATGGAAAATAGCTTTGGATGGGTATTTTGTGAGGTTAAGTGGAACAGAAGAAAAAGATGGTTGGTCGTTGTCGTACGCTGGAGTCTATAGTAGACTTTTCTCTGCTTTTTGGGTGTGAACTCACACACGTGTATTACCTCCTTGCCTGTGTGCCTAACTGCATGTTTGCCTTCACTGACATTAACTTCTCATTTCTCATCTGTCTCTCCGGGTGTGACAGACGAGTGAGCAAGAGGCTGTGCTCTTGCCTGAAATAGAAGAAAATAATCTCATTCCTGACTCGCCTCTATCTTCGCCTGTCCTCAGTGTGCCTGAGCTGCCCTGTGAGATTTGGGTCAGTTTAGATCTACTCACCCTACAGGCTCAGTCAGAGTAAGCCTGAGGGCTACTATGGCAGATGTTGTCTAGTGGCACACTGAAAATGAATGTTTATATTTTTTGCAAGTCAAAAGTAAAAGAAAAGGATAGAGAAGAAAGCTTGTGTGAGAAGCGATCGATTGAGTTACTCTTTTTGACTTTGGTAAAATGTGTATCTGGAAACGCTGACACTACATAAAAAGTAACAGAGAGAAAATAAATGGCTGCTCCAATAAGGGTCTAAAACAACAAAATTTCACTCACAAAGAAAATTTAGCTATAGTAGCCTGAAGTAGCAGCAGCAGTAGCATAGTAGCTTGTCACATGATTATCATTGATCATTCGCATTTGTTTATGCATGCTGGCAAAGTAAGAATCATATTTGTCTACAGACAGAATGAAAGAGATAAAGTAAAGAGAACAAAAAGGAAAATATTTTCGACATATGAAGCTACTCGAGGGCCACCCTGATGATACAAAAACCCTTTTCACTCATCTTTTCAAAATGTTTAATTCATTACTTGACATTTTCATCAGACAAAAGGTGCAACTTTTTATCCGCCTGGATGCAAAACCTAAGGTCTTATTGGGACAATAACGTCATATGCCTTGACCATACCCTGATGTGATGGACTGACCATCAGGATTGTGCTGTTGCATAAAGTTGTGAGGCTACATTTGGAAAAGAAACAGATTCAGGAAAGTGATGTTCTTTCTGTCTGAGTCAGAACGTATATAAAGTAATGCTGGCGCTGTCCATGTCTTGCGCTTGACACACAATCGCCAATTTCTCTCTCCCCTGCCAGTGACTGAGTGTGTGTGTATTAGAGTTTGTTTGTGTGTGTGGTGAGTCGCAGTCTAGCTGCAAATGCCCGGCTTTGACTGAGAATCCCGCAGGCTGAAATCCCGGGGTCCTTCACCATGGCCAATGTTCCAGCGAGATGTGCAGCATTTGTTTGTCTGGCAGTAATGAGGAGAGGGTGTTGTCAGGCGTGCCCCAATTCGCACCTCTCTAACACATATAAACACACCAACTACCGACGCCACCAACCCAAGAAAAGCTGCCATTCATTACAGCAAGAGTAACTCTGAGTAAACTTCAATAAGGCTAGACACTGGAGAAAAGGTGCAGACACACTTGGCTGGGTGTGAGATGTGACAAGCACAGTCGCGGATTGTTCCTCGACATTCAGACGTCAAAGCGCCTCATGTGTACTCTGAGTGCTAGCTTCACTTGTGTCTAACTTGTGTTAAAAGTTCCAGCGTCATTGTGTTTTTGCCCCTTTTCTTTCACACACAGATGCTCGCAAGTCTTATTGTTGTTATGGCTCGGTAGAGTAAGATAGTGCTGTATACAAGGACGCTGAATGAAGTGAGTGAACGCATGCCTGGTGGGTCTCTGCACTGTTAATTCAGTTATATGGCTGCTCTGCAAAAGCAATGGGACTTAATTAAATGTCTCACCTAGAGCAGTGGAGGATCATGTTGCCACTAAATCCGGTTTGAGGTAATGCCGCACTTTATTGTGACGATCAGTGCTTCCCCAGGGGTTCAATTACAGCTAAATCTAATTGAAGGGGAACCATGCAACAATGCTGCCCCCCCCCCACCTGTCCCTTTCCCTTTTTGTTCTTCATAATCAAAGTCTCCGGCATTTTAACTAAGTCGGATTACCTTGGGAAGTCTTACGAAACTCTTTTGTAGACCGGAGAGGAGCAGCTGGTGGCAGAGGTCCACAAACTCATTACCTGAGTTTAAAGCAGAATTGCCTTTACAAAAGTGTGTAATATCCTTCATTAATTGTCCTTAGATGAAGTTAATTAATTAACTAAAGCTGTAATGGACTGGAATCTTCTTCTGCTCAAACAAGTCTTGCACATGTTAAATTTGAGTTATTGAGCTGTTGCTGGATAAGTGAGATATTTACTAAGTGGCCGACAATCTTTTAGAGTAGCGAGCAGTTTCCATAGTAACTCAGACGTGCTATGGCCGAAATTATCATGGAAGATAATATGTAAAAAAAATAAGCTAAACTCATGGCGAAGGATTATCTTTGTGAAACTTTATGCAACGCCCATGAATAGATCCCTGGGGAGAGGGAAAAACAAAAGAGAGAGAGAGACAGAGAGAGAGGCTTGAGGTAGGTAAAAGGATATTTTACACAACTGGGCACTGATCATCATCTCACAGTTCATTAACCACGAGTAAGAGACACTATCCAACAAGCTGCCAGTCACAAATCCCTTGGGGGTTCATTTAAGAAAGATGGGCTTTGACTCTCTGCCAACTTTATTGATTAATTATTTATTTAAGAAAGTACTGAAGGGAAACAAAATAATGAAAAAACATATTGTTCCAGGAGTATATTGGTCAATAATAAAATGTCATTTGGTGTCACATTCCGTCACTGCAGCAATAAAAACATCAGTGTTGTTGGATTCTGCAAAAACCACTTACTGTATTGCATTTGCATTGCATTGGCTTATTTGCAGTGGTGGAATGTAACTGAGTGCACTTGAAGTATTATAGAAGGAAATATTGCATTGTTTTACTCAGTTCCATTATAATACGACAGTTATACTTGTCTGATTAGTATTTCACAAAACTGGGGGCACCAACACTTTCCTCTATCAATAAAGGCAAAAAAAAAAAAAAAGCCCCCTGTAAAACCTGTGTGAGCTTATAAAATATGATGCATTTTTAAAGATCAAACCACGGCCACATGTCCACAGGCAAAAGTGAGCTATGCGTGGCCCCCAAATCAGACCTCCCAACCTCCCTTTCCCTCCTCTTAGCTTGGTTATAATTTGATTAAATGCTAAATTATTTAAGAATATGCACCATGTAAGCATAATATCAACTGAAATATTCAAACAAATTTATTTGGGAGGAGGCCTTCATCAAGACAAGGCCCCGGGATAAAGTAATTACGCAGGACTGACTTCAAGGCCCCTGTTTTAGAAATTGTGCAGCTAATCAAATAACCACAATCTAAGTTAGCATGGGGGTCTGGGAACAGTTGCCCACGTTGCTCATTTTGTAGTCTTTGCAAGCAGTACATATAAAGTAGTTAAAGCCAGCTTCCCCTCAACCAAAATACATTAAAATACTGCTTACACAGTTCTAATAATCCAATAAAATATGAGAATATAACACCAACAGAAACCATTCTGCATTATGAGTGCCTTTACTTTTTATACTTTTGGTGCATTCTTGCTGATAAGTTTGACTTTGAATGTGGGACTCAGTGTTACTACATTTAAACGCACCTTCTTCCAGCACTGCTTGTACGTGCCTTTCATAATTCAGGGAGACACACCTGTACATGGCCCTTTAACTGACTCCATCCACAGAACATACCAGCATCTTGCACACTATACAGTAAATTCTACTCTGAAACACAAGGTTAAAAATCTGTCTTTCCAAAAACGGCCCCCAATTCCTGAACTTGTCAATAAATCTCCAGCCCATTCTGTTGTTGTCCCATGGAGAGAAGCTTATTTATACGTTCACTGCTGGGATTCCAGTCATTTCAGTTTCAATTCATCAAGCTTAATAGGTATACTTGAAGGGGCCGGGCATCCAGCTGCAGTACTTCTGACCATTTCCTCTTCTCAGTTACCTAGCTTGCAGTAAAAGTGCACAATACATTTTCCACATAATTGCATCTTTGTACCCAAAAAATATACTTCAAGGTTATTAGAAACCGTAACGGAAATGTAACAGGGAAGAAATAGCATATTTGTTTGTCACTGGAGGGCTTTTTTTTAGCTCTAAACACAGTAATCACAAAAGGACACTCTTACTGGCTCAATACTAGTTTTAGGTGAGTATTTGTTGCAATGCAGTGACTATTTTGTGAAAAGTGCAAACCATGACGAATTAGATTTGACTCTGAATTGGATTGCACTCGCGCACACACACACACACACACACAAATAAAGATACAAATACTGCATAGTCACGTTTAAAAGGACTTCTTCCAAGGGGGTTTAGGGAGTTAAAGAAACAAAGAGTCCCCTGAGTTTTCTCCCTCTTTGTCTGTCTGCGCCTGCACACTGTAGCGCTAATCAAAATTGACAGGTCCTGCTTTGCAAATCCCTCCACTCAAGCATGCATTCTCATCTCCACATTACCTCCATTGTCGACCATATCAAGTGAAATAAATAAACATTAACTACTGCGCCGAACAGATATGGCAGGGAAACGTAATGAGACAAAACACTGAGATCGTAACATCTCCCTCCCTGGAGACTGATATGAAATTGAACACGATTAATAAAAGGCCTTCAATTAATTGTCGTCTTCTTTGTTCGGCTCAGAGTTGAAACTTAGTCTGATGTGATATAAAAGGAAATAAAAGATACGGAAGGAAAACTGAACCGAGCTCTCTCTCTTTGATTGAGAGGCGAGATGTAATCGTTATTTTTGAAAGACAGAGCCGAATTATGATTTTAAACTGGTGTTATTTATGGGTTTTGCACATTTCTGAGATTTAGACAGAACATCAGTTAATCTCAGCAAACATTTTTCCCAATTTCACTGTTAACACGCTGGTCTTTATTCATAGCAAAAGAGAGTCCTTTGACACAGCACATACAGTTAACATGCGTATAATTAATTATTAATTTTCGTTCTTTGGAAACCAGTGAATAATCATCGATACACTGCATAACTGCAACGAAACCACAGATTTCTGAAGGGACATGGGTTTGCTGCCTTTTGTCAGACTGTCAGCTGCTTTGGAAATCTGAGCACTAAAGTTGGGCCTAGAATGAGCCGAGGGCAGGGAAAACATACAAATATGATGGCTGGGTCTCAACCAAGCAAACAACACATCGGGCAGGTATTTAATCTTCAAGAGACAAATATTGACAAGTTAGAAGCCTTGAGCTTTCTCATTCGCTTCAATACAACCTCAAAGACTGGAGGTTTTCTCGGGTGCAGCACCTAGTGGCCATTTAAGGAACTACTACTCTTTGAGCACTCAAAAGCAGAGGCTGCCTGTCTGATGGCAATGACACAGCAGACACCTTTTTGGACTACAGTTTCCACAAAGCTTTTGGGAATGCAAGCAGAAAGTATGAGCTGCAATGAGTGAGTGAGATTGCTCCAGGCTAAACCTCGAGCCTGTATTTGTTCATATTTTGGCAAATTTGCACAATGAAAGTCATGCAGGCTTAGCTGTTAGCAGTTCCTGTTTGCATTGTACAGTCAACATGGATGTACGGAAAACTATCATGACTGTGACAGTGAAGAAAACTATTAATTATATTTTTTGCATGCCTTTCATGCATATTTATCTACAATGGACAATATTGGTATTTGCCGTCTTGCCTCTGTTTAAGCCGATGACTTTGAGAAACAGCAGGGTGATTTTTGATGAACATACATCCCATCAGTCACATGCAATTGGTTTGTCAGATTCCTGTCCAACAGGAAACAGGCAGTTTCAACACTGGTTGTTCCTTTGCTTATCTTCAGAGCTGTCCTTTTTAATAAACTCTCTTTTATACCTTTTACACCTCCATATACTTTTGTAGAGTCACAGACATATAACACAGCCTTTATATTCTTCCTCTTTCCAGACCCCAGTAAACTAATACTAAACACTCCACTTGTGGATGCAGCTCAGGCTCATCAAAAGCCCAGTCACATAACTTCTGGTTATCTCCCCCCAGGCTCCTCTACCAGGCACAAGAGAATAAACTGTGTGCTGAATAACAATACATAAAGAGTTAATGGTGTTCAGATGTTGGTCTTCCTTTGTCTCTCCCCACCTCTCAACTCACACTTGAATAGATGCTGCCTGGCAGTTTCCAGGTCACGATGTGCGAATGATTGACCGGATCAGATGACAAAACTGCAAAAAAAAAAAAAAATAATAAAAAAGACGAACCCTGTCTGTCACTTCACAAATCGCTTTTTTATTTGATCTACATCCTCAGTGCAGGTTAAATCTAAGAGCTGCATACACCTGCAAACATGTAGATCGAATGAAACGCAGAGCGTTCATTAACATTTTCCTTCAGCCAAATCACGTAGTAACTCCAGTAAGTCGTAACCTATTTTTTTTTAACTAAGGAAGTCCATCTGTCTCACACAAATGTGTTCCATTTGGTTTGTACTCTAGATGAACTTGTGGCATAGTGAGAGGTCCTTGTGTGGGTTGGGAAGGCAGACGCACAGACACTCAGCAGATGGACCCCACTTTAGCGCAGCGACAGGGTGACTGGTGGGGGAAATAGGAGGTCCAGCAGGCTCGAAGACCCCACAAGTCTCTGGCATTGGCCGCCATCGCACGTACACAACCCGCGCACACTCACAATCCCTTGTCTTGATGACAAAAGTGAGAAACTTCACACTCGATCTCAGCGGATGCAGGACAGGTGGCGGGGAGGATGGAGGGAGGTGAGAAGAGAAAGAAGGAAGAAAGAGGCAAGAGAAGCAGGAGCAGCTGAAGTGAAGGAGATTCTTGCATACAAAACCGTCTTGGCAGCGATAGAAAGTTGGCCACGCGTAACTGTTCTCTGGCCTAATGACAGTTTGGCTGATCGACACACTGGCAAAGGCTCAACTCGCTCCCCAAAGGTGACAGCAGACGCTCAAGACAGGTGGAGCAGTGACATTGGTGTCAGACATCCCACTTGGAATTCAAGTTAGGAGGAAATTCTGCTCGTCATTCTTTTGCTGGCTGACTGACAATTTCAACACCACATTCTCCAGTTCTGAGTGACTGTTGGTACTGGACTTTACTGTGCTGTGGTGGTGAGAGTTCTCATTTATTCCATGGTAAGCTTGCTAACTGTACATACCTCAGCGCTTCCCAGGCACGATGAGATAAGATCCTGCCTTTTATCCTGCAATTAGAAAAAATTGAACTTACACTCTCTGTGTGAAAAATAAATAAAAGGAGAATGCATGAAAGCAAATTAGCAAGTTAGCAGAGAGGTTTAAACAGTCAGCTTAAAGGAAATGTGTGAATTAGATAGCTGGAAGTAATGGATGAACAGAGAAATTGTTAGCTGAGTGAAATAGTTTTCCTTATTAGTTTAGTTTGTCCTTATCCAAATCGAAGGCCTAAGACTGTCATATGCTTTACAGATTGGAAGGCCCCTTAGGCAATCCTGTTGTAGCGGGATATGTAAATACAACTGAACTCTTTGACTTGACTTGGAATAGATGTGTTAGCTAAAAGTAAAATGGTTGGAATCGCTACCAGATAAATGATTGGAAGTGATGGCTAAAAGTAAGAAATAAACCGAGAAATAGTTATAATAATGGATAAACAGTAGCTAGCTAAAAGTAACGCATAAACAGAAATAGCTAAAACTCTGTAACAGCTGATGGTTCGCGGAATTGGATCGTTAGCTAAAGGTAATGGATTAATGGTTGCAATAGATAGCTGTAAGTACCAATTTGACTACCAAACAGTAGTCCAAATATATAGAAACATCACTGTTTTGTTAATAGTTGATAGTGTTAAATAATATCCAGCTTAAAAATCAATTAAAATGAACACACTGGTGTCAATGAAGGGGCACTCGCAGGACTGTCGGTAACCCAAAAAAGGTTGGGAACCACATCCGATAAAATTGCTTCACATGATAATGGCTGCTGTGGGTTATTTTCAAAATATGAATAGGATTTTGAATGAATACGTTCTTGATTATCAGGAGTAATCTGTTGGTATGTCGAGTGATGTAAGGAGATGAATATTTCAGGGGGCCTGGAGGCATTCACATTCCAGCCATTAATCTGCGGCCGTGATTTGCTTTCCTTTCCTTCAGTCAAACGAGTGGTATTCTGCACTCTCTTTCTCATCTGGGAGATGACACAACAGGGTAATTCACCTTATCTCTGGCCAGGTTCTGAAATCCAATAAACACAGTTCCACATTGCCTTTTGAAGATGGGATTCCCTGTTGAGCACAGCCAGAAATTGGCTTTGTGTGGCGTGCAAAGACCTAACAATGGCGAACACAATGGAGGTGTAATTGACAAATTTAGAGGATGGTTGAAGCCATGGGCATCAAAGGCCGAGCATCTACTGATCACACCTCTTACAAACAACCTTTTACTATCTTCCCACATTAATAGAGCATTTAGGTGCTTGCTGAGTTATCCTTTGTTACAGCCGCTCTTTCCGACCTAACAAGTAAAAGAATGGAAACATTTTCAAGATAGCCAATAATAGAAAGATTAGCGTAGGTGGCTTCAGTAACAGGTGCTCCTGCCTTTGCCTGCTCCCTACCCTTCCACCCACCATCGGCACCATTACCACCACCAGCCCAAGGTGAAACCCTGATAATTGGTCATATGGGATGGGGGCTGATATTGCTCTGGCAAAGCCACTTGGTGTGTCGCTGAACAGGCCAATGAAGAAGCCTCTGCCATCTGCCCTGCTTTTCCACTCTTCAGCACATTTCGACGAAGATTATCATCACCTCTAATTCGTGACATACTATTTTAGTGTCTGTGTGTAGCATCAGCGTGTGAATTCGCAAGGGAACTAATCACTTGCTGATTGCACTTCGGCTTTTAGTACCAAGAATTGCTGCTTCTGTGATTTATTAATGATTGGAAATGAATGCTGTTTCTTTGATTTATATCAGGGTAATCCCAAGACTTGCTTTTTTTTTTTGTTTGTTTTTTTTCTTGTTTCCCTGTTTGCTTGTTTAGTGTTCCTCCCAGGTTTCTCCTGCCATGCTTTGTTCTGTGAGTTATGGGGTTCAACAGGCTACCATATGGACAGTAAATGTGGTTTCTGTCACCACAAAACTCTTTTACACTTTACTAGCGCTTTGCTTTCTTAATCATGAGCACCATTATCATTATCGTTGATGTAGCATTTTGTTTTGGTCGTTAGGCTCAGGGCTTTGCATGATTAAAAATAAAATATATGGCACGGTGCAATCTGCGGCGTCTGTTGTGCCTGCCGAACCAGCAGTTCTGCCTGCATTGTTATTGCTCTCATCAAACCCTACAAATGTATATTTCAGACATTATGCCTCTGCTGCAAGATCGCAGTCACATGGCAGTTTTATCATCCGGTTGGTGAAGCCGCATATGAATATTTTATATTCCTAAAGTCAATAGTATTTGCAGCACCTTAAAAGGCCCAGTAGAAAGTTGGGTTTACAGCGATAATGATGTTGCTTGTGCTGTCACTTGCCGACTGATACATGCCTATCAGTCACATCCAAGAGGTTCAGCTGATGGGCTGATATCAGAAGGGGAGATCTGCCCAGCTATCACACAGAAGTAGCTGAACACCCGGCAGTCTGCATGAATACTGCACTGCAGTCATGTGTCACCTGTGCTCCATTATTCCTTGTACACCATCCACTTTGTTTGGGTATTTTCAGCACTTGCATCAAACCCGTCCTCTTCTCTTCTCCTTCACAACTCCCCCTCCCCACAACTCATGTGGAGGATGCTTTGTGGTGGGCTGAGCGGGGAGGCTTCAAGCTCCATAAAGCCACGCAACGAGTAAATTAAAATATCAAACTCAAACAGAGCGGCCAAAGTGACAGGATTATGGCACAGAAAGTCCACTCGCGGATGAAGGAGATGAACACTGAAAATAGGACAGAGGCGAAATCCACCCATTCTCTTGGCAGAAGCGCCTTACTGCATGAAAACGCAGGTTCTAATAAAAATAGCAGCCTCTCTAGCCGTGCCTTACTGTCTTCAATCCAGTCTTCACCCCTCCCACACATTCAAATAGACACCTGCAAAATACAGTAGCATTTTTTACACCACATTAGTTAATTGGTTGAGATAAGATGTCAGCACAGTATGCAGCAAAATGATTGTCTCCCTAAATAGTAGTGCGCTTCACATTCCATGACAATTATTGACAATAAGAAAAGTTAAGATGAATTCACAAGGCAGCACTAACGAGGTGTCATCGCCATCCAAGCCACCGTGGAAACAACTTTGGGCACAATAGTGAGACAGATGCCTCAGCATGCACTCTGATTTCTCCCACTCTTCACGAAAGTGGTTAATGGCTCATGTACAGAGCCCAAATGAAGCAAGAACAAAGAGACTCGAGTGATCGGCCAAGTTCACAACGTCTGAACACTCTGCTTTTCCTTAGCATTCAGCACGCGCCCGTAATATTTCTGCATTTATCAATGGAGACCACTCTCCCCAGGAAGACAAGAGGATATGCAAACGACCCTTGACAGAAGGCATTTGATATGCTAAAGGCTCCTGATAAATGGTATTAACCTGGCCAGGTGCTTTCTAGCATATGAATAAAAGGGATCTGAGAGAACAACAGTGTTCAGTAACTGAGAAAAAAGAGAGGGGAGCAAAGACACGCATGAGAATTATACAAAGCCGAATGCAACTGAGAAATCCTCAGAACCCATGATATCAGCGCTTCATCTGTTAGATATCTCCATCGCTGTGCCGGAGTCAGAAGCTGCACCACCACAGCGTGCATGCAAATGTGAATTTACATTTCTCAAAACTTTGCCAACCAGAGGCAGCAGAGCATGTTCTAACCACACTTACAAGTTCCTCCGAATGCCCTCTGGATTCTAATATTCATGCTTTAACAATGTGTTGGGGGTGTTAATGAAATAAAGACTGGATCTAAGCAAGACTGCCTGTTTCTTGCATGCAGCCTAATACACACCAGAAAGGTTTGCCTTGTGTTAAATTGAATTGTAGCTCAGCATGGAGCGCAGCCATTTCGTCACCTTTTGTTCTTACCAGAAATTGATCTCAAATGTAACATGCCTCCATGCCCCCACCACTCCACTCTGAGTCCCTGTCAATAGAAAATTACCATCCAACACTTGCTTCTTTTGTCTGATTTGAGGGGAGGTTGGGAAGCCAGGGCAATTGATCCAGGGCGTTTATCAATAGCACAACCTCGAGATACTCAGCACTTTTCGGAAAGGAGGCTGCGTTTCCGTTTTAATGTGTGGGCTTGAAAGCTGATCGGGGGCATCTGGATTCCTGCATCGGCGCCTTCAGATTCGTCCACCGCTGTTCAGTTCATGCATGAAAACATGGATCAGTTTTACATCCATGTCTTAAGAGAGGATGCGATTTGCTGGCTGTGCAATATCTGGAAATTTTGATGTGAAGATCAATCTCTTCCCTCTCGCTGATCAAGGTGGCTGGTGAAAAGGAGACGCAAGGCCACGCGCTGCCCTTTGTGAATCAGGCCGAACATGTGTCAATGGTCAAGCAACATTGATCAGAACAACTCAGGAAGCTGCATGTGAGCCGCAAAAAGCGTTCCTCAAGCTTGTACGCACAGGTGCTCTGAGGCCGACGAAGAGCCCAAAGTCTGATTCAACGGTTTGACAGATTGAGGAACAAAAGAGTTCTGCGGTCTGCTCAGTCGAACCCGTGGGGCTCTCAAGCTTCAGTTTGACGACAAAAGCTGATATTTGTCGAATAAATATGAAAGGGGTCTGATGTAATATTACCAGCCAGAGACAACATTCTATAATGTTTGCAGTTTTAAAGCTCGACTCGAGCGTTTGACCCAAAATCGTTGAGCAGATACGCAGCAGTCAAGCCAGTCTAGAATCTATGGGTTTGCTCCAAACGACCTCAGTCTCCTGAGATCGTAAATATGTCGTTGTACCAATGCCACAGATAAATTTATATGTGCACTCCAGGAGATGCCTAAATATTTATAGGAGGGAACTTCAGTCTGTGTTGTGGACAGTAACCAGAGGAGGATGACATTATTTCTTGTGTTTTCTTGAGATTATTAAGTTTTCACACGACTCCACTAATCTACCCCAACCACACTGATGACTGTTCCAAGCCAGATTCCCAAAAAGTTTGGACATTGTGGAAAATGTAAATAAAAACAGAATGCAATCAGCTTATGAGGGACGACATTAAATACAATGTCTTTGTACTGTCTTCAGTTGACTATGTGCCAAAATGGATTAGCAAATTATCACATTCTGTTTTATGTATGTTTTACACGGCGTCCAAACTTCTCTGGAGTCGTGGTTGTATCAAGTATTGAGAGAAAACTTAAGTATATTTGGAATCTAAGTTTTACAATAATGTGTACAGAATGTAAAACTCGTCTGGGTTTGTAACACTGGAAGTTGAATATGTCTGATTAAGTTTACCTCCATGTTCTCTATTTGTAAGAAATGAATGCAGAGCTCTGGCTGAATTGTGTTGAATGCAGATGGAAAATCACAGACCAGATGTTGCTGTGATTTTGTGCTCGTCTAAATGCTTTAATATAAAGCCTACCAATGACACAGCAACATCTTTTGTATGAATTCAATTATACTGCAAACTGTTAAGCGTCCAATTTGCCACCTACACACGTTGTGAGATGCTGGACCGTAATTCTTTCTTCGGATTTCTTCACAATAGGGGCGAAGGCTACAGGACAATAATCACTGGGTTCCCTGGAACATGCTTTCTTTGGAGGAGGTATTTAATGTGAAGTCTTCAGCATGTTAGGGTGAACAGAGCACTGAGAAACAGTTTGCCGCACAGGCATGCACACAGCTGCTTTCAAAAGAAATGCCCTGAGATTATCTGGTCCTGTGACCTTCCTTTGATGAAACATTTAAAAGCGTTTCTCTCACACTTAACAGAAACATCAATTCTATCTGACTGCATAGGTTGATTCATAATGTCTTGATGTACTCACAATGCAATCAGCAAGTTGTTTCACCCTAATTTGGAAGTTATAGTATTGTATAGCTGGAGAATATTTTCTTTTCAATAACAGTTGTTATCGTCTGTTAGTGCTTAACATCCTCTGCTGCAGCCCTACGTATCTGTGAAGTAAGTGCAGTGTGGTTATCCATCGGTGTTGTAAAGCTAAAGGGCCCCAGCTGTGGCAAATGGACCCCAGCTGATTTAGCCTTGAACTTGACTAAGAACAGTCACCTGTGTACCTGCCCAGAGCTTCAGACTAGGGGTCCACTCCAGTGATGTGATGCACCACTGAGGGTCACGGATCACAGAATCCGTGTTTTCTTCCCGGCCTGCTGGTGGTTAAGATAGTATGGCCAGCGCGGACCTGGCTGTGGCACTCTAGGCATGAGGGATAGTCTGCCCTGTGTGCTTTAGGAGCCAGAAGCTTCATTAATTCCCCCACCCACTGGGTGAGCCTGTAGCATTACAGCCAGGAGTGTGGGCCCCTTTAAATTTCATATCTTTATTTACACATTCTGCCTTACAATCCGCACTTCACACAGCCGAGCAGCTTATCTCCTGTTAAAAAATGAGTGCATATTATTGTGGGGTTGTAAAAATGAACATTCATATTTCTGAGCTGCAGTGAAGCTCCTGATTGTGCTCCGTTTGATAAGTTTGGAAGCTGATTGAAGTGGCGACTTTCTGGTGGTGAATTAAATAACGTCTGCAGTTTCTGCAGTGGGATGGCTCAAGATATTAACTGGTGCTGTGTTACAGATCGGTCTCTAACCCTGAAATGGTGTCTCGTCTGTTACCATAGTTTTTTAGCCTTGAATTAGGAACTCACTGATAGACCACACTCAGACATATATATATAATAGCAACACCATTTTAATAGTTGCCCTTAACACCTACTGCCTTAAGCTTCACCTGACCAGACAGCTTGCCGCTGTGCTGTGCTTTGCCCCTGTTTTGAGGCCACATAAAGCAGCAGTGTTGTAATAGTGATAACCAGTGGAGACGTCTGCCTTTTCACCTACACAGAGGAGGAAAAACACAAGTTCCCTTTGAAATAATGTGAACCAAAGCCACCCCGATAAACGAATACAGCAGTCCAGCCTTTTGGAAGGAGAGAAACCAGCAAGACCTGCCTGTCAGATCCTGGATGTTGTAACTGAAACGACGTCCAACAACGCAATCAATTGGAGAGGCAAATTTGGAATCCATTTATTGATTCTAATGAAGTTTTAAGTTCATCAGTCTTCATTAGCCTTGTAGAGCTGGAGATAACAGCTGTAATAATGACAGAAATCCCTGATGGGATCTATAAATTACAAAAGATATAATCATGCTGTATTTTGGTAATTTGGCTTATGTCCATAAAAATCCAAATAAATCAACACCCAGTTTCCTTAATAAGCACTTCAGCAGCGTTAAACACAGACACATTCGCATCAGCACAAGTGCGCACACACACAGTCGCACACATACACACTTACTTTCCTCAAGGGCATGAACAATAGCACACAGGAGAGAGGGGTGTGAGGAGCGGTGTGGCATATTGCTGGGACTAATTTACCAGCGGCTAGGGGAAGTGCTGAGTGGACACAGCTCGGCGGCTGATTCGGGGCCAGGGCTGGGGCCCCTTGGCGACAGACAGACACCGCCAAGGAGCTGAGGCAGCGGAAAAGTCTACCGCACACAAACACGAAAACGCACATTCACACGTACTCTCCTCTGCTTTCACACTCTTGTCTTTCCCTTCCTTATCAAGGAAAGGCGGGTGCCTGTCAAGGATATGCCACCCCCGGGTGCCAGCTGCAGCTCCTGTCGATGCCTGTGTGTTTTTGTTGTTTTTTCTTTTTCCTTTCTTTCTTTTTTGGCATCTGTCGCCTTGCTCCTCGTGCACGTCCATGCTGTGTCCCCCTCAATGACAAGGGCATCCCATAGCGCCAGATGGACCTCCCACCTAGCCAACCTACACTCCCTTCAGAAAAGTTGATCTTGTCACAGCTTTGAAAAACAAATGGCGTTCCCTCCCTCCCACCCCGACTCACCCGCAGCAACAACTTCGCACACACACATTCTGGTCACGCTGTGAATTTTCAGGATCATGGCTTTTCCAGTGCGGGTAATCACTGACATTATTAAAACTCTCCAGAAGAAGAAGAAGACGAAGAAGAATTGGAGGGACAATCCCCTTTATTTGTCCCACAATGTTTCATGCACATGCACACACACGCCATGCAATTGATGAAACTTATCCTCCGCATTTATCCCATCCTGGTCGCCTTCCTCCGCGGTGGATCAGCAGCGGTGGGCTGCCATCCGACCGGCGCCCGGGGACCCAGTTCCTGTTTGCCACCATTGGTCAGGTGGTGATCTTCTTGCATATTTTTAGTGGGGTTTTTTTAAGGAGGAAACCCCGGGTGAACACGGGGAGAACATGCAAACTCCACACAGAAAGGCCCCTTTCCTCGAGCAGCAGACATTGAAGGCATGGTGGACACGCCACAGCACCCACAGCGGGACCTTCTAGCTGTGAGGCGACAGTGTTATCACTTGTGCCACCGTGTTACACATGTTAAATATCTAACTTTTACCTGGACTAAAACGCCCCTCATCCTCTGAATGCAAGCTCTCTGCTGCACCGCTGACAGAGATTCAGCACCACGGACAGCAACAGTCACAAATCAGCCAGGCCTCCCAGAAATCATAGATTTTGATAGGTCACTCTATTTGTCTGTTTTATTTGTAGATTAGCTTGAAGCACTTCCAAGCATGGTATCAATTTGTGTGAATCAACAGGGAGCAGGAAATAATCGCACAAACTTTCAGGGGTTGGATGTATTTCGCGTATTTGCATTTTTATCTGTTTTAATATGTGAGCTGTGTTTTGCTGCTGCCGCTCAGGTGGAACTGATTGAAGGCTTGCCCTGTGAAGGGAAACACACACGTAGTTTGGATATTTTGACATGGGAAGAAGCTTATGTCGTTGTTAAATCGATGCCAACATGGCTGGAGTGAAATCTTGCTCATCATAATGAAGATAATATTCCAGTTGTTTAAATCTGCCATGATGTCTCCTCTAACTCCCTGTGGTGTCCGAACACCAGTTAAATGGGTCTGGGAGATACCAAGTAGTGATTATTTAAGGGGTGTTTCTATGTAATGCGTGAAGTAACTTAAGATAATGAAAGTAGCTGTTATTTGAAGTGCGAAAGTAGATTTTTATGTGCTGTGTTTTTGTAGTTTCGATGTAAGGATGTCAGACTTCCTGTACTGCGGCAGGGGTCGAGGTCAATGCCGCTGGCATGCTGCCATTTCCCATCACGCGCTGCTGCTGTCAGGACCACATGCTGTCTGTGGTCCACAGTATTTGCGATGAGAACCACGTCCCGGTTGGTCTGCGCCTCACCTCTGACTCAAGCCTCCTGCATTGAAGATCCAGCCGCAACACTTCACCTGTCAGTGGTGATGCAACATATTGACTGTCTATAAGTGTACGAAATCTCAGTTTCATGCTCACTATAGAGGACACTATCAGCGCCCACTGTATATGAAATAGCTAAAGACTGGATGGTGGAGTGGAGGTGCAGTGAGAGGCCGGCGTTGCTCATCATTTTTACATGTAATCTGTGATCCAGCTGATGGTCAATCCACTGGGTGTGTGGTGAATTTGTGACTCGCTATCACCCTCCTTGTGAACAAACACATTAAGTAAGGCCACCTGGAGGATGGGATAGTCTGACCTTATCTCCTCCTGGCTCTGTTCCACTTCTGTGACTTGACACCTTTGGGCAGCCCCAAACTGAAGAGTGAAACAACCCCCCGGTTTCCTCTGAACTCTTCCTCACACTGAACACAGTGTCGTCGTGCATGGCAGGACAAACTGTTCAATGTTCAGTCAGGATCCCCCACACTCACAGATGCAACTGTCTGCTCTTTTTAATGAAAATGAACTCAGTACTGTTGTAATGTCACAAGTGCTATAACCTATTAAATCATATTGTGAACAAGCAACAAATATTCTCTTCAGTAGGTGCTGATGAAATGCTCGACGTACAGTCATCATGAAAACCAAGATTTTACTGATAAAGCTTGCACACTTTTTCTAAAACTTTTTCTACAACAGGGTGCTGAATGCAGGACTTTTTGCAGCAGAGTATTTTCACTGTCGTATTTTTACTGAAGCAAAGGACCTGACTACCCTGCTGTAAACTCTGCAGACAAGAAGTTGAAAAAACATGACATGAAATGGTGACAACAAATAGCGGAGTGGAAGCAGGGGGCTAAAGCCAGCTTATTTCTCCACTTCCTTTTGAAGCAGATATGGTGACCCAACTCTTCATTTTCGCTGTTTGTCATCTAAAAAAAAGGACGGCGGGGCGATGAGATCTTCGCTGAAGGCGATTGGTAACAATTACGCTCTCAGATGACGACCACATATCAGCTGGCGATCATTGTTAGGGTAATTTACACAAATGACTACGCTGAGCCTATTTGGGATTCCACACTCATTTGTCCAAATGCAACAATGACTCAGCAAAATGATAAAATCTCTGTGGGAAATGACTGCCAGGAAAGATGAGTGTGTAATAGCGACTTAAAACAATGCATCTCTGGCACATTTCAGCGCATGACCATATCATAATAATGAGGATAATAGAAGGCCACTGCTCAGCTGAAAAAGTGTTTATGTTGATGTCATTAACTCCCTTTAAGTGCCTACTTGTCTTCTCACATAAACAGTGATTTAACCGTGCCTTGGCGTCACGTCAGCTCGGCTGTTGATGTCCTGTCTTTATCTTCTCAGTGTGTCACCGTGCTCCATGCTGAGCCTGTAATAGCAGCCTGATCCCTGACCACATAGACCCTGCATACCAATCGCTTGTTTAAACTGCGATGGCACATGTTGCTTTTTCTGCATTTTAAGTCGTATCTCCATTAATTGTTGAAAGTTCCTCCCCGCTGTGTGCCTGCGCTCGCTGAAGTGGAGGAAATACATCTCTGCCGTTGTTATGATGAATAAGTACAGTAAAAACAACATGAAAGAGACTGTAATGGTAGATTAGGCCTAAATGCACCATTAATTAGTTATGAAACAGATTCAGGTCAGAATGTACTCCGTGACTTGCCAGCAGGGGTCTGGGGGATTTTTACGTCCGCTAGGTGTGCCGTACAGATCTGAGTTACACAAGGAGTGGGGAAAATGGATGCCAAGGGCCTGCTGCAAGCATTGCAGGTCAGCCGGCAGCCCCGTCCTTCTGGGGATCGTGGGAGATGTCTGATCTCTGCCTCCCACCTTGAAGCATCAGCCTGTATAAATTTGTAAATTGCTCTCCGGTAGACCACCTTGGTCTAATCAAAACCTCCCATTATCCTCTTCCTCCCTCTCCTGCATAGATCACACTGTTGCTTACACAATTTCTGAGAACTTCCTGCAGTGGAAAGGCAGAGCCCGTTCTCTTGATCTCTATACTGTAATTAGTATTCAATATGAATATTTATCAAGGCTGCACAGAAAGTGTTTGTTAAATAATAACCGAAGCTTGTAGAGTAAAGTGTGAACACAAGGCATATATAGCATAACAGGACGTCCCTAGTTTCAGTGATCCTCTGGCACATCTGCTCTTATCTTTCTTGCATTTTTCTTTATTGCGATTTCACACAAGCAAAGCCACTAAATCCAGCGCGGGGCAAAACCGTCAAAACCGAGTCCACAAACAAATGCAAGGACAGAATGAGTTCTGATTTGGCCAGAAGATATTTCAACTGACAAAAAGTGTTTTTTTCTCTCTATAGCTGGCTCTCCACAGAGAGGGAAGATGGGGGATCATCTGCTGTTAAAATCTAAGTAAAGAAACGATGAATTATTCATGCCTCTTTCCGTCTGTAAATTGAAACAAATTCACTGTTCGTGGCGCCGTTTGTTTGTTTGTGGAGCGTCGAGCTTTTGTCACTGTGTTCCTGTAAATCCTCAGTCACGCTCCCTGATTAGAAGACATTCTCCTACAGTATTTATGTTTTTGCCTTTCTTGAGTTTGCCAAAAAAGATCAGAAAAGAAGTGGCGGGGGCTGCTATGGATATCGCCAAGTGGCCTGTTGGGAAATAAAACTTTGTAAAACTCACAGGATAATCTCACAACAGACTGGCCATTATTTTGATAAATAGATACTAAGTCTGTCTCTAGCCGGCCATAGGAGACAAATTCACATCATTATCAGGCGCAATCATTGGTTCACAGTCCATAGACTTCACATTGATCAAACGGCAAAAAGCAGCAGCTCCACTTGGTAGTCACAAACTGTCACCCCGGGGATCTGCCGCTGGGAATCCACAGCCCTGAGGGCAAGACGCTCAGCAACATTTGGCACAGCACATTTTTGCCCTGACACATCCACACGATGTGGCAGTTTGTGTGAGCCACCGCTGTCTAAAATAAAGATCAGTACAGTTGTTTGCTTACATCTAAAATTAATTGGTTCACATTTACACAATGACCTACTGGCAAAGTGGCCTTGTCAGCTACTTTCAGCTGTGGCCCCCCCCCCGCGGGACTGCATTGTGGCGGAAGCACGGGAGGCATCCCGCCCAAAACCCTCAAACACAGCATCTTAACCTTTCCCTCTGAGGAACAGGCTGCTGCTGAATGCACAAAAGTGGCTTGACATTAAGGAAACCGAAACTGCTGGCATGGGAGGGGGCGAGGTGACGTGGTATGAAGACCTTTAGCCGAGGAGTGCGTCAGCAGAAGTTCTTAAGTGTGGAGCTCAGACCTCAGAGGTCGGGATGATTCCACTGCTCCGACACTGCCTTTTTCACACCAGATAAAAAGGTTAGATACCAACTATGAGAGTGCAGGAAGCTGAGAACAACAGCAGCTTTACTGCGATCTGCGGCTGCTGTCTAATCAAATATACTGTGAGTAACACTGGATGAGGTTGTGATTCTCCTGCAGGATAATATGAATCATTTACTCAGCCACGGTCACATTTGCTCTGTTATAATTACAACAATACTCCGTCACTCTTTGATCACATTTCAGCAAAAGAAATGGCAAAAAAAATGTTTACTGTAATTTTGCATCGCAGTTATGTTGATTCAAGGCTACACAACAGGTTACTTAATTTCAATTAGAAGGATTTTGTGGAGGAGATGCTGTTTGGCAAAGCACTTAAAGATCTGATTTAACTGTCATCTTTATTATACTGAATGTCTGAACAGGAGTTCAGACATAAATTCCTTGAAATGAACATAAAGTAGAACATTAAAAATTGCTGTTAACAGGGTGTAAGGCTGCAGTTTATTTAACACCGGAGTTATCCACATCAGACTGTACTTTTCCTGGGACAATATTTAAATGGGTGAAGATGAGATTTCTGTTTGGGGACCAAGCAGGGCAGAGCTGCATCCTGGGTGTCTTTGACGAAAGAAATAACTAACAAGTTGAGTAGATGAGAAATAAATGTGACTGGGAAAGTCGTGGAATGCTCCAAAAACATCTGTCCAACAGTTTAATAACATTTTTCAATGCACTATTGCAAGGATTTCATCATCAACAAGCCATAATATCCACAAAAGACTCAGAGAAGCAGGAGAAATCTCTGCACTTCTCAGGCAGCACTGCCTTAAAAACTGAGATGATGACTTCAGAAAACCATTATGTGTAAACACAGTGTGAAGCTGCATCCACAAATGCATGTTAAGACTCTACCATGCAAAGTGGAAACCATATATCATCCACATCTGGGCTCGACCTCGTCTCAGTGCTGTGGTCTGACAAGTTTCGAATTGTTTTTGGAAATCATGGACACCGTGTCGTCCGGGATGAAGAGGAAAAGGACCAGCCAGATAATTGCAAAGTTCAAAAGCCAGCAGCTGTGATGGTATGCGGATGTGTTGGTGCTGCCATCCAGTCATTGTCTTTTTCGGGGATGCAAAATGTGTGGCACATTATGAAGCGCAATATTTGACAATGGAGACTCTGGACTGTTGAGCAACTTAAGTCATATATTGAGTAAGACTGGGAAAGAATTTGACTTTTCTAAACAGTTCCCAAACACTTACTGAGTGTTGTTTAAAGGAAAGGTGATGTAACATCGTGGTAAACAGGCCCTTTTGGAACGTGCTGCAGGCATCAAATTCAGAATTCTGATTCAAAAAGCAATAAAGTTTATCAGTTTGAAGATGAAATATCTTGTCTTTGTTCTATTCAATTGAATATATGTCATAAAGCATTTGCAGATCATTGCTTTCTGTTTTTATTTATGTTTCATGCAACTTCTATGGAATGGTGGTTTACTGTTTCAAGGGAGATTACTTTCGCCCAAGGACGCTAAAAGCCATTTTTCCATAGTGTGAGACACACACATCAATATCCAACTTGGGCTTAGTTAGTCATCAAAGAATTTGCCCTGAAAACTGATTTGTGGTTGTGATTTCCCTTTGTCTGTAAGACTTTGTTTTCAAATCTAATCTGAACAAAGCCATTCTGCCACGCTGTCCTTGCTGTAATATCAAGCTTTTATGAGAGTGTTTCTGACCCAAGAGAAGAGTTACTGTCAACAGTGGAAGTAATAATGAGAACTTCCCACAACCTTAATGATTTTATTGTGTTAGACCTGCACTGTCTGTCCTTGTATTTATCCTTTTGTACTTACATGGTGATTATACAGTATGACTGCTGTTTCTGCACTATTTTCAAGTTTTAAGTTTGTCAGTGAGTTCCCTGAAATTTGCCTGTGCAGTGATTCAAACAATGAATTCAACCACTGAGGCATTTACCAGAATGTCTTAAAAATACCAGAAAGCATTCCTTAATTTACCTTTGAAACCATCCCAAACATAACTATTAAGAAAATAGCTAGGCTAACTTATTAGCTGGACATGTGATAGTCGAGTTCTTCTGTTTCTAGATAATTTTTGCATTTCCTATCCAATGACTAAGAAAGGTGAAAGTGTTGTGGCTGATTTATGAGTGCAAAATAAATGCTAACAATTTCTTTTTTGTTTCAACTGCATTGAGCTGGCAAAGCAATTTTGGGTATCAGATATGGAACTCCAGAAATGCTAATAAAACATTTTAGCAGATGGGTTACTACCATATGTTATTCTTCTGATAGCATCGAGGTACCGTACAGGAGAGGGAATCAGTCCCTCTTGGTAGCACGTGAGGTGCATGTGTAATTATTCCAGGCTGTAATGACTGCAGCAACAGTTGCCTTCATAACTTGGTGCCAAGGGGCTGTACAGCATCTGGACCTCCTTGTTTGTACCGTGGTCAGCTCCTCCTTCAAGTGCCGGTCAGCTATTTCCGTAGCCTTCAAAGCAAATCTTCATTAATTAGTACCTAATCCACCATGTGCCTTTAAAAAACACAATATAATTCTGTCAGGCAGCTCGTTGTAATGCATCATGCGCAATCACACACACATACACCCAAGTGCAGAAACACACAAGTGCAATAGGCGCACACGTATACACACACAGTACATTGGGTATCCTGCTCACACAGGAGTGTGCTCAGTGGAACACTTTGAACCAGTACAGCATCATTAGCGTGCTAGGTTGCCAGAGGCTATGGGAAAGGGCTACCGCACACAGCTCAGGCAGCTCACAGTGTCTTCTGCAAAGCCCATGAGGTTCATTACAGAGACACGAGCTCCAGTAGCCAGCACATTGTGAACCAGAGAAAAGTTATCATGGCAATGATTCAACTGCCTGTATCTTTCACTCAAAAGGGATTTCCTCGCCTTGGCTTGCCTTCCTGAGGCTCATTTAACAAATGGCAGGGGAGATTCTTAAGGCACTTTGTCATTATCTTAAAGGGAAAGTTACCCGTGGAAATAAGCAAAATCGACACTTTGTTTTAAATTGGCATGTACCCTCAAGCAGCATGCGCTTGTAAGCAATTCATCTATTGAAACTGCCACAGAGGTGGATATTAGCTCGCACAACTACAAACACGTACACTCCAAAACACACCCAGACTGTTTGTTCCATGCATCCGCCGTGTACTCTGGGTCCTCATTTATTCACGCTGATGGCTGGCTTCAACACACAGGTAAAATTACAGTGGAATATCATTATCTGAAGGTATTTGCTGACCTTGACAGTGCATGAAGTACAGCTTCTCTCGTCTCCTCCTCCGAACAGGAGAACAGAGCGGTGAGAACAAACACGTTGCCTAATCCATGCTGAAGTCAGCGCTCTCAAGAGATGAAATGCAAAAAAGCAGAGTTTCCCCCCAAATCTGTTCTCCCTCTCTATCTCCCTTCCTATTTTCTCTCCTCTCTCGCCGCCCTCCCATCTCAAGAACGGTGTCACTTTCACTACTCTCATGGAAAAGTGCTGTCAGCGCTTGTCTCAAAGTGCTGAGAAATTTCAGAAAGTCTCTCGAAGTAACCCTACACTTGTCAACTCTAAGTGGTACATATCCGGTACATAGCAGCCTCAGAAAGTCTAAAAACTACCACTAATGGGGCTCCTGCAGAATTTGCAGTGTCCGATGTCCAAAAACTCAAACCACTTTTCATTTTTAGCTGAATTCTTCAGCCAAATCTAATGAGACATACTTCACTGTTTTGGCATATTTATTTATTTGGTCTAAATCTGATCAGGACAGCATCAAAATGAATATTTTCTTTTTTTTTTTTTTTTTTTTTTCAGTGAGAAGTAATGGTAATATCTAAAGATGTTCTGAAAGACAAACTGAAACTTGAATTTTCCTCATTTTCTGCAGAAGGAAATATACAAGATAGTAATACTACAGCTGTTGTCCATACATATCAAAAGTGGATAAAGTCTGTTTTATCCACAAAATGATTTAACACTGAACGTGGAAGCTCGCTAGCCTAGCACGCTCACACTCTGAAAGTGGATGCTAGTTAGCCTAGCTTGCTAGCTTCCCCTCAGACAGTGGACGACAGTTTAATTAGCTTGCAAGACGTTGCTTTCATTCATAATATTTCAGTCACTGGCAGCTCCTGCACTCTCAATGTATTCATTACTTGTTATATGTGGTCAATGTAGCATTAGCTGTGAAAGCTCACAGCAACACTGCTTTGTCTTTTGCTGATTTTCCTCAAATTCAGTCAAAATTTGCAGTATATTTGGATGGAAACCTGTATACAGAGTAGCGTACGGACTTCTCTAATCACAACAATGACTGAACAGCAGTTAGCAACATCAGCCTTCAGGCAGACTTCTGAAGATGTGGCCAATGTCAGTCAGACCCAAAGTTCACCTCCCTTGTATTTTATCAATCCAGAAAAGTACATAAAACTTACACATTCACAAATCAAGACAAACACTGAGGATACATTAGCTTTAATGTAAAGTTGACCCACATAAGTCTTCGATTGTAAAATTCCCAACACTTCTAATTTGCTGTCTGCATGCTCATTTGGGGATAAAATGTATTGTACGCCAAAGAGGTCACCTGAGCACAGCCCATCTGAAAAATGCATGTGTCGCCCCGCCTTTGGAAGACTTCCTGTACATGCCAGCAACTGTCACACCCTGATGAGTGAAAGATGAACTCCTGCTTTTATAAATCTGCTCCTTCCTGGCTGGCTTTCCATCCCCTAATTAATTCCCGTCTCTAAATGAAATTAAATGGGTTTTAGCACTCCTACACCATCTATATACTTTTCATTACCCCACAGTCTTCCATAATCATTAATTAGTTTGAGTGTTTTATGTATTTACTGTGATTTTGATGAAATGCCAGCAAGCAAATAAGTCGGGATAAAGGGGAGAGAGGAAAGGGGGAAGGATAAAAAACAGTTTATGTGTCAATTATGTGCTAGCATGGTATCGTCAGCAAACGATGCCAAGCTTGTACATTATTTATCGAAGCTAACAGACGTAGTTCTAATGCAGCGAGGAGATGAGTAATCATGGCCCTGGGCATCTGCAGTACAGTAGATCCCAGACATGCCTGGGTGCCATTCATGCCACAGAAATTCTCTTCTCTCTTTTGATATTAATCAATGCTTGCATTACTAATGCAGATTTCCCTCTTTTTCTTCCCATCCCACCACTATCAGCTCTGCCTCTCGCTTTCGCTCCCTTTTCTTCTCCCAGTCTGTCTGAATTTTTCATGCTTCGCTCCCTTTCTTCGGCACCTCAAATGTGTAGACAGACAATCACAAGCCTGTCAAAACTAAATGTTACAACAGAGAGAGGATGAATAAAGTGGAAGAATGTCAAACATGTGCTTTCTTCTTTTCTTTTATTCAACTGGAAATCTGCTACTATTTTCATCTTAGCTGAAATACTAATTAAAAACGAGATGGAAAGGTCAGTGTAGCAATACCTCAGGCAAATGTCAGGGTAAACAGCAGCAAGCCTGAGTCTCACATTCTCTTTTTCCCATCGCTCTCTTCCAGCACACACTCATACAGTCATTTTTGCCTGCTAACCTGTTCCCACCCTCATGAGTGACCTCCCGCCCACCCTTGCGTTCACATATAGAATACACACATCTCTGCGCACACATTTCCCC
Organism: Chaetodon trifasciatus; assembly: GCA_037975065.1. Classification (NCBI taxonomy): domain Eukaryota; kingdom Metazoa; phylum Chordata; class Actinopteri; order Chaetodontiformes; family Chaetodontidae; genus Chaetodon; species Chaetodon trifasciatus. The sequence continues at coordinate 5,567,941 of JBBMOE010000017.1, read as the reverse complement.
TGCTGCAGTTTTGATAGTGTGTTCCACTCCCTGAGCACCTTTCCCTTCAATGGCCCACTGAATCATGTGACAGAGCCTCTTGAGCCTCTCTAATACCACTTCTTTAGCTACCAGCCACAGAAAGGGGAGATGACTCTTTAAAGACCCTCCAGCTTGAGGGGGAGGAAGGTCTGAATGGCATATACCCCACGGACAGCCACTTTCACTGGCTTCAGATTCCCATATCCCCGCTTCCCACACATCTGTCCCCCCCTTCAGGCCGCCGTCTGCGCCCTGATATTTCACCGTTGCCACATTAGTGGAGGGCACCGTTGTTCGCCCCGCTAGCAACACACGCCTTCGTCTTGGGGAGGGAGGGAGGCGGTAAAGATGAGAGAGGAGTCAAATGATCCAGAACATATTTTTCTGTCATTTGAAAATGGCGTTATAAGGCGAGCAGCTCACCAGCACCTAATGCTCTGCCTTCCCCGAGGCTCTTAGGTGGCATTTTCTGCACACTGTGTTCTCCGATGTTTCATTCAGTCCAACAGTTATTAATTAATGGTGTTACACCTGACAGGCATACGAACAAAAGCTTGCAAATCTATAAAAATGCTTTGTAATAAATAAATGTATTAGTACTTTTTGATACATACCAGCGATTTTATGAACCTCTCCTGCAGCAGATAGGCGTCTTACCCAAGGACACTTTGTCACGGATGGACACTCACTTTGTGCCGATCGATTGTGTGACCTTTTGGTTAAGGGGAAAAAGCTCACTTGCCACCTGCCACCCGACAACTGGCTTGTACTTTTTTTTTCATTCATCCATAAACGGCTGAGGAGGTGAACTTAAATAACATCTAATACCTTTAACGTGATCCGATTACTCTGCCAAACAAGGCTGGCTTCCGCAAATGTGTGTGAACTGTAGTTTTAGTGATCCCATTTGCACCCAAGAATATGGTGAAATCTTTCCACGTAATCCTCTTAACGGCATCCTCCTCATGTGGCAGAAACATGCCGCCTGATCTCTCACCTTCAGCCAATCAATGCGTGTTTTCCCGCCCATCCCTACAAAATAAGAGCGCGGCTTTGAGTGTACCAATCCTCCCATTGATTGCACATGCAAGATAAAGTTCAAAAGGAACTTTAAAACTTCACAGCGCTGACAGATTCCTTTGTGGTTCTTCGCCCAGCTCAAGTAGATCTTTCCATCTCAACAGGCTGTATCCAATCATTTGTATGCGGTGGTGGGGTTTTTGCCGGGCTTCATCCGACACTGATCGATGGAAACGGGAACAGTGCGAGCGAGCCAGGGTTTCTTGTCACTCTGCAAATTAGATCTTCCGTCAGCACTTCGCTCGTTTCATCTCCGAGCTTATGTTTGGAGAAGGCAAGAAAAGGTACGGGGGAGGGGGGTTGGTAACACATAGCATTTCTAAGCTCACAGGTCCCCCATTGAAGTTTTCCACCTACACATTCAGTATAGACAGTGAAAGTAGATGTGCAGCATGCTGCTGCTCAGACAAGAGGGAAGCCTTTGAAAATAGAGGAGAAAGTGTTTACAGTTGCCTCGAGGAAAGGCTTGAATATTAATGCGAGCCAGGGTCATCAATTTATTTATCTATCCTGTTAGGCAGGTGGATGAGGAGTCAGGGTGGGTTTTTGCATGGTTAATTATTCTCAGTTGTCCCAGTTAATCCTTGAGCACGGAGGTACAGGCAGATGCAGTGAGGGGAAGGGTGCAGCTGCCAAAAAAGCACATCTGTGCTCCAGGAAAAAAACAAAAAACAGGAAAAAAAAAAAAGACATGGAGCGAAAAGAGGATATTCGTTGCTGTGCACACACTTTTCCCAGGTAGATGTTTCTTGGCATTGCAGCTGTAATTTAGAGGGGATTGCATATTGCAGAGTCTTGGATTTGGATTGGTTTGTGGGAAGGAGGCAGAAAAAGTCCGGCGGCATTCCTTATTAAGGTTTGAATGACCAACATGTTTCAATCAAAGCCAGCTTTGTTTTCCAGCCTCACTTTTGAACTAATAAGCGGAGAATAGGCATTATACTTATAGGGCTCAAGTTGAGGATATTATTTCTTTATTTTTTTTAAAGGATGATTTCTCAAGAGGGAACCCAACACGTGTTAACCATTTCTTATGAATTGTGCAATTAAGGCAGAAAAATCCGCTCTAATCTTGCCTCTCCTCTGCTGCAGCAATTTTTCTTCATTAGGCTGGATTTCATTTTTGAAGTTTATGACTTATCCTTACAAACAAATAATTGCTATATACCCCAATGGGAATTGTATGCATTTTAATCAGTCCTAACCTCAAGCTTTGACATGGAATACTCATCTTTCTGTATTTATTCCTTCAGAGATGTATGCATACTCAATATTAATGCGTGTTATTGTCTTTACCTGCGTAATGAATAACAAACAGCGCTGCTGGAAGGGAGTCGAGGAGCTGAGATGTATGCATCCTTATTCTTTACACAGTCCTGAATGTTGATCCTTTGTGGACTGTTGTGCCTTCACTCACTGCATTTGGGGTCAGGAGTAAATTTGTGCAATGTTTACATAATCTAAGACAAAGTGTGTGTCCTTGTAGCTACATGTGCACAGCAGTGCTGTTACACTCCAACCGCTTCTACCATCTATAATTGTGCAAACATTAATAACATTAACAAAGACTATTTACCTGGCATGTGTTTCAAAGCAGTGCATAAAAGGCATTAATGCTACAAGAGTGAAATAGATAGAAGAGATTAAAAACTGCAAAGCATTCAACAGAAAACATAACTATGCTAAGATGAAATAAAACAAAATGAAGACATAAAAACTCCACCATAAAGACAACGATCAGAAAGGGTGCATTACGAGGCAATTTCCAAAATCTTATTGAATGCTACTTTAAGCTCCTCAGGCAAGGTGTCCTATAATCCAGGGAAAGTGAATTTTGTTCTCTGTCTTCTGTCTAGACAGGCTGAAATACATAATGGCTCTGCCTGAGGATGACAGGCTGCAACCATGAAAACTTTTTTGCCGGATACGACTTAATTCACATAACTGAATTACAAACTACTCCTACGATAACTTCACATTCATCCAGAGTAAACAGGACACATAAAAATATAGACGGATAAAACCAAAAGTATCTGGTTACCAGCACGAAATGAGAAAATATGTCTTGCTATAGCTCCACTCACTGCAGATGTGTACATTAAGAACACCAGTGGCTCTCATCGGCCCATGTGTGGCTACCGGAGCAGCAAATAGCAGGCGTTCGAATTATTTTCAATCTGTTTGCTCAGCTTTAATTGCAAGGATGTTGAGGAGGGGGGGAGGCATTGCAATATGCTGAAATGAGGTGCTGTCCAAGAGGAAAGTCGGTCACTAGTAGGCCCTCTCACCCCAGCTGTGCGAGCACATGTGCAAATCCTGCGCCGACACACACACAGCCTCAAATATTCACACAGGTGGAAAGTGTAGTCCCTCGTGTACCTTTTGACGCCCTGAGATTCGCCCATCCGTGCCTAATGGCATCAGCGTACGGTAGAGAGAGCTGATAGCATTTTGTCCTATACTCTGTTTGCTGCAAGTCTCCCCTGGTGCAGCCCAATGACCCGTCCCTTTTGCTCTGTCACCCGGAGACAGAGGGGGCTCCTCTGATGTGACATCACTCTGCCCCAGCCACTGAAATGCCATGCCACATATTGATGAGAGAGGACAGACGAACAGAGGACGACTCCACGCAGAAAGCATCTCCTCAGGCGTAAAAAAATTCACAACACACGTTAATTAACGTTTACCGTATAGATTAAGTCTGGTTCTATTGGCAGTGGAGTTTTTTTTTTTTTTTTTTTCATTTTGACGTGTCGCAGCAGGAAAACACGTGTGCTGTTAATAATATGAACAATGGCTTTTGTCATGCAGTTCAGTTTTCATTTTTCATTAAAATGTGACAGAAGTGTGGAGAGACATCGAAGGACATGACAAGAAAAACACGAGATTTAAGAAAGGGAAGAAAAAAAATTAAGCCGGGAATTAAAGGGAGGAAAGACAGAAGGGAACAAATAGAAAAACACCGATATCAAGAGAATACAGTTGTTGTTGGAGTTTAAAAACCACAACCAGTTTTTAAACAGCGATGAATAAACTGTGTGAATTTATGCTAATGAGCGTGCTAGCTGACAGTTAGCAAGCAGTGACCAAGCTTGTTTGTTCAGAGAGGTTTTTCCTGCCTCTTCAGTGAAAGTGTTTATTGAATCAAATGATGTTCGACCCTGAAAACAACTTATAAAACCAGAAAAAGCTCTGGAATTTGCTGCCATTGTCTGGTGTTAACATCTTGCGAGCTTTAACCTGCTAGCCCTGAGAGCAACTTTTACATCATCAAGCGTCCTAGAATTCATTCACTGTGCCATTTTCTTGTCAGACCAGACCTTTATTCTAGTCTCAGGCACGAGTGTGTGAATCTGTCGATGCCTTGTTCATGGTATTACCGACATGCGCTTTTCCTGCTGTCAAAATGTCTCACATAATTTTGGGTCTTACAACCCAGAAATTCTTAGAAATCATTTTTGTATGTTTAACAGCAAGAAAAAATAGTGTTATCACACCACATCATGGACTACTCACCTCCTCCGGACTCCTTCGATTCCTTTTCTCTCACCTGCTCCTCTCCTTCTTCCTCCCCCCCTCCACTCCATTTCCCTCCCCTCTTCTCCCCTCTTATCTCCCCTCTCTCCTCTCCCGACTGCAGTAGCACAGTGACCTGGCCTGTCAGCGGTGTCAGCTGTAACTCTCGAAATCTAAAAGCGCTCGTCTAGCTGCACACCGTGACAGGATGATTACCCTTTTCATCATAACTGTGAGGTCTTAACATGAGCTGATTCCTCTCCCCTGAAAGAACTGCATGGAGCCAGCGCGAGACAGGGAGAGAGCCAGAGAGGCAGAAAGAGGCAATCTGACAAAAGGGATGCGTCGACAGCACTGAGGAACAAATGTTTCAATATATTGACCTGTGTACTGGTTGATTATGCAGCTTTCAAACTTTGAAATGTCTGGGCCTTAAGGTTAATACATCAATCAGCAGCTCTTTGGCGCACCTTTTACATTCAAAGTCTACATGTAAACCAGCTTTATTTTCAGTAGTAACAGCTTAACTCCATAGCACAGATGTGTGCTTTTATCAAGGTGGTGATTAGAGCAATGGAATTACACTGAATCATTCTGAGCCAGCAGGTGTAAGCCAATGAAAAACCGTCATGATAATGAGGCGTTAAATGTTTCACACCCACAACCTACACTTACAAGTGGAGGCACAATGTAAAGCAAACTGTCAAAAAGGCAAATAGTTATTTAGAAATTGTGTTTTTGTTCATTTTATTTGCTTGCCTATATTTTGAGGTGCTAATAAGTAGTTGGTGTCAAGCTAAAGTCAGGCTAGACATGGTAAAAACTACCATGCTGCCAAGGTAGGAGCTAATTTTACTTGATATTACCTTGAATTGTACTCCTTCACTAACAGAAAAATACACATCATGAAGTAAATCAAGCCAGACAGGATGGAGTCTGGCTGTTTGGGTCTACAGCCATGCTAGCAGCTCTGCGAGGCAATACTTAGGCACAGCCATGCTTTGACCGAGGAGATCACTTCAGCATGCTGCCAATGTGCTAGCATGTTGATGTTTAGCTTGTGTGATGTTTACCCCGTTCACCAGCTTATTATAGAGTGTTAGCATGCTAACATTGTCTGATTACTAAAGACCACAGGTCAGTGGGCCAAACTTGAAAATGTATGTTTCCACTAACTAGACAAGGATTTTGGGTCTGTCAAATGTCCCTCACCAAACTTTACAGCTTTTCACCTTTATGTATTAAATCCCTAACCTGCAGTAGGCTAGAGAAGCCATTCTGTATTTTGCCACATTCTGAAAGAGGGACACCCTGGGAGGTCGGCAAACACGTGAAGACTCTGCCAACACCTAGCAGAAGTAAACTTTTTTGATGCTGACACTTCCTCTTAGGGACAGAGTAAGCATGCAGTCCTCCCGTCCTCTCCTCTGTTTGTCTTGCTTTGCGGATTGGGAGCATCATTAGCCGAGATTCCATCAGTGTCACTAGATTTTGCTGGCTGCCATCTGCTTCACTCAGTTACAGTAGGGATTAATGGTCAGGGGTGAGACGCAACCAAAGCCCTCCCTCGCTGCCCATCACTGCTAATCTACAGCCTCCTCCTAATCCTCACCCACCACCTTGCATCCCCTCAATCAGATAAGTGTGTGTTTATGCACGTGTGCCCTTGCATCAACATCATAACTGAAGAAGATTCAACGATGACAGCAGTGCATTTACAGAAGTAGACCTTCCAGCTCTACACTTGTTACAAAATGCAGTTTCAGGCCTTAATTACTCACCTGTTACAATCTGTGTTTTGGATATATCCAGATAGCATTGTGTCACATGACAACCTTTCAAGATCAGGATAGCAAAGAAATGGACGGTGTAAAACATTTGACAGATAAAAATAGGAAAGAAGAGCTATGATTATTTGCAATTCGACTCACATTTTATCGACTAAACGTTGTAGGAATATCCAGAAATTTCCGTTGGCATCTCTAATAATTTGAAATTAATGGCTTCTCGCTGTGAAGAACCCATTTCCGGTGTGTAATGAACACACTTGAATGTACATTGTAATATCTGGATGGTAAAGTCAGTGTAATAGATCTAGTGCCTGTAGCGGCTGACACTGAACCCAATAGCGCGCTTTAGCCGCACTGATAATTAAAAGACGCATTGATCTCTTTTCCCATTGCATGGACCCTCCCTTTCAAGATCCAGTTCCCATTTCCTGCAGGATTTATTTATCACCCACAATGCCACTGGGGTGCTATCATTCACAGTGTAAAGAGGGGAGAGAGCTCTAGAAACAAGTAGAGTGAACAGGGAAAATGGTGCTCTTTGTGCTCCTGCGTCAGCATACAGATGGATGGGCCATTAGTGGACATGGGAGCATGGTTCAAACCTTGTTATTAACGCAGGTGAGGGAGTGCATTTCCTGAATACCGGATGAGGTCTAATTTTTCGAGGGAAACTTGATCTCTAATGAAATTTTGCACTTAATTTGCAATATGGCGAATTATTCACAAGATAATGTCAGAAATTTATACAGTAATTGAAATGCTTTGGGGAAACAGCACATGCAGTCACCTGCACTTCATGCAGCTGGAACTACTCACATATGACTCATAACTCATGGTTTGGAGCTGGAGCTCTTATACTTTTAGGTAATACTTTATGCTTTTGATGTTGCTAGAAAAGTCATTTGGAAGGACCCTGACTCTCAGATGGGCTTATGGCTTTCAGCAAGTACAGAATTTTCTGTAAGTCAGTGTTGGATGCAGCCTCAATACAACAATTGCTCATTGGCTCGTGTAGGCTTGTTTTGCGGCACATTACTCAGCTGACAGCAATCCTGGCTTGGTTTACAATCCATCAATCCATCCATGTTATACACACACTTATGCTGCCCAGGGTTGCTGAAGATCATCCCAGGATCAAATGGGCCATAGGTGGGCTACAACTACGGGTTGCTAATTTGCCACAGGGTTAACAAACAGACAACTGCAACAGATAAGGAGTGAAATGTTATTAGAAGTGTACAGTAATAAAGGAAACCAACAAATCATGGTAACCACTGCTCCGTTTTAATGAAAGTAATAGCATTTAAATTATGTTCATTTGATTGGGACTGCTCATCATGAATTGTGTTAATATTGCATGAAATAGAGTATTAGGTCATGGTAAATGTATTTATATTTGCTTATGCTGAAAATTGATACAAGACTTGACAGGTATCAAAGGCAAATTCACAAAATTCATCCTTGCCAATGGGTATGAGAGAAAACCAGGCGGAGGGCATTTCTCATTTTCATGTGTTTTTAACTTTAAAACCATTCACCCTTTTTTTTTAGTCTTGGTGAGAGCAGTGATGCACAGATAAATTGGCAATTCGGCCTTGGGAAATTAACATCAGAATTGTTAGTCAATTTACAAATCGGGTTCCAATTCCAAATGAATTTATAGAGGACGAATTGTTCAAACTGAACCCAAAAGACGGCACCAACTCGCTGTATCATAATGTGAAGTTTTACTTATTCATAAACTCATTACCTTGTGGAAGGCTGCTTAACCCTGCATGCAACTTCAAGCTTGTTATGAACAGAGTGAAGTCTGCACATTAAAACCAAGTCAAGGTATGAAATGGGTTTTTGATAGTGTTCACTCTATCTCACAAAAAAATACCTGTGCTCCGTAAAATGGCTTGATTTTAAAAGCCAACACTGCAGAACAGCATTGGTAATGTTGTGTCGACATAAGATGGGAGCATTGCCACAAATGGCCAAGCAAATGAAAACTGTTAGCAGCTCAGCACCTCATCCTTCAGAGTTTACCCTGTTTGTTTTCATAACCTCACATTGTATAAAGCACTGAAAACTGTAACATACATTTGCATCACAAGAGGCTGCATCTGGATTTGTACAGTGTCTCAATAATACTCATAATGGAGCGGTAATTCTTGAAACACTTTGTCCCTCAGCACCGCAGACTCCCCCTGTAAACAAAATGTGCAGCACATACAGTATGCAAAGTGAGACCACAATACACATGCTAAGTGTGTCAGACATGGAATAAATAAAGTCTAAATACAGGAATGCATGCATGAATGCACAATGGTCAAGTGCACATATACACATAATTGCACACAAGCTGCAATTATGTTAATTTGATGGTAATCAGCGGTTGATTCAAATCACTTCAGTGCCCCTGCAACTACTCAGTATACTTTACCTGTCAGGAGGATTTAACGTCCTGTCGGGCTGAAAATAAAGGCCACTTTATATGTGTTAACTTTACAAGTTGTTTGCCAAGTTTAGAAATTCACAGAACAGCTTAAAAATTCTCAATGTCTTAAAAAGGACAGTTTATGTGTAGGATTCTACATTTCAGTGGGACCTCTCGTGGATGCGGCTGGACCTCATTCAATCCTTGCCAAATCAAATTAATCATGGTTTCACTCTCTGCTCATGTGAAGTTTCCTTGGTTGAGTCAAAAAACTTTTATTTTTCTGCAAACAATATATATGATTTTTATTAGTTTTATTGTATAGATAGCCTGAAAATGTGTTGAAACACATGAAATATGGTCTTACATTTTTAAATACTGGAGAATATGCTCAACCCAACTGCACACCAAGCCAAAAAAACCACATGACATTGTTGTAATGTATGTAATAATATGGAGTAATAATGGCTTTTGTTGTTGTTGTTTTAAATTTGGCATTCACTAATGAAGAACTCTTATCACAACCTATAAAATGTTATGCAGCGGGTAAGAAATATTTCATGCCAGTGGCTGCATACACTTGAATGCTACATCAAATAACACTGAAAAGACAGACGTGACTCTTCCTCAATGAGTTCTTGCTCCTCACTGCTGGTGGTATGCACAGCTGCTTTTCATGCTACAACAGCTAGTTTATTCTTAAAGTGAATATCTGCCCTGTTTCAAACTGAGCACTTCAGTTCATTTCAGCCTGATGGGCATCAGCCACAATGGCTGAGCACACACGCCCATTCAGGCCTGATGAGCACTGGCTCTCTGGAGACAGCTTGGTGTGAACAGCGAGGTGGAATATTCATGCCACTGAGCAAGGGCTTGGAATCACTTGAAATGCAGTGAGTGGTGTTGTCAAGTCATAATGGTAACAATTACCAAACTGAGGAGGCACACTTTTGAAATAAGGTCTGCCTCACCATCCAATTAACGCTAGGATGCTCTCACCAAATTCCCAGTGTTAGCACGGCTGAAAGGTTATCCGAGCAGTTAGGCCCAATGCCCGTGCAATATCTAATGCTACTGCCACTTCCAGAGCCTGCTCATTCGCTGATATTGAGACGGATCTCGATGCAAGCCAGATGAAATGCGCGTTATGCAGAGAGAGCCGTTTCTGAATGGAGATTGAATTACCCAGGAGCTCTTATAGGGGGTTCATTACAGCCAGGCTATCCAAGATTTCCTGATTCATCGCTCTCTCGCTCTCTTTTCCCTGTGTGCTTGTGCATGTGTGTGCACACCGGTAAACAATCCGGATGGGCAGCAGTGAGTTAAAGCAGGGAGAGCCGCCCTCATGAGCCATGCTGAAATCTAATTAGATTATTTCATCTTAAAACACATAAAGGTAAGGTCTAAACCAGATGTCTGCATCCTGTTTATAATGACATATATTTAAAGGGATTTTTCACTCGTTGCACACATCTGTTTTCTCTTGCTTATAGTAGCAATAGCAGATTAGGCATCGATCTCTATCTGATTTTATGTGATTATATGTTTACGTTTTAATATATTTATATTCTGGTATGTATGCTATCCATATAGAGAGACTGTAAGTCAGATATGGAAGTCCTCAGTGAGGAGCACTCATCAACTCTTTACCCCGGAGAGAAGACAGACACAGTGCTCGAGGACTCACAGCTGTCACACACAGAACCTGTGACTTCTTAGTTTCGGGATGGTTTCTCTTCCTGCCTCGACTCTTTCAGCTCATTGTGAGTTTCACAGACATTTATCCAAGGTATTTTTTTTTTCCAAACTGCAAAAAGTATTTCTTCACATTGAGGCCAAGTGCCAATATGTTTAGTCCTCCCTTGCAGACATTTCCCGAGCACGGAGACAGCCAATTACACCAATTGGCAAACATCAATAGGTAAGAGACTGAAGTATGGAAGGCGAAAGGTGACGAGCGATCGCGCGTTCGAACTCTTGACAGTGGTGAGTACAGGGCGATCAGGGCGTTCCTTGACTGAATGCCACGACAAGCTAGCATGGTCCTCATCCAACCACCCCTGCCATTACCACCAGCTCTATCAGTGCTATTTATAGTGGCTTAACCTTTTGTTACTGGGCCCCCGTCCAAGCACTCTCTCTCCGGCTCTGTCACTGAGTGGCCTCCAGATCGCCACATCCCTTCTATAGTCTAGAACTGGAAGTGATAATTACGCCGACTCTTCACTTCAGAATGCCCATTGTTAACCCTCTTTAGGCCACATACAGGTGGCCGATGAATATGACCAGCAAAGCCTAGCTAAAGGATTGAATTACTTTCCAAAATGCTATAGTTCTTGCTTAGCTCGGTCTCAGGGACCTTGTGGGAATGCATCCGTCCATGGTGCCTGAAGACCTTTCCTCAAGTTTGCCTTCAAAATGTCAAGTTATATGTTACAACCTCCATTTGATCACTTTCTGCAGAGGACTTCCTTTGCAGTGCAACACCTTTTAAAACGGTTTTCAAGGCAGGAACCAGCCACATGTCCTTATGAATACCATAACGTTTTCAGAGAAATTTCACAGAAAATGTAAGTTACTGAGCTTTGAGCATTACACTGATCTCTACAGTCGAACATGGAGATAAGCCAGAAACCCTTTCAGATGCACTGAGCAAAACAGTCAGGTGGATATTCCTGCTGCACAGTCCTGGTGATGCAGCAATTTTCCCTGGCTCGCTCCGAGTCCAGATGCCTTTTGCCTCATGACAGCTGCACTTGTGGATGATCCATTTAACTAATAGACCAGTATTTAAATGCATCTGTTCAGAGGAGGCAGTTGTGTTCCAAACAGGCACGTTGTGAGCTGCTGACATTTTCACTGGGAGAGAAAGCAGACAATGTAAAAGCAGGTGCTTGGCGTTCATTGAACCGCCGAGCAAGGCAGATGCACACTGAGAATGGGTGACATTTTAAAACCTGTGTTTCAAACTGATCTTTTATCATTGGGAAATCTAATAACTGTCCTTTACCATACCACAGAAGCAGGAGAGTACAGTTGTTGTTGTACGTTTTAAGGTCAATCAAGCTCTGGAGTGTGCTTCGCCATCCCTGCCCTGAGTGTGTTAGAGAGGTTTAGCCCCCCCTAAGATTATAGAGTCCAGCAAACACTAGTGCTACACTCCACAGAGGAGACTATTTAGACCTATAGAGTGTGTTTGTTGGTTCAGCCGGTCGAGTTTTGATGCATAACCTTTTAGCTGAAAGGAGAATTACAATTTATTGCAACTTGGAGTTAGCACATGAAGCAAGAGCAGTAATGCAGGAATGTACATGAACACAACACGTGTATTAAAGCACCAAACCTGCTCACACATTCATGTCACACCTAACACACAAACAAGTGCATACTTTACCTCCTCACTTTTCAGACTTCTTCCACATTGGCTCGATTGCATTCGCCATCAGCAGATTTCCCTATTTTGCTCAAGTGCTACTACTGTATTATGTTAATGGCATTTTTGGTATTTTCTACCCATCATCCACTTCATCACCTCCCCGCCATTTCTAAGTGCTGTGTTTTACCACACTTATTACCATTTTTTGGGAGGAAGTACAGGAGGAAAAAAACAGAGTGAAAGGCAGTGCAGCCAATACAACAAATCAGCATTACTTGGTATGCATGGAGCAGCCAAAGCTATCGTGTTATAAATTGGCATGTGGCAGCAGGCCAACTGTGCATTGCATTAGTCAGATGCCCTCAGTGTAATAAAATGCAGTGGAAGGGTGAAAAAAAAGAAAAGAAAAGAAAAGCCAAGGCGCTTTCTGTAGATTGAGATCTTAAAAAGGGGAGCTGCTGAACAATATATATCTGGGAAGAGGCTGAAGCCAACTGAAAAGATCATATCAGCACGCAGGATTATTCCGGACTAAATGAGATGACATTCACTTTGACAAATAATTTCCTCCTGTTGTATGCATATATAAAAAGAGAAATTACGTCAAACTGGAAACCCGCATTTGTGCGGCTGCAGGAGAAAACTTAAAGCTACAATCAGCCCTTTGTGCTTGGATTTGTACAATCTCCTACAGCTGTGCATCGAACAATATATTCGCCAGAATGTAAAGACTTTGCCCTCTTTCAGCTTATTTCTTGCAGAGGATGCTTGATATACACAGTGAACAGAAGTCATTCAAACACAGTTTTTCTGAGAGCGAAGCAAAGGACCGCACAGCTTGAGATACTGGAGGATGTACCTGGGGTTCGCCTCGACGTTGCACACATGTGAAGGTCTGCCTGTGCCACATGTCACATCACTGCGCCCACCGTTCCTTCCCCTGATCTTCCTATGGGGCTGAAATGAACATGTCATTAGAAGAAATGGGAAAGCTAACTATGCTAGTTAATTGGCACGCTGACACAAACAAGACCTCAGAAGTCCATTCACTGGTCGCCTAAACATCAGATGGTGTTTTATTCCTTCGCATGTTTCATCTGTCTCTTCAGATCCACAAACACAAACCATTTTCACCCTCTCTGAACCTGATGCTGCTGCGCCTTTAGATCGCACTGCAGAAGACGGGGAAAAGGTGTGATGGGATGATTTTATGGAGATAAGAGCACAAGAATTATGATAATATAAAGAAGGCAGTTGGATGGTAAAGTTCAAAATAATATTGTATGTGTTCAATCTCCTGGTAATAATCATCAGTGGAGCAGCTCCAGGCTGTATATCAGCAAGAACCACTGATTAGACATGTGCTTCCTGGTCTCTGGCTTTAGGAGAAAGATGTTCATAAATAACTGGCTATAGGACTGCATCAGCCCATTAAAATGATCATATCCTGATTTAATGCTGGTGGACTTTCTCTGAGAACATGTGTGCAAGCAAGCAAGTCTCGTCCACTTTGGCGTGTGCTCATTTAGGGTCCTCGGTTGGGCCATGAAGGCGAAGTTAACAGGCCAGCAAGGTTGCATTAAATACGATTTTAGCTCTGATTTTTAGCCCTTGTGAAGTCAGGTGGTGTTTAATTCATGCAGAATAAAATATATCATTGTAAGTTTTAAATGGCTACTTTGGGGACTTTTATTTTACTCATGTTTAAGTTGGAGTTCTGTGTCTTAATTTGCAGGTCGTGTTTCCAGCATATCTTCATCAGCAGACTGTTAATTAAGCTCAAAATAAAAAAAAAAATACATACTGAACAGCATATCTCCAGTCTTATTCTTCCTATTGTGACTGTTTGTCCCACAAGTGCATTATGCAGTGGACTACATTAAACCATGAGCAGCTCATAGTGTATTTAAATGTCCCTTAAACCACATGAGGTGTTCATGTACACACACTGACAGCAACAATGTGCTAAATGTAAGAAGCAGCCTTCCAACTTTTGAACACAATAATATTTAAATCTCTGCTGCAGTTGTGTTGGGAGGGTATGTATATTTCATCAGTATTTCATTATCATTTTGTGGCCACAAACGATTGCTTTTGTTCATATTTAGTGCTTCCACTGGTGCCATTCGCTGGCATCTGAGGAAAAAGAACTGCATGAACATCATCGCTCAGGGCGATGCTTTCTCTGGGTGGTGTTCAATGGGATATTAAAGTAATATACACTTAAAAAGATGTTTCTGATCATTTTCAAAGCCATTCAAGATGATTTGCTTTTTTTTTTCTTGACTAATTTTAATTATTTTTCTTAAGTTTTCTTTCTCAGAGAACACCGTGGGTGAGCTAAATGCGTACTTTTACTGCATCCTGAAATGAAACATCTTTTGACCAGTGGCGAATGATGAAAGTGATCACTTCAGTGCTAGCAGTAAGCAAAAGACAATTGTGGGAAACTCTGCAATCAATACAACCCAGCATTCTCATGAATGATTGATATCAAGCTTCCACACAGCGCACAATGTGTTATCTGGTTTTCCGTACATCCACTGACTCAAACAGTTGCTGCTCTTCAATAAATAACATTCCTTTTTGCGAGTTTTCTCTTTGCCATTTGGGCCAAAGGTTTGTCAGGTTTGCTCAACCTTCTTTGCAAATGTTCAGGGAAAAGGCATTATTACATATTCTATATCACATACTTCTATTCCCAACATTGCACTTTAGCTTCTTTGGAGTCTCTTAACTGTAAATCTTTTTCATTTCTGCCATATTTTGAATTGCTGGTCAGCAGGAAACATGGTCTTAATGTACAGTGTGTGCTATGGTGCGGTCTCTGTAGTTGTATATTCTTCTTTTTAGTGTTTGGCCACACTCTTCCTCCCCTTCCAAAACCATGCAATTTTACTTTTAGAATTTTTTTGCAGCAAATAAAACTTGCATCAACTGTTGGAGGTCTTCCAGTGTTTTGAAGTTTACGACAGAAGTTGCTTATTTCAGATCTCCCTGAGAGCTGTCGCGGCCCTGCACATGAAAACTATGAATCTCCTGAATGTCAGCTTTTCGCATGCTGAGAAAAAGGCCGCGTGTTCGGCTTTGTAACATTTCACAGCGGACCCAGTGGGTTTAAAATGGTTATGGAGATTCCTCAAACTGTAAATGAACACTTGATCATTCAGTTTATCTGAGAAAGTGCTCCTGAGCCCATGGAGTAATATCCTTTATCCAGTCATGTGTTCAGAAAGTGGTGAACTTCGCTCCATCCTCTCTTGTGAACGAGGCCTTCGAGGATGCAGCTTTTATACCCTTCTTTTGTTGCTCCTGTGCAACTTGTTGCTGCATGAAATTCAGAATAAGCATGTATTTACAAAAATCAATGAAACTGATGAGGTAAAACATCCAAAAGGACTCGCAAATGATCAAATTCTCTCCCAACTTCTTTGGAATCAGGCTTGTAGCATCGAAACCCTTTTGTCTCTTCGCCCCGACTGTAAACTCTTTTTAATTTGTGCTTTATTTTATATAGCTGGACACATTGGTTTAATATGTGTTATGGTAGTCTCAAACCAATAATCAATAGTAGAATTAAGTTTTATCTCCATTAACTGATTCCCAAGTTGAAGTTTAAACCCACTATTCGTGTACGGCAGAAAGTGCATCTGGTGTATTTGTGGAGGGAGTCCGTGTAATCTTTTAATCTAATGCATCCAGACTGTT
This sequence comes from Chaetodon trifasciatus, assembly GCA_037975065.1. Lineage (NCBI taxonomy): Eukaryota > Metazoa > Chordata > Actinopteri > Chaetodontiformes > Chaetodontidae > Chaetodon > Chaetodon trifasciatus. The sequence goes on along the minus strand of JBBMOE010000017.1, from coordinate 5,552,028 downwards.
TATATTTCTGGACACATTAATGAGTTTGGGCAGCCATTTGTTTTCCTGATACATTCTGAATTCCACAATGGGGAAATAACATGAAGCAGTGCTTATATTTTAAAGTTGCTATTAAAAAAACCCTGTTGATTCATTCATATCTCTTTATTTTCACGTTGGAATTTTAAAAATACAGTTTAAAGTGTCCGAGTTTGTGACAACATAATGAGATTGTGTGATGAGGTGAAACAAAGTTCAGTGCACGCAGAGGCTTCATCATGAATGGTTCGAAAACCTCAAATATACCGGAGGTCTCTAATTAAATGCAAGCAAATCAGTCTTGGCTCGCACGCCATATTTCATGCAGCTCTTTGCTGATGATTTAGTTTTGTACCACTTAATGTATCACAAGGTCGATTAGAAATAGGGAAACCCATATGTGACTGTGCGGCGCGTGACATAATAAATAAAAGTTATTCCTAATTGGGTTCATTTTGTTCGGGCCTCTTTTTCTTTTTCACTGGCAGTTGCATACGCAGCCCTCGCAGGCCCACATTTATTCTGAAGATTTCCGCTGGATCAGCAGCTCTGAGAAGCCTTCACTTTAGTCCAGCCTCACTTCTGTGATTGCACGGCTCCTGATGTACCTGGATATTGTGCAAGCTAAGCAGGCTTCACAAACTTCTGACTCTCCAGAGGAATCCCGGTGAAGGCAGCCTGATTCTGATACCTGTCACTTTGTATTTTGTGTTTCCACCCCATCATCTGGACTCTCTCCGCTCAATGAATGAGGAAATTCAGCTCCACGCACAAAGCTTCAGCTCTTGCGGCGGTGGGGCTGCTGGCCTTGCCCTTTGCCTGCAAACACACTGAAGATGAGCTCCTCTTTCTTCATGATGACATTTGCAAACAAACAATAATGGAAATCCAGATATGTCAAGCAGTATAAACACGCTTTTGTGCACAATACATGTTTACGTAAACACAAAGTTAAGAGTCTACAACCATGTTTGAGGCTCTGTGACGGTGTGCTAAATGCTAACATCAGCATGTTAACATTCTCACAGTGACAATGAGGGACATTGTTATGTTCCCGGGGTCCCATTTTCTTTAGATTGGGAACATGACAAAGGTCTATGTTCCCAGGGTTAGGGTCAGGGTCGCTTGAGTGTTTACAGAATATTGAACTGCAGAGCATAGAACCGAGTGCTGGGGAACATAGATGCGCTTCCAATCCAGGGACACACAAATAAGGAATTTAATTTGAAACTTAAAAAAGATATGAGCTTGATTTGATGAACTGAAGCTTCATAATCTCTGGAATGTCGGCACAAAACAAGGACAGTGGTCTTATATTGAAAGAGCATTCTGAATAATCTTTCAGTGGCCGCAGTGAACAAGAGGAATGATTACAGCGAGCAAGAACTGTGTCCGTCTGCACACGGGCTCCTGACTGGTGATTAGAAGCAGCCTGCCTCATTGTAAGCCAGACTTGAATCTGTCCTTTAACGAGCATAATGGACCGTATTAGCAATAATTTTGAAACCTAAGCTAAACACAGCTAAAGCGTCCAAACGCGGAAGATTAAATCAGGCTCAGATTACTGTGACAGTCTCGGAAAGTTTTCGAGATGCACACAAACACTCGCACGAACACACTCCAGCTCACTTGTTTACCCGATGAGCAATATTGCAGATGCATTAGATTGGCTGTGCCGTCTGCTCCACAGTTATGGATTTATGCTTCATCACCATGGCATCTCTTTTAGCGTTGATTATAATTCCCAGAAGTCCTTAATTAAATCGTGTGCAGCAAAGGCTTTTTTTTTTTTGTTTTTGTTTTTCTTATAAGAATTATTTATCTGTGAATGAGAGCGAAGCCCTCAGATTTACTGACCACGTCTCCCACAGCAGCAGAGAGGACCAACAGGCCAAGTACCCCATAAATTGCTCAACCCCACCAAACAATTTGCTCGAACTGAAGTCTGCTTATGAGGCACATTTTCTTCATTTAATCGCCTCACCTGCTTAATCACTGCGTGAGGGGTGTATATTCACAAGACCTCGTTGACTTTGATGACTCTCATTGGTATTTTGGTAAGGCCGCAGCTATGTTTAGCCTTTTCAGGGGGAGACTTGATATCCTCCTCTGCAGTGTAACAGCCCGGTTGACATTCAGCTGATGTAATTTGGCTTTTAAAATATGGAGGAAGCGTGTTGTTTTAATTACGCTACATTTCTAAGTGTCAACGCGGGTGTTTAAATGGCCATAAAATAACAAGATAAGTTGGTAGTTCGGACAAACTGAAACTTAAATGTCATTACAGCTTCAACCATTTCTTTTCCACATTAGTTTTAGTTAATATTTTTCTTGACTTTTTTTTTTTCTTTTTTAAATGCTAGGAGCAGTTTATTTATTCAAGCTGTGGCTGAATTTGTGAATAAATAAACGGTGCAGATAAACCTGATGCTGAGCTGCTGAATTTTCAGTCACACAGTCTCTTTTTGAAGGTTGATATTTCACATAATCTGGTAGGTATTGATTCAGCAAATAGTGTGAGCAGTGCAGCGTCTCTCTTCTCTCACTCTGCTGACTGCCGTGACCACACTGACTGACTTGCTCGAACACCGTGCACTTTTCACTTTCCAGTATGTATTTAAAACGATCCCACGCATGCACGACTGCGACCGCTAATTTGCTGCCGGGGGGGGGGGGGGGCACGTTCCCAAACGTTTCAGTTTTCGAGAATCAACGTAGAACACAAGCCTGAACACATAATGATCAGTTAGGTCTTCCTTTGTCTCCAAAACAAAATTCAGAATCCTCCACACCCAGGACTTCACCATGAGCAAAGATGTACGCTGAGATTGGAGAACAAAGTTTAATGTGATAAAGCAGAAGCCTCAGCTAAAGTGCAGCTGACAGTAAAACTGAATATCGACTTTTATTCAACTTAAATCAACTGAGTTTGCATTTATAGCTCTGCCTTAATTGTTTTACCAGTCTGCTAACGGCACTGCATCAGCACCTCCTGGCCTTTTAGTATTTTACTGATAATGCTTTCAACATTTGATGCATAATGCTGTAGAGACTGCAAGCGAAGAGTGTGCCGGAAAAAATAGTGCCTAACCTTTCCATTAAATTACTTTGGAAGTTTGGAGTGATTGAGGCCCATTAACTGCAGACATGCTGCAATAGATCGAACCTGGGCCACTGATATCAGCACACTATGATCCTCTGTGACGACTGCATGTACTCCGCTCTATTGCTTATTGATTTGATTTCTCGTAGAGGGCTGCGTTTCCTCTTCAACTGTGTATGTACAGTTTTGCCTCATATTTCCCGAATAGATAATTGGAGGTAAGAACAAGGTCACTCTTCCATTTTTAAAGCCCTGTCATGTACATGTACAGTGGCTTCAACGTGTATTTTCATATCAGTTTCGATCGCAGAGTGTAATGGTGATCTAAACTATTATGGCATTGAGTGGTTACTTCTGCTTTATGTGTGATTATTTACTCAGATTACATTTTGGATAACAAATCTCCACCACAGTAAAAAATATCAAGGTGGGAAGGCATAGCAGGTCATAACATTGTGCTTGTTTACATCTTAGTGAAGCTTTGGTAGCATCTTAGCTCACTGCTTTGCAGGATCTGGAGCTTTGCAGGAGTGTAGATTGCACTTCACCCTACACTGAACCTTGCCAGACTTGCTAGACTAGATGGAATTGTGCATTTACCTCGAAATGCGGCTTTATCTGTTGCTGAAGCTTAAGTTACTACAGGAAAACAGGCTTTAGCATTTGCGAAAATGGAAACTTTAAAATAGATGCTTCTTTGTCAAATCCCGGCGCTTGCAATACCCACAATGCAACCAGAACCCTTACAGTTTAGTCAGAGATTTAGGCGTGATGCTCGTGGCAGCTAATGTAGCCTTGAGCAGCAGTCCTAAAGCAGAGATGAGGAACAGCGACAGAGGTCTGCTGAAGTCTCGTCTTTCTGAGTCCACACCTCCATGTTTTTCATTTTAAGATTTGCTGACTTAAGTGACATCACTTGAGACAATTTATCGGCTTTCAGGCAGCTCCCACTGGAGCCACAAAAGGTTTCATGCAGTTCAACTTTTTCATACGTACAGTTGTATTTCCCAGGACCTGTAAACAGACTTTGATGTATGTGGGTGGGGTTCCCCTTTAAAGGGCCACATTTACTGATGTGCATGCTTATTGATGTAACATGAAAGCAGCCGAGTTTCTGGTGCAGAGGATTTATGTTACTGGCCCTTTTTCAAAGCTACACATGTCTGAAAGATTCACCAACCAACAGCAACTGCAAGTACAGTTCATTCCTTGTATTGAGTGTAGCTAAATTAAGCTAACAACTAAAATTACTTGCCGACTCAAGGCAAGATTTATAGCTACCGTGGATCGAATTGTTGTCTTAATGATGCTGAACTGCGTAACGTTCTGTCATGACTAGAATAATCTGCCAAGAACATTATGTGTACCACATTGCTAAACTTATTCTATAATCATTTTCTACAATTGTTCTTCCAGCCATATGAAAATAACATCTCAGCTGTTGCATTTAGTTTATAATAACTCTACTCTGTCCTTATTTGCCATCTATCTATGTGTATCTGGGCATCATTATGGTGATATTATTCATGAGATACAAACACAAAGCCCAATAATTAGAATATTTGCAACTTCTGCTCGACGCTTGTTATTGTCTCATCACAGGACATTACTAAGGAATACCAGACTCTGATATGGTAGATCAATTTATTTCCAGAACTGTGCAGTCGAGAGACACAATCAGACACAGGTGCAGCAGCAAATGAAGAGCTTTTATTATGTATACATCAATAGAAACTGTAACGAGAATCCAGGACTAATTTAAGCCCTGATCCAACAGCATGAATTGAGACTAGCTGCATAAATGTTTAGGCAGCCCCACTGTAAATATAGAAGCTGATTATGGGCATCATCCCCAGAAGCAAACAAACAAGACTGGCGTGTTTATGTTAGCTCCTCCAAACAGCAGACTCAGAATACTATAAATCTCTGTGGTGATTTAGTATACAGTGAACTGAAAAAGGAGCTCTCTGGGTGTGATATCTCCACCATGTGTTCCTGGTGTTGGAGGACATCACGAGGGGGGAACCTTTACATGCAGCTTACAAAAGGCAACAGCATTCAGGACATGATAACGCAGGCCGCGGTGTCAGATTGCATCCATGTGCAAGCGGATTGTGCTGGTGAAGCTGTTCTGTTGTCATACAGATCACTCAAACAATACGCCCAAACCATTGTGATGAACATGATGAATAAGCAGTTCAACATGACTGAATTTTACTTTTCCACTCACTCTCTGATCAAACCTTTCGGCGGATTGAACGATAATATTGGCCAACTCTGCAAAAACCCAGAATAAATTCAATCTAAAGCCAATGTTTCTTTTTGTGATATCTGAGCATGAGAACTGTGGTACAGTTACGGAAAGATTGTAAAAAAGTGAGGCAACTACTTTGTAAAGATGGGGTATGGTTAGGGTTACAGAACTCTTGGGAAGGTTACAGTTCTTAAGAAGCAAACATTAACTGTTGAGCTATGATAGGACATAAACTCCAGTCTCCCACATCAAAGTACTGCACACTACTTCCTGCTTTAACAGTGTAAATCGTGTGCTGCACAATTGTCCAATATGAATCTAATTCCTGGGGCACTGGGCTGCTCTGATCTGGATTAAATGGAAACTATTGCGTATTTCTGTGCTGCATAGAAAGCAACCACTGGATCAGTTATTGAAGTCCAATGGCTGGTCCAACGCCTTGCAAAAATAACTGAATTTTATATTTGCCATGACTTGAAACTCCCTGATGGATTATTGTGGAGCCAAAAAAACAATATACCCCAAGGTTCAGTGATTTCACTCTGGTATTTCAAGAATAGACCAATCTCCAGTTGGATTAGGCTGGTGAGGTTAAGAAAAAAAGTGTAGTATTCCCATTTGTCCATATTGTACCCAAACAGCAAATAACCTGTCACTTACAATCTGAGGAACTTGTTAAATAGCCAGAGCTTATACATTGGGGGAAACCTCTGATGCTTTGGAGTGACTGTGCGAGTGATTGGAGTTCCACTGAATCGTAATCCTCCTCTAAAATAGAGTAGTCCCAAAGAGATGAAGAAATGTAATTTGAGATGGAAATCTTCCTCAACTGGGGCAATCTAGAAGGTAATCTTATTGGGAGTGGATGCAGTGGTACTGTGTATAGATAGAGGAAGATGGAGGCTGCATGTGGGAATGTGCTCACAGCGGAGTCAGCACAGAGGGCACACAATTCATATTTGACAAAATATAATCACACATAGGCATTTTACTGTTCATGTAAGCAGAATTAGTTTTATCCATGCTAGCAGCATGCATCTATGGATAACGTTGGCCTGTTGGTTGGTTACTTGCTCCAGCACTTCAGTCCAGACTTCAATATCCAACATCGTTTGGATGGAGCGCCAGAAAAGTATTTACCGTCCTCAGAGGATGAATCTTAACGAGATCCTTTGACTTTTCCTCTGGCGCCACCATGAGGTTCACATATATGTTTTTGAGTGAAATATGTACTAATTATTGTTTGGATTGCCATTATATTTAATTACAGACATTCACGTCCCATTCAGGATGAATTTTCATATCTTTAGTGGCCAGCTGACTTTTGGTCAGTAACAATATCTGTTCAAGGTTTTTAATTTGTCCAGAAACCCTTGGTCATGACTAAATACCAGCACTGAGCCGGAAGCCCTGCTGTGCAATGCTGTCATGCTAACAGTGCTGTTTGCATGGCTGTTGACTCTTAATCTTGTTATCACAGACTGTACAGGAAGCATTCAGATGAATGGTACCAACATTCATTAAGGTATAGACTTGTTCCTGGTGAGTTCATTAAGAAGGGGGTAGGGGCTGAAAAATATTCACAACCATGTTGACTTACTTTTACTTATTAATGCAGGTTGATGGATAATTGAAAAGTGGAAAGACTGAAAGGTTGGAACACAACCTGGCATCCCAAAAGTCTGTTTAATTGATGACATGTACAACAGATTTGTACTGATTTAAGAACTGAAAAAGAATTAATCAATACTAGCTGTAAACAAGTGACATATGGCTTACACCAACGTGCTCCCAGTCACAGTTTCCATCATCCTATGACATATGCCCTGCCACAAACATATCATCCAAAAATGGCAAAGGTTCAACAGACATTACAGGCAATACTTGCCCCTTAGCACACGAGGGCCATACATCTGAAATATCTGTCCTGAAATGGACTTGTCAAAGCTGTCACAGAAAACAGCCTATTGTCAAAATAGATAGGATTCAGAGGAATAGGCCTGCTCCATTTTGTGTGCACACCTTTGTCTGAACGCGTGTGTCTGTGTGTGTGTGTGACCTCAGAAGTGAGTTCATGCAGGGCAGTCTTCAAACTAAATTTACCATAGCCCTGGTGGAGGTTAATGTTGGTCCTCCCATCTGCTGTTTTCTAATCATCCCCTGTTATCTATGAAAAAGGAGAGTGGAGGAATATGGTCGTAGCGTGCAACAGCCATCTTTTTCCATTTACCCCTTCGCTCTCCTGGCCATTTCACCATCATTTGTGAAATCAGCTGTAGCAGCGGGAGGAGAGTTTGCACAAAATGTACTTCCTGGAGTGTCTATTTCATGCCGAGAGGAGAGGAGATGGCAGCAGCAGCTGAGGAGAATAAGTGAGAGAGGTAAAGGTAATGAATAGAACAGTTGGAAAGCTAGCTGGAGATGGCCCCTGAACATTTGTCACTCCAATAGGAGTTGTCTCTGTTGTGAGATTGGATTTTGGTTTATTATTGTTGTTTTGCAAAAAGGTGGTGTCACCGTGCACCTGAATGCCAGCAGAGCTTCACGTGTAAGTGGCTAGGTGCAGTGTTTTTGATGGGAAAAGAAACCGGTTCTCTCCTCACACTGTATCCAGCGGGATTCCGACAATAATATGCGATTCCTGCCCTTTGCTTCCCTCATGCATGAGCACAGAACGAAAGCAATCTGATCCGAGAGCCTATTCTGTGTGGGGGGTGGCGTGGTGCAGTCACGCTACCTTATTGTTCCTCTGGGGACAGAAATAGGCAAGTGGTGGCTGTTGGCACATCAAGTCACAGCACTTCAATGCATTGTGACTGGCCTTGCTAATACAGAAAACCGCCGCAAACAACAACCAACAGTCACACCGAAAAGCATGATGCCGATAAGAGTTCAGGTATATATCACGTGTGTGTTTCAAACTCTGTTGGAAAACATTTTCAGTGTGCTCCTGAAGTGTTTTGCTAACCTCGATAGTTTCCTTTTTTGTTATGTTACTTCTATTAAACCGCTAACTCACTAACTCAGGGAAAAAATCTGGCCTCATTTATAAGAGCAATTAGTTCCTGCTCTTAGTTCTGATTGGCTCATTTTTTTCATAATTATCTAATAAGCCTACTACTTCTGTATATCCCTCTAATGCATCTTTCTCCCTGCAGCACACTATTTTAATCACTCTCTATTTTGCCTCCTGTCTGTTTCTCCCTCCACCCTCGCTCTCTGACTTCCCCTGTTTCCTCTTGTCCTCCTCTCTGGAGAAGCCCTTGGCTTGAAGCACTCTTGAGAAAATGAAGGGGGCAAATATACATGTGTGATGTTCAGAACTGGATAATGGTGCACTTGTTCAATGTAATTGGCCTGGAAAAGCACTGTAATTTGTGACTGGAGAACCCTGACTTGACTTGAGAAAAATGTAAATGTGCAGCAGAGGAGTCCCTTGGTTAATCAGTTCTCACAAAGAGAATACTTTAAGTTCATTAGTGTTCCATTTGCATATTCGCCCTCATAAAGGAAGAGTTAATCCCAAATGAAATTGCATGTTTCTATCATAAAAATGGGCTTATTTCATATTTTCCCCTATTGCCCCAACTGGAATGTGTTTGTGTGTGATCGTAGTAAAATATGATGCCTCTCCATTAATAGTTAGTCAGTTTCCTTTAATGTTCTACGTTTTATGCGGTTGTAATATTTCAGTGAACAGCTTTGTGCAGTTTATACAATAATAGGCCTGCTCTGTGATATTTCATTGAAAATAGGTCTTCTTCGTGTTTTTTAAGTACATCCTGAAGTACTACTTTCTGTGCAAGGCCGTTTCTACAACTCAAACAGCAACAGCAAAAGGGAAAAACATGTCAAAGCAGCAGCTGGAGTTCTTGGCAACAATACTGGCCAATAACTGCACAAAATGACAAACAGTCGAAACAGAGCGAACAAAAGAAGCATGTCTGTGAGGATTAATGCTGAACAAAAAAGGCTAATTTGCCTGCTGATGATGGGCATCAACTTGCTAGATTAGAGGGCTTGAAGGCGATAGGCAGAAAAGCTTTGGACAAAGGGGTTAGAAATAATAGCGAATAAAAGGGAAGGTTACATATTGTAACCTTAGCTCTGTGAGTGTGGACTCTGTGGGCTTTTCAGCTCACTTTTGCATTCAAATTTGCATGTTTCAGACAATCAAGGCTGACTCTCCCGCCACTACAGTAATAGCTGTATAGATTCACTCAGCAACTCATGGACCAGCAGGGTGACATGATCACAGAGTCCATCGTATTTACTCCCTCTGTCGGTCTCAGGATCAAAGGACAGAATCTCAAAAATTCGAAAGTAGATACGATGAACATGTTAGCAAAAATTGCCTATTTACTGTGTTTGCCGACACACAGTTAAAGATAGCATTCATTTTGAGTTGTGTTTCTGTCTGTTTGACGGATGTAAGTCCAATATTCACTCTATTTTTAGCTTTGTTTTTTTCATCTCTATCAGCAGCTGGGGAGAATATCTGGCTCTTTAGCAGCTAAATGCTTCACTATCTTCACCAGCCAGTTGCTAACTTCTCCAGTTTTGGAGCTTTTAAACCTGTTTCACAGAAAACGGCTGCTTGCTGCCTTTAAAAAAAAAAAACTGCACTGATGAATCAAAAGAATTCAGATGCAAGTCATAAAAGCCAAACAGTAAACTGAAAGATGCAAAAAAGCTATGCAAAGCTGAGGTGAACTACGGGGTCAGGGACCCATTGTTAATATGAAATATTGGTTATAACTGTAAATGTCTTGTTACCCCTATAAATTGTTTTATATAAAAAAAAAATGTGCTGGTAATCCTTTAGCAATTAAGTTGTGTCAGAAATTGTAGATGCATCATTTGGATCGAAACCCTTTAAAATCATTTGAAACTCAAAACCCATTTGTAGCTCCAGTGACAACCCCATCCACTCATAGTTTTTCTTTCACTGATTTAAGGCCAATGAGAGGTTGGTCTCAATTTGGCTTAGCAGTGTTGGCTGTCTCCCAAAACATCTCTTTGGGCTCGTCAGGCCTGGATTCCTGGATGTTACCCACACTGCAGGAGGAAGTGATGCGATGGTGGAGGAAAGGGGGATGGAGAGAGTTGAAAACAAAGCCATCACCGTGATTGGTTGTCTGGACAGAGGCCAAAGTGAGGACAGAAGGAGGGAGGAAGAGAGAGAGAGGGGGACGGAAGGAAAGTCAGAAAGAGGGTGGGGGGGATTGTCTTCAAGCCTTTTAAGTGCCCTCTGGAGGGGTCAAAAGGATGCCAAGTCGGTGGGGTGTCTCAGTAGTGGCTCCCAGCATGTGCGTGAGTATCCTTCTGTATACCTGTCTGTGCCGATCTGTGTTCATCTGTCCATTTGTCCTGTGTTTATACCTACACTGTACGTGTGTGTTTGGACAGGTGGATAATTGCCCCCAAGGGGAATGAACGCACGCTGGCCGTCTGTACGTCATGTGTGGACTTTTCATGTAGTTACATGTGATGGCGTGTGCACCACTCGATCTTGCCCACCAGCATGAGCCGTCATCATAGCAAAAGGTTGATTTGGATAACACTTTTTCGTTGGAGATTCAATTATGTCATTGAGTGTGAAGAGCTCCATTACTATCCTCGTGCTCCACTTTATTTACTGTCCCTCCGGCCAAATGGATATGGAGAGGGCTGGACTGCCAGTCGGTGTGACCTTCAGTCCCCTGATTTTTTGAGCTTTTTTTAAAAAATTCATCCAAAAAGGGAAACCCTAGTGGACCAATCAGCAATCGGCCACTGAGATAGTATGTGATAAAGTATGTATGCGGCTATCAACACAAGTGCAAACTTCACATCGCAGGTGGGGTCAGTTCTCTTTAGCTTCAGTCAAATTGAAATGTAAAATGAAAACCATTCATTTCACTTTCATTAGTGACCGTATTCATTATGGACAGCTTCATTCAAGGGAAGTCAGAATGACCTTTCAAGAGAACAAGTTTCTCATTAAAAATCCTGGAAATTAATTGTTAATTCGGGGTCAATTGAAACCAAGCGTGCTTCACCTTTCTTACTGTACTCACACAGAGATCACACTCGCTTATCTTGCTGAGATGGATTTAAATACAATGCGGTGTTAAAACAAATTTTTCATACGACTGCACGACAACCTCACGCCACTCTATTAAAAATCTCATTTATATTTTGTGAATTTTTGAGGGAGATTGGAATATCATGAGGATATTTTTGCATTGGCACATGCTGAATCATGCTCCTCTCAGTGTCTGAAATTAAGACATTAGCTCAACATCTGGTGTGTGAAACATGCAAAGTAAGTTACAACAGGAGTCTGCAGCCAGGCTACTGGCTCTGTGACGCTCTACCCAGGCACAGCGGTCCTTTCTTAATATACTGATGTGAAGCAGGTATTTTTATCACATTCACCATCTTAGCCATGCATGTCAGCATGCTATTGTTACAGCTAATTACACTTGAAAAACAAGTTACAGGTGAGGCTGATGGGAATTTGGTCATAAAACCAGTGTTAGCCAAATTAAAAATTTGACCTGCTGGTTGAAAAGTTATTACAATTCATCCTGAGGGAGACATGAATTCCTGAACCTAATTTCATGGCAATCCGTCCAATAGGCTAGTTGTTGAGGCATTTACTCGAGACCACAAATATCAGCCTGCTGGAGGAGCTGCAGTTGCAGTCAGGGGATCACCATTCAGTCAGCTTCATCTGCTGGGGAACCTGAATATCTGTACCAATTTAATATCAATCTACCCAATAGTTGTTGAGATATTTCAGGTTGGTTCAAAGTGGTGGACTGACCAATAGACTGACATTATCCTTAAAGCCACTCTGCTTAAATAAATGATTGAAATAGTACAAAACATGGAGCACACAAATCAGCACCTCCTGATCAGTAAACACTTTCCTTACCAAATCTAAAAATGTGAGCAACAAAACCAAAAACAATTTGAACCAAGAATATGAACAGCAAAACAGCATGAAATTACTGAAAAGGTTGCTTTTGTGCAATGCAATGATGCATTTGATTAGTACAAAACTCAGTCATTTTCAGAAGAAATGTACCTTAAAAGCCAAGTATAACTAAACTGAAATGAAAATCAACGATCCAAAAGTAAATTGGCATAAAACTGTTTAAAAAAGATTAAGAAGTGGCGGTATATGTGCATAAATATATCCCTTTTTTCATTGTTTTTCTCTCTCTGCAAGTTAACTTACCACATCATGGTACTTGGCGTGCTGCAGCAGACAGTCCATATGTGTTGTTTCACCACAGAGCTCTGATATCTCCTGTCATAAGGTTTGTCACCATAAACCCCATCATGCGACTGTCCCTGCCTGATGCCATGCCAAACAAAAGTGGCAGTTCACAGCCAAAATGGGTCTGTGCTCACACTATGCATGTCCTCTCTGCCATTTTCACCTTCTCTCGTGTTTTTCCTGCTCCTCGCTCCTTCTGTTTGTCCTGCTGCTTGCCTCTCTTCCTTTGTCCCGTCTTTCTAGTCGTATTCCCGAGACTTCCTTTCCTCGCTGTTTTCTCAGCTTTTTAAAAACTTGATTGTCATGCATCCCGGATACTCCCAGGATAATGCGATTGCACGGTGAACATTTGAAACTGCTGTGGGTGATGGAGTCAATGCAATCCATTCTATTCTAATCAGAATTCATTACATTACATTAGACAGAGGCACCGTTCAGCCATCCATTTGTCATTTTCTGAGAAATGGCTACAATAGGCGAAAAAAAAAAATCTGCATTCACACCAAATTAGTTTAGCTACAGTGAATAACGGCTATTTCCATCAAGGGTATTGTAATGAAGAAATGGTTATGAGGCGGCAATGATTCAGAGGTGTTTCAACAAGACGGGTTGGAAGAAGAGGAAAGAGCAAAAAGACAAAGGAAAATAGCACACACCCACTCGTACACACAAACATGAGTGAGACAGATGTGGGCTGCCACGCGCGGCCTCCAACTGTTCATAATGAAGGGCATTCACCGTTCTGTTCTGGCTCTCCCACTGTCAACACAATTCTTTCACACTGGGCCTCCTTCCCTCCCCCTTGTGCCCTCCCTTCTATCTGTCCCTCTTTTCCACTCTCTTCCACATTTCTTTCTCAATCCAGTTTAGGGCAAAGGAGGACTGAGTGCGTAGAAGAAAGAGAGAGAGATAAAAAGTGAATTGAGAAAGAGAGCGGCGAAGGGAGCAGATCTGCAGGACAGCTTGGAGACCAGCGTGGGGCCGTGCTTGTCACTTCTCCTTCCACCCGTCCCGTCTACAGGCAGGGGCTTATGTGCACAAGAGCACTTACTGTACCTGGGCATCTGCGGAGCTCCACTGGGTGGGTGGGGGAGCACCACAGGCGTCAGCACCTCTTTAGCAGCCAGGCAATCTGCTCCGTGAGCCCCGGCATGCCTGTTGGACTGCGGAGAGCACACACACAATGCGCCCACCCACCCGCTGAGGAGCATGGTCAGAGCTGAGGCAAGATGGTCGATGAGGCACAACAAACACATGCGCACATGTAGCCGACACTCACTGATGTACTGATACACCAGTGATTCCCATCCAGGGGTATTTGTACCCCAGGGGGTACTTCGGCGGTTGCGGGGAGTATGTGGAAAGACTGTGGAGAAGGAAGAAGAAGAAATTGAGATGATGACTTGATTGAAAAAACATCCACATGTTTGTCTTCAGGAGGAAAATAAACATTCAATTAGGAACAAATTGGAGTGATGCTAATCTTTAGTAATTCAATTGTCACAATAGCCAGTAAGCTACCAGCTCAATACTGGAGGATGATTGCACAATAAATACCCCCAACCTCAGACCATTGTTCCAGTTTAAGGCTATTTTTTTTTTTTTACCAATGAGACATGAGAATTACTTAACAATGAGAAAAAGCAGAGTAATTGAAATAGTTAGCTAAAAGTAGAAACAATAGTTAGCTGAATGTACAGTCGAAACTGTTAAAAAAAGGCTGGAAAGTTAAAAGTAATTATGGATAGCTAAAAGTAGTAAAATTAACAAACAAGTTGATTTCAAGTACATAAATGATGGATAAACAGTTGAAAAACAGTAGATAGCCAAAAGTAATGGCTAAAGTGTTAGCAAAAAGTAGCCCAATGAATAAACAGCTAAATTAGACTAGACACTTAAAAGTAATGGATAAAAGTTAGCTCACTAAAAGTAGCCAAAGTAATACACAGTTGAAATAGGCTATATAGCTAATGGATAAACAGTTGACAGAGAGAGCTAAAAGTAAAGCGAATTAACAATTGAAATAAGCAAATCAGTTAAAATTAATGGATAAACAGTTAGCCCAAAGTAACCCAATTAATAAGCTTGCCAAAATTAATGGATAAGTTGAAATAGGTAGCTATTTAGGATAAACAATTGAAACAGATACCTAAAGGAAGCCTAATGGGTAAACTGTCAAAATCATTTGCTAAAAGTAATGAATGTACAGTTGACTTTAAGGCATAAACAGATAACTAAAAGCATGATGGATGACTAGTTGAAACGTCTAGCTTCCAAGTGGCAGTGGCAACTTGATTGAACCAACAATTCAACGATATGAGAAAATACTGCAATATCCACTTTTATGTACTTGAAATCCACTTGAAAGGCAACACATGTGGAACAGGACGGGTGGCGCTGATGAAAGGGTGCTTGAGCTCATCTCATAGGGATGTGGGGGCAGGTCAGACAAGAACCATTGAGCGCATTCTTCTTGCAGTCAAATACACTAAACACACACTGCATAAATAAACATCCTGCAAATTAACAATTCAGTGCCGGAACAACATGGATAGCTTCTTTTTTTTTTACGTGCTGTAAAAAAGGCAACAGCTGTTCAGGCCATAGCAATTTGTATGAGAGTCAGAAACAAAACAGCCAAAAATGTGTAGCTAACTAGCAGTTGACAGCTTCGTATCCCTTGAGGTCACATCCTCCCATGCCCCCAGAATGCTTTCTCCAGATAGGCAGGAGCCCCCCCCCCCAACCCCATCGACCCACCCAACCTCCACTTCCCATTCCTCAGTGGAAGTGCTCAGGGCGCATGGAGTAAGCTAAGGAGTGAACAGCTGTTTGAATTAAATCTGCAAGAGTGAGTCTAGACGGGGCCAGGTTTATTGAAGCGATGTCGACTGTCAGATTGATGGAAGACAAGGGGGAGATGGCTCGGCTTGTTACAGGCAAAGCCAAACTGGATTCTCTGCCTGTAAGCTGCTGTAAATCTTGTCTGTTTGATGGGGAGATTAGTTGTAATTCTGAGGACATAAATACGGCGTTAGCTTGGAAGTGAAGCTGGCCGGAAAACATGAACATAAGGATATAGAGCGTGAGCCCAAACACATACTGTAGATATTCTGGTTTGCTTGAACACATGAAGGTTTTTGTGACAAAATCTGTGCTTTCTGTGTGTTTTCTTAAAAAAACAATCTCGATATCTGGTAGTCACTAATTCAAAAACACACAAAACCTCAAAAAAGTAACTTTTTGAAACTAAAAATGATTGTCATTCCAGCTCAAAGCCCATCGACAAAAGGTAGATGATCAGCATTAATCCAGAATCTAGCTTGCCCAAGTTTACTGCTGTATCACGTATCATCACAGCGAAACATTTTCCTGTTTTGTATGAACTAAAGCATCAAAACCGGATTATGATAGCTGCAGATACTTTGAAAGGCCTCAAATAGTTAAAGAGGAAATACATTTTCCTTTTGCTAATTTGAGATATTACACTTACATGCAATGACTGCAATCATTTTGTGCTCACAAGTCATGAAACTGCCTTGTGATCGACAAAATCTAGTGGCGACCTCATGCGTTGCCCTCTCCTCTGCCTTGGTTGCACATATTCAGAAATGCATAGATGAGCAGACAGAAAGATGCAATGTTGTCTGGAGCATAAATTAATTGACAACATTATTAATAAATTAGTATGGAAGAAAACATGGCTCAGTTAGCCTGAGTACTTTACAAAGGTGTAAGACAAGATAAACCCATGCAACCTTGGTATTTTGCTGCAGTTGCTCAGAGTCAGTCAATTTCATGCAGTCTGCAACACTTCCTGCCAGAACATTTCGTCTTTTGGCAAACACTGGCACATTTACAGTGATGTTGATTAATGTCACTTTGAGTAGCTGACTCTGTCCTAAGTTTGATAGACATTTTCATAAGTGGCAGAAAATATTTAAACATGGGCAAATGGTGTTTAGTACACAAACAAGACATTGCTGCCGTATCACCTGATTTAATCCTAGTATTAAAATGGGATCAATATCTCGATATGTGATTAGAGACGTCTTGCCTTTGTGTTTATACCTGGTATTTTAAATGCATTGTTATTCTTATTTAGATCGGACAGCTGTTCTCAAGAAAAAAACGTTGATTTAAAGGAAGCTAAAGGCTTTGAGAAATGACAAGAAAAATTATATGGCTGGTTACCAGCAGATCAGCTGCACAGGCACAAATCGTACTTATTTCTCACTGTATGTCACTCTTTTCCTGCCAGTACTGCTTTCATTTTTCAATTCTTTCAGTTCAATAACGCATCTTTTGTGCTTTAATGACACAGTAGAATTGGCCTTCTCACTTGCTTGCTCTCTAAATTTGTACAACAACCTACTGTATATTTTAAGCTAGCTAAAAACAAACATCTGTGTTAGTGTTTTGTAGCACACACCTCCCATTAACATGCTTTTTTTTCTTATCTGGATAACTTGTCCAGATACAGATCACAAGTTAATACCAGGTGAAAGACAGTGTCAGGTCGTTGCGTCCATGTCTCTTTTACTGTGTGACGGTGTGAGCGGCGTCCTGATGCAGCTTGTATTTTCACTGCATTTGTGTGGCAGCTTCTGCAGTTGTGTGTACAGGGCATATGTGTGCATGTGAGTGTGTATGCGTAAGAGGTGTGGACACCGATTGTGTCTCACCAACTCTTTTGAAAGTGACTCTGACAGTTTGGATAACAGTGCTACCCTGCTTCCTCACTGCCCACACACATAAAGACACACAGACATACCACCGCAGTCACATTGCCTTCAGATGGCGGGCTCCTCCAACGCCAAGTGTTAGGGGCCAGCTTATAATTAACTTGCCTGCCAAGTGGTATTATATATCATCAAGGGCTCGACATTGGCCTAGAGGAAGTCCAAAAAAGTGGCAGTGCTTTTGTTCGCCGCCTAATAAGGTCAATGCAGTGGCATGGTAAATTACAGTTATTTCTCCCATCGAGACAACAAATGTGGTCCGACGTCAAACCCGGCTTCTCACATGGAAGTTTCTGGGCCTGAAGGAGGAAGCAACCAGGTCCTATTTGCTGAGCAGAGTCAGCAAGGGTAGAGTGCGTGTCGGTGCAAAATACTGTTCAATTATGTTTTTCTCAAGGGAGAGACAGAAATACATGAAGATAAGAACGGGAAGAAGGAGCGCGAGTGACTTTCAAGCCAAATGATGGCAATTAATGTTGTTGTTTATCAGCTTGAGGCAGATTTTTCTTCTTCTTCAATTAACTCAGTGTGAGCACACTCATGTGGTTTGATGAGTGCCTTATCCATCTAAGTGGACACACTTACACATGCACTGCACTGCCTCTGTCTCCCCTTGCTTATGTCTATCCCTCCCTGTAGTGTATGCGTCTCAAATCCACACACTATGAGGTTCTGCACATGACGCAATATGCTGCTCTGTATGCAAGAACTGTATGTAGCATACCATTTTGTATAATCAGACTGTCACTTTAACAAGCTGATGCAAATGTGGAATTGTATAAATTGTGTGAAATGTAAAGAGAAACTATGCATGCGATCATTAGTGTGTATTCAGTGTCGACCCTTTTCCACTGTGATCGCACGACGTGTTGAAAATCCTGTTAGAATTGATATATTCTTTACTTTTGAGAAGGTTAATGCACTCACGATGCAATGTTGAGATCCAAGAAGGCAAAAAAAAAAAAAAAAAATCTCTCATCAAATATAGAAAAAGAGCGGCTCTGCACACTTCAGCTAAATGCATGTGTTGAATGATAAAGCCAGGCTTCAGGTCACTGCTGTGTGTCCGTGTTCGGTCTGTATTTTCTGGCCCAGTGGTTCCACTGTCCACTAGATGCTCTCAGTGAGTTTGCCAGCTCCAGCTGTACATCACCTGGTTGTTTGTGTGACCTGCTCCCAAGCACCCAATAAAGCCAAAGTTGCTCCAGGAAGTTACTACTTACAGACAAGAAGTCGTCGGCATGTAACGTCCCATAAAAGAGATTATAATTGTTGTTTTTTCACTTCAGTTTATGAGCGAATTAAATAAACCTGTTTCTTAGTGAGTTTCAGAGGTGAAGGTAGACTAGCTAGACAGTGCCATGTTAGCTATTTACCCGTATTTGCAGTCTTTGTGCTAAGCTAAGCTAACTGGCTGTAATCGTATATTTAACAGATAGATTTAAAGTAGTGTAGATTTTATCTAATTCTGTGCTTGACAGTGAACAAACATATTTTCCAAAATGTTGCACCGTCTCTTTAAGGTGGTCTGAGTGTCTTTGTGTTCAAAGCCTTCCATTTCAGCCCACCTGCCATCTGTAGCCTGTTCTTATTCTTTACCCGAGCCCAGCTGCGTGTTTAGCCTGATTATTGAGTAAACAGCTTCTTAACTCTGCCTGTTTTACCTGTTAAGTTTGCTTTTAGGTTTGGGCTCTACCAACACATCACAAAGCCACAATCTGCACAAATCTGCTCCGTTCCAGTCATGCACAAGCTCGACCTTCCAACCTTCATACTTCGGCCTAAATGCAAGAATGCATGACTGGGATATGCACAATGCCACCCATTCAGTTTAAGACACTGAAGCAGATATCATTTCAAACAGAGCTGGCTTCAAGAACACAAGAAAAGATGGTATTTCCAATGACTCAAGTGAAAGTGCAAGGGGATTTAGTAAAGTCAAAGGGCGCAGTACACTCACAGGAGCATGGAGGGATGGATTCAGAGGTGCAGACTGTGGGCAAAGTTGTGTCTGCACAGTTGTGGAGAGTTTATGCCGGTGAAGTGAAAGAAAAACAAGATTTGTGTGATTGGCACCAGTTGATTGTATTGGACTTTATTTTGAGATCGACTGTGTCACTTCCTAAAAAATTGAAGGCAGGATGTTGCAATAAGTTGAATGACAATGAATTTTGATTGTACGAGGCGCTAAGCTGTGTAAAGTTGGTCAGAAGGAGGCTACAGTTGTCCTCGCTGCCTCCCTTCTGTCTCTCTCCTCATTCGTGGTGTAATAGGGTTGAGGCGATTGATTGATTCCCAGGGACAGATGGCATGCACCCAAGATGGGCATTTCTGCTTCTATGCAATAATGTGGTGAGTTTTTCCCGGCTCTATTGCATTATATTACAATTTTGAATGTGTCGTCCGTATTATACCCAACATTTTTTTTGGTGCTTCATTAAAAGAAAAAAAAAAAAAGAAACTCAAATGTGTGCTGCTTTGAGTGTGTGTGTAGCTGTATGCATGCATGTACACCAGCCTTTTCTATCCAGGTGGTACCTGTATTCCATCTGGAGTCCTTAACTCTTTCTAATCTTGGAAATTAGGACATTAAGGGTAATAGAGATCTAAATTACATCCATCTGATATTACCGTTGCCTGTCATAATTACACGCTATGGATTAAACGAATCATTTAAGTTGAGGTGGCTATTCAAGTTGAATGTCACCTCAGCAGGTGTTGCTCCCATAAAGTCCAGCATTGATTGAAATGGCATTATCTGCAGTTGGTTTATTATCTCCAGTCAGTGTATGGGCCCACTGTGCCTTTCGTTAGACACCTTTGTGCAATGGTGGCTCAAGCCGTGCTTAAGTTGTTATGATCTTTATATGTTTAACAGGTCCACTCTTTGGCCAATTGGAACAAAATGAGCCGAGGGGGTATTGCTGATTCTAACCTTGCTCCCTCTCAATTAAGGCTGTGCACACAAATTCCTCCGGCTCAGTCGCAGTTTTGTCCTCTTATAACTGTTCCCCTGCATTGCTCTGTTCTACAATTACAATAAACTAATTCCTGCCTGTTTCGCACAGACTGTGAATAATGGGAGTGACAAAAAGGGTCGCTCAGCAGCAATAGTCACACAGGCTCTA
This sequence comes from Chaetodon trifasciatus, assembly GCA_037975065.1. Lineage (NCBI taxonomy): Eukaryota > Metazoa > Chordata > Actinopteri > Chaetodontiformes > Chaetodontidae > Chaetodon > Chaetodon trifasciatus. The sequence continues at coordinate 5,531,513 of JBBMOE010000017.1, read as the reverse complement.
AGCACTGTTTTGTTAGGCTTGACTAGATTTTGTAATTATGTTTTCCCCGCAACCTCCTCTGACCATGTATCGCCCAGAACTGCGGAATTCAAGTTACTGAAGTATAAAACGCATTCCACTTTGTAATATAATCACAACCAAGTCTATTTAAATGGTGGGAGACTTTGTTTCAGTTCATGCATAGACTGTTTAAGTCAATGAAAACTGGTTTTTATCAAGTATTGTGACTGTGCTGGTTGCATTGCACAGCAGAACCTTTTAATCCAAGTGATTGTGCAGCTTGCTGAATGTAAGCCAACATGACGCCCTGTCAAAGAAGATGGTGACTTACACTTAAGACTAATCACAATGTCAATGCGCTTCTGTTAAGCATGCTGTATTAGTTCCCAGTCATGCCACTATCTTATCCTGAACCTCAAGCATATTAATTTCCTTGGGATATTTGGAAAAACTATGTTTGCAAATTCTTCCTTTGTCCAACTACATGGGCTGCTCCTTTCATACCACGGAGAGGATATTGCTCAGAAGTCTCTAAGCTAGTTGTGTAACATCCTCTTAGTATAGGCCTTTGTGTTTGTCACCGTGGCGTAATTACCGTTAATGGTTATTTCAAATGGCGGTGTCTTCACAATGGCAATGTGAGAAAAAGTGTCACCAAATCCCGATAAACTTATCTCACAGGCCCTAATTACCTCAGCTTAATGAGTTACAATCAACAGATCTTACCAGCAATCTCCCAGTAGCATCCCAGAACCCGTTTGGTTCAGGGCTCGGAGGTGGGGGAGTGCTGTTCCTTAATGAAACCCAGCATGGAGCCCCCCAAAAAGCAGAACACAGTGATTAGAAGCTTACACAAACAGAGAAAAGGCTGCAAACAGTGATTAGTATGTAATTGTAATCCTGTAAAGGAAAAAGGGGATCTCCGTCGTTGAATCAGTAGAAGAAGGGGTTAATTAAGAACAGGGAGGCGCAGCGGGTTGTGCAGTGGTCATGAAAGTACAAGAAATATTCAATATTCATTAATGCTCATTTCAGTTGCTGAAAATAATTGCCACGTTCTAACTTTGCAGATTAGGCTTTGAAATTGACTGAGCCAAAATGATGGAATTACTTTGTGTGTTTACAGTGGCTCAGCTAACTCCTCACTGTTTATAGGCACTTTGCCCCGCCTGAATATCAATCGAGAATACAATAAAGGAGGAACAAAAGTGAGTGAAAAAGGATAGCCTTGAACAAATAATAACATTCAGATCATCTCACTGGCTCCCCCCTCTCCAAGTCTTCATCATCCAAGGCCATTCTGGGATCAACGGATTCTCTCCGTCTGTGGTCAATTAGGGCTTGGTGGTGCTGACAGGGTCGACGCTGGGTCTCTTGACCTCTAATAGGCATGTGACCTAGTCTGCAGCCTCATTGGCTCGCCCGCTTCATCCCCTCTGTCTATCAAAAGCAAGGGCGGGGTCGAGGAGGAAGCAGTCCGAGAGGTTTCCCCCCCCGGGCCTTCTAATGATGACAGGGGCTTCCTCTGAGGCTCATTAAGAATATCATCTGGAGGAGACTCCCTTAAAAGCACATAAAAGACACTGTCTGGATGTACAAGAAGCTGAAGCATGTTCTCACCGGGATTACAGGCCAATTTACAGAGAGTGAACCAGAGCAGTTCATGCACAAGCCCTTGAAACCTCAACCCCAGTGCATCAGGCGATTGTTTCAAGAAGTGAGAGCTTTAGATAGACTGGATCCACTGATACAAGAACAAAATCTGGGCGTTTCATGCAAATGGGACACTTGAGTGAAGCAGCGGCGTGTCGTGACTTTAGCGATCCTGTCAGCATAACAAGACCGCTGCCCCTGACCCCCAACGCGCCCGCCAGCTTCCTCCGTCCCTCGCTGTCTTCCTCCCTCACTCCCCCTCTCCTTCTGCTCGTGTCGGCCCAGAGTCAAAGTTCTTCCTTAATCAGCACAATGCTCTCGGTGGCAGGTGTTAGTGAGCTTTTTTCTGGCATCTTGATCACCCCTCAGGGAGCGCGCTGGCCTCCGACGCTGGGCGCGCAGCAGGAGATGTCATCGGGAGGAGAGCCACCCACGGCGGCGACAGAATCAGGCAAATTGCTCTCTCCACAGCGAGAGGGAAAGGTTAGGGCCACGGGATTAATCCAGGCTGCGATTCGGCGCACAGAATTACAGGAGGAGGTTAGCGAGACGCGTGTAGCTCACCGATAGCAGCTTGCATAAATATGACTGAGCGATAACAATATGGGAAAAGTGTCCCCAGTCTCAGTTTAGTCTAACTTAGACACTGATCTGACAACATAGGCCAGTCTCTCAAGGTCCTGACAAATTCTGAACCTTGCTGATGAACTACATTAATGTGCACTAAATTGTTTAATGGGAATCCATCCCCATTGGTGGGGAGTACATTTACATTTATGCACTGTACTTAAATACAATTATACAAATAAAATACAAAGTAGTGGGGAAAAAAATAAAATGAACAGTTAACAATATATGCCAAGAACAATAAAGAAATAAACAATATCTATAATGATATTTACTTACTTATGTATAATGTCTTAAATAATAATGTGCCAGTCACAGGTGCCTTTTATTTTTATTTGACTTTTGTTACTTTAGGTACATTTTGCTTCTAATATTTACTTTAACTCAATTACCTGATTTCAAATTAAGGACTTTTACTTGTATCCAGTATTGTTACATTTATGTATAGTACTTTTTTTAATCAAGTACAGGATCTTAATACTGAAAAGGATCTTCCACCATTGACAATTTTGCTCCAAAACTTGAATATGCTCAGTCTCAGGCCAGTGTCTCCACGAAATTGTGGAACAATACTGATGAGCCAATGATGTGAAATATTTCCTATAAGGGGAATTTAACCTGCACTACCTCAATAGTCTGCTATATTGAATGCATGATAAAACTGAGCAGACACTCGAGGTGATTGTCTCGTGTTTCGTAACGGCACCACCAGGAAGGGTCGTCACATCATTCATTTTCAACTTCCCACCTCCACATCTGAATCCCTTCAATCACACGCGCCTCCTGATGCTGATGTATACATTTGCACGTCTAAATTTTGCTTCACATTCTTGCCTGAACCCAGGTTGAGCTAATTGGATGACTGCTTCATACATATTCTATGTAAGAAAAGCTTTAAGACTGTTCTCACCTGAGTGGCTTTGTTAATGACTATTTCCATAAATTAAAGACGGAAAATTACATCGCACAGGTGCTCTTAATTCATCAAATATATTCTCACATTTTGAGCAGTTAATTTCACAATGCTGACCACCAGTGATTGCCAAAGTTAGCTTTCGCAACAGATCCTGTTGCTTTACTTTCAGAATAATTGGACCGCTTTGGCTTTTCTCATATTGTGACAGCGTTTTAGTGGCATCCACTTATCTGTGAAATTTTAAATATTTAATGCTAACACAGTGGTTGCTATTTTAACGTCGTGTATACCTTCACTTTTGAGCCAATATATCCCCCCTCTTGGGATCAGCCTAGATTTGTCACATTACTTGCTGACATGCTGGCTGGAGGGGGGTGACTTTCAAGTTAATGGAATATTAGATTTTGGACTCAACTCCTCAAAAGTGAAGAGAAAGCACTTCACACCAATTTACTTTTGCACCAACATCCAGAGATTTTTGTCAGTGACATGAAAGGCTGATATATTGTGCATTCTGGTGTCCCACGTCTGTGTGGAAGCTCCAAAAATGACTCAGCTGGCCCCCTGGCCAGTCACCCGCAACAGGGGGAGCACAGTCGCAGGCAAATGGCTCAATTTTACCAAGTACAGGTCAGCCTGAAATGTAAGAGGTGCAGGCTGGTGTTTGCAGGATTTCATGATGCCGTGGTGCAGACCATGCAGAGCGCACATGCACAGCGCTGTTCTGCTTACAAGGTAAATTGTGGAGCTTTCCAAAGCGATATGAGGAGAGGGGAGCTGATTTGGTGAGCTGCTCAACAGCGCGCTCTCTTTCCTGCAGCTTCTGCTGGAGAGGGCTCTGTCACATCCAACTATCAAAGCGTATGCGTCAGCAATCTCCGCTTGTCATGTGGGCTTTGGGGAGAGATTGGTTTCTAACATCCTCTCCTGAAGTATTTCCAAAGAGGCATGAGGCGGAAATGTGCGGCGATGCGCTCCCGTGCTCCTCGGTGGGAGCAGGCCGTGGTCCTGTCAGGGGCCCTTTGAAAGGAGAGCAAATCTCTGGCACGTTGTTGTCAATTAAGACAGCATTGGTTGCTTGCTTGAGTGTTCGTGTGCACTTTTGGTCCACCGGGGCTGCGTCCTTATCAGAAGGGACCCAAGAGGGGGCGCGCCCGCGACCGAACCCTCACGCCTAACAGCATTTCAGCTTGAGGAATTCCATCCTGAACAGGGGAGAGGTCCATCATATGTCCTTTGTGTGTTGGCATACGTTGACATGTTATTGTGAAGCTCATGGCAGATTGCTGTCTGTTATATGTGCGTATGACACACACGCCTGACACTGTCATCGTGGATGACAATTGTCTCTGTTTGCACAGAGGTCACCTGCCTTTGTTGCTCATGCTCAGCCTCGGTAAATGGAGCATGTTTTCAGCATGGAGGCGTTTTGTGAAAAGGTGTCATGGTTGAAGCCCCGATCCTTCAGCAGGTTTTTCTTTCTCCTCTCGTATGTGATGAGTGATGATTCGTTTCTTTTTTGAGCCATCTCTGGGTTCAGTGCTTTGGAGGAACCAATCTATGAGCTAGACAAGGTAGAGAATAGACCTGAATGCATACCCCACCCCACCCCTCACACACACACACACACACACATTCTGCTGAGTTGAATATTTTCATACCTGTCCAGTCACATACTGTCTCTCTTCCTGTTTGTGCTTGACCTGTGGGCGCTCATTATATAGCCTCACAGTGCCGGTGTGCACTTGAGATCTGCGTTTGTTGGCTCTTCTGCCGCCGTATCCTGCGCGTCAGGAAGGACAGATGGGGTACCACAGATGCTTCGAGCAAACATGTTTAAAATGGTGTGATGACAGGTGCGGCAGTTTTTGGGTTTTGCTCTGTAAACCCACTGAGTTCTCTTCAAGGTTGAAACTTCTGTGCAATGAAATGATTTTTGACTCTCTCTCAGTGATCAAAAGTGAAGATTTTCACTCGTTCCTTAAGACTTGATGGATGAGCAGCAGGCTTACCTCGGCCCTTTTTATGAGTTTCATCAATAGGATTGAGTAGTTGGCTATACTGGGAGTGTAGCCATGCCAGCACCTCTGTGAGGCTATACTTGGGCATGATACCATGCTGATTATTAGCAGGTATGATGTTCACCATTGATTAAAATCTTACCTTAGTGTGTTAGCATGCTTACACTTCATTCTAGCAGATATTTGGTCCCAAACCAAAGTATTGTGTTTTGACCCGGTGAATCCCAGAGAATCAACACAATTATTCCAATTAATTCTGCCATGAATGTGAATGTTCATCCAATCCAAAAGTTGTTGAGAATCCACAAATGTGAACCTCATGGCAGCACTCGAGGAAGTCAGGGGTAGTGATGGGAATTCTGGCTCTTTTTATGAGCCAGATCGTTTGGCTCAGCTCAGCAATAAGAGCCGGTTCTTCTGGCTCCCAGACGGCTCTTCATTTGGTACCACTTCTGGCTTTTAGAATTCAGCCACACTTAGCAAATGTTTTGACCTGTGATTGGTATGTGTGCTCGTATTTCACTCCGGTTATTCATTGTAATTATACTAAACCTTACATTTTCCAGAATATCATCATCTTACATCTTTTGCTTTGTCTAAAACTTTAATGTAGAAAAAAACCTTACATTTACTTGATTTTATGCAATTCTATGTGCTCTATTTTAACTTTATTTTTTGACTATTATCCAGTAGATTTTCGTTCCATCTTATGTATTCTCTTTAGTCTATTTATCTTTCTTCTGTCTATCTACTATCATTATCAAGTCGGCTTTATTCTCCATGTTGTTGCTATATAGATAAAGCTATATATTATTGAATTATTACTACTATTATTAATTATTACTGTTATCATTGAACCAACATGCCAACTGTTTTGGTATGTTGGCGACCAACGCGACACAAAAGTTTCACTATGCTTTGGTCTGAATGTTATTACTAAAGTGTGAAATTTCTAGGTTGTATTTAACAAGATTATGTCATAGGGTCATCCAATGAACCTGTCTGGTTCAACTTAAGATGTCAGAAAGGAGCCGGCTCCCATCGTTCACCTACAGGAGGCCACTCATGAAGCCGACTCATTCACAAACGTCCCATCCCAAATGAAGGGACCACTAAAGCTTGCCTGGGCTCCAGGAATGACTTCATAATATTACATAGCAATCAAAAAGCGAGTCAAGTCAAAAGCCAAAAACACAAATCACAAATTTGCCTTCAGGGACTACCATCTGTACAACATACAACGCGCTCAATAGCTGTCAGTAGTTATTATTAACATGTTATATATTTCAGTCTGGAGCAAAGGGGTGGGCCGACCAAGTGACCAAACAGCATCTCCGTCCAACAAGCCGCGCCAATAGCATGGCTGAAATTGTGGCGCGCAGACATGAAAAGCAGAGGTTAATGTGATTTTTATTTTTTAAAGTAACGTGTTGATAAGATTAACAGTGTCAGAGAGGTTTGGTTTGACTGTGGGCAGTTCAGAATTGGAGGCGTGCCACAGTTTTGGTGAAACAACATCAAAAATGGCAAGAAATTGTTGAGATCATTTCTGATAGTCGGTGACTGAACCACTTACGAAACATCAAAAAACATCAAAGCACAAGAGGGGGGCAGACCTATACTCTTTACTCACTTTTCTCTCATCTGTTGCCTTGTAGCTTGTATGAAGCCTCAGAGATATATTTGAGTGGATTTAAAGAAAATGTGGGTCGTGTATTACCGGCCAAAAAATCTGGAGCTCTATCTTGGGTCTTCCTCTCTCTGCCCTCGCTCTTTCCCCTCATCTGCTCTCTCCTTCTAATTAGCTTCTACAGCGAGTGCAGACTGGACAGGGGCCTATAATGGAGCCAGATGTTCGAGGAGATTTCACCCCGCAGGGGAATGTTTTGTTTACTACAAGATGAAAACAACTCTCTCGCCCTCACTTTCCTTTTGGGGTTGTTTATGTGCAAAACCACATTTCCCCTCCTGCTCGGGTTGAGATTCAGATGCAAAGAACCAGTTGAAATACACATTTTATGTTTCATATTACCAGGCTGTTATGTAGTTCATCGAAAGACCTGCCTGACAAAAGTTCCTTTTCTTTTTTTCCTCAAAACATAAAAAAACGGGGGAAAAAAAAAGCTTGCCATATTCTTTGAGATAAGTAGCACAGCGTGTAATCCATACCATTGAAATCCATATTGGTTGCATCAGCAGAAAAGTCATCCTTTACCTTCTCTGTTTTCCCCTCATCCAACATAGCGTGACAACCATTATCCAGCTCAACACTTATCACCACAAAATTGACATGTAACCCATTTCTGGGATGATTAATTTAGCTTTGGTGTGGCCTGCCGGAGGATCAGTCTTAATCATCAGGGAGAGAGAAAGGGAGAGAGAGCCTTGGTTTATACACCAGCCACTGCAGAAAAAACAAATGAAGACACTTGGAATCAACTCCATCTGCATCTCAGACTGACTCGCGGAGCAGGATTAGGAGGCCGGGTCGATGAGTGCGACGCGGAGTGTCAGTGCCGGCGATGTGATTGGACAGTAATACCCTCACACTCGTCAGCATCTTAAGATCCACTGAGGTTGTAATTGGGTAGTGCTCAAGACTCAAACAACTGATAAGGTTGATTAGTCCAATAGAATTGGAGGGCAGTGGAGGGTTTTATACGAATCAGGCAGAGATGAGATGAACTCCACAAGGGGATCAGATCATCAGGCTGAAATACTCCATATTAGTGTTATGGCTATGAATGTTTACCAAAATAGTCGCTTTGGATTAGCGAAGCAAGGACAAAAAAGTTCATTCTGACTGAATAAACTGGATGCATGAGGTTTGAGTGAACTGAGCACATATAAAGTGAGATTTTCATCATTTTGAGCAACAAAAACATCTTGCACAGGCATTTAATTTGAAGAAGAGTGAGTAGGTTGATCTGTAGGACAGTATATATATGCCAGTATAAATTACTGTATTTTTCCTCTTAACTCAGGAGAGCGTTTTTGAAATGGTTTTAAAAGACACTTTTAAAAAACAGCCCAAACCGAAAGGCTGGCCAGTGTTTTGAAAGGTAAGCACATCTGTTTTAAGGGGGAAAAAGCTTTAAAACTCTTCCCAACACAAACCGCATGCTTGCTTTCTTTCTTTCCGAATCTCACCCACCTCATTCTGGTCTCTGAGCAGAGAGAGAGAAAAAAGCACAATCACATTAGCATGAAGTCAAATCTGCCTTTTGTGAAATGCCAATCCAATTAGCACGTTCTCGTTTAGCTCCCTTTTCCTAAATGGAGGTTTTTGCATCTTTTACAAGGATGATGTGCAGTAAAAGGCACATTTAGTAAACAGTGCGGCCCTCAGGCTTTCCTCTGGGACTGTTCAAGCTAGGTGGCTAATGAAACTGATCCATAAAAGCAGCAGGGAGCCGCGAGGGAGGCCATGTGGAACCCAGGCACACAGTGGCATGGGGTCTCCTGGGAGTGGGAACAGAGAGAGAGGATGATCCTTGTCAGTGGGGTGGTGCCTTAGAGGTCCAATAGTATTGATTGTTGATAATTATCCTCATGATCGGAAAAGAGATGACGACAACCCGAAACTATTCTTATAAATAAGAAAACAAAGTCACATTTCATGGGGTAGAAGCATCTGTGTTATGAGTTGGGGTAAACTAATTGCAGCGAATTAGAGTGAAGGTGATTTGTCAGTGTTTTGGGAGTTTCATGAAACAAATCCAGAGATTAAGGTTAAATTTTAACTTAAATTTTAAGTAATCGTTGAGATCTGGCAACACAACAAGGCCCAACAGGGCAACAAACAAGGGGTAAGATGGGCTCTAAACAAGCTAACAGGTTAGCCCGATTCTCTCATCCACCAATTTATTATGCACGCAGCCACAGTAAGTATGATACATCAAAGGGAATCCAGGAATCAGCCTGTAAACTCTGATGAATGGTTATGACAGCCGTCTTTTCCTCTTCCAAATAAATTTGGAAGCTGTTTGATCACTTGACTGTTCATATTTCTCAGCTCTTTTTAATCTTTTTTTTTATTATTATTATTATTGTCAGCAATTGTCATCGCCGGGTGGAATTGCATGAGTTGTCGATCAGCTCTGTCATGTGTGTCGCCAACACAATGCAGGCGTTACGCGCCCGGTGGAATTTAACCTTCATGTAAAGGAGTCTATTGAGTACTCCTTTAACATGCTGAGCCCAATCGTGTTATGACAGATAGAAATCATGACCAAACTATGGGAATAACAGAATTATCTTTGAAGAACTGGGGGAAAATATTAATGTTCAACACATTCTTAATCTCACCAGAGTGTATGTGGTGTATGTTGGCGCGAACCCTCCCACTAATGAGAAGCGTTACCGTGCCTGGCTCTTGCTAAAGGCTCCTGGTCATTCGTGTTGAACTTTGAGTTTTTTTTTAACACAAAGTTTCTGGAGTGTATATGGCTGGGAGGAAACCCAGCAGACCTCAAATTATCCTCCTCCTTTTTCGGGGTCTTTTCATCATTTCAGCTCTCTTGCACACCATTCCTTTACTCTTGGACATTTTACCCACAGTTATATCTGTTCTCGCTTGCACATTATTTTCTTGCTTTCTTCTCCTCTCCTTGCTCCGGTCCCTGCTTCTGCCAATTTCATGCCAGGCCAGTCCTTGGAGAATCACCAAGGGCATTGGAAACAATCAGACGACTCTTCCCTCTCCCCAAAACAGACCTGAGTTCTTCATAATCAACCATTTATTTTCCTCTCTGTCACAATTAAAAAGCGAGATGGAAATTATTTTTAGACATGGCTCTCGTTTCCTATTTCGCATTTCACAGTTCAAGATTATTTATCTAAACACAGCGCTGTGCAAGTGTGCGTTCTGTGGCCCGCAGCTATTTTCCACATGGGCAACCGTGAAGTCATATTGACACTAAACATATGGTTGGCCCTGTTTTGAGATACACTTGCAGACTCCCAACGTTTCACTTGTCTTAATGAATAATACCATGGTGGATTCCGGCGTCTGGAATCAGTGGAATTTTTCAACAGCACCAACAGTGCTTTCATGCATGAATTAACGCTGTGCATTTCCATTTTTTCATGGTGCTGGGGAACACAACGGTTTGTAATTTCATTTGCAATATTATGAGGGAGGGACTAAAAAAGAGACCCATCCCGCTTGTAATAAGTGGCCCATTTTATGTTGATTTCCATTCCAGTTTAGCCGAGTACATCCCGGCACAGTAAAAAGATTGAAGCATTTGAGCAAAATCAATGATATTTTACGGTACTAAACCGCCAATCCTTAGTGATATATCCCTTTGTTATTGAAATGCATCTCTTTCAGGGGACCCTGGCTTCGTATCAAGACTGGAGCTATTCCTGTGTGCACTGAACGGAAGAAACCTAATACTAAGTGACAGGATAGGAAATGAAAATAATGAGATCTCATAAATATAGTTTAGAAGACAAACTGCTGCTCGGACAAAAGGAGATATTTCTGTCCACGGGCCTAATTTCAGTGACCTCTGAGGTGTGGGGGCAGCTCGAGAAAGAGGAGCGAGAGGATCTGTGTGTTTGTGCATGAGACAAAAGTGGATATGCTTTCATGTTTATCTTTTTGAAGGTCATATTGAGGAGCAGAATTACATGATTACTTCCATCCCAAGCTGTGCTCTCAAAAACAGCCAAACAGGAAATTCACTAAAAAGACGAGATGAGCTCACAGAGTAGTGCTTTCTAATGAGGGACCATCAACAACACTGGACTGAGCAGAAAAACAAGACTAATGGCGTCAGTATACCCGGTCAGAGCTGCTTGCCACGTGTGTGAAAACAAGGCGAACACGATGAAAACCGTCGAGGAGAGACGGAAAATTAGCTCTGTTATCCACAGATATAGATGATCTCCCCCCGTCTGTACGAGGACCAGCCTTTCACTTTCACTTTCCTAGTGGTCGGACAATACATTGCACCAAATGGTTCTTTTCTAGCATGACCCACCTTAAGACTCGACAGCCATGCCAGTGGCTCTGCCCACAAGGACAATGTTAACATGAAGATGTGAAGCAGGTGTAATATTAAATATCTTTACCATCTTAGGTTAGCATGCTAGCTTTCATCCTTTCATCACGATTCATCCTTTGGGAGACATAAATGTGTAGATGTTCTGTGTGCAGACTTTGAATGCCTGTACAAAATATCATGGAAATCCATCCAATAGTTGTTGAAATACTTTTGTCTGGACCAAAGTGACCAACCGACCAATAGACCCACGTTACCACCCATAAAACCGCGCCACTGGCATGGCTAAAAAGGCAAACTCCATTTATCTCCATGTCCATATGTTACTGATAGCACGCTTGTGTTTATATGAAAATGGGGGACCTGCTTTGATACAAAAATAGCTCCACATTTTTAAGCATCAGGCTGAATGTTTGAGATGTGGTGGGAGGTAAATTATAAATTCATGCAGATGTTTTTAATCTGCCGTGCTTGTTGGATGTTCAAACACTCCATAAACATGTTGGCAGTTTCAATAAAGGCTGTATTTGACGTGTCGAAACAAAAGTGGTTAGACCTTTTTGCCTCTATTTGACAAACATCTGCCCTCTTTGATGACTTTCGGTGTTTAATGACTGCTCCCAAAGTTTCTTTTCGCCATCCCTGCCCATGAAATTTGATGATGTCGGTGGATTGTGTTTTCCTTGATCTTGACGACTCATAACTCCGAAACCTTATTAGCGCTGATTAGCAGTTTGTTGAGCTCGTGCTTTTGTGTGCATTTCTGTCATGCATAAATCTTGACAAATGGCCTCTTGGCAGACCACAAAATGCATGATGTAGTACACACACATTTCACAGCTCTCTAGGCTCAGAGCTTGCTGATTAGCTTGCTCTGCCTGACTTTGGTCAACTTGAGGGGTAAAGTACACTCTGAAGATACTAATCAATCAAAAGTAAAACTACAGTGGCATCCGCTCATTTGATATTAAAAGCAAGTGAAATTACATTTTTTTATGTCACATCTGGCAAAATCTACTCATATTCATCTCCACCAAATTGCCTGCATGTTTGCAGAATCCAATCACCAAAACCAATTAGTTCTAAATACCTCACTCTCCCCATTCCCAAATCTCCACAACCACAACCACAAAGAGCAACAGTCAAGACATGCAGCTGACATTTTCAGTTTCATTTCAGTCCAGAAATTAATTGTCCAATGGGAGAAATGTGATTTGCGGACAGGTTTGGAAATTAGATTTAGATTTACCAGATACACAGGATATAACAGCACACGAACCAAAGGGAAAATCATCAACTGATCAAAATCGGCAATGTTAATAAAGTATTAACACAGGAATGAAAAAAATACATCTTCTGATGTGTTTATTTACCCAATAAATTATCTATTTGACTCTAGACTCAAAGTCTGAATGCAAAAGGCATCAGCTCAGCTTGCCCTCCATAAGTAAACAACCCGAAGACTTTAGAATGGCATCGGCCTTGCTCACCATATGCTTCCCAAAAGTTTCCAGTCAGTCGTACCTGGCCCCATAACTCCAATGCCAACCATAACTCCATCTTGAAATCTACTTCTGCTAATTAAGAAAGGACGACAGCGCTGGTACAGTAAAGGTTCGCGGGACAAGGAGCAAACATAAAGGTGCAGGTTAAGTGACAGGCCAGATGGTCTGAGTTTCGAACCAAAGTCACTTTAGCTAGTTGCACTCTTTTCACCCTCCACCGCCTATACTGTACTGCAGTAGCTGAATGGGTAAAATTCTAATCAGCAAATACTGGATTGTACACTATTTGAGGTCAGTTTTAGTTGAATTTGGTGTGAAAATGTTGTTCTACTTGTTCTGCAGAAAAAGGCTTCTTTGACTGATCATTATATAATGCATTATTGTACTGATGCATCAGTATCACCTATAATAGTTCTACTTTATATGTAGTCAGGTACTTTAGGCCAGCGGTTGGATCCCCTCCAAAGGATCGCCAAATAAATCTGGGGGGTTGCGAGATGATTTATGCCACAGGAAATAAAAACAACAAACGTTCAGCGACATAAATTTGGATGTATTTTTGGACTTTCCTCGAATCTTTGCTTTTGGGTGATATACTGAGCACTCTGACCTCTCAACAGTTAGTCAAGTAGAACCATTTAAGAAGCACTTTGGTGGAACAGGTAATAATTCAAGGACATCTGAAATGTAACAAGGGGCCCCAGCTAGATGCTGCTTTTTTTGTAAGGCGTCACAATCTGAAAAGCTTGTGAGCCACTGGTTCAAGCTTTAACAATTAATATGTTTTTATGTAAAAGCTTAATCTGAAACCCACTCTCATCACCAGGCCGTCAAATACTGACATTTTGTCATGTAAGTTAACTTCTGTACCTGACTTAAAGTAAGTCAGTGTTGACTTTTGGTTTGAAAAGGGACACAAATGGGTGAAAGTCTAGAGTTTGACCCATCCACCAACCCCGACCTCCTCCATCCGCTGACTGTTTCAGTCTTTCTAGTGCGTCTTGTTGCTCCGAGCAAGCGATCTAAAATGATAGCTATTTGATAAATGTAGTGCAGGTGAAAGTACAATGGTTGTCTCTAACCTGCAGTGAAGTAGCAGAAACTACAAAGTAGTATCTTAAAGAAAGTACTTCAAAATCATGCTTTAGTACAATACATAAGTGAATCTACTGGTAACTTTTCACCACTGTACAACTGGTCCTTCTTTCATATTCAAAGCTGTTTTCCAGAATGTCTGTTCAATTTATTAACATTTATTTAATTTCACAAGTTTTAGACACAAACATTCAGTTAATAAGGTAATAGGCCTAAACCCCCTGCAGGTTTCGCCAGCACTGATTATGAATCATGGTTGCTTAGAGCATCATAAAGCCACCCTGTCTTCCAGGAGTATTTTCTTACAGATTTCTCACTGTTGTTTCGCCTGTCTGATGCCATCTGACTGACGGCTGGTAATACCAGTATAACTCAAGTATAACAAGTATAACTAAAGGCTTTGCGCTCACCATGATGACTCACCTAAACTAAACTTGATTAAGTTTATGGAAGTTTCATGTTTGCACTGTGTGTTTTTGTTACTGCTGAGAAACTAAATGACTTGAACACGGGGAAAATATACAGACACCCACAAGCAATAATGCACACTAGGACAGTCTAGACAAGTTGCGAAAACCCATAATCATGTTGGCAAGGTGCTTGAGAGGCACTAAATGGGAGGGCAGTGTCTTTAAAGCAAATGGTCACAGTGAAAACTCACTGTGCATATCAGTATTGAACTCTCGCCCTTTCAAACAAGCTAAGTGCATTTTATTGGCAAAGTTTGCTTCAAAGATGAAATCATTCCACTGTGCCCCTGTGCACTGCAAGCACTTCACTATCTGACTGATGCATTCAACAAATTCACGCAAACATTCACACTCTCTTGAATATGGGCTGCAGCGCAGATGGATATTGATGACAGTGCAATACCAATTGGTGTAATTAATGTCCAGGTTATATTGGAAGGACATGGACAGCGATGTGGGCCATTTATCACCGGTGGGCTTGCTTATTCGCGCCCCATTGAGCCATTGGAGTAGGCTGGCTGAGCAGAATCTTAATTGCAGGCTCAACCCGACACCCCCATCCATGCCTGAAGACAGGGGGACAAGACGTGAAAGTCAAATAGTCATCCAGCCCTCTCTCCACCTTCTTCTTCCTTTCAGTTGTCATCACTTCACCTCTACACAGCGTGCAATGAGGGAGAGGAGGAGAAACGCATGTGCGACGGTGAGAAAAGCACACTTGCAAACGCGTATTGACTGCTGGATAAGCAAGTGAAAACAGGGGGGAGTCTGTCACACACACGGCATGACTCGGAGTAGATTACAGAACTCCTGAGGAAATATTTCTTAGCTCTCAAACTGACAGTGGAAGAGGATTGACCACTGCCGAGCCCCAAAACAAACATTTACAGTGCAGTACAAACGCAGAGCAGATCAAGCCTGCACCACAAAAAGAAAAAAGGGAAAATCGACAGGGAGCTCGTGGTCTGTATTTACCCCAATTGGTGTGAATGTCAGAGTCATTTTGCAGAAGATGTGCCATTTAAAATGTGTTTCAGCAGGAGAGATCCACACTGCTTTAAATGCAGAGCATCCACGGCCACCATCACCTGCCTGTTCCTCACAACATTTTGCAGAAATTCCCAGGAGGTATTCCCGTTCATATATTTTTTTCTTCTTTTTCAGTTTTTTTTTTTTTTTTTTCTAAAAAAGCAGAGGTTAGGGTTGGAGGGGCTCGGGGCTCGTCAGCGGAGTTCCTAATTGAAAACATAAATGTCAGAGAGGAAGCAAGGCAGAGCGCGGTAGCATAGAAGAGGAGCAGGCGCCCTGGGAATACCAACGAGCGCTCATTATCATCGCCGTGTTTTACTGTGCCGGGCCGGCGCGAGGGGGAAAGGAGGTGAGGGAGGAAGGAGAGAGACGAGGAAGGAGAGAGAGCTGACATGCAAAATATAGTAAATACAGAAAGGGAGCGGCTGGGAAATGGAAAGAGGCAAAACACAGTTGACAGGTGGGCACAAAGGGACACGTAGAGACAGATATGTGCACAAATGGTTGTGGAATATTTCCAGAAAGTCCTTCCTCTGTGCATCAGTGTGTGTGTCTCTGCAAACACAGAAGCAGGAGGATTTTAGCCAAATGCATTCTAAGCCAGAAAGGCAAACAAGAACAGACTCGTGCACTTCTCCACACCCCAGTCTCCCCTGTCTTCATTGTTTTTGCACATCATTGCGTCTCTCTGTGTCATTTTATCATTAGTTCACATCTCCAGTGACTAACTGTCTGCTTGGCCGGCGCAGAGTGAAAAATGCAAATATTTCAACTGCACTCCATTATGAGATACAATGCAAACAAGACACCAGCCCCCCCCCCCAACACCCCCACTTTTCCAAACCACTTGTGTCAATACAAGGGAGGGGAGAGATATAATGTAATATGATAGACTGCTGACCTTTGACAATGATCAGAGCTGTCAATGAGATGACAAATAAACTGTTAAGTCAGGCGAGTATGCTGATGGTGAGCAATACAGAAGCCCTGCAGTTTGTACTCCATCACTCTTAAACATACTGAAAGAAGTTCAGTCCAAACACACACCTACTGCAGTTGGTTTATATGAACACAGAGTGAAGGAAGCATCCAGGTCAAACCTGCATGCTTAAAGTTCTTCACTTCCTAAATGTCCAGTCAGCAGTTTGGTGTTTTCTGCAGATAGTGTGGCCTTAGCAGAAGATAGCAGAAAAACATCTTTAAAATTACCCTCTTACTTCACTATTGCTGCATTTTGTTCCATTAATAAGTCACATTGGTACGACAACCCTGATTCCAGAAAAGTTTGGACGCCGTGGAAAAGCAAAATAAAAACAGAATTTCGATTGAACTGTGTTTAGCAGTTTGACAAAGTGTCCCTGAGCCCATGTGTATGGCTGAGCCTTTCGAAGATAGCCAATCATGATTCTGTCACCTGTTACCAATGAACCTGTTTACCTGTGGAGCATTCCACAACTTTCCCAGTTACTTTTGTTGCTGCTGTCCCAACTTGTTTGAAACAGGGTTGAAGTTCCACATTTATGTAAATATGAAGCTGGAGCCAGCAGGCAATTAGCTTAGCTTTGCTCAGCATAAAGACTGGATGCAGAGGGAAACAGGTGGCTTGGCTCCGTCCAAAGGTGTTTCATGTGTTTTATATGTACAAAAACCTACATTTAACAAGTTGTGCAAGTCACTGGCCTGGCTAAGAAGTGTTGTAATTCCAGCAAATAAGTCCCCACTGCAACTTGTACTCATTTTTCCATATTGGATTTTATTGTGCTCAAACAAATGAGATAAAACATGTTAATTAGTGAGCTTTCGAGGAGCTGGAAGGCAGATTATTTTGTACCTTTGGACAGAGCCAGGCTACCTGTTTCCCCTTGCTTCCAGTATTTATGATAATCTAAGCTAATTGCCTGTTGGCTCCAGCTTCACACCGAATGGACAGACATGAGAGAGTGGTATCTTCTCATCAAAGTCTCTGCAACAAAGTGAATAAACACATTTCCCAAAATGTCAAATTCTCCCTTTAAAGGTGCAATTTGGGGGATTTAGGGGGGATCAACTGGCAGAAATGTAATCTAACATTCATAATTATGTTTTTAATAAGTGTATAATCACCTGAAAATAAGAATTGTTGTTTTCGTTTCATTCGAGTAAACCATTTGTGTCTGTAGTGAGAATAGTTCTTCTGCCACAGAGTCCGCCATGTTTCTACAGTAGCTTAGAACGGACAAACAAAATGATGGCTCTAGAAGGCGCCTTCCTATGTTTTTCGTGTTGTCCATGGTCATGCTAACTTGGACTCTGCAAAATTGCCCTATCCTGAAAAAAAATAATCAAGGAAAATAAAGACTTCACAGTTCATTTCTTGTCCATAAAAATAAAATTATTGATTTAGAGATTTTTTTTTTATCAATGTAAGAATGAGTGGAGCGTGGAAACATAAACTGTGGTTGTCATGCAACATGTTCTTATACCCTAAAAAAACACTAGTGCTATGAAGCAGTCATCGAACTGCTTTTTCACACACAACCTGACTGACGGTGTGCGAAAGAAAAAAGTTCTGCCTCTCTTACAGCGCAGCAGATGGGTCGGGGAGACATCTGCAGCGTGCATTGTGTGTACAACACATCTAACTTTCTCGCTGCCTCTTCCCCCTCCGTCTGTCCCCTCAACCCTCCGGCTAAACACACTCCATTGTATTCCTCATGCTGACTCCCAAGGAAAAGCTGTCACCAGCGCTCCAGTCCTGTGCCATCATGTGGCTCCTTGGAGGGGAGTGGCGGCTCCATGTGTGTCTGAATGGTGTTTGCATGTGTGTTCGTGGGTGGGCTGCCATCCCCCCATCTCCTGTTGAACTGACTGGCGTGGCAGCAGTGAGAGCAGACACTAATCTCATGTGCCAGGTTGGAGGCATCACACGGGCTGCTATCACTTCCTCGGATAAACAAGTTAGTCTCTCAGAAGTAATGCCGCTGCAGTAAGTCGGTGGACTCAATAAATGACACTGAGGAACTGCGAGTTGTATGCAGGGGCCGTGCACTGAGGTGACAGCCGTCTGACAGACGATGAGGATGTCCAGAGGGTCACAAGTTCAACGCCAAGTGAAGGGCATAGTTTTGTCTTGAGCAAAACCAGGAAGGTATCACTGTGAATTACATCCATTTTGGACATTTTTGCAGCATGAACATTCACCACCCTGTCTCCTAAAAATAATGTTCGTATACTACAGGAGGACTTTACCACATACATTTGGAAGAAACATAACTGCTACCTGAATTATGTTCACTGGAAATGTTATTTTTCCAGTCCATGAAGTATTAAATTCCTGCAGTGAGCAGAATTTATAGAAAAGAGACTGGATTGGATGGAACAAAACATCAGACTTGGACCCTCGGGACTGAGGTTTGCATCCTGAGTCCTGCACATGGACAGGTTTAGACCACTACAACACTTCAGGTTGGAGAAAAACTTTGGGAAAATAAGCACATCTTCTCTCATCTCACAACTCAGCTTCAACTCTTAATATTCAACCAAAATCTCAATCTGACCCTAACCTTGACCAAGTGCTTTAAAGCTGCTATAGTTAATATTTTTATGATATCAAATTGTAATGTGGAAATGTGAAAATGGTTGCTCGTAGTGATACACCTACAAAGAATACTCAGCTGAATCTGCAGCACTCCTCGTCTTTATGGAGCTTTATAGAGTTTCAGCTCACTGTTCGGCTGCCTGACCTGCAACTTTACTGTTTTGGTTCACTCTCATTGCTCTCATAGTGTTGTTTTCAGCCACATCAGGCAGCTGTTTTCAGTGCAACAGCTCTAAAAACCCACTGAATGCTACCTGCTTGGCACCAAATGGCAAACATGCGCAGTTAGCGACTATCTGGTAAACATAGTGGAGCATTTAGGAGCTAAAAGTCAGACATTTTCTTGAAGAGTTGGTAGAGACCCAAACCAGAGCTTTAAGAGAATGAATATTTGACTTACATCCACCAGGCGGCCAAAAACACAAGACCAAATGAACCCTAATGTTGCCCAGGGACCGACACTGACAGAAGAATTAACCCAATATACATCTTTTTGATGGCGGGGGAAGCTGGAGCCACTCGAGGAAACCCACACAAACACAGGGAGAACATGCAAACTCCACAAAAAAACGCCCTGCCTCAGCTGTGATGTTAGTTTGGAAATAATTGTCCATTGGTCTGTTTTGGGCCCGTGTCTTGTATGTGCTGCATCGCAAGCGAGCAATTAATGTTTTCTTTAAGTCTTTCTCTGACATTCACCACACTGCAGATGAAGATGCAAATATTGAAAAAACAAATATTAAAAAAAAAAAAAACTTGACCACAAACCCTCAAAATCATTTTGCAGTATCACCGCTCAATCTCGCAATAGGCTTGAGCAACACACTGCGGCCATTGGTTTCGCCCTGCATGAGGGAAACACAGCGTGCACTTGTATTGCTTGGTAATATGGCAGTCACACTTCACATACTGGAAGGAGCCCGGTGATTTTCTGAGTTGCAAAATCGACACATGAATTAAACATTTCCCTCCTCTATTTTCACTGCTACCACAGCACTTTGGTATTAACAGCCACAGTTCTTAAAGTCAATGCAGTCCCACTCAACCCAATCATGCATACCGCGCTCCCCCAATCCTTCCTCCGAATCATTTAGAAAGCACTATATAGTCAGACACTTGTCATTTACACAGAAAAGCTTTACTGAGTTACATATTCTTTTTGTTTTTCAGCACTGCTACGCTTGAAATTCAGTCAGGGCCATACGCTCACTGAAAATTCAAGCACAGTTTTATACCCCTGCTAATCACACAGCAGAAGGGGGTTAAAGGTCTTGCTCAAGGGCACACTGGCAGCAGCTGTCGCAGGAGTAGCGGATCCCCCTGCTATATGAACAGGCATTTGAACTAGATGATGAAACCTGACAGCGTAAATCCTGAACATCCCAGCGGTGACACAGGTGGTTTTATCACACATTTTATCACACATGCCCCAATAGCACAGATAGAAACGTTAAATCAAAACAGAAATCGAGGCCTGCGTAGTAGGACCGTGTGATTAATACAAAGGATGGGAGCGTGGGTGCTGACATTAGGGTGACATTGTGCACATAAACATCTGTTTTGTTTTGTCAAGGCAGGCTGCTCCCTGGGGTCCCCGCTGCTTAGCGTCATCAAATCCATGCGGATTTATGGTGTGCGTGTACTTGTATGTGTGTGCTTCATTACCATACGTGCAAGAGTTCATTTGTATGCACGTCATGGGCACTTGTGTGTGCTCGTGCTTTTGGGTAATTAGCTGTTGCTCCTGCACAACACACACATACATACTTTCTCGTTGAGGGAGGAAGTCAGCCAGCAGAGGTTCTTAGCAAAGGGTCCAGAAACACACAGCCTCACCTGGGACACACACTGTGGCTCCCTACCTCCCTCTGCTCTCGATGTCCCACTGGGTGCTGCGTGGGAGGGAGAGGCAGGAAGTAAACAAGGTGGCCAAAGGGACCACAGGGTTCCACTGGCAATCGACCTGTGCAGTCGTTTACGTTCGAGACCTCTTACATCCACCTGAATATGAACTACCATGTCATAAGAGTCAATTGGAGTTCACAATGCAGAAAACTTGCATACACAGCATCACATGTTTAATGCATAGAACTGCTGTAACCCCGATGCATCAATCAAAAACAACCAGCTGAGCTGTAATCGTCACATACGAGCGTCCTTTGATGTAACACATGCAACTACCAATATTCTTCTCATGCACAGCTTCTAACCTAAATTCTTCCACCAAAAAAAGCCACTCTGTTCATAGAGCCATTATATTTATGCAAATGAGTAATAAACCATGCATGTGTACATGCTTGACTGATTACATTTTCTTTTCCCCACAACTTTGCACTGTCTTAGCACAATCAGATATGTGGGATAATTATGCATGGACATGCATGGAAAATGTGCATACAAGGAACCCCATGTACCAGAAAACATCAAAGACAAAGTGTCGTCCTTGTCAGAATAATGAATGCATAAACAGATATTTTCTATACATCACTAGACTATTTTGTTTGTTGGTGCTGACCGTAGCAGGGGTGCACTAAGCAAAATAAGCAGCAAGCTAGAGGCTACTCTCTCTGGAGAATTAGCCTACAGATCTCAGTTTCTTCTCCCAACCCTTATTTGGAGAATTGTGTTAGCCTGCGCGGATAGCCAAATCCATTGATCTTGGCAGAGGCTGAAATTAGCTCATTAATTAGTGCGGGGGGACGAGCGGACAGAGCGCTTAATGCAAAAGTCATCCAAAAAACAAAGTCCCATCCTGAAGTTGCTCCCATGCCTGTGAAGGTTTCAGGTTGAGGCTTGGCTCTGTACCTTATGTAAATATACCTCTGATGAATTATTCATGAGCAAGTGTCATGGGCAGTGTTACTTTGGTATGCAAATAAAATATGTAAATTGCCAGCGGCGTGTTGGACCAGTGGCTGGTTTAAGGCCTCACTGAGGGATCAATAGTTGAATAGTTTAGAGTGAATGCATTTGTTTATGTATGTACACATGTTTGTGTCAGATACCGTACATAAGAGCATGAAGTCACTGATGTGAACTGGAGTGGAATAAAAAAAAAAAGACAGTGCTGTTGATGGAAATGCATACAGACAGAATGAAAATGATGTTTTGACCAAATGTGTTGTTAAAAATAATTTGGTTCCCAGCTGAGGCCATTCTACTGAAATGTAGGTAGTTTTTGTTAAACTTCCTTTCATCAATGCAATTTTCTTTGTTTCTTTTTCTGAAAGATGAATGACTTAGTTTGCTTTTCACACTTAGGGTCTCTAATAGTCCATCCACACAGGTGTTTTCTCGTCTGTTGCCTAATTAGACATCCCAGAACAGTGCGGACGTTTACGAACTGAGCTTGATTGACATCTCTGTGACTCTCCAGTTGGAACCTGTCAGGGCAGAAACAACTTACCCTGTTATCAGTCATACTGTTCCACGGATTACTGGACTGATGATTAGGTCTAATCAGCCAAAAATATTTGGGAACACCTTTATGAAAACAAACGTCCTTAAAGAGTCACCAAAATGACTTATATGTATATTTTACCGTACTTTATTTTATCACACACATTACATGCACAGGACATGCACACGCCATGCTTCATGAAATTATTTCTCCGCATTTGACCCATCCATCGTCCGTCCTTCCTCCGCGGCAGACTGGGAGCGGTGGGCTGCAAGCGAACAGCGGCGCCCGGGGACCCAGTTCTTTTTTCGTTACCATTGGTCAGGTGGTGATCTTCTTGCATGTTTTTAGTGGGGGTATATTTTATGGAGGATACCCCAGGTGAGCACGGGGAGAACATGCAAACTCTACACAGAAAGGCCCCTTTCCTCGAGCAGCAGGCACCAAAGGCATGGTGGACGACACGCCCCCGGCGCCCACAGAGGGAATCAAACCCTGGACCTTCTAGCTGTGAGGTGACAGTGTTTCCCCCGTGCCACAATGTATCTAGCACAACACAACATATATGCATACATATATATCTCATATGACATATAATGGGAGACATATGTGTATATATACATATATGTTTCCCAATATAATGGAGATGAATGGAATGGTCTTCAGCCAGAGGTGAAATGGGGAGCCACAGCCCATTGGAACTACTTTCCAGAGAAATAGTCCCTATCCAGCTCCTAAAAAAAATGTTGACTGTGTATTCCATGAATAATCCAGAGTAACAGGGGAACTGTTTCTGGAACAGGATGTCGCTAAACTAAATCCCGTTCACCTCAAATGTACTTGGGTGGAGGCAGAGACTTTAAACATGGATATCTCAAACCCTGGGCAAGTCAAATCAAACCCAATCTGAATGGCTTTAAACCACTGTTTTGAAAAACTGTGTTAATCATTTTTTTGCTTGTTTTTTTTGCACATCATCATACTTCTTAAGTAAGCCAGTTTTCTGGAGACAGCTGGGGATATGAAGGGGAAAAAAGACCCTTCTACCAGGGAAAAAAATAAGTCTGCTGATGCTGAGATTCAAAGTTAATACTTGACAAAACAATCTCGCTACAAAGTCCATTTCGTAGCTGTTCTGCAGCTTTCAATTGCTCCCATCTTCCTCAGCATGTTTAGTTTGCCCATTTCTCACAGAATTGTAGATATTCACATTTCTATTTCTGTGCACTTTTAAGGACTGACCAACTCCATCTGTTGAGGAAGATCATTTTATAAAATTGAAATCCAGAGAACACCTCCGAAATGGACTTCATGGTGAGGTAGTTTTCCCTCCGCGATGATTGAAGTGCTTCTTTTGGCTTTGTATATGTGTCGCTGGAAGACATCATGGTGTGTTGTTGATGTTTGACATACAGCTAACTAGTGATTAAAAAAGGGCACATACTGTATAGCTTTCCGGAAAGCACTCCTGCTACACATCTCATTTTCACGATCCTTATGCCCACTTGGTGATTTCCTTTGGTCTAACGGTAATGAGAAGTGCAGCAGAGTGGCAGAGCTAGCGGGGCACAGTGGGATGGAAATGGCTCGGTGTCTATCAAAGTGTCAAAATGGAATATAGCTGTGCTGCACTCTGGCCTTGAGCCACAGGGTGAGTCAGGGATTCAACACAGACACACACACACACACACACATACAGGCTGATGCACACCTACACCGTGAGGTCAATGCAATCACTGCTGAGTCAAACCACGATATTTGTGATCGAGTGTTTCTTTGAGAGAGCAGCAGCTGAGAGATGCAGGCAGAGAGACAACAGATACAACTTGAGAAAGGGTTAATTATTGGGCTAGAGGGCTCTGAAGACACACAAGAGGGCACTTGCATGTGTGTGTTCGGGCCCTCACACACAGCTGCTCCGTACATTATACTTCCATCCACATGGGAAATAATGAGATCACGGAGATCATTCTCTCAGAAAAAGAAATCCGTTGCATTTTCATGGCTGGTGCCCTGTGCATGTTAACAGCATGAGGCGAGGAGCAAAACCAACTCTCCCTCCGCGCGCCTCTCTCTCCCTCTTTTCTCTCTCTTCTCTTTCTCACCCCATCTCTCCCTCTGGCTTTGCTTAATGCAAAAATTGGAGCATGTGTAGAAAATGCATGTGAAGCCCACGGAGGGGGAATGGGGGGATAAACAGAGGAGGGAAAACAAAACAAAAGAAAAAAAAAGCTAGCTTGACAGTAGGGTCAGTCTGGGGAGCTTGAATCACTGTCAGACTTTGGGTGAGGCTAAAATGTACAGTAGTGAAATTTAGCTGTGGTGCAAAGCAAAACAGTTCCATAGGAGAGCAGCAGCGGCCGTACGCAAAGCCAATGTGTGAATCCTAAATATGGATGTGGCGCCGCGGATGTGGAAAAGGGCAAAGATGAGATATGACTCCCGCTGCCAAAGTGTAAGCAGCGAAACATTACCGCCCAGCCTAGTTTTGCATGATATCACACCCATGATTCATATGTCAAAGATGATCCTCCTCACGATGGCTGCCATAAATGAGAAAGTCTCTGTGGTGGCCTTTCCCCAAAACTAATGAGCTCAACCAGTTCTTGATTGATTCCAAAGTATGAGCATTGTAAGTATTATGAATGTCGTCTGACTGAAGGTCTTTCTCATGTGCTGATTGCTCATACAAATGAAGAGTAAGTGTGATTCTTCACATGACCGGGAAGAAGAAAAAATGTCCGTATTTTAATCAAAACACCTCAAGAGACCTGTAGACGGTACATTAACATTCCAAAGGTATATGTACCATTTTTACTGTTTAATGGTACAAAACTCACTGTTGCTCTCCTAAGAACAGTCTGTCAGTACCATCATTTGTGCAACAACCCATAATATAAGAGTCGTGGATGGAAATTCACGTTATTTTGCGTTTTCTTCTGCTGATTTTCTGGAAAATTTGTGGCCTTCTTGTACAATACATGACTGTACTGATGGGACTCATTCTGTGTGTGTACACATAACTGACAGTAATATAAGTGCAGCTGATCAGCGGGAAAGCACTCATGAATGTTAAACACAGAAGGAGAACAAAACAGGTCTCAAGTCAGTCAGCGGCAACCTGAAAAGTTAAAGCGACCCAGTTGAATATTTGGCCATTGGCCGCACAGTGGAGCAATGTCGAGTTGACTTCACTTTTCATTTTATGATTGGATTTATCTTGAACATCACGCCAACAAAGAAGAAGAAGACTGCAAGCTCGAATACTTTTGAGAATACTTTAAAATTCATCTTTGCAAATGTTTTCCGAGGAAGGACAGACATTCAGTTTCAGTTTCAGTTTTAGCCCTGAAGGACATGCACAATACATTTTAGTGAGAAACACTGAATGGGAAGCCGATGTCTAGAAGAAAACTCCACAGCGTACTGTTGATATTACTATTACTATAATGGAATTAAATGTGTTGAAGTTTAGGAAGGGCACAGTATACAGTGACTTTAACTTGAACAGTGATTTGTTTAGGTGGACTGGACAGATGGGTCAAAAAAACATGGGACTCTCACCCAGGAGGCTGCTGTGCCCGTGTGAAACCGAAAGTCACCGCTGACTTTTTTAAACTTAGTCACATTTCTTTCCGCAAAACCTGCCAAAGTTTTTTTTTTTTTTTTTCTTAAACCCTTAGCAAGTGGTGTTTGTTCCAAGTAGACTACAACCATTTCACGATGTTAGCCACGTCACGAAGAAGGTCCGGTAAGGCCAAAGTGAAGTTTCAGGAAACCAAAGCAATCGCTAACCGTTTCGCACCATGACCCATGAGAAAATGAAGATCCAGTTTAACTAAACCGAAGCAATTGGCAACCATTTTACAGGGTTGACCAAGTGACAATGGAGGTAGGACAGGCCCATCACTGGTTATCTCCATCGATCATCGTTGATCATGTTGTTTTGGAAGCCGTTTAGGTATGAGATGCCGCCTCTGCAGTAGCTGCACACAAAAAATAAACACGGATAATGATGAAATAACATTACAAGGGTGTATTTTGTGTGTGTGTGTGTGTGTGTGTGTATGAAAGGAATACTTGCAGCATGTTGGCAGCTGCATAATTAACTTTTTGACTGTCAATTAATTGTATATGATTGAAACACTCTTCACCACTGCTGTATTCAGGTTTGACCCTTCAGATTAGACACTCTACTCATCGTAATGCAGTGACCTTCAATGAAGGTTTTACATCCTGCTTTATAAAAAAAAAAAAAATAACTGCTCAAAAAGACCAGCAGTCTGAGAGGAGTTTTTTTTTATTTTATTTTATTGGCACTCGCCACATTTTCCGCTCAATATTTTCCACTTTCACCACACCTGCCAGTCACTTTGAGCATATTCATTATCACATAATGCTCCAGAAGTCTTGATAAAGGGCCTTAAAATAGGAATTTTATGCCATAAATGCCCCGTCAAAGGTGAAGGCATGACACTTTTTTGTAAAAATTTGCTCCTTTCAGTGACAGTTAAGCATTTGTAAAGATGAAAAAGTGCAAAAATTCAAGACTTTTCGAAGGTTTTTGTCTTTGGGTGTAAATTGGGGAATCTGGGCTTTCAAAGAATAAGTTTTCTTTTCCACAACTTCCAGACGACAGCAAATTTTGAAGTGGGAGCTTGGCTGCAGTGAATAAATGTATTTGTCATTTGTTGAGGCTTACTTTTTAGAACATAAAGTCTGGATGTGAGGTATCAGGGGGCGGGGGGTGTCAGATAGTCAATCAAGTAGTCACCTTTTTCTCAATCCCTTTCCCCCACAGTCTACTGCCATCTATTTGTCATTTCTCTGCCTCCTCCAGCTCTGTCTCCCCTTTTCTTCTCACCCGCTCACTTTCTCTTATGTAAGTAGTTCTCATTAATCATTACCCGGCTCCCACTACTAAGGCTTGTATGGATTTTTGTCAAATTGCTTCTGCCACATAAATCTAGCACATATAAATTTGTGTGCATTCAACTCACAACTGATGTGTGATTAATGGGTGTGAGCGCATTTGCCTGTTCTACGGCGGAATTTGGCCTCACAACAAGGAACGCTCACGCCTCATCTTTGATGGGAGATCACGTGAAGGGCTCTGTCATGGCTGAAGGTCATTGTGGGAAATCTATCATGTGACAGCAGGGGTCACGGGGAGTGTTGTGGGTAATAACTAGTGACATGCACACACTGGAAAGATATCACTCACACCTCCTCTCCGCCAGTCCAGATCCTGCCTGCTCTGTGTCCCAGTTTGCAGCTGATAATGGTTTGTCATGTGCAAAACCAGAGGGATGAGAGTAAAAACAATGGACGGGACATAAAAAGCTGCTGAGCTCGTGCTGTAAAATGTGGCACTTAAAATATTGATCAAGGTAAATGAGCGAAAACAATTCTACCCTGCAAAGTCAAAATAACTTCATATTTGGTCAAAATTGAGTTATAACCTGTGTCTAACTTTTTGACGTCTGCTGTTTGTACCATAGAAATGGGTAATTATAGTGAAAACAACTTTTTAAATTTGCAGTAACCACAAAACAGACCTAAAAAAACTGTATCTGCAGCTAAAGTAAATGGGCTTTATCAAGGAAGAGCTGGATTGTAAGGTAGTCGCAGCTAGCCGTAGCTAACACGAAGGCTAAATTCAGTTTCTGACTCTCTCCCAGTTATCTGTTAATGAAAAATATATTTTAATGAATTGACATTTTGGCTATTCAGTGTGTCAGTCCACATAATTAAATGAGAGAGCAGCTAAAACAGTTCATGATGGAGAAATCAATTAACAGCGAAATAGCTAAACACAAAAGCTAATGCTAGCTAGCCTAGCTGATCTCAGTGGCTGCTAGCTCATTTTTTGACTAGTACATTTTCATTTGGTGATTAAGCTACCTTTAAACCACATATTTCAATGCATGAAATTGTAAATTAATGTATTATATTGATTTATATGTAAATAATAACAGTACTCAGACATGATTCCTATTAATTTGAGACTTTAAATAATCAAACAAACTAGTTAAAATGGAGAAGAAAGCTGTTTCTCTGTGTCTTCAGTGAAGATTATTGAAAGGCAGAGTGTGGTATCAGCATTTTTAGATATTTTTTATGGTTCTATGGCAATGATTTTTCAGGTAAAATCACCCTAAAAAGACATAAAATGTTAACATTACAGCCTCTGTTCTTCTGTTTTACAGTTTGCCATCCAGCCTGGAAACTTTAAACCTTTTCTTTATCAGCTTCTCTGCCTCTGTAAGCAATAAAAGTCCCCCCAAAATATGTCCAATAGGTGAAATTACAACAACACAAAGCAGCTGCAACAAATTCCCTTGAATGAAAAGATTTCCATCAGAAACACTGACTTGAGCGGATTAAGTGTGATCACGGGGCGATGCCGTGGTTGCACTTTGTGTGTGTGTGTGTGTGTGTGTGTGTGTGTGTGTGTGTGTGTGTGTNTGTGTGTGTGTGTGTGTGTGTGTGTGTGTGTGTGTGTGTGTGTGTGTGTGTGTGTGTATGTGTGTCCATCTCCACTGTGGAAGCAATGAAATTAACTGTAATGACATTATCCTCGGGGGTGTGATGGCCGGCAAAATAAACGCTGATAGAATTTATGTGATCACAATTAAATCTAAGTTATTGCAGGAGTTTCCTCGTGAACTTGTTTATTTGTTCCATCCCCAACACATAAAAAAGTTAGCCTTCAATTCCTCACAGCATTCGTAAAATAAATATGAAATAGAAATCAATTTAACAAAGCCCTAACTGCTATTCCTTGGATGCCGTTTCCCGCGGTTGCGCTAGAAAAATAAAATTCAAAGACAATAAAAAAGTCATAAATTGTGGATATCAAATAGCTTCCTCTAAGTTTTATGGTTGAATTCCCCTCACTGATGTGATTTTGAGTCATTATTTTGCACCAGTGAGCATAAATGGGAATGGAATTTATATTGAAGTGGCATACCTCATGTTTGATGTGGAAGAAGTGATCAATGATTTCATTAATTAGCTTTACATATTTGAGCTTGGGGAATAGTACCTTTTGATATTCTCTTTCTCGCCCTATAGCATACAAAGGCTGTTCACTGCAAAGACTCAGCTATCACAAGGAGAAAAAGCACTAAAAGGGGGGAAATACTGCTTAAAATAAGCAAAATTATCTGCCAACAGAACAGGAAATTTTGCACTTACCAATTCTTTCACAAGTAAAAAAAATATCCAGTCTCAGAAACCCACAGTTATCTTAAAAGCAGTGCAGCTAGAGAAAAAGAAGTACACGTGTCTGGATGCTAAGAAATTCAGACAACGCGGTTTTGTACTCATCAGTGTCAATCAAACATCTTTATAATTCTGGATATTCAAGTTTCAAGCATGAAGTTACTCTGATGCAGTGATAAAATAAGAGTGAGAAGTAAAGATAATTAAAAACTCAAACATAAAGGAAAAAAATACATCTATTGCCTTGATTTAAAATCCATCATCTTCCTTAGATTTCACTTTTTGCAGTGTTTCCCCTTCTCCTCCTCCTGTGGCTGCAGTTTTATCTGCCTGTCTGTCCCACGCTATCTTCTCTGGGCTGGTGGAACACGACACCACTGCAGAATGGACCTTTGATTCAGGTGAGTGCGTGATGATTATCCAGGCTTCACCTCTGCCTCTTTTAGGGCTCGTGTTCTCACAGCGAAACCTGTGTGGGAGGTCAGTGCGCGGCCGGGCCTGTTTTATGTGTGGGAGCCTCGTTTGCAGCTTTGCATGGAGATGGTTGATAACAGGGCAGTGTCAGCTATGATTGCTGGTGATAGCTGCCAGAGGGTGTTTGTTGCTGCCAATGAAAAAGTATCAGGTGCTTGTGAACCTTGTTGTGCAGCACTTTGTTGCGATACAATCAGAAAAACACTCACGCCCGCACAATCGCAACCACTTTAACCTGATGGTAACCTGACCTGGTTCACAATTAGTACCAACAAATGAGTATTTATAGGAATGAAAGGTACATAAACTGTATTATTGACGTCTCCGACTATCCAGTCATATCAGTGCGCCTACTCATTTTTGCACTATGCCTCTTATTTATGGTCGTACTGTTCAGTCAGTGTTTTATTCATTAAAAAAAAAAAAAAAGCAATCTCACAACAATTCATTTGTATGCATCGCCTAAACATTAATTACATTCAAATTCATTCTAATTTGTCTTAATTTCCCCCTCTCACAACAGAAAAATTAATACTACCCGCTGATTATTCCATGCCAGGCGATTCAAAATGCTTCAGAGAGGACAAGAAAATGAGCGAGACCATTTGCATATCAACATGATTCAAACCTAGTATTTCTTAGAAGTGGCATCTTTGAAGACAAACATGCAGGGGCTGGGGGGGCTGGGGGGGCTGGGGGGCGGGTTGGTCACACTTTTGAATTTCCTATTGAAACCGTACATAAACAAAACTTCCCAGCCTTGCGGAAAAACAATGTTTTTCTCCCGTTAATAATGACGTGGAACAACGCTGCCGTGTGTCATGTTCTTGCCGTACGTCCTCTCATGTTCCTGTGAGAACTTTCTCCAAATTATTGAACTTTGGAGATGTAATTTTACAGTGCATTGTAGTGTTCTATTAAGACTCCATTAGTGGTTTGAGGGTGTTGGAGAGGCTGCGGCGCGCTGTTAATCAGAGCGTAGGGAAAGGAGTGGAATGGATCTCTAATCACCTCGACTGTAATCACCTCATACATCACCCAGGCATACGGGCAAGAGAGGAAACGCACACTGAAAAACATGTGAATGTATGCACATATGGAAACAAGGGCAGGCATACACCAAGCGTGCTGTGCATACACAACAACTAATCTACTGCAAGTATATTATTCTTCTTTAAGTTATATATATATCTATCACCAAATCCTCAAAAACATTTTGCAACTTTTTTACATTGATTTGCAACTGTCCAAATGAATGCTAATGTTGCTCCATGTCCAAATATGTGTAAAGAGGCAACTGTTTGCTAATGCGCTAGCAAACCTAGCTTGTTAAGCCATAACGTCTGATTCCAAGCTTCCAAGTTGGACAAACTCAATTAATGCAACTTTAATAGTTATATAGAGAATTAAGATTGCTATAGAATATGAGTCTACCTAATATTGGCTATTTCATTTAAAAATGAAACATCAGGGTGGTTTGGT
Source organism: Chaetodon trifasciatus (assembly GCA_037975065.1). Classification (NCBI taxonomy): domain Eukaryota; kingdom Metazoa; phylum Chordata; class Actinopteri; order Chaetodontiformes; family Chaetodontidae; genus Chaetodon; species Chaetodon trifasciatus. The sequence goes on along the minus strand of JBBMOE010000017.1, from coordinate 5,500,026 downwards.
TGTCACACTCAGATTAATGCTACATGCAAGTGGCTGGAATACAGTGTTTACATATGTACAACAACATAACAAGCAGTTCATGTTGACTTCAGTAAGAATGAATGTTAAAAGATGAGCGGTAATTACTACCAGTGACTTTAAAAAGCAAATAATTAGAGTTGTTTGTGTTGCTGTTTTAAAAAGAGCATTAGTTATGGTGTTGCCATTTCAGCAATTAGTGACTTAAATTCACATTTTCTACTCGATAAACAAACACACACATAAAATAAATGAAACCAAAGACAGAATTAGTTTTACCATGTTATATTTTCATTTCTGCAGAGACAAAAATGACAAGCAATTTATTTACACAAACCTGTACAAAAGCAAATTAAATTATGTAAAATATCTCATAAATAGAAGTGGACTTGCGTTCAATACACTTTGCCATGTTCAGCTAAGCTGCGTGCATAGTGACTCATATTAAACGATGATAAATTTGTTCCTCAATTTCTATATCAACATCCAAGTCGCAGGACAAATAGTAATGGTTAATATTACAAATCTCATTACACACTGTGAAGGCTATATGAATAGGGGAGAGCACGGACTGAACACACACCTCGGGGCAGCTCGGACGTTTTAATGTCAGGTGTAGTGGACTTCATGTCAATGTTAAGAAACAAAATCCGATCATGAAACCACCTGCTGTCATCCGGATTTCTGCTTAGTGATTCTCAGATAAAGAAAAAAGTCAGAAATAAACTATTGTGTGCTGTAGTCAGTGTAGCTGCCAGTGCATTGGCATTGTTTCTTTCATCTTTCAGGAGTCTTTGTTTTCATTTCATCTGCTCCAGAAATTCAAAGCATCACCCTGCAATATCATAGCAAACATCGCACCGCTCTTATTTGTAGGTCAGGGTTTCATCACCTACTGATATGCATATACTGTAAATTTATGTGTGAGTGTTGTGTTGCTCGGCACATCCTGAGGTGTGTGTTCCGTCAGCTACTCTCTCTTGCAGCTTTTTTCCCCCCCGCCACTTCCACTCCTCCTGGTAAACCGTCACATTAGCATTTTTATCTCTAGGCTCCCTCAACTCTCAGCAGTCAAATGTCTCCAAGCATTTTTTTTTTCCCTTTTCCCACCCCTCTATCTTTCTATGCTTCTATATTCAGTCCTAGAGCTTGTTTCATGCACAAAGAAGGTTACTTGACCTCTGATGTCATACATGTACATGAGTGGAACACGACAAAAAAATCCATTATATCATTATTATTACTACCAACAAGCAACTTTTGAATGTACCTGTACTCATTCAGTAATGCACTATGCTAGGAAATGGATATTTCAACAATATAATTGAACCCGGTGAACAATAGCCATTTGAGTATTAGTCTTACAGGCTCACTGACATTTGACTGGTTGTCCTCCAAGAAGCCTTTGACATCATGGGATTTCATCTAAGATATGCAAATGTAGTTCAGTCCGTTCTTAAATGCCACCCCATCTACTTTTGTAAGCATGTCAACGTAATTGTTTATGCACCATTCCAAACCAACATTTAATCATACCAACTGGTATAAAAAGGCACAATTGCATATTTGCATTCACTCTAGTATTTTTTATGTTTTTTTTTTCTTTTTTCAGAAGCACTCTAAATATACAAAGTGGCACCAGAAAAAAGTAAAACACGTAGTACATTGTCATGATCATTTCCACGCTTTTGACTGATATTGTGTAAGAAATCAATGCATGGGATGACAAAGTAAAATACAAGGTGGAGGTAAAAATTTTCAAATCTCATGGTATAAAGTTGATGTAAAAGAAACATGAAGGATTTTGTGTTTGTGTGGTGATATAAGAGACGTCGGTGATATTTGATTTAGTATGAAAAATTAAAAAAAAGTATGGTCTTAATTCATGTACTAAGTTGTACTACATGTTTCTTTAGGTATAACAAAAGCAAGCAACAAGGTGAATTTCCATGTTTACAGGGAAAATATTTTTTTGTACATTTTGTTTTACAGTTTTTTTTCTTCTTCCTTCTCAGTAAGTGAAGTAAGTTCCCATTAAACGTGCAGTAAAAAGTAAATATTTATGTATACAGTTGATAAGTATAGGAGCACTTTCTTTCGAACAACGAGTAGTACTTACAGACTATAGATTGCCGGAATGCAAAAAAAAGCAGCTCCGGTCAAACCAAAGGGGTTTTGCTAACATACAAAAAGTTCCATTGCATCTGATATTCTTTTGCTTTATTACAGTCATGAGATTTTGCGCCTCTGTAGCTGCGAAAAACAAACATCACTGTAGACAAGGAGGCACAACATCTCAACATTGTCATGTGTCTGTGTGTAAGTGGTCGTTAAGCGTCAGCTCTAAGGATGTAATGGATGTTTTAGTTGAGACATCACATTCTTATCGTTCAATCTCGATCCTTCATTTAAAAAAACGTCTTCATGTAATGTGTACTTAAAGCAAAGTTCTCCCAGAAAGCTATTTTTTGTGTGTAATGGGGGAATGCTTCATCCTGTTTGCGAAGCTTTGGTTTCACTTTGACACCATTTTGTCTCAGCCCGGAATCCAAAAAAAAAAAAAAAAAAAAACACTTCCTGGTATCTGCCCGTACAGACGTTGCTTTTTGATTGTTCTCCATTGAGCTGATTCTTACATTCGTGCTCAAAGACGCCATCACCATGTACTATGGAAAGCAACATCTACAAGTGCTAATAGAACTCTTGAACGGCCACTGTGGGTTAATGTCACCTTGAAGGCTTGAGAAGAAGTGAAAAAGAAGTTGATGCTTGTTGGTCACGTGTACATTATGATATTTATTGCTCAGTCTATCACACAACAAAAAAAAGAAAAGAAATAACAGTAAAAAGCTGTCCTTGCAGCTGTTTTAGGACCAGCTTGGCCACATTTACACCCTCCTAAGCCTATTATCGGTGTACATCTACAGTATACACTAAATATAGCCAAAACACACACACTATATACTGCATATCTGGCCCATACACACATACAATTTCAACTGCACCTCCATAATGTTAATCTCGGCATGCCACACACTGTGCTTTCCCAGGATTTTCAGTCAGTACAGCAGCGCCACTGGCCTCAGTTAAAAGAATCTGCGTATGTGTGTGTCTGCGTGTGTGATAGAGAAAAACAGGGCACGTATCACAACTTGATATAAACAGTAGCATCCCACTCAGGTGATCCGAATATGCACGACCATGTACGCTGCATGCTTTTCCAGCCAACGCGGTGATATGTCATGGCTCTAATTTTGCATTTTCGTAAGAGGGCACTGGTCTCAACCTCGCCAATCAAAGACAAAGAACGAGAGACTGAGGAAAGGTAGCAAGACAAAAGGGAATGAGAGCAGTTAGCGGTGTTGCTGTGGTCCAATGTTTATGTACAATGAGTGACTTTTCACCTGTGAAGAGCGTACGCACTGGTAGGTTAGAATCAGCCGTCATTTGTTCATCGTAGTGTACCAGTGGTGTTGTAGTCTGAAGCAAGGTGTTGCAGCAAATTCCATCGGCTCCTATTTCTGTCCGAGAATCTCCCTTTCAGGAGAGGACTGAGACAAATATTGTTTTCTGGGCTGAGTATTTAAAGCTTAGTCTTTCCCGTCCTTTATAGGATTTGAATACGGACAAGTTTTGGTCTGCTATTGAGCAACTTTTATCAACAAACAGTCAAGATGACGGAATCCACGGACAGCTCAGTATGACAGAGACCATTACGTCCAAAGTTTCGTTGCAGCCACTGAACATCATGGCCAGAGTTGCACATTGTTCGGAAATAAAAAAAAAAAAAAGGCATAAGCAGACACACTTTGAAGTCAAAATAGTCCACATGTACAACTTTGTCTCTAGAAAAAACATAAACAGAAAAAGGAACGGTCTCTTTTTGTACAGTGTCATCTTCAGGGAATGGGGCCTTCATAGGGGTCCGGACGGGGGGGACGGGGGGGTAATGCATGCACGTACTGTATATGTAAAATGAGTTGATTATTGTACAGTTTGACTGTCAGGCAGCAGATCGTGTCCCAAGAGCCCGACTCGCCAGTAGAACAGCCTCATCCCAAGTCCCATCACTGCCCTCAACAGTTTTTCCTCCTCCTCCTTTCTTCCAGGTCATGGCCGGATGTAGCACTTTAAAAATGGTACTATGTTTATATATCCACTTAGATTTTTCACTAAGGAGCTGTTGTAAAAGTCTTTGGAGAAAGTTTAGTCCTATCTTGCGTAGAACAAGGGTGGCTAAAAGCTTCTAGAGCTGTAACGGTGGTGGGTAAGCAACTACGCTCAGTGTTGTAGTGTTTAATGCCATGTGTTGTGGCACAAGCAGCTGCCTCAAAAACCCTCCCAGCTCACAGGTACACCTCCCGTCGCGTCAGAGTACCACAGGATGTGGGCTTGTACTCCCCAGTAGGTGCCAGAGGGATCTCCTCAGTGGGGTGGCCCAGCGCCTCCTCCCCGCTTCCCGGCGAGCCGTAGGAAGGCGAGCCAAAGGCCTCGTAGGAGGAGGAGGAGGAAGCCAACTTCTTGTTGAGCAGGTTGCGATTGCGGTCGCCCATCATGTGAGCGGCGGTGGGGTCTCCGTTGGCCATGGCGGCCATGGCGAGGGTCTCTTGGCTGCCGGGCTGCTCTGCGCTGCTGCTGCCGCTGCCGTTGCCGCTCATGAAAGTGGAAAGCTTTGGTTGTTGTGGGGTGGTGGTTGACTTGGATGGCCGTCGCTCAGGCGACGTGCGCACAGGCATCCAGCAGGAGTCCGAGTGGCCGTACTCGTCGCATTCCCTGGTGCACTTGCCAGTCATGGCTACGTCAGGCAAGGGCCGGGCGTCTAGAGGAAGCAGAAGGAGAAAGACAGAAGTAAATAATGCTGTTTGTTTCACGAAAGTGGGGCATTTCATGGTAAACTCTATTTTCTGGCTACGGAAATTTCCTAGCTCTAAGTGTTTGGTGTGTGTCACATGACTCGGCTATCATGAATTCCTTAATTAGATGCGTGAATCTGTATTTTCTCCCTCATGAGCTCATCACCGCATCTGAATGTTAATGGAGAAGGTGAAAAACAACAAAAAACTGGTCAGGATGGTCACCAGGCACCTGTTGTCACAGCTGATATAGGATCAGAATTGTATCACTGGTGAACAGAATTAAGCTTGTACGGATAAAATTGCATGTTTTCATGCAGAACCCATACCCACATGACAGAAACAGAAAACAACAATGAAAGGAAGACTCCACTGGCTACGACAACAGCCTCAAACTAAAAAACAGTGGCGTGAATCAGAGTTGAAATAATGTCATGCTTCAAAACGTGTTTGTGCTGAGAGGGGAAGGGGAGGAAGGGGGGGGGGGCAGCGATGGAGGGAGGAGGGAGGTCAGTTTGTGTTTTTCAGTTTGCCTTGATCTAAAATTTAAGACGCACAATTAAGCCTGCTCTGTGTGTATGTCTGTGATGTGTGTGGGTGAGTATGTTTGTGAGATGGGAGCACCAACAACACCCTATTTTCTTATCTGGTGATTGACAGACGGCAATCACATTCTGATCTAAGTAGCTTAATAGCTTTGTGTGGCTAAAGCGCCCTGATATCCTCTTAAATCCACTAATAGGGGTCTTAACCAATTACCTAGCTAGGAGCTGGCCTCAGATTAACTACGTCTATTATTGTGGAAAGCAAATTATGTGCTTACAATGCTACACCAGGACAACAGGTTGGACAGAAACCGTACTGTCAGTGACTACAGTCAGACAGTGCAAGAGTTTATTCCAGTGCAATATGTGAAAGATAATTATCCCAAATACAGCAAACCAAAGCTGAGTAGCTGGCTCAATATAAGACAAAAACTGTAAGGCGGGGAGGGAGGACGGAGTCTACTCCAAAGCCCTGACCAAATGCTTAGACATTACACAGTGCCAGAGTTAATACGAGTGCCAATGTTACAGAGATGCTATGTTAGATGTAATTTATTCATGACCTGATGCGAAGTATGGAAAACCAAAATCAAGCAAAAGCGAGGGTGAGTGCAAACCAAGCCAAGCATGCCTTTGCCCATATTAAAAAGAAAAGGAAAACAAGAGTGTGGACCATGGCTTACTTTTAATGCTCTTTTTCTCCTGTAAAAGAAAAAATAGAACAGAAATCACTCTTTAGGTTTTTGCACTTATGCAATAGTATATTTATATAGACTGTATGAGAACCCTTGAGCAGCATTGAAACTGTGACTAAAAGACACAACAGCACCACAACAGTGTTTATGCAGAGCAGACACATGACTGAGGACACGATGCAGCCGAGACAAGGACAGCAAAGAAAGAAGAGATAGGTAAAACAGAATGACAGTCCTCTGTAGTCCTACTGAGCGGAGTTTTTAATCAACAAATGAATCGCTTGTTTCACTTCGAATGCCTTTCAGCAAAACATTCGGCTTTAGTTTCAGAGTGCCATTCCTGTGCTGCCAGACACCTTATTACTACCAAACACCTATTAGAATGTCACAAATTAACTTTGCATAGCACGGACTGATGATTGCCAGTCAATATATAGCCAATCCCTTGGGGAGCAACTGCCACTTGATAGAAAAATCAAATAACTTTTTTGTCATTAGCGAGCCCAAACAACTGAGCACTCCTGTTTAATGAAATGTAAATCGCCAAATAAATGAGAAGAGAGGGCAGAAAATAAATCGAGGGATGCATCACAAATGGTTAACATGCCAGCTGATGTGGTGAAGATGATAACAGTGGCTATGTGGCGGCATGGGAGAAGAGGCCCCCCCCCTCCTTTTCTCCGGCTCGGTTTGACAAACACAGCCGTCAAAGAGACAAGCGGATACCAGGTACTGATTGTCTCACTCATTTGCACCTACGATTGAGCCATCAGGCCTCCCACAATGCACAGCGGCTCTCGCGAGGCCTCGCCGCCCCGCTCGCCCGCTCGTCCCGCTCGCATTCAGGCAAAAAATCAGCGGGGGTTGACGGAGGGGGGGACCTCTTGCTTTCCCCGGCTCTCGCGGGTGAGCAGCCAACCTTCGGCATCACATCTCCGCTGCCTGCGCGGCGAGCCGCTGAGGTGGTTAGCCGGCGCTCTTGTGTGTTGCGCGCGCTGAAAGGAGGCTGATTATTTCCTAGCCATGGTCCATTGACTCTGCAGGCTTGCTCAAAATGAAGACGTTTCCCACTGTGCTAATGAATTGGGCTGCTATATCAAAGAAAAAATGCTGTTTTTTTTTCTCCTTCCTCCTTCAAAACTGTCACCTCCCCCTGAGGTTGGGCCATCAATATGAGTACTTTAAAACCACTTAAATCCATCTGTCCTGTAGCTCTGGACAAATCAGTACGCTAAAGTCGGCTTCAGCCTGAACTCGTATTTAAACCTTTTGGCTTATGAGTAGCTGAAAGAAATGCTAAATTAATTTTAATGTCCCCTCAAAGTCCGTCAGATTATTATTTATTTATTCATTCGAGCTTGCTGGCACGTTTGATTCAAACTTTACTATAAACGTAAGCGGGCAGAATGAAAGCAAGCGCATAACAATATGGCTGAGAAAAAAATCAATTGTAATTGTTTCAAGTATTTCTGCAGAGACGACACGCAACATTGCTTCCAAACATATCCATAGGCCCTTTCAAGACCCAATTCAGAAATCAGGATGTAGAAAATATCTTCAAAGAAAAGCCCTGAGAGCACACGCAGCACTGTAGCAGGCTTTTGTTACATATTCACAAACATCCCGCGAGCCCACACTATCAGCCACAGCACAACACAATACAAGTGGGTCACTCTGCTGTGTTCAAAAGCCTCCCCGCGACACTGAGAGCTGAACACGGAGGCCCTCCATCCCAGGTTACGTCCCCGGGGCTCGGGCCTTGTTCGGGGATCCGCAGCCGGGCACAGTCTGGGTGCCACAGGCGGGGCTCCGTCATCTCCGTCGCTGAGAGAGAGAGCTTTCAGCCAAGCGGGGAAGGGCGGGGGCAGCTCTGTTCATAATGGCCCACAACGCAAGCCATTAGCCCTCTTTTACGTTTACTCAAAAGAGGTTTCCGGAAGAGCGAGGGAGAGGTGGATCAGGGGAGCGGCGGGCAGAACGGAAGAGCGGCCGCTTTCCCCGAGATGTAATTCCACATGGACAAAAGTCGCATGCTGCTGAACTGATGATCACCCACCGAGACGCCACCGTGCAGCGGCGCTCCGAGATATTTGTGCCTCGCGCTGTCTGTAGTGAAGACTTTCTTCATTTGTGCGAGGCTGAAAGTGGGCCAGTGGCTGCGCTGGTTGAGCTGTGGCTTTTCTTAGCTGGCTTTAGTCAGCCACCCTATCAGCTGACTAGCTTACACTGTGGGGTATTTCAAAGACCCTCCACTGCTGGGCTACAGTAGCGATTTGATGCGGCGTCTTTAGCGCTCGCTAAGATGCTGCAGTGGTCGGGAAAGGGTTAGACTGTCATCGCTTCTGGGCATATGTGCGCTAATGTCTGTTGCGTGGGCATTTCTGGGCAATTACGGATCAGTGTGTTTGTTTGTGTCGTAGTACTGTACACTGTGTTTTCACAGCCGCGTGTCAGCAAAGTCCACTTGCCAGTCCGCGTTCATCTACGTCACCGATGCTTTCACTTCTGAGCTGCCTCGTCCCCCGCACCATCACTTCTTTCCTCTCCTTCCTTGATCTGTATTTCGCTGCGAAACGCTGCTATACAGACTGAAGCGCCGCAACCTTTTGCCCTCTTTTTTCCGGCCGGCAGATTCGACCCGAACAGCTGAGGCACTGGGAGGAGGGGATGGAAGGAGGGAGATGAGAAAAAAGAAAGGCTGGGAGGGACGAGGACAAAACAGAGGTGATGTGCCTGCATGTATTTTTGTGAGACTGCGCTGTGTCTTTGACAGACATTGCAGGCGGCCGGACGGCAGATAGGGGTCAGAGCGGAAAGGGAGGAGGAGGGCATGCGGGAGAGGATGAAGAAGAGAGGGGAGGGATGAATAGAAAGAGAATAAAGGAGAAGGAGAGAGTCGAGGAGGGAGAGAGTGTGTGCTGAGTATAGCAGGGTCAGGGCCTGGGAGAAGGGAAACAGCAGATTGAGTGGAGAAGACAGCATGGCTGCCTCTGGGCCGTCACAGGCCAAACACACTGCCAAAGAGAGCAGTGGAGAGGAGAGGAGAGCAGGGGAGACAGGAGGAGAGGAGGAAGAATTGAGGACATTAGCAAAGACAGGAGGAGAGAGGAGGGGGAGAGAGGACAGAAGAGGAACACAGGAGGAGAAAGAGTGATGATAAAGGGAACTTTGATGACACGAGATGCACCACTGTAAATCAATCCATGTGCTCCCACGTGCTCGCACACATTAACTCATCAAGTCAAAGAGCTTGATTTAGCCTTTTTAAGGTTTCAAATTATCCTTCCGACAATGAACTCCTCTGTGCAGGCACATGCTCACCGCTCCACTAACTCTAACAGACTTCCATCACATTCCCTACATTAAGAAAACTAAAAAAAAAAACACACTTTAACCTCCAAACTGCATTTACACCCGTCCACATGCCTCCAATTTAAAGCTAGAATGGAACATCTTCTGGATCGAGACGAGGGAAAAGAAGGGTTTTTTCCGGGCTCGGGCAGAAAAGGCGCGAGAGGGCGCCTGTGTGAGAACAGCGAGTCTGGCTCGGAAATGGGCTCGTGATTGGCTCGCACCCCCTCATCAAAGGCCTCCCTGTACGGACAGATCTATTTCGCACGGCAGAGCAATCAGCGTGAAGATGAGAGCGTACGTTGCCGGCTGTCGTACAGATTACTCCGCACGGCTGAGGGAGGGAAAATGAAATATTTATCCTGAAAAACCAGCTGTTGGAAGCGCTCCTGACAAAATAGGAGAGGAGAAAGAAAGGAGACAAATGAGAAGTGATACAAGGAGGCAGCAGCAAAAAGGAGACGGCGATAGGAATGAAGCTCAAACTAAAAACAACACCAAAGCGAGCGAGCGTTATCTCCGCACTTTCTCTGCAGCCGTCTTTCTTGTTTCTCCCGTTCTACCCATTCTCGCCTCTAATAGGGTCCCACTTAATTAGGTGAAACTTGCCGACTAATTACGGTGTAAGATCGAGGCTCCCCGTGTTTGGCTGTCTCGCTTTGCAGGGCCCCTGTGGCATCGCCTCGCAGCTGAGAGGTCCTCAGCATCAAAGACAGACAGACACTGAACTCGCACAACTCTAGGTGGCTGTGGGGAAGGAAAAGGAAGGAAATGGAGAAAAAGAGAGAAGAAGAAGAAAGAGGGGCCTGAGAGGAGAAAGTAAGGTGAGGGCGGAAGCGTTCCTGAGAGAAAGGAGCGACGAGAGAAAGAATAGGTGCTGAATTATTAACGCTGTGACGGCGAGTTCAGACAGAACAATATCCACAGGAAAAAGCGATATTTGTCTTTCTCTTGCTGAGATGTTTGCCAGACAATTAAGGAGGGATGGATGAGAGAAAGCGACGCAGTGGTGCAGGGGAAAATGAGAACAAAGGGGGAGTCCCGGGGAGCAGTGACCTTTTAAAACGCAAGTCATGGCGTGCACCGCCAGCGACGGCACTAATTGATGGCATTAACGTCAGCGGGGGAGTTTCTTTTCTTTCTTTTTTTTTTCCAGCGGGATGGTTAAGTTAAATCCGAACCTCAAATATGTAACCCCGACATCTTGTCAGCGGGAGGCCAATTTGATCGAAGGCGCAGAAAATAACGTGTTGTCTGTCCCTCTTAATTACTGTTGTGTACACCAGAAATGAGAATTTTCCTACTTGACCCGCGCTTTTCGCCGCATTCTTTCCTCGTAACCTTTCTCCCCGAAGCAGTGCTGCTTCCAGGCCAGCCGGAGGAATGCTGTTGAAAGTGGCAGCAGGTGATCTATTCTCTGAGCTTCTTGAAGTATTTACTGCCTGGCAAGGGCGACTGAGGGAATCATCTGGAGCCCCCCGCCACGCCTCGAGAGGTGCAGGACGGGCGCGAAACGAAGGAAAAAAAAAAAAAGGAACAGAAAGGAGAGGTTGAGCAAGTGAGTGAGAGAAAAGATACAGAGGGCCTGATCGAGTTCGTAATGAGCTGTCACCTCCTTTTGCCTCGCTTTTTCGAGATGCTCGACCTCTGTGTGGAACAAAGACTCAGCATAAGAAATACACATGAAGGCCATCCAGTGCTTGCAGGAGACGTTTTCCCGGCTACGTGTAGCTAGATGGCTTCCTTTTCCTTCGTTAGCAGCTGCTCATACGCTAACTAGCATTACAATCAAACCACAAGTAGGCATTATAGGTATGATATGGCTGGTTTTCTTCCAGCAGGGTCAATACTCCTTCCGGAATAATGAATATACTGTGGCCTGCTCCTGAGATAATTAATTGAGGAGAGATTAACTAGCATAATTTCATTCTGGTGACGATCTCTTAGCCAATTATCAAATGCAGCTTGCACTCTCCCTTCCCCTCTGCACACGTCCCCTCTCTCCGGGTCTCTACCTCTCTCTGCCCATTTGAGCAGTCAGTGCTCAAGCCCATAAATAAAGTGTCCCTGCATGTCATGCTCCCTCGTTCATCTCGCATGCGTACGCAGGCTTACATGCATGCGGAGGCACGTGCAGGCGACAGCTTCTCGTACAGCAGCTGGTGGTCGTGTTTACTGGAAGCCTGTTTTGTCCGTCTCGGGCGCGCGCACACGCACACATGAATGCGGACGCCACAGACCGGTGTCCTTAGAGCACATCTGACCCCTGACCTCATCTATAAGTGGAACAACAGCAGGATGATGTGGAGAGGAGAGAGGCAGCGTGACTCATCCACTCTGCTAATAAGAATGATGCTGCTGGCGTCCTGCCACACACACACACACACACACACACACACGCACACACATACACACACGCAAGACTACTGAAATGAAGCTTGAAACGACGCCTAACTCAAAAAAACACCTCCAAAATATGCTCTGAAATCCACAAGATCTGCAAATAAAAGGATTTTCTCATCAGCCTTTCATATTACCCTTGAAACAAAACACTTACAATCACCTCTACTAGCGACAACTCACATCTTTGTCTATGTAATTCATTTACGCCTGAAAAAACACCCAATTACAGCACCAAGTCTTTTTTTGTGTGTGTGTATGTGTGTGCTGTTTTCTTCAGCATGGCACTCTGAGCTTATACAAAACACTCTGAGAAGACCCGGAAGGATTAGCATTAGCCGCTCTGCTATGGTGCACACATGCAACACTGCTAGCAACCGATAAAACAATATGACATTCTCAGCTCATTTTCGCACCACACACACACACACACACACACACACACACTGTGTGGCTATAGCAAACGCGACATCAACCATGCAGCATATGTGAAGCTTGTGTGTGTGTGTGCGTCGGTATTCCCAGCCACAGACAAGACGAAAACAGTATTATTTGATAAGACAAACACAGGATGAAGGGGTGGTGGGTGTGTAGAAAATGGTAGGGCTTACTGAGCTACTGAGTGTGTGAGCGAGGGGTTAAAACTGTTAAAAAAAATGTGTTTTTTTATTGTTTATTATTCCTCTAAATTCTCTCTCTCTCTCACACACACACCATCTCCCCCATCCCTCTCTCTCTCTCTCTCTCTCTCTCTCTAGTCTTTAGAAAAAGAAGTGTCATTGCTTCTCCTCCACTGTTACTCTTATCGCACACTCCCAGGCACACTCGCACAATAGCCTGTTTTACACCATTAAATGGTTATTTGTCAAAATACAATTTCGATTAAATCCCTCCTAAAATAAAAAAAAAAAAAATGGGGGGAAAAGTCAGTGATTTCTGTTTTTTACTGATCGCGCTAATATGAGAGGACATCTAAATCATGGTTAGGCACACTGCAGTTTCGAAGATGATTTTGGGCTGGTTTAAAAATACAACAGCCAATGGAGTGCTGGTGTGTTTTTTTTTTTTATCTGATACAGTTAAAATGAATGGCGGCTGCACAGAACATAGTGCAAGTTCAGCACATGTTCGGCCCTGAGCAGCGTATGAAATGTGAAGCTTTAAGCATTGCACCGCTTGGCAAAGACTCTCCTCACACTAGCAGCAAATTTGCATCAGAATTTCATTATGTGCCTTAAATTTAGTATGACCTACATATCTCAGATACTGTTCTGTTCGTGTATTTTATGTCAAAATAGAAAAAGCACCAAAACAACTTCACATATAATTAAAAAAAAAGAAAAGATTGCAACAGTCTGTCCTCTCAATGCAAAATGTCCTCTCTCAACATCCAAAAGTTCCACTTGTGAGAAGCAGTTAGCAGTGGCGGGCTACCTAGTTAGCTTGTGAGTCAGCCAAAAGGAAAAAAAATTAAAAAAATAAAAACACCCTCTACCTACCATGCTTGTCATCCTGAGTGTAGCAATTAGCTCTCAGCTGCTAGCACAGTCTAGGCCAGAGCGAGCTGAGCATGGTGAGTCACGACCTTAATGGAAAGCTAGTGGTAGAAATGCAGTGGGGGTAATTATGCTGACCTCAAGGGGACAGGCTTTCAGTTTTTCGGCGTGTGGGCTCATAAACAGGAAAACTGAGCTCCACTCCAGGGCGAAAGAAAAAAAAAAAAAAAGGCATATTATGCGGGGCCTGTGTTTCCCAGAGGGATTAGTTTTCTGTGTTTCAGCAGGTTCACAAAACATGATGGACTCCTGTGTTCTACCTCAAAACTCTGAGGGGAGCTGTGCTGCTCAGGTCCTGTTGATTTGGGTCGAGGCTTGCTGTTTACTTTGCAAATTCTGCCTTCTCATCAGTTTTGTGGGAGTTGTGAACATTACACACGTTAAAATAATGATGAATTTAAACTAATCTTTTCTCAACCGTCACCCAGTAGAAAAACACCAAGCAAAGCATTGCCTTTAACCCCGCTTTAAAGGCTCTATTTACGTGCCGTTTTGGTCATCTTTCCCATCACGTCACCATGGTTTTTAACTCACAGGCTTCATTATTAAGAGACTGGGACGTGACAACACTCCCAGACACAGCGCCGCACTGTAACGCCCAGGCAAACCAAACAAGGGATCAGACAGGTTTTCGAGACGTTTCCCTTCAGAACAGACAGGACTCCTGCAGGGAGGGTTAAAAACAAACTGCATCAAATGGCTGTGCACAGTGCAGCCCCTTGATGAAAGTGTTTAAAGGATGTGCCAGTCAGCAAATAGGTTCTCCAGCACCTCTTTAATGTATCCTTGAGTCTGACCAGGGTGCCTCTGCTGTGAAAAACCACCCGCGGTGTTTGAGTGTTCAAACATGGAAGGCTTCTGTGACAGCGTGGAGGCCTCACCTTACATGACAGACATGTGCTGGAGGAGGATTGACCGCCTCAATTTGCATGGTGGTCATACATTTGGACAAAAACACGTCCAGGTAGACCGACAAAATGTCACCATTTACTGGGACGGCTCCTGCGAGGAGAAGCTCTGGAGCTCGGTGAGAATCGTCATCTTTGATTTCTTGAGTGCCTTAAACACTATCCAGCCACTCTTGCTTAGGCAGCTCAGAGCGATACAGCCTGATAACGCCAAGGTGTCCTGGATTATAGACTATCTCACAGATAGGCCACAGTTTGTTCCATCCCGGAGCAGTATATTGGATTTGCTGCTGCAGAGAGGCACTGTGCTGTCACCTTCCTTATTCACTCTCTATCTTTGACTTGAGACTCAGCTGGGGGTCACGCCACGTCCAGATTTTCTCTGATGATTCTTCCATTATGGGACGCATCGGTCAGAGAGAGGAGGGGTATGTGACCCTGGTGGGGAGATGCGAGGTGGACCATCTGCAGACGACCATTTGAAAAGAGGATTTCTGTTGAACGACACCTGTTGTCATGAGCCACCCGTTAAACAAGCTACTCGTTATTAAGATATCGGGTAATTCAGGTGCTACAGCAGCACAAAGACAGAGAGAAGTACATAAAAGAGATATAACATAAAAAGAGAAACTTGCCACATAAATAATTATAGGAAATTAAAAGCAAGAATAGTGTCATACTGTCTTGGTCACATAGTGATGAGATCAGTAGCAGCAAGTCAGGAACGTATGTCATAACCTACTACATATATACTGCATGTATACTGTTTATGTATATCTATCTATCTATAGATATAGATTTAAATATAGATAGATATATAAGTCTTAAAAGGGTTAATATTAATTTATTAGTAGTAGTACTAGTGTTAATTCCATTCTCCATCATGTGTTTTGAGGTTGACAGCATTAAAATGAAGAAATAACGCATGTACATATTTTTCTGTGTTCCCCTTATATGTGTTTGTATGCATGCATGTGTCAACTGCGAGGACATGCAAGCTGTGTACGCGCCACCCACGCCTTCTCCCCATCCCTAAGAGCTTTTGCATGTTGGGTCAAATTATGCAGCGCGAAGAAGCAAAAAGCCCATCTGAACATTTTCACTATCTTTTACTCCCTGCCCTGCTTCACCAGCAAAGGGGGTGTCAGCGACAGTGGCAAACCACATCTTAAACATTCATCAGTGCATGATTCTGTTTCCAGCAACAAACGCCACAGGGAGACAGCAAGGCTCTTTTCAGTCATCACTCAAAAGTCGCTTCCCATCCTTGGAGCTCCATATCTAGATGCGAATGCAATTGGAGACTGGGAAGCAAGTTTCACATTAACATTCACATGAATCACATGGATGAACAAGAGAGGGAGATGACTGGAAGTGAAACAGGCCCTGGATTGGAGTCACTAACCATGCCACTCTTTCAACCCACAACACACACCCTTCTTAACAGGCCAGTTTAGCAATATAGAACTACAGCGCCATGTCTGGAGCCATACACAGTGTATTATTTAAAGCACCAGGGGCCCAATTTGTCACTCTGGTGGGCTCATCACAGGCGAACATCCTTTATGAAATGCACTTTTCACGCTGCCTGTCGGAGGGATCAAAGCAGCGGCAGCCTTGCCCGTTTCTCCCTCTTCAGTTTCCCTGCTCCGATTCCCACTGACAAAATGAGTCAATTTAAACCAAATGGATCCCCTATCAAAATAACGAGAGCGAGTGAGGGAGACAGACAGGGAGAAAGAGATTCATATCGTGGGTGGGTGAGGTTTGGACAGGTGGGCAGTAACTGGGGAATATGGACACTCAGCCTCTCTTATATTGATGGAAAATGGTTGGATATAGAACATAAATGCCATCACTGGATTAGAGTTGAAGCCAGTTTTCAGCTAAATGGAGAAGCTTGTCAGACTTAGCATGGAAAAAGTCAATGTGTGGCAGAAATAGTTTAGTTCCTCTGCTGTTCCTATGAGACCCATGTTACACATGGGGTCTGTCATTATGCCTTTGTCTGAAATATACAGTAAGAATGAGCACTACCGCTGGTCTAATCCAGACATTTTATACATTGTGCTCATTTTGACAGAACATGTTCAGGACAAAAATATCTTAAAGGTGAATTTTAATACAATAGGACTCTTATAGGGCTGCACTGAATGTTATTTTTTAACGTTCAAAGCTTTTATTGAGTTTTTTAAATGAAGATTTGAATCTCTGTTGACTTATTTTATGACGTCAACACTGAAATCCTTGAACAAGATCCACAAATTGAATAATGAGAGTCATCAGATAAAATGACATGCGTTGTTTTCTTTCTAAATCGGTTTTCTTTAATGAATAAAACTCGTGATCGAGTGCCAAGCCAATGCAAATACATAAAACGATCATTTTTGAAAAGGTTGTTTTTGAAACGCTAAACGCCAGCATACTGAACCAGTTAAAAACATGTTTTTGGAAATGACTGCATCTATCTTTTTTTAATCAGTGTTGACTTTTGGACTTTCCAACACTCCGGAGTGATAAGAAACTGGATCACAGGAGTCGGAGACAATCTTTAGCCGCCACCACTGGAATCCATCTGTGCAAACAGCATAATACTAATAATAATATTAGCCGAGCCTGGGGTTAAACAGAATGAACAGACATGGAAAAGAAAAAGATGCAGTGCATTCAAATGTTGATTTAGAATTGAATGTCATCATTATGAAGCTGAGCTTAGAAACCTTGAATTATTCGGCACAGCCCTTGACTCTTTAGTAGCATCTAGTGGAAGTTCTGGGAAACTACAACCACATTTGCGAAAATGAAAATAAAATAAAATGCGTAACCTCCATTTTTCGATCAACATCTTTTGGACGTTGCAGCATGCAATATTTCAACACTTTATATCTGAGCTATTTTTCTGTGTCTCCTCGATGTCTCCGCAGAGCACACGCTGACCCAGATGAAGCGGAATCACAACACTCAAGCTAGCAGCAACTAAAACAAGCAAGTCTGGAAACTGCAGCTTGCAAAAAAAGGTGCTGTGGATGTTTGCAATGTTAGCAAATGTGGTGAAGCAAACATCAGCTGTTAGCTCATGTGGTTAACATTAGCTATATCATAGTCTTTTTTTTTGTTTGTTTGTTTTTACCCTTGGGATGAAAAAAAGGTTGACGAGTGGCTCGTTCAGAGGGCATTTGGTCATGGGCTGCAAGTAGAGGACAGCTCCAGCACGTACACAGAGCCGGCTGTTTCAAAAGCCTTAATTGTCAGCAGCTGAAAGTTGTAACGCAGCACAAAGCAGGCATTGATCAGCAATTCTTAAGAACTTGCTGATATTTGGTGCAAATCTTACCGATTGCAGCTTGAAGAGGCCCTTGAAGGTGGTAAATTAATACCTGAGGAGTTCAAAAGCCTCAGCATTCTGTACATTATTTCTGGCTCATGTGATACTCAAATTAATTTGACATTAGATGACACCAAGTACATAACAGAACTTCACCGTGCCTTTTCTCCTTTGCCTTTGAAGCACAGAAAACATGCTTCATTATTCATCCAGCTTGACAGGCCCATTTTCCCCCCCTTGTAGCCCCTCTCCCACCACCACCCCCTCCCCACTCCGTTTTTAGCAAAGCTCTCGACCAATTGATTTTTCCTCTTTCCTCTGTCTGCTTTTTTTTCCCCCCTCCCTGTCCTTGATTCTCATGCTTCTTGGTTGTGGGAAATATTTATTCACATTGATCGACGAGAGAGCTGATGGGTCTTTCATGAGCGTCAGAACTCAAACTGTTTTTGTCCCACCGATGTCTCCAAATATCAATCACCAGTGGGAGAAGCGCGGGCTGGACTACAGATTAGGGCAATAAAGCCCCAAAGGCCAGACTCATTTTCCTACACGAGAATAGAGAATAGAAAAATATATACCAGACACCAATCGTCTGACCCGTGATGGAGTGTTTGTGTATTCTGTGATAAGTCCTGCTTGCTATCTGTGCTCAGACACAGTGTTTTAAGAGACAAATAGAACTTCTCTCTGGATGATTGAAACACCTGAAGCAGATCCAGACACTGCCTAAGTTCGGCCCAGAGGTGCAAAGTCGCTGGGGTGCTGCATAAGATGTGGTGCGGAGGGCTGGAGGGAGCTCTCGGATGATAATTCCTGCATCTGCGTGGTCTCCATTAAAAATGCAGCGCCGACAGGATATTTTCCGCATCAAATTTTCATAGCATCAAGCCGTCTCGACAGCCCCGTCTTAGACTCGCACTCACACAACGATGAAGTTCTCAGAGCCGATGTGTCTCCCTTCCTCTCTGAATGAATGCAGTATGGTTTATATATGAGGGATGCAGACAGGGTGTTGTGCCATGGTTCACAGTGGTATTCCTCAAGGACCTTCCACTTTATGTGTGCTATCCCCCTGATGAACACCGTCAACGGTGACTCACATGCGTGGACGCACACAAACACAAGCTCCCCTGTCTGCACATATTTAAAAAAAAAACACATGAATTGTGTCCAACTGAGGCTGAGTTCTTATTATTCACAAAAAAAATGGTCTACAAGTTGCCCTGGTGCCTCGTTACAGGTTGTCATTTACGCCTTGAGAATAGTGTGTGTGTTACATGTGACACACACATACATTTATAGTCAGCAGCCCACACATATAATACTGTACAGGCCGCTGACATAATATACAGTACAGCTGGCGGCCAAACTAGTAAACACATTATGTCTAATCCTCATGAATATCACGACCTGATCTGACTCAACTGCTCTTTTCACATTTTCATATTCATATTCTGCTGTCACATCCAAGATAAAAGCACATCATTCCAGCAAAATAAAACTCTGCGAAGCCCCGTTCCACCAATTGCTGCATGCAAGGTCATATGTAAATAGGCTTCCCTTGCAGCGAGGGAGACAGAGGCATCACCATCCGTGTCAGCATCGTATGAAAAGAAAAAAAAAAGGCAAAAGCCACGTTTGATAAATACGCCTGGTGCATGGTCGCACGCTTCTCCCTAGGCTTGAGCAAATAGTCTGCGAGGAAATGGAGAGCTCTGGAGGTTTCAGCGGCGCACGGGAGGCGATGAAGATGTACACTCAACACGTTGGTCACTTCACCTCATTATCACCGCTGCACTGCATACTCCTGTGTTCCCTTGTCATGTGTGGAGACCAGAAACAGGCCTGAAACTCGTTCCGGGCCCCATTAAAACCCTTATCGAGGACAAAGCTTTCAAGAAAGAAGTTGTAAAAAATTATATTAAACTAATAGTTCTGGATTTATCACTTTCTATGCACAGAGCCGGAGAGAGAGAGCCGGAGAGAGCGAGAGAGAGAGGGAGAAAAAAAAAACCTTTTGATGACTCCCAACTTAATCCTAGCAAAGCTGACAGAGTATTTGCTTTCTATCCAGTTCACTGGTTGAAAGATTAGCATTATCTCCGTCCTTTTGATGAAAAGAATACACCAAGAATAGGACAGAGCAGTTGAAACCACGCTATAACATAGACAGTAAGTCATATGAGGGTCTGGCTCTATGGAAGGGCGTGCAGTGTTAATACCTGACGAGCGTCACTTGAAGGGGGGGGGGCAATGATATGTATTTACTTCCTTTGTTTCCTCTTGAGGGACGAATGGGAGGGAGGGAGTGGGGGGGCTCGCTGGGCTACAGAGGAGTTTGCAACCAAATTAAGAGAGAGAGAGAAACATAATCAGTGAGTGGTCGAGAGAGAGTGCGAAATGCAAGTGTGTATGAGAGAGAGAGAGACTGGTAATATGCTTGGGAATTTAATAAGGCTCAGCGCTCCTCAATAATATCACCCGCTTCACAGAGTCCTCTGGGAAACATGAAATGTGCCGATAAAGGATGATGCCTCCCTCTGACAAACGGGGTGTGCTAAAAGTGCTGTAGAGGAGAAAAAAAAAAACAGCCACGCGCCGCCGCCATAGCTAGCGCACATGCTAATGTGCCCCCGGCTACACTTTAAAGAATTATTCACTTTCTTCTCCTTATGCTGCGATTCTCCAAACCTCCCCTCTTTAAGGTCACACACACTGCACACTTATTCAGACGGCAGCCAAAAAATGTCAGCTTTATTCACGGGATTGTTAGTGGACACGGGGTGCGTTTAAGAGAGGTTCCTGTTTGTGTTTTTGCATGTGTGTGTGTGTGTGTGTGCGTTTAAGCCTGTCCAGCCATGTTGAATATGCAGAAAGCTGCAGCAGAGATTTGTCACGGCACCACAGCTTTGCTTCTGTGGATGATAAAGAGCAAAAAGTGCTTTCGCAAGAAGAGGCAGTGATTACTCAGACTGCGCTGAAGGTAAATGCAATATATGCCAAAAGCTTGCACGCACCTAAATATAACACCTATACGTGATTGTCAAATATCTTATTCCAAAACTGGAGGCATGAGAGTGCTTCTGTATCAGCCTCCACTCTGTCTGGGAAGGCTTTCCACAACATTTTGGAGCCTGGCTGCAGGGGTTTGCTCCATTAATGTTGAGCGATGCCGTCGATGTTCCAATTCATCACAAAGGCTGTTTGATAGT
This sequence comes from Chaetodon trifasciatus, assembly GCA_037975065.1. NCBI lineage: Eukaryota > Metazoa > Chordata > Actinopteri > Chaetodontiformes > Chaetodontidae > Chaetodon > Chaetodon trifasciatus. The sequence goes on along the minus strand of JBBMOE010000017.1, from coordinate 5,479,163 downwards.
GGTAAAGCCGGGCTCTGTGCAGGTCAGTCAAGGTCTTTCACACCAAACTCAGAGAAAAAAAGTAGTATTTTACACTCAGGCTTCGCAACCTTTCTCCTGAAGGGACCCCTTTTCCTATCAATGAGTAAACTGACAAAGTGGCGTTTCATGGACATTTCACTTTATGTTCAGTGCATAACAATAACAGGGCGAGGCTGTTTAGCAGGGAGTGAAGGCTCACGCTCCATAAAATACACATATTCACCTTTAACTAGTTGCTTATTAGCGTGCATTTTAATATTATATTATATTGGCTCTGACTAATACCTTATTCTGGGGGTTTGCGTTATTCAGAGTAAGGGTTAAGTTATTAAAATCGTAATTCGTGTACAACAAAGTCCTTACTTAATACCAGTTATCAGTTAATTAGGAGGTGATTGAGGGTAAACTTAGTTAATGGCCTAGTCGTTGTAGAATATGGGCACGCAGAATCAGGTATTAAAAAGTGCTTTTTAATGACTAATAAAGAGACAATAACCTTTCTTTATGGATGTTGCACTGCTGCCAGCTCCATTGTCCTCTTGAAACACACTGTTGTCTGAGATATCATTGTGTATTATGCATTGCGTTGTGTTGTGTTGAGTAGCGGTGTCATGTTATGAGGCTCACATTACCACTTCCCTCCTTTGCTTTTGGTTGGCTGGAAGTGGATGAGACTTATCAACTAATTTGGGAGCCCAGGTGTTCATGCATAGCAGCTTTTAGCCAACTGTTGATGAGCTGCTGTTGGACTTTTCCTTTGCTGAGCGCTGTTCGGCCGACTACCTCCACCTCGTTTCCTTTTTGGACCAATCACGGTTCCGCCTGCTTCTGCATTTGGGACTTTCTCATGTCGCACTTTTGCCGAGTTTCCCCGAGTTACATTTAAGAGCAGCCCCTCTCATGTGTGTCAAACCTAATGTGTTCATGTTGACACCAACACGACCGAGGAATGCTCCCCTGACCTGTCATGTCCTGTCTAACAAACGGAGACAGACAGCCTCTCACTCTGCTGAGTCCTATGACATTTACATACCACACTGCCTGCTCGTGTAGGAGTCGCCCTCAGGCTGTACCAGGCCTTGAATTTAGGACATTTTCAGTCACGTCACCTGCCCTCCCACCCCCTCGCTCCCCCCGCCTTGTCGCTACCTCACCAGGACCTGCTCACGCTTGACAAAAAGAACCCCAAACATGTACCTTGCTCCACTGCCGCCAAAACGGGCTGCTGGCTTTCAGACGGGGGACACAAACCGTGAAAGGGAAAAAAACATGGCCCATTTCTCTCCCTCCCTCCCTCCCTCCGTCCCTCCTCTCCTTCCTATCTGAGCAGACATTGATGTTCACATTCTTCCTTTCATGGCAACTCTGTCTATCAAGGCTCACCTGCTCTTTTGTCTTCGCTAATCCGTTCTCTCACGCTCGCTCAATCTTTTTTCTTTCCTTCACTACCTTTGAATATTTCCTCCTTGTTGTCCCCGTAGTCGTTCTTCTTCCCTTCCCCTTCCCCTTCCCCTCACCCCCCCCCCCCCATTTCTCTCATTATCTGCCTCTGTCTCCGCTGATCGGCCAACGACTCCCTATTGGCAAATTCATGAGATTGATCATTTTTACACGGGTGGGTGGATTTACTAAAAGGGCCCCTCTCCTCTCTCTTCCCCACCAAACACGCGGCTCCGACACACTATATGGCACCCACACCCCTGCCGGTAAGGCTCTGAAGCCCTATCACTTAACATGCACTGGGCTCAACTCCCAGGAGGAGAGAGAGAGAGGCTATGGGAGAGAAGGAGAAGAAAGCGGAGTAACGTCTGAGAGGAATACTAATAAAGTGCAGCACTCGAGAAAAAGGAGCAGGGGAAAGACGGTGGCGGCGCTCTGGTGCAACAAAATTACCTCTTAATTTGATTCAATACGGTAGCATCTCCGCTTTCTACCCGTCTCGTGTTTGCGTGCGCGGACGTGTGCGTCAAATTATGTGAATATGTGTACGACTGTGTGTAAAGTGGGCCCACAGGCATGCAAAGATACAGAGTTATAGAATTCTCCACTTAAGATATTCATAAGCCTTAAGGGACTCTGGGTGCTCCATTCTTTCTCTCTTTTTTCTTTAATGTGTGCGTGCATGTGAGTGTGTATTCACGCCGATATGTGTGTGAGTGAGCGTGGTCGGCCTCTGTGTGCAGACAGAGAGAGGGAGAGGTTGCATTAGCATGATTAAAAGGACAGTAACAAATGACTGCTGTCTCTGAGAAGCCATGTGACTATCACAACAGGATATAGGCCGAGTATATCAAGACACACACACACACTCCCTCATGATTTGAAGTTGCCTCTTGAAGAGAGATGGAGTGGCGGGAAATGAGCGACGAGGGATGTTGAGGAGACGCACGATGCTGCATCCTGTATGTGACAACTTTGAGAATTTGCTTGATTGTATACGTTGTGCGTGGCGTTTTAAGAGCCCGTGTGAGCATGCGTGTGTTCGGAGGCATCAAATATTAATGGGCACGTGGTCGCTGGTGAAGCCTCATTATCACAATTTCTTTTGGGGGAAGAATACAGAAGAGAGAGTTTCTTTCATAGCTACAACTGCTGAGTTGCAGGCAAAGGCGGGCGCTAAAAATAGCCTCAAGGTTTCATGTGCCGTAAACCCAATTCCATGCTCTCATACTGGGTGGAAGAGGTGGAGGAGTGTTTTTTAGTTTTTTTTAAAACTGGTTTTGCTCATTATTATTCAACAACTATGTGGACTGTTTCTCTTCATTGCAGCTTTTAATCATTTAGCCGAGAACGTCTCGCCTGGTGGTGGCTCAGCTTTCAATAACAGCCACCCTCAATGCATTTAGTCCTGCCTATCACTTGGCTCATGGTTACCCATGGTGCGGCATTGAACCTTTTCTAGCCAAGTGCACTCTTTTCCAGCTGCTCTCAGAATAAGGAAAATGCTATAACCTTGTTCATGTTAGCATAGTGGAAAGAACATGTTTCTCCCTTTGCCCGTGGCAGCATTCAGCTGACGTTCATTAATATTAGAGGCAGAGAGGAAGAGAGAGAGGGAGTGAGAGAAAAAGATTCTGCGGTACATTAGCGGCCAGATTTATTGACGTCTTTGCGCCGTGAATGTGGCAGGTGCTCTTAGGCTACTTGTGAACAGCGGAACTCCCCTCAACTCCTGCCTCAGGAGATAAGTTTGTGGGGGGAAAAAACACACGCGCGCGCCGCATCCTGTCAAGGTTGCTGAGACGTTGCAGGAACTTTATGAATGTTCTCTGTCTTGTCAGGGCACAGTGTGCAGCCTCTCGCTGACAGCAGGCACAGAGTGATGGAGGGTCTGTGCATGGCGTTGCCAACGGCTGAAAATCACCTGCTGAACCTGTGGCCAGACCTTGAAACAGACTTAGACCACTTCTGCAGCCTCTACGTCATAGTTAAAATCTCTCAAACAGCTGAACATTATGAGCACGAGGCCGCATATTTCAACTAGGAGTGAGAGAAGGACAAAAGAGAGCAAACTACCACCTGAGCTTTCTGCACAAAACAACCTTAAAAACAACTGTTCCATTAATACACACTCCTTTTTCCTCTCTTGATGGGCGAAACTCATTTTACAGCTATAAATCAGGCCTGCAAAGAATCTTTCTTTACTCATGCTGACATTTATTTTCCATTGTCTTGACAACACAGTTGGTAGCGTGACAAATCAACACCAAATCAGTTTTATTTTCCACAATACCTCATGTTGTAGCTTGTTTATCAGTCAGGAAGCCTCTCTTTGGCACACGACTCAGCCTCGTTCTGTTTACCTCACCATCTATGTGATAATGCTTCATTCAAGTCTAAAGGCCCGTAAACATGCCAGATCTTTAAACCCAGCTGCACATGACAAAACACTGCTGGATCTCTCTTGAGCCACATGCAACTCATTTATTGTTTGCTTTATGAGACACTTTGACTTTTATATGGTTTCACCAGATGAATCTGCAACATGTTATATTCCAAGAACAGACGTGAAAATATAGGATTGTTACCAGCAGATGAATGTAATATATACTGTACATGTCCTGTATGGTTTTGATTCATTTCTTGGCCCTACCCCAAGCCACAATCATAACCTTTTCACCCCAGCTCATATGTCTCTCGCAGGCCTGAGGCGAAACAGCGAGCTCCATCACTCACTGGATGGGAACTGATGTACGGGACTACGCATCGGTTCAATACCATTTAATTGTATTAGGCCTAAAGTATGAGATTAGTCTTCAAATCTGTCCAGAAGAAACAGGGATGCTCTGTGAGCGCCGGCGGAAGCGTACTAAATTGATGTGAATCCGACACAGTCTAACGGGGGGAAAAAGCCGACTCTGGTCTCAGGAGATAATGACTGCTTGGTTTGTTTCTGCGGGTCAGCCTGGCCATTTCAGGGCTTGGGAGGTGTAGCCACTGATGTGTCAGAACTATTTATCCCCCCTCATCACTAAATATTCCATGCAACTTGATTTTCATCCTCGTACCTTGCTTAAAGCTCCGAGACAAGTTGTCTGGTATGACGCTTGTGAAATAAATTAGAAAAGGGAAGGGGAGAATAAATCACATTTTCATTGGATTTCGTAGCGAGGGAGCCTCGGCAAGAATCAAAGGAATGAGCTTAGGCTATGAAACGCCATCTATTCTTGGATTGTGTTCGTCCTATATATTTGGGAGTTGCTGCGCTGCTGCATAGCATAAATAATACGCCGCTATAGTGGGCTTTGAAATGGTTTTGTGGCATATGAAAGGCCTGAGTGTCCATGGTTGAAAAAACAGGAAAAGAAAGGAGGACAAGCGCTTATTCCCAGCAAATACATTCAAACTGTTGCAAGGATGCACGCTACTGTACATACAGTACAAGCTCATTTAGCTGTCTCTTTATTTCCTTCTTTGCACTGCATAGAGCACATTGTGTCATCCTTAAAATTGCCTGAAACAAAGCGTTTTTCTGTTTGTGTGTTTGCATGTGTGGGAGTGCGATGACATGCGGATGCGCCAACCAATCTTCAACACTATGCAGAGATTTTGTAATTCAAACGCCGAAGCATTCTGGGTACTAAATCTCCACCAATCGATTGGAGCTGTGGATATCATAGCAAGGCAGGGAAACCCACCAAATATTTAATACACAACAAACATATCAGCCGCTAACAGCTGAGTATGGATTAGGCCATCTTCCTCAAAGTGAGCGCATGTTTACCGACACAAACAAAGCTAGGGAGCATATTACCGAGATACACATTGCTCAGTGCCAGCATATGAATGTTAAATTAGACTATATTGAGCTTTGGAATGGCTGTGGCTGTGGCATTTGCTGCAAAAAGGGAAAAAAATAAACAATAATGTTGCATATAAGGCTGCTCAGTTCAAGATTCAGAGGTTATTCATCTGGTAAATGCTGAGACGTGAGGTCGATTTAATGGCAAATTTCATGAACTTATATTTAGATAGCGACTGTTTTAGTTTGTGCATTCTTGACGAGTTGAATGCATCGTAATATTGGCATTTTAATGCCGAAAGACTTTAAAGCGTCGCCATCTGTGCACAGAATTCATCCAAACAGATGCTGAAATAGCGGCATTCCTCTCTCTCATGTTAAATTTTTGTCCCCACTCTTCACTCCTCATACTTTTTCTCTCCGCTATTTGGAGGCATTTTGATAGAGTAGCACCCGCCACTGGTAAACAGGAAAAACAAATGGGCTCTGAGCTCATGGATGTAGATGGGTATTGTTTTTTATTGATTTCCATTGGCTGAGGAGCTGGTGACAGGGAGTCTCCACTCATCAGGGCAGGTTATCGATTAGCTGAGGAGGAGCAGCAGGGGGGCGCAAAGGGGTCAAGCGTGCGAGTGAAAAGAGTTGGAATGTGGCCCGTTGGAAAGGCAAAGCACAGCCGTGATCCCTGACACCGGTAATTAACGTGTGAAATGCAGTCAATTTCTCTTCGGGCGGAAAAGGGCTGTTGCAAAGTCAACATTTTGCTTGCATAAGGGAACGGTCTCACATCCGCGAGCACTTACAGAATTAAAGTATCCTGCAGAAGGTGTCAGTCCAGCACAACCGGCTGAATTGCAGTGCAAGGTCAGGTGCTAGGTGGTCACGCTTACTGCTGGAAAAAATACAGCTTTTGATGTAGGGACCTCACCACCAAGGTAGCCCATTAACAGTAATGATGATAGCATTAGCTTTAAATATCTCCCTAAATAATAATAAATCCCTTTACCCTCATCCCTTTAAATAGCCATGCCTGTGTTGTAAAAGTCTGCACTTAGAGGACAACAGTACACTCAGAGGTAGGTGAGACAGATGACATTTTGAACCCCCGCAAGGACTGAATCATTACAAGCACCTCCCCACTGGAAGTGTGGTGGGATCAGCAATATTTCACACTGACAGAAGGACCTGACAGCAGGCGTCCACACACAAGCCCGACTCCTCTTCTCCCTTTTATTTATATATTTCCGTGTCTCTTTCTGTACCCCCCATAAATTTAGGAGTTGCCAGATTGGATCAAAAGCGCCTCGACTTCAAATGTACTCTTTTACACTATCACAAACTTCTCCACTCGAAGAGGTATGCTCACCGAAGAAAAAAAAAAAAGCCAGAGTGTGTGATTAGAAATCTCAAACTCAACAGACTTTCCTGACACTTCTTCTTTATGTGTCTAATCAGCATCTGAATGTAAATGTGTCTTTGGCTTGAGCTGGAGTGATAGGACCCAAATCAGTATGTGTCTGCTTAACACCGAAGTGTTTAAAATGCCCGATGAGTGCCCCTCTATCCAACTCCCTCTCCGCTCCTCTCTCTTTCCTCTGACTTTGTTGCTGATGTATATGCAGAACACACAACATTAGGACTCTGGTTCTGCTGATTGAACCCATTTGCTGCAGACTCTTGTGTCTATCCCCGCACCCATTAGATAATGCCTTATCGCACAACAGTTCGCTTGTACCCCTCTTACATCTTACAAAGAAGATGTGCTCATTTGATCTGAATACTCTGTTCTTAATGCATTTTATTCCTTGTGCTATTTATTTCTATTTGGGCCAAAGCCTTTCTTCCCCTTTAGGACCTATGAATTGTGCATCATACTTCGCTGTGAGCACTTTAACGAGGCGTCTTGGAAGTCTAAGTTTGACTCCGGGGCAAGTCTCTTTCTCTGCCCCCCCATCTCCACCCACCCTCTACCCATGTACCCCTGACTCTAACCTCTTTTTTGCACCAGTGAAATGAAACAAGTTGGAAATAACAGCTCTGTCTTTGGCAGTGCATCTGAACATTGTAATTCTCCAAACAATCAAGGCGTATTAGCTTTGGAAGCTACTGACATGGAATGATGTTTGCTGACAGAGGCCTCTCTAAATCACTTAGTGGGGGTCTTTCTCTTGTCTTCTGTCCTGCCAAGAAGAGGACACCTCTGCTTGGGTGGCCTGCATTGCCCTTTGGGATGAAGACATTCATCACTAATCGTCTTTCAAGGGCTTTCATGTGCTGATTATATATCTCAACTTATATGTGTTGGAAAGCTGAAGTGTGTCCAGTGTTACACAGATTAATTTGAGGATTTGATTTCAGTGAGCTGATCGTGGTATAAAAACCTGGCAAGAACTGGTCCCTTGGGAGTCAGCTGCCAACTAAGTAAGTAAATAAATAAATAATTTATTTGATTTCTGTTGCTGTTAAAACATGATTTCAGAATTTGCCAACGCTCTCAAACATTCTCATTCTTCCAAGCGACTAGAAATTCAACCTTAAGTCACCGCAAAACTCTCCAAAAATCAGCAACTATGAGCAGTGACTTGTACCATTTGCTGGGATCAATTAGGCTGATTGGCTTAGGCTCTGTCTTGGCCAGCCCAGGGGGTTGGCAGTTGCAGACAAGTCGTCCAATTAAGTGAGCACAAGTACTTGCCAATAATGGCTGAATAATGGGCCTTAAGGGGAGCGTGATTCATCTCCAATGTTAGGCACCAGGGAGGCAACCATTGAGTGTGTAAAAACCATAGATTTCTCTTTTCAGATTACAATCGATATCACCCCCATGGCTTTGACAACAGCCTCAATGAAGGATTACACTGTAAAGATGTTGGTATCCCCAGTTGGTGCCCATAGTTATTTTCAGACCCGCTCTGGCAGCGTGCAAATGTCAACATCTGCTCTTCAGAAAAGGTGGACACAATTAATTCACAGAGAGTTTTTCTTTACTTGCTCAGAGTGCTTCAGATTTAATGCATTGTGGCATTTAAATATTAAGTTGTCAAGTGCTACATTTGACACCTATACTTACCTGCAAAAGCAATGTCCTATTATTCTTTTTGCTCTGATTTGCATGTGTGGAACAAGCACTTCTCCCTGTCACTCAAATGGGACCACATTGTCCCCCATTCCCAGACCAAAGCTGCACACTCCAAACTTGCTCAAAGGGCACGAAGAGGTCGTAAAAAGTCATTGTTATAGCTTTTTTTCCCCTTATTGCTCCCTCTTTCTCCCATCTAGAGTTGAGAATAATAGTCAATAAGTAGTTGAAAGGCTTTCATTTCCTCTGACATCACATCCAGCGCCCATCTCCCTCCCCTCTCTTTCACTCTCTACATCTCTTTTGTCGACATGTCTAACACTGGCAGGTTTCTTAATGTCACATGTAAGCAGCTGTAATTTAATGCGTCGGGTGTGGCGTCTGACAGTCGCGTGTTTAATCTCTCCCTGTCGAATGCTTGTTAGTGCCACCACCTGATCATAGGCCCGGAGTGGGAGATGCCACAGCGCGCACAAAAGGACCATTTGAAACGAGAGAGAGAGAGAACGACAGAGATGAGCTGGAGAATGGCTGCCATCTTTGATGCGCTCTTTTATCTCCCTTGTTTCCACTCCCTGTATTTATCATATATATTATGTGATTATTCAAGATGTAGCCGTGTCGTAATGAGGAGATGACGAAGAGGAGGAAGGCGAGACAAATAGAATTGGCACTTTGCTGAAGCAATATCACACCTCCACAGTCTTACTTGTGCATTCATTTTAAACGCTGCTCTCCAGCACACCCCTCGCTCTGCTTGTACGTCGGCATTGCTCTGTTGATCTCAACTGCTGCTCATGAGTTGCTACTGGGTACCACTGCACTTGGTTACCTCTCTGACTTATTTTTCTCTCTCCGCTTTGAGTCCCTCTGTGTGCTCTGGCTGAAGGGAGGAACATGTAACAAGCCTGAATGTTTTCCTTTCGAACATTTTCTTTTCTTTTCTTTTCTTTGCTTTCTCTTCTCTCTCTCTCCTACTTCCTCCCTCAGGTGGCTTTCTCTGGCCAGCCATGCACACAGCACACCGGGGCGAGCAACAAAACGGACGACACTGGCAGGGGAATGCACACTTGCACATGTGTGCAAGCGTGCCCGTTCCCTTCACCGATATCAAAGCTGTCAATCACGATGGCCTGGGAAATGTGTGCTTCAGTGCAGCAGCAACCGGGAAATAATACAAATCCTCTGTGCAGCTGTAGACACCCCTTCTTCCCACTATCTCCCCTTCCCTCCCGCCGACGCTATCCATCCTCTCCACCCTCGCCTCTACCAGACACTGTGTCCTCTCCCCTTGTTCATCCTGCTTTTGGAACATAATGTAATCCCTCCTTCACAAGAGGGTACTTGTTTCTTTATGTACCTACTATATTGCTTGCCAGTAGATAATTGTTTTGAGGACACATTGCCGTTTTAGTTAAGATTTAAAACTCAGACACAGCGGGGAGAGCGAGGCGAGCAAGTGACATCCTGAATCTCGTTAGATATGTTTGAACATCAGGGCTGCGTGCTGACAACAATGGCGTACGGTTACCAGCGGGGCATTATGGGAGAAAAAGCAATTTGCCGCGGCAAGGCTCAATGGCCTCATGAATCAAGCCAATATGGACAAGGCGAGAGCAGTTAAGAGACCAGTACCTGCTTCCTGGAGATTTCACTTTATAGAAAGGGTCACACCTCGCAGTACCTCCACCCACAGGTTAATGTCCTTTTCTCTTGCCTCACTGTCATCTGACACAGTTTTTACTCAACAGGTTTTGATGGTTTTGCTGTGAACTTTACTTAAAGCACCTGGACTGATCATGGAGCTTGTTAGCAGCAAGATGATCTGGTCATTATAACATTTCTCATCCTTTTTGAGACACAGGAAGTAATGCACTGGCTTGTTCCCTTCCAAAAACAACAACCTGTTGGCTCTGGGCTTTCAACAAGGGCTGAGTTAAAACACCTGTCATACCCCACTGCCAACCCCTTCCTGGTAGGTAGCTGCGCCACTCAAGCTGCTAATGATAATGATGGCAATCAAAACATTGGCACTAATGCTGTTAATAGCGATGATAGCGCTAATGAGGACACTACCTGGGAGGCTGTTTGCTTAAGCTGTTTTCCTGACTCGCCCTCCGGGACCAGAGGAAGAGGGCTTGATATCCTGCTGCATCAGTCCCCCGGTGGTCTCCTGGATGTCCTAAAAGGCCCTCATCTGCACCGGCTAACTGCTAATACACACCGCTAATTACAAACAGGGGGGATGAGGTAACAGCAAGAGGGCCTCGTGGGGCTTGGAGATGCACCCTGACTCCGTTCCCTCCCTGCTGCAACCCCTCGCCCCCTTCCTCCCCGGAGGCTTCACAGCAAGTTTCTAAACAGCTATTTTTCAAGCCACTGGCTGTTTTGAGGTTCAGCTGAAAACACACAAGGGTGAGCCATTACGAAGAAACTGGGCATGTTGTTATTCTCTCTCGCACTCAGCCGCTCTGTGCAGCAATTAAAACGTGAAATATTAGTCTGCAGAATGGCTGTGTTAATGATCAATGTAGCAGAGGAGAGGCGAAAGCAAAAAGAGACAGAAAGGCGCTCTTAAGCTTATCTATGTTGATAAAAGCTATTTATATACTGTATTTTCTGTCTCCGAACAAAAATGTGAGGGAGGAAAGGGGGCGGGGGATTACAATGTTATGGGACCACCTTTGTAATGCTAAATCCCATTCCTAATCTGCCAGTATTGATTGGCCATCACAAGCATCCATTTACCAAACAGAGGATTGTTGGGGAATTAGGGATTGTGCGTGTATGTGTGTGTGTGTCAGCGGGAGGAAGGGGGGACAAGGCAACACAAGGCGCTCCCAAATGGCCGACACTGGATAAAGCCAAAGCCAGCATCACTGAGCCTGCGCAAAACAGAAAATCGAGGATAATGCTGTACCTCTCATCTACTGTTTCCACTCGCCACGAGCACAAGGGAGAGCATAATCGCCAGAGCAAGACTGAGCTACAACAGAAAGAGAGGGAAAAGGGTAGAAATGAGCCCTCCTGCCTCCATTTTGGCTTGAATATCTGGCAGTTGCCCTTTAAGAGTGAGAGTCTGCAGGGTCCAATTGGAGACGGGAGCCCAATCCCCTGTTCGGTCATTAAAAGCGGTTTCTAGAATGGCATCCATCTGCTGCTCCCTCATTACTGCTGTGAGTGATGGTGGTAATGTTCCTAAATACGGTACTGGCGAATTGTCATTGTGACCCTTGACTCAGGAAGTGGACACAAGCCGGCTAATGATGCCAGCGTGTAGACAGAAGTGAGCTCTGGGCTTCCAACTTGGACTCGGTGCAGGGCGGCGCACGCAGTTGCATCATTAAGCTTAAATGACTCGTCCTTCCAGCGGCGCCTCGCCACCGTGTTTGCGCTCGGGGTCAATGGCGCGGCCACCTGCATGAACACGGAGGGGTTGCTCGTGTTCAGCCGAGGATTGCTCATCGCCGCCGAGCGTCAATCAATGTCGTCTGGTTCTCTTCCCCCTGGACCTGATTCTTTTCTTCGCTGCCTTTGACAGATGGAAAACTCAAATGTGTGAAATGAGTAATAAAGCGTTGCTAAAGAGCTAAGCTGTGACTCAGCAAACAGCACATTCACTGAGGATAAAAGCCTTTCTCCACGGCAGCCATTTTGATTTCACGTCCACGACGTCAAGTTGAGGCTGGCGCTCAACAGACTGAAAATCTCTCCACTGCTCAGAATTTTTTCCCTCTAAAGTCGCCCCTCCTGCCTCTGCTCTCCATCCATAACTGCAGTGTTCACTCCCATTAATTACCTGCTTACAGAGGCTCTGCATTAGCACTGCCAAGACACCAACAGAAAGAGAGTGAGATTCACCCATGTTCTTTGGGCACACACACACACACACACACACACACAAACCGCTTCCTGTTGTTTGCTTCAGACAAATACACACACAAACGGTGCTGCAAACAACTTCATATGCATGCGGCCATGAATCTGAATATGCAAATAGATACAGTAAAATTGAAAACAACACACACACACACACACACACACCGGGCTTGCATGTGTGCACACACACACGAACATTACTCATCACTCCAAAGTGTGAGCTACCCTATTGTTGAGTCTATTTACCTGGAAGAGAGATGAACTATACAGTACACTGAGGACTAATGAGCTCATTCTCTCTGCAGCCCAGTCCCCCAAGCACATCACACACATATGCATTCACACACACACACACACATGCACAAGCGCGCCCTCTCACATGCAACCAGCCTTCCTCCCCCGCCTCTGTTGCTTCCCCATCTCCAGCACCCCTTTCGTCATTTTTGCAATCCCTCCTTGTTCGTCTCACTTCTCCTCCTTCTCTCCTTGTTGCTTTTCTTCTTCTCTCCTCCCTACTTCCCTTTCTCTCTCCCTCCCTGAGGCGTATCCCTGGGAGCCTGACTGATCCAGCAGCTGTTTGTTTGGAGTGCAGTTGATAGGGCGTATGGGTACCTTGGGGCACAAAGGAGGGAGAGGGAAAGAGGCATCATGAGGTGAAGGGAAGGAGCATGGTTGTGATGCTCCGGTAGGTGAAGGAAGTCGCGGATGTGTGTTTACAACATTAGGTTTGGGGGACACAAGTGCAGTTAGAACCCTTGATCCTTAGTTTTTGCCATGGTCTACCCTGGAGCTACGCAAAAAAGTTTGAAAAGTGGCCCTGCAGTCAAGGTGACCTACTGTACACTATACCTCCGCAAGGAAAATACAACTTTTATCAGCGTACTGGCAGATAGAAAGTGATTTAAATGCTGTAGCAGCAAGCAATATGGTCTAAATCTTCTGTCATGATATATCTAATCTCACATTGTGATACTGATATAAACTGTCATGTAGTGCATTTTCGGGAAAATCAATTCAGAAACTGTTTACTGGATAAAATAACAGAATAGGATTGTCTCTTTTTGTCGAACCCAACAATTGAAACCTCCAGCAAATCAAGGTAATTCATCACAGTGATGCAAATCTTTAAAAATTCAATATTGCTCGAAAACATTGCTGCTCATTGATTTGCACCACTGGCCTAATAAAACCAAAATCTCTGATGCAGTTTAGGATGGCTGGATCTTGTGTTTTAGTCAGAAACAAGCATTATGCACACATATTACACCTGTCTGGCAAGTGTCAACTGACATGTTCCATTGAAAAGGTTTTATTTACACACAGTAGAAGTAGAGGTAGATGACCAGAGCATGGACTGACAAACAGAAAAACTGTTGGACACCGTGGATCCTCACATTGCTGGAAGAACCCAAACACATGCACAGAAATGCCCACTTGTTCCCCATGACAGGTGCACAATAAAGGGACAATCTAATCCCATAAAAGGCATCTTTGTGGTGTATGAAGCTGCTGCACTGCAGTCTACTTCACTCTGCCGGTAATTATCACTGTCTGCCTGGAAGACAGAGACAGTAATGCTTCATTACAAAGTGCAGGCAAGACCGAGGAGACGAGAACAGACCAGGAGGGAAGGAGGCGATGAAGGGGTATCATTATGAGTCCATTTGTCTCAAAACACAGGGACGAGAAGGAGTTTGAGGAGGAGAAGGTGCACAACATGACTGGATGTATGAGAGAGAGGCCGTTCAGAAACTAATCCAGTTCAGTCTCCGGGGACCGTCAGCAGAAGACCAATTGGCGACGGCAAAATGAACCAAACCCGGTGTAAATGTAGTAGACTCTCCAATTCAATTTCATTATTCCAACTTTAATTACTTGCCCAATTTGGGGCTATAGCATGCCGTGATTAAAATGGACACTATTTAATAACCCCGGCCCCCTCAAAAAGGAACGCACCTTGAAGATGGAATAATTAAAGCAGCGGCGAGATAAGATTCATATCGTCGCTCTCGAACTCCCCGCAAATTGGATGTGCTCTAACGAGAGTGAGCCGGTGAGGGGAGAGAGCAGCAATAGGCGGTGGCGGCGAATGGCGGAAGGATTTGATGGACAAGTAGCAGGGTTGGGAGACAAGTGAGCGGATACGTGAGGGAGAGGTGAAAAAGACGGTTCATGGAAGTGGAGAGCAGGTGCTGATTTAGTATTGATTTGACCAATCAGGAGGCATCAAAGTCATGATGTTTAACACCGCTGATACTTGGAAAAAGTGCTGTGAAGGGTAAACGTGCTGGAGAATGTGGGTGGGTTAGCAGGGTTGACTTTGCATGTGTCCAATGGCGCCCCCGGGGAAGGGCTATTTAAAGAAAGGGACGGACAGCAGAGTCTCTCTCCCTGCTCTCACCAAGAAATGAGGAGAGAGAAGTGGGGCAGGACATTTTCAGTGTCCTCCACACAAACGCACACATAAATTCAGAGCGAATGTGCAGATGCAGCATCGGTAGATCTCATTTGGTTTTAAGGGCGCTCTGCATTTCGAGGGAGCTCGCCGGACATGTTCTTAGCTCTGCTTAATTGTACCCAGTGGGCCAGAGGTTATGAGCCAAGACACTAACAAATGCGGGACTTCCTGTCATTGCATTTTATAATTCAGAAAGAGCTTTCAACGGGAATTTTGCATCAATGCTTCCTCAGTTAAGTCAAGGTTCAGAACCAGACAGCGTTTGTTTAGTTTTTCTGATACTAAAAGCATGGCTGCATGGGGTGTATGTGTGTGTGTGTGTGCGAGAAAGGTTGCACCGCATGCATGCTTGTGTGTGTTTGTGTGTGTGCCACTGTAACAGCTCCTAACCTGTGCGCCCTCATGGCCTCACCTAGTGAGAGTGCCATGGCTCGTTAAGCTGGCACGGATGATAGGGCCTGACATCTATTTACCGTAGCCACGCAAACACACGCAGACACACACAAATGGCCCACTTTGGCCAACAGCATCCCCTCCGGCCGTTTCGCGACTCTCACTCTTTGACTCTTTTCCTTCCATTACACCCCCCGCCCCACCGCCTCCCGACCCCCCTCATGTCTCTTTTTCATCCCTTGGTGCCTCCATCCTGGTCTGAAGCGATTAGTGTCATACCTGGCTGCGAGGTTAAAACATGGGGGAAGTGTACTTTTCAGTGCCCTACAATAGCTTTCATAAATACGCTGTGATCTCACCTTGCTACACGGCGTCATAGGAATAAAATATGGGTTGTCCAAAAATATTAAATGATTTAGAAGACGCGGCAGGGTCAGAGAGTGTACATGAATTAAACGGTGCACTGCAATGTCACCATGCTATGCTCAGACCGACTTCACAAGCACTTCCATCACATTGCCAGCTGATACGTGAGGCTCATCTTCCCGGATCTGTCTGCATGTCAAGGTCTCTTCATTCAACACGTCACTCGAGCGAACACATATTTTTAATACTTGCAGACGCCTTGCAGATCTAGCTGCTCTGAGTGCAGTTGTGGGAAGGCTTGCTGTTCTGCAGAAAGCTCAACCTTCACTTGGGATTTCAGCCAAAGCTGAGTCTGGGTATTTGAAAGCAGCAAGGTGGTGTACTTTTTAAAAGCATGGCCTGTGATTTCAGGTTTTATTAGTACTTTATATGTTCTTTAATGTGCAGCATTTTGGTTAGACTCCAAGCAATCCTCCATCAGATGCATGTTCTGCTTGTGTAGAGCTGATGTGCAGCTGTGTTTACATGCAGTTTGATGTCCAAAAAACAAACCCACATCTAAGGACCTATTTAAATTCCATGCTTGGAAATTAGCCTGCTTAAGCTGCTTTTAAAAGGCCTTTCAGAGTTCCCTCAGAAAGTGATCTCAATGAATCAAGCAGGGAGAGAGACTAATGCAGAGAGATGGCGAGGGAGAGAGCGAGGGAAATCACAGCATGCTACCCTGGGCTCAAGCAGATCAGCGGTGTCTAGGTCAGCACATTTGAAGTTAAAGTCAGTCCTAAATGGGTCTTCAGACACCCTCAAATAAAGCCGACAGACAGCGCTGACCTTTACAAACTACTGTCTGCAATGAAAAGAGAGGGAGGGAAGGAGATGGCTCAAACTCTTTCTAATTGAAACTTTTCAATTCTTTTTCAGAGTCGAGCTAAACTCCAGGGAGGGAAAATGAAAAGAGAAGCAGGTTCTTTTTCAGCCCACCGCACTTGCGATTCTTGCATCGTGTTTATGTTCAAATTTAGCTCGCTGCAAGTGCGGGAGCGGGAGACGGGGCGTTATTTGAAGCTCACGTTTTTTTATTCATTTTTTTCCCCCTGCACTGCGCAATTAAATTTAATGACACAAGCGCTTGTCTAAACCGTTTGAAGTGACTAGGGCCAAGGTCGAAGGCCCGGGATGTCATATTTCTCCTCGTGTTGCATAATTTAATGACCCCGAGCGTTCGCTTGTTAATTCATTCATTCCAAGGAGTCCGTAATTCAACTGAGATGCGGAGCGGGAGGAGGGAGGAATCGGGAGATGATAAGAAAGTCGCTGGGCGTTATTGATCTGCTTTCGTGTCCGTCAGCGCTCATTTGTGCAAAACCAGACACTTTTAATTGGATAGCAAAGGAATTTCTTTTATTTTCTGGCTCATTTGACGGTAAGGCTTGCCAGAAACTATCCTTATGTGAAGTCAGGGCTGCTTTGCCTCAACCTCAGCTAATGTTTCAAACTTTGCAAAGATTTCTGGGAGAAGGTGAGGCTGGGTTTGGTCCCGATAAATCTCAGCCGTGGTGCATGAGTTATTTGTTTATGCGTGACATGCCTTGGCTGGGAAATGTGTGTCAAGTGAGCAGGTGGGGCGGTCATCAATGAAGACAATTAAACACCTCGGAGGCACTCAGCCAAATCTTCCCTCTGTCCCTTGTTGCTCTGTACCCTCCCTCCCTCTTCCTCTCTGTGTCTCTGACAGATGATAATTCAGTGGGAGTAAGGGGTCACGGCCTGACAGGGAAGGGCATCATCAGCTGTGATAACCATCGCCGGACACAGACAGTCAACAACAAGTTGGCAGCTGAAAACAACAACAGACGTGGAGAGAACTTTTCAAAGGCACACACACACACACACACACAGGCCTGGGTTTTAGTTACAACCTCACACACTACAAGGCTCTTTGAATGTGCGTGCGCCTGCATTAATGCTGAGTCGGCGGTTTAGATGAAGGGTGGCGCAGGTACACTCTGTGCTGTGGCGGAGGCACACTGCTTACTCATCCTAACTCGACTCCCTTGTGTATACCGAGACCCGGAGACGCACAAACAGGCAGCGAGACACAAACCGTATCACTGCTCATCCCCTGTCGAGGTCAAAAGGGCTCTCAGTTTCTCTCGCATCCTCTCAAATGCCTGCTAATTACAAGGAGTTGATGGGTATTATTGTACCCTCTCTAATTGCTGGAATATTCTAGAAGGACAAAAAATACTTCTGTCACTTGCACATCCTCAAAGGAAGGATTATAGTCCCAAACTAGAGAGAGAGGGAGGGGGGGAAATCAGTGTCACAAATGGGGATCGACTGTCAGCCCAGCTAATTATCCCCGTTGAAAAGAGCAAGCTTCATTTCCCGGACTTACGTCGAGGGGAATCATTTGTGGCGACCTCATCCCTGACTTTATGAAAAGAAACATTACATTCATAATATCACCCCCCCCACCCCCCACCCCCACCCCCATTCTTCCCAACTCTCTTCAGCGTGGCTCTCATTTTGACGGCTAATTCCGGTGTTTTCATTTCAGAGGCATGAGCTTAATTCTAATGCATATTAGCGCATTACAAGGGGGTATCCGCGGCGGCAGCCCACACACATCACACTGACATGCGGGATAAAACATGTAAGCTCTCGGTCACAACCACAGCAGAACGTGCCAACACTCAGCTATCTGCTGAGTGATAGCCCCGACACGGCTGCACACACATTAGCGCTTCTTTAATGCACTGACACTGTTAGCCTCCCGCCTGTAACTGCTCGGTAAGAGGTGCAGCTCGGCTAATGCTACAGCGCGCCTCAGTCTAAGTTCAGAGTGAGTGCAGTGTAGCAAGGTCAAAGCCGGGGCGCTCACATGATCGATGCTAACGTGATTAGCGACACGCCAGCGTTCGACCGCAGGCTACGCTGGCGCTCGTGAAGGTGCGAGCTTTGCGCTCTCTTCCCCGTCACAGGAGGCGAATGTGAACCCGGCAGCAGACGTGTGTGCAGGCTAACATGGAGCTGCCCATGGACCGTAATCCATTTATGACTGTAAACATGGAGGAGGGGGAAGACACTTACTGTCAGGCAGCACTTGCCACAGCCAGTATATCATCTGACTGTCAGCAATGCACACACTGATGGCCTCGTGAAAACACAACAACCACAGCAAACATATTAGTGGCATTCACTTCAGGCTTCCAATCAGCCATAATTCTCTTCCTCATTTTCCTTTTCTGCATGTTTTTACATATTTTTTCAAAGGTGCAGAGCTTAAACAGATGTTTCACCTCGATTTTAAGTCCTAAATCGCGAAAGGTTGTGTTTCCAGCAGTGAGACGACACTGATCACAGCAGTTTACTGTAAAAGAGGTCGTCTCTCAACTCTGATAGACTGAGCAAATGCTTCCAAAATCAGGAGCATGCACCAGTTCCTGATTATAAGTACCTCTAAGTAACGAAGTTGCAGAAAAGCCGTCCACAATTTTACCTCATTGTTTCTTTAATCAGCCATTTTATCCCATATTTTTAAATAATCAAAATTATTCTGTGAATAATAGAATGAAAATAATGACTCTTG
The DNA here is from genome assembly GCA_037975065.1 of Chaetodon trifasciatus. Taxonomy (NCBI): domain Eukaryota; kingdom Metazoa; phylum Chordata; class Actinopteri; order Chaetodontiformes; family Chaetodontidae; genus Chaetodon; species Chaetodon trifasciatus. The sequence continues at coordinate 5,460,133 of JBBMOE010000017.1, read as the reverse complement.
TGCAAAATATGTCACAACAGAGAGGTTTGAATCCACTGGCCTTATGCGAAGTGAATAAGGGCACCGTTCGGCAGCCAAGTTCAAGACGTGTTTCAGGAAGGATGACGTTTACACGCTAAGGTTCCTAAGCCTTTGGACTCACAGCATTCATTCGGTGGCTTTGTGTCCTGCTGCTCCAGTGCCGGCATATGGGTGACAGTTAAGCCAGTGTGTTATACAATATATGTGTGTGTGTGTTTATGAAAGGTTTAGATACGGCGCAGAGAGAAATAGAGTGAGACAAAGAGCGTGTTTCCTGCACACATAGACAGACAATGACACACACTCCTTTTCCCATTATGCAAACACCTCTTCTCACACTCTGCTTCGCTCCCAGACCAAACTTCTATTATTAGAGAAGGGCTCTCCAGCTACCAGTGCTCCTTTTGATTTTCATTGGCGGCGGCCTCGCCTGCAGAATCCACCACTCTGCCTCTCACGGGGAAACGCAATTAAGTAGCTTGCAAACATTTAGACCAGAAGAAGCATGGCTGTCCACCCTGGCAGGGGAAAATACATCATTAATGACCTTTTCTTTAGTGGTTTTGTCCATTCAGCCAGACGGAGGCAACTTTAGGTCAAGCAACGTATAGCAGGAATACCTTCCCTCCGACAGCCAAGGTTGTCTGCAGCGTCTGGATCGATATTTCTCCTGGTACTAGATGCTGGAACACGGGTGCATTGGCTGCTGAGCAACATAATCAGCGAAACACCAAGCCCTCCACATTCTACCTATGTTTCCAAAGAGGACAAGAAGTGGGCAGTCAAGGATGGAGAGAGGCATGGGGTTTATGCACAATGTGGATTTTCAACTCGAGAAGTGAGAAAAATCTGAACTATCTGCAGCTTGTGTTTTCGCTTGGATTTATCTGCTGGAGGAATGCGATGCTGGATGGGATTTCATCACCAGCAAGCGCTTGATAAACAGAATGATAATGAGCATTGGCTCTGCAGTTAGTGATTCCAGCTGAAGACACGCTTCCAAAGGAGAGTAACACTACTGTGCTGTTAAATGCGTATTTGTATACACTGTGTCTGTATGGTTTCTCCTGCTGCTACATACCAGTGACTCACTGCGGTCATCCATGTCAGCCAAACACACTTGCAATAACAACCCTGAACTTTCCTGCATCGCTCAACATCTCACAGCAAACTAACACTGTTACCAGACATCGTCAGAGTTATTAGTCTATTATTAGCTGCAGCAGCGGCGGCGGCTGCGCCCCCCCCTCTTCCCAGCCGATGCAGCGCTGTCATCATAGATGACTGGCTTCTAATTGGATAGGAGGCCGCATCCATGTTTCACACACTGTGAACGGCCATGGAGCGCTGAGAATCTGATTTTCAATTAAATAAGCCCAAAAACGCCAGAAATAACATTTCTTGGGGAGGTGGCAAGCTGATTACTCCGTGGATCACATTGAGGCTTTCGCATAAACAGATGATTACAGTGGGATGTCTCTGGAGAGGTGGGGGGGAGGGTGGAGGGGGTGGACAGAGCCGAGACGACGAGGGTGGGGAGAGAAGTTGGCGGAACAAAGAAGGACCCTCTCTTCTCCGTCTCTCTGCGCCTCAAACAGTTGGCACCTACTTTTTGTTTTTTATTTCTGCTCACATTGTGTAAAAAGAGAAAAAAAAAAAAAAGCAAGCACACACACATTCAGACACACACGTATATATACACACTGTGGGAAGCTGGAGAAAAAGCGAAAGTGAGGCAGCTGTGAAAACATTGCTTCTCAGTATCAGAAGAGACTTGAGAGGAAATATGGTGCATTTTTTTTTTTTTACAGCTCTGTGCCTGTCAGGGTGAGTAAAGAGAGCCCTGACCAGTGGACCTTTACAGTCGACACGCGCATAAACACGCACACACATCACGCTGCAAAATCAAAACCCTGGTGTCACTGAGTGGGTTGTGAACATTTGCCTTTTGCTTGATTTGAAGCAACTTGATGTAGGTTATTCTTGCATCCCTGTTGCTTTTTTTTTTTAATTCACATTAGTCTGCGGCCTCATTTTCACCACAACATAAACAAGTGATTTCATCATAGCGGCGGCGGTGTTTTTTGGCCTATTTCGGCAGCGCAGTGAACTTCCTGTTTTCAACATGTGGCACAGAGACCGGTCTGTGGGAGCCAATGTTAATATATACAGTGTCTTCTGGTCCCTGCACTCTGAAGTGCTTTCACAAACGTAATATGTACGGAACACAATTTAGCCAGAGAATGCAATTGATTTCTTTATCTGTAGCAGCTCCAGAGAACGAGGCTTCATTTAGAGAGAGTGTGTGTGTATGTGTGTGTGTGTGTGCGTGCATGGAAATGTGTCAGACATTGCATTTCATTACGGGAAGTGCTCTCTGGATCTTAACTGTTCATTCTTTGTTTCTCATTATTATTATTATTATTATTATTTTTTTTTTTTGCTTGAGTCCCATCATCAGCACTTCAGATTAAACTGATGCACGCACACACACACAGAGATGCACACAATTAATCACAAGAAAAGGCAAGAGTCTGCTCGGGTTGCGTAACACCTTGAGCAGAGCACAATCGCGTCGACACACTCCCACATTCCCTCGCTCCTTCCTCGCTCCCATCATCACCTTTGTCGGAGGATAAACTCTTTGGCTTGCAGGCTTTCCATCAAAGCCCAGAACCACAAAAACGGAGCTGGCTGTCTTTATTCTTGCAGCCTCTCTGCAAAAATCTGTTGATACACTGTATACACTTTCATCCCCACCCCCCCCTCCCCAAGCCCCTCCATCCCTTTGCTCCTCCTCTGACGCTTTAGAAACAAATTGCTTTGTCCTCACGCAGAGTTCAGCCAAAGAACATGAGCGTCGACAGCTATGGTCTTTTCAAGAGTAGCGGCGGATTACCGCATGTATGCGTCGAGGTGGATTAAGACTTTGAAAAGGTCCTGACTGGAGCTTTTTTGGAATTGGTCAGCGAGTCTTAAGCCCGGATAATGCGTCTAAGACCAAAATGAAATCACCAAGAGCAGGGGTAGTAATAATAATAATAATGATAACACCAAGGAGGGAGGGGGGAAAAGAGCAAACAATCAAAAAATGTCTGGAAAATGCAATTTTCACTGCGAAAACCATCTGCTGTTGCTGTGCATAATCTGCGGTTGCTTTTGATTAAGATTAAACCGTGCCACAGCCCCTGTGAGCCATTAAGGAGTGCAGCCTCTAGCTTTTTTTTTATTTGATAAAGATGAGCGATTTGAATGGTGATTTGAGGAGCTCTGGAACAAGGTGAGGGTTGCGTGTTTACATATGTGTATATATGCATGTGTGTGCGTCCTTGCTCCGTCTGCAATCGCTCAGGGATTAAGATGATTTATGCTGCCCTGGCCTGACTTCAGATTCACAGCGTGTGGGGCGATGGAACCATCATTCATCTCGCTCTCTTTCTTTTTATTTCTCACTGTCAGTAAGAATCAAACTCGTCGACTCGATTTCCCTCAAGTTGAACTGTCTAAAAGTTTCGATTCTTATTAAAATTCTTGCCACATCTGGTGTTTCACCACCCGCATTCAGCAGGAGCAAAAAGGTTTTGCAGAGCTTTAAAAGAGCCCGAATTTAGCGTTTCACTCCTCTCATGATGGACCGTTAATAAAAAGACTGTCACAATCAATTTTGCACTTGCCTGCATTACCCACAATGCAACTTGACCACCATCTGAGGTTCGGGTGTGTTATGCTAGTAGTGGCTAATGCTTCTACGAGCCGCTAGCATCAAGCAGAGATGAGGAGCAGGCTGCAGAGGTCTGGAAAAACTCGCTTCACACCCCCAGACTGTATTAGTGTGTGTGTGTGTGTGTGTGTCAGTCCCAATATGAGACAACTACCCAAAGAGTAGTTTGAGAACGAGTTCATCATAACAGCTATAACTGGATAATGACTGTAACTTGTTTCCTCGCGCAGTGTGTGAACCCAATCTGTCACTTCCAGAAGATTTTCAAATCCAAGCCGTACATTGTGTGTGGGAGGCAGGCTAAGCAGTGCTTCTCTGCATCTGTGTGCACGCCGCGAAGAATACAGTAGCTGAGTGTAACCAGAAAGAGAGAACGAGAGAAAACACACACACACACACTCCAGAGCTTGTGCTAATTTGAAAACAGTCCAAACAGCATGCCCTTTTTTTGCCTCTATCCCACATGCAGCTTTCACTTGCACACTTGCAGCACAAAGGATTCCCGCTTGCCCGTGTGTACAACCTCTTGATTTGCTTCTTCCCGGCAGCATCCCTCCAACAATCGCGCAAACCCATTCACTCGCAGTGAGTTGCAGGCGATACAACGTTTGCAGAGGCTGCCGAAAAGCGGATCTCAGGGCATTCGCTAAAAGAGGCATTTTTCCATGTGTTTGAATGCGGCCCTGCACATATGTGTCTGTGTGTGCGCGTGTGAGTGTGTGTGTGTGTGTGTTATGATGGCGGGCAGCGCGAGCGGGCACATCATCTGGATTAGGACGCTCTGTTTTGTCAGCCCATCGGTGGCGGCGGGCGCATGCCGGGGCATCTTTTGTCATCACGTCAGTCTTTTCCTGCTGTCTTTCTTTTCATGCCCGATAAAAGTCAGAAAAAGTTAACAAAAGGAATCAAAGACGGGAGCGCAGGAGGACTTTGGCTTTCCTTTGAACAACGCTTCAGTCCTCCGTTGACCATTGCTCATCAGTTTTTCTCCACTTAAAGCTAATCCCGGATGCCCTGTGGAGGCACTTCTGTGACTAGTTCTACAGCCTCCGCTAAAGTGATTGCCTGAGGGTTAGTTTGAGCCGCAGACAAGATAAATGCTATTGTTTTAGCCTTCAAGGTAGTCATTAGTCTGCGGGCGGGACTGCAAACAAAAGGACAGGAAGCAGACAAAGAGTCCCACGCTTTGCCACAAACGCACAGAAACAGGTGTGCCCCGTTGCATCCGTTCAAAGGGTTAATCTTTTCTGTAAACCCCGGAGCAAAGAAAAACAACTCACCTGGCTTTCCCTTCGTCAAATCCCTACCACGTTTACCTCCATTGTTTGGCTTCAGTGTCACGTTACTTCGCTCGGATTGTGCACACTGATGTGTTTTGACTCTGGGGTGCTTTTTTTTTTCCGTGGTTTAGGCGTGGGCTTTTCACTGCCACTTTTGGTTCTCCTCAGCCCTCACAGGAAGTTGCGCTTCGGGCCGCAGTCACCCGGAGACGTGCCTGGCTGAGCCGCGGCTTTCTGCGAGGTGATTGCAGGCTTGAAAAGACGGCCGTCGCGGTGAATGGCACACAAAAGGAGGGGAGAATTCATTCCTGCTCCTTGTTTTGTGGCCTTGGGGGTGAAAAAAGCCCACACCTGGGGCGAGAGGGCGGGATCTGTGTGCGCTGTATGTTTGGGACCCTCCCTCCCCTCTCGCCTTCACGACCAGGTGCACCCGAAATGACAAACAACACAGAGGAGGGAGCGCCGCGCGATGATGGAAAGCGACTCGGGTGAAATTTGTCAAGTCATGGGCCCAAGTTGACGCGGCACTTCAATTACTGGCTGCCAATGCATATTCATCCTAGCGTGAGGGGAGGGAAATGGCGCGTGGTGCCCCCCAAAATAATTCCCGAGCTGTCAGCGGGTTGTTTTATTCCACAATGAACCCCCCGGAAATGTATTCCCCGCTCTGGGTGCGGGTGATGGAGAGGAAGAAAGAGAATGAGGCAGATAATGCATCTATGAAAAAAGGGAGAGAGAGAAACTAACAAAAGGGTATTTTCTTGTTAGAAAAACACATCTTATAAATGCATGCAGGCTTTTCCTTTATGTGGCTTTATGCAGGTGCTGCATGTATAGGAATAAACTGCTCACATCGTCAGCCGAGAGAGCACAATAGCGAAAAACACTAAAGCTCTTAAATGGGTCAACAATGCATAAGCAAGCAGCTTCGCGCTCACAAGAGAGAAGCAGGGAGAGTGCAAATATTAGCACACACACACGTACACAATTTCCTCCTCTTGACGCACACACCAATTTCAGCCGTGCGAATGGTTCAGCGAGTGTTTGTCGTAAGTAGGGTGAGCTCTCGGCCTTCATAAAACATGTATGCTGCTAATGCTGACCGTTATGTGAGTTTCTTGCCTAGCAGTCGCCAGGGAAACTGGTTCGATGGACTAAATGGACAAGCCTTTGTAAAAAGTCTACCATAAAACGCATTAAGTCACTCACAATGTTGTGTGACGGCTCGGACAAAAACCCTCCCTCTGTTCTCTTTAGACTTCTGAGGGAACTGCAGAGGGATTGTTCAGGGTCAGAAAAATAATGAGCATTTTTTTTTTGTTTTTTCCCTTGAAATAGAAAAAAAAAATGTATCACACATCTACTTTGAGGGGATTTTTTTTTCAACTAATGCATAGATGATCCTGAGTAATTGTGTCCATGATGGAAGAGACGAGAGGAAATAATGAAATTCCTCCGCTGAAAGAACTATGGAGGATATTGTCCCTCCAGGTGAATGGTGGTGAGTGAGCACATGTGCAAGCGTGCATGCAGCTGTAAAAGGAGGTTTTTATGAGCGTTTTTGTGTGTCAAAGCCTTCTGTATGTCTTCCTGTTTGGAGGGGATGTGTGTGTGGCTTGTTATGAAACCCTCCAGCCTCCAGTGTCAAAGGTCACGGCGTGTGCCACTTGGAGACCTCGAATGCGGCTCTGCCACGGGGAGAGCCTCCTTCTATTAACCGTGTTAGCTTTTCATTTCAATCCTTCCCTCCCTTGCTCCCCACTGCTCCCCCCCCCCCCATATGAGACACATTAACTGTGTCCTCAAAGGAAGAAGGCAAAGAGCGGGAGGATAACCCCCTTCTTCCATTGTTACACGCTTTCATCTATTTTTATAAGGCGAAGGAGCGGCGGGGCGAGAGAGAGAGGGGGAGGACGGCGGGAAGTAAAAATAAGTTCTGGTGGGCCGCGGCAGTCTTGTTGCACCGATGAGAGTATGATGCATCCCTGCTTGGGGTCATACGCATGTGCAGGCATGTGTGCACACACAGGTACATGCATGCTTGAAGGCAAATGCGCACATTTTCTTCAGCATTTAGCACTGATTCGCACCACTTCCTGTGAGGCAATTGGTCAAGATTTAAAGGGTTAGTTTGGATTTTTTGGAGATTTATAAGCTACTTATGCAGAGTCAGTGTTTTACCTACAGCAGGCACGCTTCCAGTGTGACTACAGGAAGCTAAGAAATGTACTTCTGTGGACGGGTAGCAGCAGAAAAATGCATTTTGGCCACTTAAAACAGCTGAAGTGTTTTCACCAATTTACCTTTGCATCAGAGAGCCATTTGTGACAGGAAACTGAAGCCATTATGTTGCTCTCTCTTACTGAGTGACTTCGATGAACACGCACCAGTCCTTTAAAACACCCAAGTCACACATTAGCAGCCTTTGACTGGAAACTCCTCTGTTCTGCAAGCTAAAATTATTGTTTTCGTCAAAGGAGTCTGGTGGCTGTGAAGACAGCACGGCTTCAGCCATCAACTAGATCTCCTCCTATGAAGCACACGCAATGCAGCTGTGTTTATTAATACATAAAAAACAAGATGTCCTATCTGTTTAGAACATTACAGTGTGTCACAGTGTGTTGTGCGATGCAATGCTACATTAGAGGTCAGGGTTCGGTCCCCTCCCATTATTATTATTGTCATTTGATTCACATGAGAACAGTGATTTTCACCTTGTTGGGTTCCACTGATGCAGTGCAGGAATGTATCACAGTGTATCTTAAGCTACTCTCCATATAGCCCACGCAACACACTGAGATCTCCTCACAGTGAAACACACACACACACACAAAATGATTATCATTAGCTTTCTTCATAAAGCCTGCAGCGAAACAAGCATTTGTTTGCATATGTTTTGACACTTTTACAGCATTTAGCTACGTCTCTGAGTCATCAAACCACCCCGATTAAAGACGAACATGATGTAAAATTCCGAAATAATACGACCTAATTGGTATCAATTAGTGGTAGCAGCCTCTGCTGCTGGCAGGGTGAGGAGTTTTCTGACAAAATCCCTTCCCAGAAGGAATGCCAGTTTACAGCCATGCCTGCTGGAGATGTGGCACGGCAAGCTGTTCAGTAAACAGGCACATGTGGGTAAACCCAGACAGGGTGGCAAAAGAAAGCTACAAAAACAAACAAAAAAAAAAGTTTGGAGATTCTTTTTGTACTGTTTTTCTCTAGTTTAAATCAGTGTTGGGGACAAAGTTGTGGGCGGCAGAAAAGCGGCGTGAAGTATTGGAACTGTCAAAGGTTAACCTGCTGCCGGGCCAGATGCTACACATGCATAAAGTGTGAGATAAACAGAAAGCGCTCGAACATGCGTGCGTCAGCTCATGCGCAAACACAGCCAGCAAAATGTACACAATTTGCAATTCCTACCTTAAAGGTCAAAAAGAGTGTCACTGCTTACATTCAAACTGAGGCACACACACACACACACACACACGTATGAGAAACACGAGGATATCTCTTACCAATTCTGGCAAACCTTCACGAAAAATGAACACATTTATGTATATTGGCTGTAAGCGGGTTACATCTGGTTCCAGTTGGTTCTGTTGAGTTTGGCAAAACACGTCCACCTTTTGTGCCTTCTTGGAAAGTTCTGTAATCATATAAACGTGGTGTGTTTCATAATCAGCGCAGCATTCCTCGTGTGCAAAATTAAATTGTCGGCAATTTTTTCAGATGCGTGGAAAGAATGTGTTGAGCAGGAGAAAAGAGTCTCAGCAGAGTTATTATGCAAGAGTTTGTGTTTGTGCCTTAACTGTGAGATACGAGGAGGGGGTAGTGAGAGACTGTTTGCACATAAAGTATAGTATGTTTGGCGAATGCATGAATGAATGCATGAGCGGCCCCAGCTTGGTGTCGGCCTACAGAATGTGCGAACACCTGAACGTGTTTTTCTGAATTCTGTTCGCTCGTGCTTTTTCAGCAAATTCCCCGAGGTGAGAAAAATGAAAAAGAATGCCTCCATTCTTCGGCTTTCTCAGTGTTCCCTCTCAGATATGCTCCTGGTGTGAAGTTGTCACGCTGCAGCATATGCACATACATATCCATGCAAACACACACTTGTCCCTTGCAGTGGTCTTCTTTGGATGCTCAGCCCACATTGAAGGATCAGAAAATGCACTTGCATTCAGCAAGAGAGATTATTGGCATATCTTGCAGCTAGCCCCTCCCATGCGCTAGGCCTCACACTGGGAAAGACATGGCACCCACTGCGTCCCAGTGCTGCACACCTGATGTTCCACCGTGCACCGGCAAATGTGATCCCTCGCTCTGCGCAACCTGCTCGTCTCATCTTCTCCACAATCATGCACAGAATCTTAACCGGCTGCAGCGACAAAAGCGAGGAAAGTTAGAAAGAGATCCAGGGAGGAGGGAAAACAAGCAGAAGACAGAGTGCCTGGGAGGACAGAGGGAAGGAGGGAGCGGAGGGCGGGAGGCTTTGGCTGAGTGCCTTGGAGGTGTTTAATTGTCTTCATTGAAGACCGCCCCACCAGTTCCCCCCCCCACCAAACGCTACACCTGACACACATATACTCGAGCCAAGAAGTGATGATATCGTGAGAGAAGCGCGGGGGGAAAAAAGGTAAGGAGGAGGAATAAAAAAAAAAAAGCGAGGTGCATTCCAAATTAACAGCTGTCGGAGATTTTATTCCGAACATAACAAATGCCCGTGCCATTTGGGGAGAAGCCAAATTGCTAGTCACCGCTTCGCTGCACCTAAAAAGGCACAAAATGCACATGGTGGCGTGTATGACTGTAGGCCCTCATTGAAAATACAGTCATGTCTCTGCAGTGCCATGAAAAACCATTCTGCTCTCCTTCTCTTTCTCCTGCAAGTGCCGGCTGGCTTGGGCTTTATCAACAGTGCATCCAGATTGCAGAAGACAATACAGGAGTACAGCAGACATCCGTCTTTGAAGTCAAAATCCACACGTGCACTCCAGCCGACGGAGCATGGCCGCCTTACTTGTACTTTTTAGTACAAGTGCTTGACAATAACCCCTTTTAAAACACATTTGCTGCCCTTTTGTGTCGGACAATGGGTCATATTCGGTACATGCGCAGCTGTAAGTGCAATAATAAAGTAGTCGCACTTTTTCTCTCTCAAACCAAATGTCCATCACGGCTGTGTGATGCCTTTCTGTTTATCTGTGTTCGTAAGCCAGCTGAATGGCTTTTTCAATCTCTGTCAGGAGTGGGTGTCAGCCCGCCTCTGGCTCCACAAAACACCGCAGCAGCAATTCCAGTATCCACACTCGGACTTCCACAATATGTGCGTGCGTGTGTGCAGAACATGCATACATCAGTTCTTATTAACATCCATTTTGAACAACTCTCAAGTTTTAGCACCTAAAGTCTTAACAAAGCTCCTCTTTAGCTTGTGTCCTGTAAATTATTACTGAAGGGTCGGTTCATGCAAAGTACCAAAATTGTCATCGAAATTTCTGCCTGCAGCCAAATCCGCTGCAGCTGGATGAAATATTCATCTGTGAAGCTAAAACACTGAAAAAATTATGGCTAAAAATTGCAACTTTCACTCGAGTTAAGTGGTTTGATTGTGATCCCTTAAAACAGAGCTACCTTGACTTGCCACATGTTGCATGTGCTGAAGAGTTATGAGCAATTATAACTAAAAAAAAAAAAAAAAATCTTCCCTCAATTCAGAATTTGCATGAAAAAGAAACAATTCTGTGTTGCAGAAATATGTTTTCTTTTCTGCTGTTATTCCCCATCACCCCTCAAATTCACCTTGTGACTCCTTTGAGGGCTCTGAGCCTCATGTTGAGCACCGCGGCTCTCCATAATCCACCGAGCCGTTTTTCTAAGGGACAATTTCTCTGCTAGAAACTGTCCACTGCGAGGTTTGAAGATTATCCACAGCAAGCTGGACACCGTTTATGAAAAGAGACGCTGCTGCTGAGTCTTTTAAAATGCGCCTCTTTTCAGCGCTCTTCCATTTCGTTGCTGCAGGAGTCCCCAAACTCGGGCAAATAAAACTATGTGCATGGCTACACAGCAATAGAGGCAAATGAGAAAATATCTTCCTTTGCAATTTGGGTGAAATGATCCTTTAACAGGGAACACAAATAAGCGGCGGACGCGTTCCCTCCATATTCCTCGCGTCTCTGCACTTCACGTTCAGAGCAGGTATCTTCTCCAGCTTAATTCTGCCCGGGCGCTGTGCTCAGGGTGTTAAGGCGGCGCCGGGCGGGCTTTGCAGTCCATGTGTGCCCATGTGGAGAGACAGAGAGGAAGACAGGGCTGTGGATGTGACACTGGGGTATGATTTGAATACCTGCCTGCTCCGGCTGAGCAGTGATCAATCATCTCTCTGTCAAGCGCCACTCCCTGCTGGCAACTCCTCCATGCATGTAACCCCATCCCTCACTTTTTCCTTCTGGTTCCTATTCTCTGTCCCTGTCCTGTGTTTTTTTTTTTTTTCTGCATTCATTTTCCCTCCATCTCCTGGTCTCTCTCCAACCTCCCATCCTTCGATCCATTCCTGGGCTCCTGCGCAGTGTGTTACTCATTTACTCTGCCTTGCCATGCTTCCCTCTCTTTACCTTCCCCTCTGTGCTTTCTCTCACATCAACTCACCAGGTCCTCTTGTTCTTTCTGTCTCCCTCGCTGTCGCCTCGCCTGAGGATATCGCGGAAAGAAATCAGGGGCGTGGGGTAAAGGGACAGATGGAGATGAATGAGAGACACAAGGCAGAAGACTGCAGGGACACACACACACACACACACACACACATATTACAAAACCCTGCTGCAAAATGTGCAAGCGTCCAAACCTTTTACACACTCCTCAGATGTAACTTATCATTACTTCTTTCATTTCTGCCTGTACTTTAATTTTAAAATTAGCGTTTTTTCCTCGTGTGAACGCGTGGACTCTGTGACCTTGGGGAGGGCGACGTGGGGGGAAAAGCATTTGTAACATGCTGATTGATAGCGTGAGTGCCTTCCGCTTGGTGATTTTTCACTACACCGCTCTCCACCGGGTGCTGATGGGCACACACACACACACACACACACACACACACACACTTCCATCCCTCCACCAAGTTGAGGGAAATCAGACCTAAGACCAGTGCTGCTGCTGCTCGGCTCTTGAAATATGAATGGTTTTAATTAAACAAACTCGCTTTGCCATCTGGCCCTACAATTGGGCTCGCCTAATGAACACACACACATGCGCACACGCAAACATGCACGCATCCACATTATTAACCAGGCTAAGCAGCATTACGGGCAAAGCTTCGTAAATAGAGAGAAACAACAACAATGAAGTGATCTAGTGAGGTGCTTCACAGGGCTGGACAATGATGCAGTGCCTCATTGTTCTGAATGAGGAGTGTGTGTGTGTGTGTGGGTGTGTGTGTGTGAGAGAAATGGCTTGAGCGTATTGTTTTTATGTGACCGAGTCTGTGTGCATTTGTCTGTGCATTTTCAGTCTGTCTGTTTTAGTTTTTTTTAACACTTTGAGCTTGTGTGTGTGAAGGCTCAGACAGCGCCCGCACTCGCCGACTACCTGACTGATAACTGCTGTGATGTGCCACTTGTCTGTCCTCTCCATTGGGCCGGCTAGCCAACACTAAATGATGATGTTTGTAATCCAGCGGTGGTACCCCAAGATTTCTCAGCAGGAGAGACAGGAGAGAGATGGAGTCTGGTATGTGTGTCTGCGTGTCTGTGTGTGTGTTTGTGCTGGGGGGGGGGGGTTGGTTGTCTGGCAGCCAAAGCACAGAAACGTGGGAGGCATGCTAACGTTAGCAGCCGGTAGGACCTGCTATTACTCTCTTAGAGGCTACAATAAATTTGCACTATTCATCTGTCTTAGCAGCAAGCATAAACAAAATCAGACATCAGCCTTTGTGAGAAGCACTCAGTGATGTAGTGGTGAATAAAAAGTTGAGAAAACAAATTTATAGCCTCCTGTCTGCTGGTGATCATCATAAGGCACAAATAACCCCTGAAATTATAGAGAAAATAGTCCCTTTTAAAAAGCATAAACTCTGTTATTACCTTCATGTTAGCAATAGCCACTGGCTGCACAGCACATAGTGTTAAGTGTCGGTTGTATAAAAGAAGGTGTGACTCATGTTATGGATCAAATAGCATAGATCACTGGCAGCATGACCCACAGTGAAAAGCACAGCACACTGCAGCGTTCATGTGCGGAACAGTGTTACATCTTCAGCGCCGGGAGCGGTTCGATCAGATTCGCGCACAACAACGCTTTGCACACCACACTCGTGATGAAAGGGCAACGTGAAAGCATGTTATTTTACAGTGTACATGAACTAACATGGCAAGAATTGAAAGAACACCCCCCCCCCCCCCCCCTTTCCGCACCAATGTGGAGATCAATAATAGAGCTCAAAGTCTCTGACCCAACGATAACACCGTGCATCTGGAAGGGCTCTTTGACATCCATAACGGCCTAATCGGGTGTTTGACTCCAAACGCTCAGCGTTTATGAATATCTGATGAGCACCGGGGTAAGCTTATGAATAAGTGAGGGGCCCAGCTGTGCATCAAAAAGATCAAGACTTCATGAAATGTACCAAATAGCAAGGCTGAGCAGTATGTGGAGCTATGTGCTGCTCAAGAATTACGCTAAAATGGATGTGTTTGTTCTGAGAAGCTAACTAAAGACTACAAACTGAATTCTCTGTGCAGAGCTCAGCTGAACAAATTCAGAAACATCTGTAAAGATGCAGCAGAATTCTCCTCAGCTCCTGACATGCAGTTTTTGACTGTGTTTCGCTCTGCTGGAACAAAGCCTATGAAGGCCAAACTACAGAGGAGTCTTGTCTGATACTTTGTGCAGTGTGGAGTGGGTCAAGAATGTGTTCATATTCCCGCGGTGACCCCGACGCTCCCTGTTTTGAGTCGGCTCTGGAAGAGTCTGCCTTGGATGGAGAGGTTGTTTTTTCCTTTTTTTTTCACACTCCCCATGGAAAGAAGTCAACCAGTTGAAAATAATAAAGTTCGAAACCCGACCTTGATGAAGGAGATGAGGGAGAGAAAACACGGTCCCTCGGCACATGTGTGCAGGGTGGAAACAAAGGAAGGATGAAGAGTGAAAACTGTGTGTGTGTGTTGCCTTCACGTGTGTTTGTCCGGGTCCACGTTAGCACGGATGCTTGCGTGTGTGTGTGTGTTTTCAGGGGCAATGACTGCGTGCATGCATCCATGTGTGTGAGACAGACGGGCAGCTGCGGTGGAGGACGATTGTTCCTGGACATTGTGTGAACATCGATTGACAAAAAAGTAGGTAAAAAAGCACAGAATCAAAAAAGGGACACGAGCCTTTGTCCGCGTTTCACCGCCGCACAAAGCGACGACGATCAAACACGATGAATCGGTAGCATGCTGAATGAAAAACAAAAATCGAATCCTCAAAGTTCTCAAACTGACACTCATGCTTCCGGAGCCAAGGTTGAGATTCTTCTGCGCACACATTCATACCTCCTCTCCCTGCTTCATTCTGCTCTGGTCAAAAAAAAAAAACAAAAAACAAAACACACGCTCTCGCCATGAATCAGCGTCGCATTACGCACGTAAATGCCTGCAATTACCTGTCGCTAATGATGCCCACGCCGGCACTGAGCACCACAGCAAGCCATCTGCTAACTTTTGTTCTCCCTCTTTGCTCATAACTCCCTAATTTTCTAAAAGGAGCTCGGGCTTCATATAGAGCAAATGCAGCGCTCGTGGTGTCTGTGTGTGCTCTGGCTACAACACAAGGGGGAGCGCTAATGGCTGCAGTTAGCATCCCTCAAGAGGCTGGAGCAGTTTGCCAATATTTGCCCTAACCTTAGATGATTGTATTTACTTCACTCTTAGGTATTTAGCTGATGCCCTTATCCAGAGCGACCTAGCATAACTGAGTGAACAGCGGCTCAACGTCTTCCTCAAGGACAGAAACACATAGCTGTGATTGAATGACAGGACCTGGACCAATTACAGTTTCTCAGACCGCAAGGCCACCGTGCTGCCTGCCTCAATCCAGATCATATCTCCTCGTAGCCTCGCAGCACAAACTGTAAGGACTCTTCTAAATGTGCTGCAAAGATGGGAGATTCGGAGGTGGATCGGTGATTGAAAACAAAAATATTCACGCGCGCTCGCTTGCTTGCAATCTCACTTGCGCGGCCGCCTTTCCATCCACGCTCACACACACACACACATCGGTTCATCTGATCCCGCTAAAGATAGCGAGCAGCGGCAGAGCATGTTGTTTCTCTTGGATGGAGACTGATTCATGAATTGACCTTGACTCTGTTCCTCCAACAGATCTCCACTAAAGCTCCAGTATACTTTGCAGCAGCACTCTCTGAAACTGAGGAAGAGGAGAATTAACAACACATGTGCGCTGAGCTGAAAGACGGGGATTTTATTGCCTTGTGCTCATTGTAAGGTATTTCAAACGGGATTGTGTTTCATGACACATACAAGGTTTTTTTTTTTGATATGCAACATTCAATTTTCAGGTTAATTTATTGGGCTGTTTATGCTATTTCTGTTCTCAAGGTGTGTTTGATTGACAGTCCGATCACACTTCTGATCTAACTGGGTTGTCTGCTATCGGCTGTCCCCGTCCAATTACTTTAAGAAGAGACCAAATTGAAACGAGCCTTTTAATTGAGTCTAATTTGGCCAGTGGATGGGTGCCTGTTGTCTGAAAAAGGAGCTTTTTTTTCTATATCCACAAGGTAGCCCTATTAGCTCGCATGAAAAGTGTTTCAAATCCCTTTTAATCTCCATTTAGGCCAAAATTTGAGAGCGCTCGCCGTGGACACCTCTGCGGCTGCCCGTCTGATGTGCACACCTGTCTGCTTTGCTTGACATTCTACCTGCAATGGGGGACGCTGCAAACCCATAGCAACACATAAGCCCCCTCCTCCAGGTTTCACCTTGTGGACACAACACCTCACTGATCTGAAAATAAGTTAAGACATCATCTACAAAACAACTCTATCTAAAAAAGAGCGAGAGTGAGAGAGAGGATGTGAATCTTTAAGCCATTTGAATATCCTTATCCTAAGCTGCAGTGGGGAAGCCTCTGCACTTAGGCTTAGCACTCTCAAGACAGCTACTCCTTGTTAAGCATCGCCTCAGACTCCAAGACTATGAATGGGACCATTACCCCCATCTCTCACTGCACACTCAGATACATACACACACACACACACACACACACACACACACACTCACGCATATTTTGGCCTTGGTTGGAAAACTAGCTCAGACTTACTGTGAGAAGCTTCTGCAAGGAAAGATACAGTGGAGTACCTAGGGACTGCCTTTACATTAGGCTCCATTGCTCCCACTCACTCTCTCTAGGCTGCAGTCTTTTCACATTACAACCTACAGAACATCAGTTCTATCTCCCAGTTGTCGAAAAATGAACTCCTTCATAAGGGCCTCAAGCCAAACACACACTGCATATCAGCACAGCAGCTATCTGTGTGGCTTCTACACAATTCAAGTTGGGTAGTGACCCCCCATTGTTACTCCTCCTTTATTTTATCCCAAGGAATACAGAGTGTAGAGAACTTATATTAAAACAAAAAAAAAAAAAAAAAACTATCCTCAGTCAAGTTGAAATCTAGATGAAAAGTCAAACTCAATTGTGAAGAAGTCCAAAAGAGCCAAGGACTGAAGGGAGAAAGACGAGGCGAAAGGTGTCGATCTAAAAGAATATACCTGTTTTATATAAATATATATATATTCCACAGGGAATATATATACACAGTATATTATATTCCCTGTGGAGACCCTTTCATCAAATAAGCCTGACGTTTCTGCAACAGAACCACCGGCATCATAAGAAATCCGGGACCTCGTCTATACAGGGTGTACATTTGTGGGAGGGCTTTAGCGTCAATGGAGGCTACTACATCACAACCTCGACACCACATCACACCTGACACACGACAGATCTGACTAAGCACTGCCAAAAACCTTCAAATCTACGTGATAAACAAATATTAAAAAGGACAGAACCTCTCATGTTTCTGTATGTTTGCCAGACTGTCTACCATCGGGGGTGCTACGTGAATGCTCTAGGCAGTATGTGGGTGTGTGTTTCTTGTATCTTAGCGTTTTCTTAATCTCCTTTCAGTGTTTGCCCCTACCATTTTCCATGTGCTCTGCCTCACCGACACTGCCATCCGGCGTTGTCCTCTCGTAGCTGTCCTCGGGCAGGGGAAGGGCGCCCAGCCGGGGGCCCGACGAACTCTTGCTGCTGGGCGTCTCCGACTCGTCCAGGCCGCTGTCGTAGCAGCTCTGCAGCGATCCCTGCTGGTGAGGGTCCTGGGGCTGGCTCACCACCGAGAAGGTCACTCGGCGAAACGGCTACAAGAGAAACCAAACGGCCGGGGGTCACTATAAAAGGGACTGTTTTACTTCTTTTTTTTTTTTGTTCTTTTATTGTTATTGATTGACGACAGCGAGGGAGTTGATTCCTCTGGGTTTTAGAAAGAGGTTTCGGGTCAGGATGGCAGAAAAAAAGGTCAGGAAAAAGGGGGGCAAGGGTAAGGAACTATGCTTTAATTGGAGGAGTGCTAGCTCACAGCTATCAGGGATACCTTAAACCTCCAAGCTAGCTGTGATGCCACTTTCCTGACCCCAAAAATGAGACACATAACCTGATCTGCTCTATCACAAAAGCCAACAAAGACCTTTTATTACCACAAACAAGGTCCTGCTTTTCTCTCACCCTGACAACTTTCAATAGGAAGACACGGAGGAGGCTGTACAAAGGGAGTCTTTCACAGCCTGACTTGAAGCTCAGGGGACATGGCAGCTGGCTAAACCTGTGTGTTAAACACAACTAAGGAGGGAAGAATGCACCGGCCTCATTCGCTCGTTTATGTGCCCACTAAACAGAGGACGAGGTGAATAAGCTCTGCAGGAGAGAGCGAAAGAGAACGACGGCACGCCTCCTCCAACACGTGCACACGCACAAAAGCTTCTGCTGGACGAGCTGTTCACGCCGTCGATACGTGTAGCCCGCTCGAACACATTATTGAGCAGTGTCCTGAGTTAAGCAGCCACAGAGCATGTCATTAAAGCCGAGGCCTCTTTCTCACTGTCTCAGCCCGTTTCCCTTCCTCCCTCTTCGTCTCTCAATCCCTGTCTGTTGTACAAAGGTAATGGCAGAGGGGGGGGGGTGAAAGAGGCAGAATGAGCATGAGGCGAGGAATGAAAGATCAGGCTTGGTCATTACCAGAATAAATGGCATAACAAATGGCTAATGCTATTCATTAATTAGATACAAACACAGTCGGGGCTTGCCTCTGTTGCTGCGCATCTTCTCTTCAAAGCCCCTCGCTGGACCTCACCACTCGCTCCTCTTCTGGCCCCCCCCCCCCCCCATCTTTTCCTCCCTCTGTCCTCCTTGTTTCCTTGCTCCATCGTGAGAATATTAAACAGCACTGAGGCCCATTAAGCCAACATTTTTCCTTCTCCCTCCCTCTCCTTCCATTTGTTCTCCAACCGTCTCACTCGATGAAGTAAAACCTGTTATCAGCCCGTGTGATCGATAACCGCGCCTTTAATTTGTGCGTCTATCCGTAAACCATCAAGCATCATCGTCATTTGATCTGAGAGGCAGATGCCAAAACATCATGTCAAGCTTGCAACGTGCAGACAGATACTTCGGCACGCGTGAACGTCTACATCTTGAGGAAAAGAGCGGAAAAGGAAGCGGATACAGGAGTGCTGACAGGTCACCTCACGAAGGTGAGCCTCTTTCTTATTTTGCCATTCTGAGACACTTACTGTAAGCACTTCTGAATCTCTGCCAGGCACATACTGTGGAGGATTTTCTTTTTCATAATGAAATTTCCCACAAGCCACTGGGAAAAAAATGGGCTTCCTTTTGCTCTGTGTGTGTGTGTGTGTGTGTGTGGGAATAAAAAGGAAAAAAAGAATCTGCATTTATTTATATATTTCCGCCCGGTTCTCTTTCTCTGGCTGGCTGGCTAACACAGCAATCTTGGCAATAAATCATGTTTCCATGTAATTACAATCAACACTCAACAAATGAATTGGTATAAATATTCATGCAAATTTCACTTGGATAGTCAAACATTTGTTGCATAATTAAAACCGAGGCCCAGAAGGAGAACTGCTGACTATAAGTGTAATAACACTTGAAGAGATGTTAAGATATTAAACCATGCTTTTTTATGTTTTTTTTTTTTTTGTTGTTGTTGTTTGTTTTGTCTGTTTGTTTTAACTCAAATTCTCTCAAACACTTGTTTGGTGCGAGGTGTGTGTTAACAAGTCCCACAGCTTGTGTGTGGTCGGAAAGAAAGTGCTTTGTCTGGATCAGATTTAGTGGAGTGCCGCACTCCTCGGGAAACACGGTTTTCTAATGATACAAATTAAACGACCGTTGCCTAATGAATTGCTGGCGAGAGCGTGGCAAAGAAAAGAAACACTCCAGCAAGCGCGCACTGAGGGAAAATTGAGTTTGGGTGAGAGAAAAGAAGCTGACGGGAAGAGGGGGGGAAAAAAAGTTAAATGAACAAATAGATTTTATTCACCTGAATTTCCCCTTATTTTCACTGGAGGGAGAGCGAGATACAAGAGGGAGAGAGGAAAAAAAGCTAATTTGTTTGCAGACCAGAAATGGAGTTCATGCAGAGATCGCCGGAGGCTTTGGATTAGAATCTGCAGCAACTACCGTCTGCACAGCGACCTTCGCTCCCTTCATTCTGTGTCTTTTAAATAAATGAATAAAATAAAAAAGCAATTCTTTCTTAGTCATTTTTCCCTCATATTTGTGTCTAGGTGTGTCTCGGCAGTAGCCGGGGAAGAAAAATGAATTGTCCAGCATGGCGTGTGAAATCACATATGGCTTTCTGCTTGTCACAACCAATGCTTTTTTTCCCTTCTCTTTCAAGTATTCAAAGGGAAGACAATTTTGGGGCTCGTCACATGGCCGAACCACAGGGAAAAATTAACAAAATTATCAGCCATGCACACACGCGCGGTCGGGGTTGACGGCTGGAGTTTCACCGCCCCGAAGATACTTTAATGCATGAGCGATGGCGAGGGAGATTTTACATTGTGAGAAATAAAAGCAGGCCGTGGGTGTTACAGTGGAAGTGTTCCCCTCGCTGTCTGTCCACGCTGTCATATGGCACAGAGCTGACCCCCTCTCACCAGATACTGGCCATTTCCAGACCCGGTGCATTTGTTAAGCCTGACTGACTACATGCCCTTTGATGCCGATCCCTCTACCTCCCACCCTGACCTCCTGCCCTCTTGGTCCACGCAGCTGCCAATCAATCTCGCAGTGACCGAGCCAGAAACACAAGCACACACACACACACACACACACAGATGCACAAAAATGTCAAGACCCCAGACCTGTTTAATTTTAAAGGAGAGACAAAATATTTCTGAAAATATACTTGGCAGCCGATGCAGGTTATTGACTGTCTGTTGTGTGACGCATGATTTTAAAGCTTTGGATTTAGAAAGCATGAAAAAAATCATAGCAACACAAATGAAATTAGCACTTCCACACACAGTTATCCATGCATAAGGTAAATAGCTGAACCCCCTGCTGTGCCCTGCTAGAGACTGGCCAAGCTTTAACTGTGTGGCTTTCATTACAAGTTAGCACTAGTTTGCTTTATCTTTGCCAGATGCTGGGACCCCTTTTCGGGGTCCGCACAGTGGAGGGCCTCTTTGGGGTGTGCCTGTGACTGAAAGCCAGCTGTGACAGCCACGGGTGATTGAGCAAATCCGTCATCCCAAAAAATGAACAATGCAAACAAGCCACAGGTTTATTGGGAGCTCTGGCTGAAGCTTGGCCCGGCCTATTTCCTGGATGCTAAAGGGAAAACACATGGGCTGCCTGACTGGAGTGGACCTGGAGCCAATAAAAACAGGGCCGTGCCACTCATGTCAATAATGTGTGACCTCTTGGATTTGATTTTCATTTCCTCC
Source organism: Chaetodon trifasciatus (assembly GCA_037975065.1). Lineage (NCBI taxonomy): Eukaryota > Metazoa > Chordata > Actinopteri > Chaetodontiformes > Chaetodontidae > Chaetodon > Chaetodon trifasciatus. The sequence goes on along the minus strand of JBBMOE010000017.1, from coordinate 5,439,074 downwards.
TCTGCCCAAACTAAACGCAGAGCCGCTGTCTGCGGCGCTCTGTTTGAGCCTCGCGTCTTCTTTCATCTGCCAGCAAACTCTGAATGGGTGACATGTTGTTTAGAAGCGGAGCGCTCTGCCTTTGCATGAAACCTCGGAGTTGTTCAGATCAATGGGACGAGTCTTAATGTCAAGTATTTCCTAAAATGCTCATTATCAGGTCTCCAATCACCTTCCCATTTGGCGAGCCTGATGTATAGAACACACAGCGGTGACTGTGTTTACGCTCTGCTGCAACTCCTCATCCATTCAGGAAGACTTTTGAAGCCTCTCTGGATGTCTGGATTTATAATTAAGCCCACCTTCACCAGAGCCTCTGCACAGAGTGAGAGGTAATGGAACAATGGAGGTAGGTCTGGGTGGAAAACACAGTGTGTGTAATTTCAGCTGTAAATACCTTTGGCGGATGGCAGTGACCCACTACCGTGAACCACAGGAAGTAATTGTGGCTGGGCTGGACTTGGGGCAAGGGGAGCAAACATAAACTACAGGGCCAGTGTCTTATTGCAGTCAACCAAGAGAGATGGAGGGATACAGAGAGGAAAGTATGAGTAAGTGAGATGAGAAGAAAGATAAAGCGAACATGGGGGGTGGGGGCAAAGAGAGTCATGGAGAGCGAAAGAGGGGAGTGACACGAGTACGGCCATGATTGCCAAAAGTGCCAGTCGGTAATTAAGAAGCCATGTTTCATTTTTAATGGGCAACCAGACAGTGACCTGTGATACGCCACCTGAGACGGGCAGAAAGTGCCAAATCGCCACGGTACACCAAACAACATACTTGCTGGGATCTTAAATTGGCTTAACCCAGGCGCGGGAGCTTGCTTTGCAAAGCTCAAACGCAGGCGAGTCTTGGTGTAATTCCAGTGCCGTGAATTAAAAAGATGAAGAGATACACTGATGCTGAAGCGATAAATGAGACGAATGCCCTCAAGGTGAATGTCTGACTGGAAATCAATGGGAATCTGATCAGGGTGGATTCAGGTTCTGTTTGGGTGCTGCTCACTTGCACTTAATTACTATGCTACAGCAGTGGTGGAATGCAGCAAAGTACATTTACTCAAGTACTGTCAGCACAATTTTTACTTTTGGCACTTTAAGTATACTTGGAACGCAGTGCTTTTACTTACTTTACAAAGTATTTACTAAATAAAAGATCTGAGTACTTCTTCCACCCCTGTGCTGCAGACTAAGCTGAGCACAGTACACTGATTGCAGATGGCCTCAAGGGTCAAAAACAAGAGGGCAGGCCGCATGAGGATGGTTCCTCAGGTGTGTTCGGTCCTGGGGAATTTCAAAAAAAGGCTTTCAGTTCAGGCTGAGCAAGTTGTGGGAATTTTGTCGGAGTAGCTGGCTGCAGCTTTGTTACTGCAACCGCCTGCAGAGTCTCAAGTATCATGTTCAAGTCTGACTGATAGCTTTGGCCCTGTCAAGCTCCAGTGCTCCTCTTCACTTCCTCGCATTCCCCGTCTTCTTCAAACTTCACTCCTCCGCACACATTCCTCCCAGGTCACTCAGGATGAAGAGGAGAAACCAGGGAAACGTTTCCAAAGAACACCCAAGACTCCAGCAGAAAAGGAAGGAAAATAAAGCCGAGATAAAAGAGACTCTTGCGAGTTCGGTGTCTGATTTTTCCAACATTATCTTCTGAGTCAACAAAGATGCAAAGAGTGTTTTTTTTTCTTCCTGTTCTACTCTGCTGAGTTAGAAAAAAAAAAAAGCCTGTTTCCTTCACATCCTTTTAGACAGCCAGGCTCACAAGGGCATCCAGCTGCCAGTGCCTCACCTTAACTGTGCACACAATGATGGGTTTGAAAATAATATGATAGTTAAGATCAGACTGACAGATTTGAATGCCAGTCATTCGTTTAGAGCTGTGTCAGGGAGCTGTGAGGCCATACAATCCACATCAGCACAAAGCTTGATAATAACATTTTAAACCGCTTTAAAAAATACTTTTATTACCTGAGATGCAGACATTACGGGTAACACAGCGCACGGTCTCCATGATGACGCTATTAGCGATCGCTCGTCGATCTTTGCGATCATGAGAGTATTTTTTAACCTTCCACTTCACCATGTGGCCGTTTTATGATCTGACAGCGCACCGATCAATTGAATGTCCTTCAGTGCTCGTCCACTGTTGTTCCCTTATGTCTTTACTGACCCTTTACTGCAGCCTTTGGCAGGAGAAATAGCTATATAAATATATGTGCTCCAGTAAGAAAAGACTATTCAATAAATCCAAAAAAAAAAAAAAAAAAGACAGCAGGAAACCCAAAACATGAACTCCCCAATGCTTCTGACAATTGTATGGTTGGGGTTGTGCCATTAAAAGTTGTTGCTAGGCACAAAAAGTCTGAAAGGAGGAACTCTGGGGGGATGAATTCTTAGTCTCAGAGCTTGCGCCTTGGGAACCACTTTGGATTGAGAAAAAGGAAGTGGGAATTGAAGTTTGGGGGGGGTGCAAAAGTTGGAGAGCGTATAAGAAAGGAAGGGTAGGGAACAAAGAAGGGAAATAGATGATAAGGAAATGACAGAGTGGGTGATCCTTCCATCCCGAGCTCCGTTTTCTTCCGTCATCCACACCCCCCGCCCCTCAGTCATTTCTTTTCCCAGTGTGTTTGGAATGCCTTTGGACGAGTGCCATAGCTAGCACTTTCCTATTAGCATGCACCCCATGTGTGCAGCCGGAGAGACAGACCCGCAGGAAGAGAAAAAAAAAAAATTGAAAGAAAAAAAGATCACACATGGTTACTTTCTTAAAGTCTGGGCTAAACTTTTAATTGCTCTTCAAGTGGCGGATTAGGCCACTGGTGTAACAGAGATACTATTCTGGGGGGATGCGTTTGAACATCTTCAGAAGCTTAGTCCAACCCCTGACCTGCTCTAAATGGCAAAGGAGGAGTGTTTTTTATTTTTTTTTCCAGTTGGTTGGGTGGAGGCGGAGTTGGGTTGCGGGGCGTTGGTGTTGAGTGGCGGTGGATTAGCTTCAAGCTGACAAATAACACCCTTTGTGGGGATTCTGCTACTTTTCTGCTGGGCTGCAGAAACACCATCGTGGCACGCCTGGTGTCATGTAGCTGATAGCATGAAGCTAAAAAGGCCATGAAAGCTCAGAATTTCATAAAGGGAGGCTTGTCATTGTCCACCACATAGCTAATAAGTTTCCACTAATGCTGGGGTGCATTTTTCCGGATTTCCAGAGCAACATCCGCAGCTGTCAATCGTGAATTATGTTACATCCTCTCATTATGAATGGATGGGGCCTTCTCCTGTGTCGCCATGTTAGAGCCACTGCTGCTGACACAAGGCCTGGCAGACACTGGGAACGAGTGTCAACTAAACCCTGACCCTGGTGTTGCTTACATGGAGTCTGCCTGCAAAATCTTGAGATCGCATTTCCTGCTTTTTCAAATTCAGCCCTTGTTTGTGCGCTGACGTCTGAATGGCGTTTCGTTCCCCGTGCGCGTGCCTGTCGGCGCACAGGCACACGTATCGAGTGAAATCGCTCCCTGCGCGCTCAGGCGTGCAAGTGTCTCTTGTCTATCCCTGAGTGTAAGTCAGTGTGTGTGTGTGTGTGTGTCATGTCTTTGGCATTGTCATGTCATTTCACATGTCACCCTGCCATCAGCTTAGGTTCCCAGTTCTGGCATTGCAGAGGGGTGTGGGGGGCGCTAGGTGTCGTGTGTGGGGATCCATCACAGCACTGGCAGCGCTGCATCTGACCAACGGCCTACTACTGTCAGATTGTGACGAGCCCGGGGCTGGCGCTAACGTTAGCTTGTTGTGACACAGGTCTGGGTGTCAGCAGAAAGCATGACATGGCATCAACGGAGCACAGAGTTGGCGCAAAGCGGCCAAATGCCAGAGCCGAGCGCTGGCAGTTCCGGATATGAGACCCAGCAGCTCACTTGCTTTGCTACCTGTCCCCTACGAGCACAGACAGAAGATCTAGAAGCCTTCGCATGCGATATCTAAAGAAATGAATGTCACCACAGAGAGGAAAAAATTGAAGCGATAGGATCTACAGGGATAGACAGATTGTGGAGGGAAGGATAAAGAAAGGAAAAAATACTGAGATAAGGGAAGGAGAAAGAGACAGAGAATGAGACAGGCTGATAAATGATTCTTTATTTACCATCCTGAGTCACTGATGACAGATAACCTGCATTTATGGGATCAGGGCTGCCATCCAAACAGGCGAAAGAGAGAGGGGGAGAGATAGATTGGGGGAGGGTTAGAGAGCATATCCAGCTTATCCGCTAATGAGGCGTTCTGTTTGAGTATGATCATGCAGGCATGTATCATTCAAGTGGGATAAGTAGTGTGTGTCTCCTTGTGTAGCGTCTGTGCGGGTCCTCGACTTCAGAAGCAGCCGCAATTCGCTCATTTTCATCAGGCCAGAACCACCAGGTGGCGCGTCTTTGCCTCGATGTAATGACTGCCGAATGCAAGGCCCGATCGTGTAACTCACACACTTCCCTTACAAGTCCCATCCACCACCTGTTCCTGACAACACAAGCGTGGAACAATTACCCTCCACACAATTATTACAAATGAGTAATTAAACCCTAATGTCAGGAAACATAAACTGACGGTGAGGAGCGAGAGGATGAAGGCGGGTGGGGAAAAGGCCCGAGGCGAGCGACGGAAGGAACAAGGAGCAGAGGGATTGAAAGAGATGTGTGGAGTCGCTAACATGCGATACTCTGCTGGCGCGACATGAGGATTATGAGAAATGGAATGGCTTCACGCGCACGTGCTCGCCCATTTAACAGACTTCGGGAAACTTGGCGGGGGAAGGTGTTCCTCGCCCTGTCACGTCCACTCCATCCCTCCATCCCCCCGTTCATCATCTCAACCCGTCCCCCTTATCTCCCAACTTCCCTCCTTCCCTCTCCCGCCTATCTCTCGTCACTCCCGCCCGCTCCCTTCCCCACCTCGCTATCTCCGCCGAGATCACGCAAGGTCAAACCTCCCCGACATTTGATGGATGAAAATGGAATTAAGATGAAAGCACACTTTCAGATAATGAAGATATGCGGCGGGAGATTAGGAAGCAGGGGAGGCTGCTGAGGTGCCGACCAAATTAATATTGAAATTTATGTGTGTTTGGCTCAGGCCCAGACAATCCCCATGTGTTATTTTCACCAGGGGGCCAAAGTGGAAAACATAACAAAAATTTTAATAGTGTCTGAGGGGGGGGGAAGTGGAAAGGCGGTGCTTTTTTTTTTTTTTTTTTCCTTTTTTTCTCAGCCGACAGTGTTCATTTTGTCTGACGTAGGAATGCAAAATGAAGTCGCTGAAGTGCACAATGCAGCCATTCAGGAGCAGAGGAGGGATTGTGCTGGAAGCATTAAACATGCACACCTGCGGCGCTTTGTGCGCGTGTGTGCCGTCCAAAGATTAAATATCTTGAATTTACATCTGATGTTTAAAGCTCGAGGTGCTCGTTTGAAAGCGCGTTTGCGTACTGACACGTGCCTTTTCCGGCAAGGACTTTGAAAGGCGCTTTGCAAAAAAAAAAAAAAGTGACACACGAAGGCAGATGCATCTTACAAACCAATCTTCCTCCATCTCTGCGCTTCTAAAGGGCCGGATCAGTGTTTGTGTGTGCGAGGAGCGTGTTGCAGAAGATAGGCGAAAGGGATAAGGCCCCGTGCCTCAGACGGCATCAAAGATAGACGGTCTATCAAGGCCCCGTATCGCTGTCTGATGACGGCGATATGCACACTAATCCGCATATAAAATAGTCCTCTACTCAAAGGCACTTCTTGGAGTGCACTTAGCTAACAATGCCTCTCCTCTGCGATGCTTTCCTCCTTCTCCCTCTCTGTTTGACACTATTCCCAGCGAAGGGAAAAAAGAAAGTTGAAGATGTGCTCTTAAGGTCTCGTTTTCAGCTCCAGCCCGATTAGATCTCATTACTCAGTTGTTGACTGGGCAGCCATTTTGGGCGGCTAATGGGAAATTTGATAATGGCGTCAGGTTGTTTTGGTCCCCGCTGTCACGGCTCTCCAGCACTCTGCTTGCCGTGGCACTTTGTTAAGGGGGCACGGGAGTGTCGGAAAAACACAATTAACAGTGCAGCTTGTTTGTTCCCTCTGGTATTTCTACCCAATAAGTCAAAATAATGCAGAAAAACATTGGAGGAGGAGTACAAAGGAAATTCATGCGTGGTTCATTTTGGCCCTGTTTCTGTCCTCTCTAAGCTGCAAGCTGTTCCCCCTTATTGAATAAGAAGGAGGGGAAAAAAAAAAAACCCGGTCAGGTTACATAGGAGACTGCCAACAATGAAGCTCTTTGTTAAAACATTAAGTAAACAGGCAGAATGCAGAAAATATTGTCTTTTTTTTCCCCACCTTAATCAAAGGTTACAGTGAGGTCAAGCAGGCATGATTACCGGACACCTGTGCCTGCTCTCCGGTGAGCTGTGTACCAGCGTACCAATGCCCTGGTGCCATCAATCCCCACCACAAGTGTGTGTGTGTGTGTTTAACCTATCACCTTACCGGCAGCTGGCATCCTAGGAATAAAAGAATCATCAGCGAGATTGGCCAGAGGATGAAGGTGGATGGTGGGTGGGAGGGTGCAGGGCTAGCAGATGGAGTGGATCCTGTGTCTCGTGGAAACCCCCCCCCCACCACCACCACCACCACTCCCGCCCCTCATGGTGCAGGTGAAAGCACCTCACTGTATGCATGCACCCCCCTCAATCCTCTCTGCACTCCCAATCAAGACAAGGACAGGAATGAGAATGGCTGCCATTGAAGTAACCTAAGCTAGGAAGATAGCCGCCGTGTGGACATACCAGACAGCGCACACACACACTCTGTGCAGCCCACCATTCTGCTCGCTGCCTCCATGAAGGAGCTAGTGTAGGTGATGGTGAGTGTGTGTGTGTGTGTGTGGCGGGAAGAGGGGAGGAGGTCAACGACTCAGAGATGGTTATTGATTCAAAGTGACATCTGCGAGACAGATAATAGTGACGAGTGGTATGGACGGCGCAGCGCATCACGTGCTGCATCATCAAGGATCCATGATGCCGGATCAATATGGAGGCACGGAGCCCGGTTAGCGATATGTGTGCTTGTGATTGCTATGAATAGGCTTTTCCTGCGCCCTTGTGTATTTGGAACAGATGAGGGATGTGGCTCTCTGTCTCTCACCTCTCTCTTCTTATTTTTTCCCTCCCCCTCTCTTTCACTTTCTCTATCTGCCTCCCTCTGTCAGCCAGCCACAACAGAACCGCTCGCAAAAAAAAAACAACAACCCAACATCAAAACTCAAGGCCAGAATTGAGGCTGTCACATAAAAAGACAAAACATCCATTTAATTTGAGCTCGTATTACATTGCCATTTTCTCTCTCTTTGATCTAAGAACAATGGCCAGGATTTGCCTCAGACTGGGCTGCCTCCAAACCCCGCCGCTCTGCAATACCTAGTTTCTGCCGAACAGGTTTTCTCCCTCTACGCTGCTCCGCAAAGCAACCATACTAGCACCCCACCACACTAATGATGGCCCTCATCAGGCTGGCTAATTCAACCCCCTGTGTAAATTGAGAGGTAGAGGTCAAGGGGGCAGTTGGACTAGGAGGGCTGCAATTCATCTAAAGCTGAAGCGGCTCGAGCTTAAAACAATAATCAGATCTGAAAGAGAAGAAGAAGAAGAAAAAACAGCCGCCTGGCCCACATTTCTATGCTAACAAGAAAATTGGGTGTGTTTTATTTATCTGCAGTGCAGGCCGCATTATTATGAATTTGGGGCATTGGAAGAGTAGTTATTTAGAAGGCTACAGTTTCTGTTATTCCCCATGTATTTACTTTGCCTCCCCTGCTCTCTCCCCCAACCCTCCCTCCTCCCATCGCTGCGCCTCTGGTCTTCTTCTTCGGCCAGAATGAAAAGCAGGTCAGGCGTAAATGACAACTCAATAAGCTAAGTATAATACACCAAAAAACAGAGCGGGGGCCACAGTCGTTAGCATGCAGTACAACACCGCCATGAGGCGAAATGTGCAACTATGTCGGCGAATATTATTTCAGGTGGTGCGAATCTGCACGCACTGCTTTTGTAGTAATTGTAACTGCTGACATGCACTCCCAGGGGAGCGGGTTTGAGGAGCGCTGGGTGTGAGGTGGCTGTCCGTTTTTCCTGTTTTTGTGGAGCTTCGGCGTTAATGTAATGGCGCTGTAGCATCTGCAGACAGCCGCACGGATCGAACACACACCTGCATGCAGCAAATGGCCTCTGTTTCTTGCTAAAGTGCATGGCGCTACGTAGCGATGCTGATGGTGTTTGTGCAGAAGTTGCCAAGCTGTTGTCAAGGAGTCATTGAAGATTTTTTTTTTCCACCCCGTATCCGACGTACGGCAGGTATCAGCCCATCCAGATGTGATCATCACCATTAGCGAGTTTGTTTTTTCAGCACCAACAACTTTTCATTTCTCATCCATCTGTCAAGAATATTACCCACTAAGTCATCCATCACACTCCATCCACTCCTTAATTCACACATCTCTCGCTCTGCTTATTGCAATACCGCGGAGCCGAGGCGTAATGCTAACAAGGAGGAGGAAAGACGAATGACTTGTTGGGTCGTAAATCTGCAGATAAGGTGAGCGTTGCGTTTCACGTGGAGCTTTGACTCCCTTTAAGACCTTGGAGGAACCTTCTGGTGTCTTCACGCTTGCACACACGTGAATAAAGGTCCCTGTCGTTCCTCCCTCTCCCCACTAATGAGTTCCATTTCATTCCCACATTCTTTTACACGACCCTATCAACCTCAGTCATGTTGAGTTGCAATGCCACCGTCTCCCTGCTTCTCTCTCTCTCTCCATACAGTGGATCTCCGTCAAGCCCTACAGTCTAGTTAATATTTCATCAAGTGGGGAATTTCACATCTGTAGGTCACATTCTGGGCCTCGGCAATTAGGAACTCAAACAGCGACCTGGCTTGCTTCTTTAATTCTCCTTCTTCTCCTTCTTCTCCTCACCCTCCTGCTCGCTCGTCTTTTTTCAAAGGGAATTAACAAGTTGAAATTAATTTGGGCCCTCGCCGGAGCGCACTCGCCGAGAGTGACCGAGTGCGGGCGGAGGGCTGAGAAGGAGGGTGGGGATGGGAGGGAGGGCGGCTGATGAGAGGGATAGAGGCAGAGAGGCAGAGATAGCAAAGAGACCACCCGAATCCACATGAATAAAATAACATTCCGGGTTTCAAGTGCTGCGCAGCTAAATCAGAGCCGACCGCCGTCGTTTGCTTTGCACAGATTCTCTTTGGTCTCGGACAAATCTCCTCGTTTAGGAAACGGAGGACATGTTCTCGCCGTGGTTTGCCGGAGACACAACGACCCGGAAGCCACGGCTGATTACAGCAGCGCTTACAGCAGTTTGTGTGATTTAGACAATTCAATATTTCATTGTGTGGAGATAAATGTGTATTTGTCCCTCCAATAATGAATTTGTGTGTGCCTTTTCCTGTTTGTTTGTGGTGTAATTACACGCGCTCACTGCGGGACATCTGTGTGGGCGCATTAATTGTGCGCTGTGCGGGTCATGGGTGCACGCTGGATTCTGTGGGTTTACCCTAGATACGGTATCCGAACTGGATTAACAGTGCCTCATTCACCGCAAGATCTTTGATTAACCCCGCCTATACCTCGCAGCATTAGGAGGCTTAACAATGGAATGCCTGGTCTTGGCATGTTCACGTCTATGATAACACTGGAACGAGACGGTGTGAGCGGTGGGCGAACGTAAAGGGGGTCTTCACCATTCTGCGTGGCCGTGTAATTCAAATGTAGGACACGATAAGAGATGTGATCAATGAGCCATTTGTTGTTATTTCCACTAGGAAGCGGCTCTGGAATGGATTTAAAAGGATCACCAGCCCTTTATCTGCTTAAGATACTGAGTGGAGTTTATGTAAACACAGACAAGGACTCATCATGCTTTTACAGGCAACTAAACAATGTTCTCATTTAAGACCTGTTTAATGCTCTAGACGGGCACTCACGTAGGTCAGGAGCATGTCTGCGGCGCTGATTTGGGACCAGTGATTATTAGCAATGACCACTCAGAGCTCTGACCTGCAATGCACTCTAATACGTGACCTTGTGACCTTCCTGTTTGCTAGCCCTGTTGAGAGCTAATACGTATTGATCGGGGTAGGGAGTGTGTGGAGTGAGTGAGAAAGAGATGTGGATAGAATTAATGTTAAAATTTGACCAAAAAAAAAATCTCTCTGGCAACTACAGGTCCCTGCTGGGCTAATTTAAGCAGGCAAACAAGAGAGGCAGCCCAGCAATCTGGCAAAATAAAAACCAATGCTCCCCGCTGCAGCCAGCCAACCAAGGCCATCGCACAGAGAAATGGCGAAAATCCACTGAATCTTTCTCAGAGTTACAGTCTCAACCCAAACCTCAGAATGCGAGCCAGCGAGCCCGCCAGTGAAACGAGAGAACAGAGCGTGCACCTTTTTTATTTATTTTTTTTTTCTGTTCGGTCGACGCGAGATGAAACTTTGATACGTATGATCCGCCGCCGCCGCGTGCGCAAGAGACACACCCATCCCACACGCAGCCCAGATCTGTCCATCAGCCATGTGTTTAGCCAACCTGAAAAAAAAAAAAAAAAAAGAAAAAGAAAACTGCCCCAATCAACACAGAAGCCGAGGCTTGTCAGTCACACATTAGCAGCCAAGTCACCACAAGGCAGAGGAGGAGATGAGGCTGAATGCTTATTAGTGGCTGTGAAATCTTAGCCCCAAAGCTTCTCTTGCATTCACAGGCTTCAGTCAGAAAGCACCATTGCTTTTCTTTAAGAGGATTTTTTTTTTTTTTATTTTCTGCAGCGTTCCTGTTTCTGCACAAAATGACGCAGGACTGAAAGATGAGGCAGACGAAGCACGAGCCCGTCCAAAACCCGATGTTGTAAGCACGCACGTATCTCCCACTGATTCAGACTGTTACTGTAAGCATAAGAAAAGAAGTTGTTTGACGTAGTATGTTCTCAGAGATTAGGAGGCTTCTCTTTATCCCACGCAAATTTACTCTGGAGGAATGCTGATGTAGACTTTGGCCATCGACTGAGAACATTTGCTGTACGTTTAAATTCGCAGTTAAAGTCAGCGAATGGAGATTGTACAAGTTCAACTCCCACAAGGTGGTTAAGCTGTGGTAATGCCGCTTTTTTTTCCCCCCAATTTTCTAATGCTGTGGCCTCACAAGGCCTGTTCCGCTGTTCCTCAGCTGTGTTTTTCACTTGATCCTTCATTATCCTAGAAAAAAAAACATGCTTGGACAGCTCGGAAAGGAGCCACCTTCACGTCTTTAGAAAAAGCCCACATGTGCAGAGCCCCGAAACATTCATACATTAATGAAAGCGCACATCCACGCACAAAACCACACGCCCCCGTACATACACACACACACACACACAAAAAACACATCCGCGTGCTCGCAGCTGATGGACGTGGTGTTTAAATGGATGTGACATTAAAACAGGCAGCCCCGTTCGGATTGCGGCTGGTTCAGACTCACACTCCCTCCGTCTCTCTCGCTCTCCACATCAATGTTGGAATAACGATGTCTTAACATATTTGTCAAACAGATGCAGCTACTTTACACTTGCTGGAGGAAGATGCAATATGCAAAGCTTTATGTGCTTCTGTTTTCAATAACGATGCACAGCATGCTGTCAGTCAGAGCTTGACCGAATTTCAAAACACACTCCCACTCATGAGTCCACTCAATAGTTGTCATGAGTCACCGCTCGAAGCAATTACTGCGATAATAGAAAAAAAAAAATACAAATTTGGGAAATAAAACACCAAAAAGGACAGCAGCATTAAATCACACATAAGAGCAAAATGAGGCAGTGCGTTGAATCTCAGATGTACATGTACAGATCAGGTTCTTGCAGCAGTGGGCAGAATAATTAAGATGGCAGGCTAAGGGGAAAACAAAACATATTTTCAGGTTTGTTCACAGTCTGAGCATATGTGCTTCGGATTGGATTCCACCAGAAGTAGAGAGGCACATGCCCCCGCTACCATATTTTTACCACTTCATCCCGCCTCTCGGTGTGTATCAACCCGAGGATTGACCATCAATCGCGCGCCGTCCCTGTTCAATCTGCTCATTGTTTGATCTCAGCAAGCCGCAGCCAAAGAATAAACAACTCTATCACAGAAGGATTTTGCATACAAGAGAAAGGCAAAGAGATACAAAGCAAACAAATAAATGTGCCAGCCCGTATGAAGAATTCTGGGCTGCGTAATTAGGCAACATTCATAATACATGACCGGAGGGAGAGAGGGAGGAAAGGGAGGGGAGGAGAGGGAAGAAAGGTAGAGGAGAGCATTTGAGTGCGGAGGCAGGGGCGGCAACGCTTGATCCGCTGTCATTGATCATATGTGTGAATGTGTGCGCAAGCGGGTTTATTCCTGGTTGTTTCCATCATGCGGCTCCTCGTGTGTCCCTGCACCTGTGTGTCTCGCTGTGTGTTTGTTTGTGTGGATGGTGTGATGGAGGCAGAGGGCCTGTGGCAGGTAGAAAATGGCCCGGGCCTTTTCATTTGACACCGCTGCGCCTTCAAACAAACTACCTAGGGCCCCTGCGCACACCCATAATCCATTCAAGGTAGCAAGCAATTTTCATTATTGACTGGTGAGAAACACAGAGAGAGAGACAGAGAGAGAGACAGAGAGAGAGAGGAGAGTTAGCGAGACGAGATGGAAAACAAAAAGAGAATAGCATGGCTGAGCGGGGAGAGATTGAAAGTAGTAAAGAAGGGAGAAGTGGAAGAGATAGCAGGGTATTGGCAAAGAAAAAAAGGTTGAGTAAAGGAGAGAAAATAGATTACAAATAAAGAAGGGGCTCAAGAAAGGGGAAGATGGGAGAAGAGCGCCAAAGAGATAGATGTGATTGAGAGTGATGCGTCTGGAGAGGGAGGAAGGGTGGTGGAAAAAGAGGATGCAATCATAGGAGGTGCTAATGTATGGGTGCAAATATAGGAAGTTCATGTTTACCAATGCAGGAGGTGGCGTGCATGCAAGTTACAGCCTGTCATCTCAGCGGCACACACACACGTGGACACACGTTCGCAAGCGCACACACTCCTTTACGACGGAGGTTTCGGTGATCAACGGGAAAGTGAGAGGGGTGGAGCACAGTATGCTAATCCAGACCTTGCAAAGAGGGCCAGGGCTGGGGCGGCAGACATGGTCACGACCATGAGCTGATGGATGGCAGACGCAAGTTGTCCCCACACACACACTCACACACACATCTCTCTGTCGTCTTTGTGCTTTTTCTCTAAAAGCTAAGGCTCATAATACAGATTTAAACCCAGGTGAAACTCTACCACCACTTGTCATTTCTCTGCAGTTTTACAGTATCAGGCTTTAAGGATCTGTCAAGAATATTGACAGGGCCTTTTGGGATCGACTCATTGAAATGCAGCTCAGCAAACCACTGAAGAAGAAGCACAGAGAGGCGCAGATAGATAGAGAAAAGAAGGGTGATGGGGCGGGTGTCGAGAGTTGTTAATGCTTGGCAGAAAACCGTCTGCGCATTCTGTAAAATCACACAGATTTGAACAGTTCACCCCCCCCCACAAATAACAATGCATCCTTTTTAAAGCGGGCTACCTCACTGCTAACAATTGTTTTACGATGAGGGTTTCAACTGCACATTATTCACTGCAGGCCTGGCGGTGGCAACACCGCAGTCAACAGGGAGCATCCTCTGCTTTTCCACGTGGTGCGAAGTTGTGACGAAAAGGAGGAGAGGGTAGAAAACGAGAGAAATGATTAATATTCCGTCCCCGTCTTGTTCCAGTCAAGTGACAAAATTCCTCTCGCTGTGTTTTTCTGTCTCTCTCTGGCTCTCCAACAACCTGAGCCAGCAGCCAGGAAATGAGCCTGTTTTGTTTTGTTGGAAGTTTTTTATTTATTTATTTCTCTTTCTTTTTTATAGTTTAAATAAAAAATGACAGTTGATTTGTCACCCTCTCTGCGGTATTTTCAGCCTGTGTGTGCGTGCCTTGCAGCCGTGTGGATTCGTGTGGCACTCCTGCAGCTAAAGGGTGCAGCCTGTGAGGGGGAGTGTGGATGCCTCTGACTGAGGGATCACAGCGGGGGGAACTGGAGCGCCATACCTCGGCGAGAAGGTTAACATCGCTCCCTACGGTGGGTTGCACGTGCCGGCGTGCACGCGGCCGCCCCGGCGTCCGCTGTTGCATTGCCGTGGCATCCGTCAAACCTCAACAAATAAGCAATAACGCCGCCGATTGCAGCCAAATTTCTCCCTTGCTTCGCATTCATAGCTGCGCTCTCCACTGCCACTTCCTGCTTCCAAATCCCTTATGCCAACATGCCGGTTCCCTTTCGCCTTATCTTCTCCTCCTCCTCATCCTTTCAGCCTCCCTCCTTTCTCCACAGTCACATCATCTCTCTCCCTGTCTCTCCATGACACACACACACATTACACTTACGGGGAGTGTGTCTAAGATTATGAGTCTCCCTCTTTTTTTTTTTTTTTTTCTTTACGACGGGGCCAAGGCCTGAAGTTGCCTCTGTCAGCACAATAAGGCCCTATAATGGATGGTAATCATTCAGCGAGCGTGGCAGCTACGGCTAGCATGAAAAAAAAAAGAAAAGAAAAAGAAATAAAGTGAGTGAGTGAGAGAAAGAGAGAGAGAGAGAGGGGGGAGAAAAAAGCCTGGCTCCTCCGCTGCTAATCTCAGCTAATGGCTTCTGCAGAGCCAGGAGAGAGCAATACGCACTAATAATGCAGCGGGGGAAGAAACGGAGGGATTGGCCGTTCATGGTGGAGAGGTTGGTGGTGCTGAGTAGGTGTGTGTGTTCACATAGCATGGGAGGGGGAGGCAGGGGTGTAAAAGAGAGAGGAAGAGAGTGAGAGAGATGGGGGGGAGTAAAGGAGGGGAGGGGAAAGGAAAGCAAAGTCAGCTTAAGCGCATGGTTTAATAGCATCATTATTATGGGGAGGCACCCACTATGGGATTTAAAGCCACACACACATACACACACACACACACACACACACATTCATATGCACGAGTCAATTCAAAGGCCTGTTCACTCAATGCAACATATCCTTGAGCCATTCATCAGTTAATATTCAGGTATTTCCTCACAATCATGAACACAGTTATGCCACTCTAGCATCTGTCTGGTAAATACAAGGCTGCAGCCAGCAGCTGGTTAGCTTAGCTTAGCAAAAGGAGGGGGTACGCAGAGCTAAACAGTTAGCTGCCTCTGTGCATGAACATGCTGCATCTCATTATCTTATAACACAGAAGTTAACCGACTACTCAGATACATAACGTATAGCATGTTAATCAGCGAGCTTTAGCCTCAGATTGCTTGATTTTGTTCCGAGGCTAAATGAGCATATTTCCCAAAATGCCTCACTGTTGCTGTCATGAAAAAAAAATGTAAATATGCCATGACCTTATTTTTGACCTCATGTTCTTAGAAGTGTAACAGAGTTCTTGTTTACAATGCACGGTGTTGTTTTTCCATTTCATTAGCTCTATTTGTCTGCAAAGGATGTATAAATAGAGACAGAGAGAGAGGAAGCCACGCAGAAGACACATTCTGTTAGAGGTTGTGATTCAGCTTGCAAGAGAAAACCTATAAAAACATTCTCTCGTCCTTTATTTCCGAAATAGCCAACACAATGGCTTTGAATAAATATAGCAATATTACTGAATTGGTTGACTGTATTAGGGGATTGGCTGAAAAATGCTTATGGATTTGTAGCATCAAAGTTATGAGCTTGGCAACAACCTTTCCTGCGCTCATAGTCTGTGAAGATGGAATTATTTGTACTGTTTGGCAGATTTTCGGATTCTCGGCGGATTGGATATAGCTCCGTAAATGCTTTCCACCTGTGCAGGCTGTGACCTTTTGTATCAATCAAACATAACATCTGACATTTTTCATTTCTCAAAAAAAGTGCATCAAGAAAAGAGTCTGAATTAAATAAAAAAAACAACAAAAAGAAAAATATATATGTTTAAATATAGGCCTGTAAACAATCATCATTTGACAATGCGGTGCATTGGCTGGTGTTGCAATGAGCACCATGCTTTGAGGGATTGGACGTTTGTCTAAAGGGATTAGCTCAGGGGATAAGCAGAATGTTTCCCATATCTCTTTAGCCTAACTGAGCAGAGAGACAGACAAAATAGTACTTGTTTGTGCCTGGCTCATTTTACATTTCCAAATATATATTTATCCCTTTATCCGGTTTTCATCATCCGCAAGGTTATGCAAGCATGAGCAGAGACTGGGCTACGAGGTCGAACGTATGAAAGGCTGATACCAAATTACTGCTGTCCAGAGCTCGTGCACATGCACAAGGACTGAGGCTGGGGATTGGAGGAGAGACCAGCGGGCGTTTTTCTCTCATTACAACGCCAACAGGACACAGATGGCCGTGGCCAGAGCAGGGGATCAAATCCGTTGGACAGCACCCAATGGGTGAGCCATGAGCCTTCCCATGGTCACAGACAACAGTAATTGGGAGACAGAAGCTTGAGAGGAATAGCAAGAGCAAAGTGTAGGGAGTTAAGGATCAGTAGCAACAAATGATGAACAACCCCGACATTCTTTAGTCGTCTGTGTCGCCTCAAATCTCAGACCAGCAGTGGGTTTCATTTAGTAACGATGGGTACATTTATCCATATCAACATGGTCAGACATCTTAAATAATTCTCTCAGAGGGATTCACAACGGATGATGCGGTGAGGATTTTATACAATTTTCTTTGCTAGACTGGCCTGAGAAAAGAAAAAAAAAAACCTGCTTCCTTTCAGCAAAAAATGGGTCAGATTTTAGCATCCAGCCGAGGGACAAAACAGACGTCTTCTGTACTGAGTAAACATAAAGCCACACAGAGGACAGAGAAGAATGAGGAGAAGAAAAGAGGAGTACTGAGATGGGGGGGGGGGCTTAAAAAGAGTGACACAGACAAGGAGGAAGTAGGTGAAAAGAATGAGATAGAAGAGATGGAAAGAAGATGAAGAGGGAATGTGGTGGAAGAGGAACACAAAGGAGCTTAGAGAGCTTATAGACTGATGTGCGCCTTATGAGCGTGTGTGTTTGTGTGTGTGTGTGTGTGTGTGTGTGTGTGTGTGTGTGTGTGTGTGTGTGTGTCCAGTCACAGTGGTCACACTCCACTTTTTAGCTCCCAACGACGATGTTATGGATTGCCAAGAAATTTGGGCTTTGGTCATTTTTTTTCTCCAGTGCCACCACGATGTTGATGTTTTGGGTTTTGGAATAATCACCCTGACGGCTGGTGGATGGATTACTATTAAATTTTCTCCACATTTTCTAGAAGTAAGACAACAGGTGGATAAAAATCTTTGGTGATCCTGCAAATACCTGCAAGGCCCATCAGCCTCAGACCTACTTCTTAAAGCTAATTAGCAACTATTGCTAACAAGCTAAGACGCAGAAGTGGTAAACATCAGCATGCGATCACGTTTCATAGATAATTGATTGCATCCAGTGTGTCGTGACCCCTACATAAACATAATCGATGGAACATTCCGGCATATTCACCCAAAAGCAATCTCCCTGATTGCCTCAAACTTGTTCCCCCTTCCTCCCTTTTGCCCTCACCCCTCTTCACCTCCATCTCTCTTATTTCCTCCCTCCATCATTTCATCCCTCCTTCCTCCTTCTCCCTCCCTCTCTATGTCGGCCTGTCTTTCTCTTTTCCTCCCACTCAGCTTTGCGACCCTGTGAAGACTGACGCATGCCTGTTTAAGCGACGGAAGAGGAACATTCATCAACAAAGATTTGCCTCCTCACTTCACTTGAAGTGCGTGCGACTGTGCGCGTAAACAAAGCTAATGCTATCAGAGGCATTAGACATCTGTGTGTGAGTGTGCGGCGGTGTGTCTGGGTATAAACACACCTCCTTGAACCTGCTTCCACCTGCCGTGACTGACTGGAGGCAGTGTGTTGAATGCTCCCCGCTTCTTTCTTTTTGTTGACATTCAAACAGTGTAGTAGGTTTTGTTGCTAGTGAAGTGCCAGAGGTGGAATCCATCTGGCATTATAAAGAAATGTGTTGACAAAAGGGTGCATTTCTGAAATACAGTGCAGAGAGCTTGTGAACATTCACGCGTATGTGTGCAGGACGAATGCCCACAAAAGAGCCATGAATCACGTTTACACCCCTGGCGCAAGACCTTTCATCCATCATCGCGGTGTGTTTGTGTGCGCGCAGGTTGCTGCACTCCTAATTTGACCAGAGAATGAGCGAATGTTATCATTTTCCTGCCCTTGACCTGCTCCCGCACCAGTAGACAGAAACACCAGATTGAGAAAAGATTGAATGAGGGGACGGGAGAGAAAACTAAATAAGCAAGAGAGAGGAAAAAAAAAAGAGGGGAGGCAAGAAAAGGTGTAGCTACAGGCATCAAAAGTACAAGACAGCTACAGGGGAGGAATATTATAAATAGTTGTGAAACTGTTTTATTGTCTTCTGAGGCTTTTTCTATCCACGATGGAAAATCTCATTTTCAATAACACAGCATGTTGCAAATATTAGATCTTCTCCAAACCCAGGATGTCGCCATACTCATCACAAAGTGTCATCAAGAAAGAGTTATCCTCAGCGGATGGATTAGCTTCAGTCTTCCTCATGCAGACTTTGACCTTTAGCTTGTAAATTGCAGATGGTTATCTGGAGACGAGCAGAAATAGAATGACAACCGAGGGGAATTTGATCCCCTGGCTAAAACTTTGGGTCTGTCAGAGAAGTTTGAACCCTGAAAAAGTTTGTTAAAATGTGTCCATGTCGAGGGTTTTTATCTCTTTCCCCGTCAGTTTTTGACATTATCGGGTGTTCTAATAGGATTCTGGCTGATACGCACAGATGTGTGTGCGCGCGAGCACGCACTTCACACGGCGTTTGATCTGGCTCGCGCTGAGGTGACATCCCGCCGCCAGTAACGAGGCCCGCTCTCGAGGAAGGAGAACCTGAGGTCAAAGAGGCAACTACAATTCCACAGGCTTTCATTCGGCGCTCAGCTCAACCACCCCACCTGTCTTTGAGCCGAGATTAAAGACCTTCAAAAATAGACAGAGAGAAAGAAAGAGAGGGGTGAAAGAGAAAGACGGGGTGGGGTGGAGGGGGGAGAAAAAAGTTCAATGACAACAAAAAAAACCCTCAGCTGTCAAAACTCAATGTCATTGTATCTCAAAAGGGAATTGGTAATTGGCCGGGAGAGTAGGGGAGAAGGGGACCGGAGACAAGAAGGGACCGGGGCGAAGGTTCTTCAGCTGCGTAGCGCTGTTGAAGTATGCTGCACGCGTCGTCTCTAGCCCCAGGCAGGAAGAGGCCAGCCCGGCTGCAGAGGAGCCGCGCCTCAACAGCGTAGTTCTAAAACAGTATTGATGTCAAAAGGGGAATAAAGCTCAGCGGCACTTCCTATTGTTGTTGGGTTTATAAAAGACAAAGTGGTCGCCCCCCCAAATGCGACGAGGGGAAAGGATGTCGGCATGAGTCATAGAGAATCACCACGAGCTGCTCAATGGTTAACCAAATCACTTGCTGGGAACAGCGGAGGGTGTCTTATGAATAGAGACAGAAATATTCCAACATAACTCTGTGGTCAAAAGCAAAATGTGCCAGGAGAATGAGGCACTTACTCTGCACAAACACAATGCTTTATTCATTTGCAAGGGCACCTGTTTGGGGGAAGTCTGTCTAAAGCTCGGCAGGAGGTTCTTGCGCAAGACAAAAAATTTGCAGACAAAAGATGTTTGACCGCTCCCGAACTCCTCGAAAATGTTCAGGAATGCTTCTTCAACAATGACAGGGTGATGGCCTCTATTTAGCCCCGTTCATTCAGCCTCCTCTTTAATTCCCATGTTATGTGTGGCGCACAGTGTAGTAATGCACACTACAGGGTTCAAGGGAGGCCAAGTCGAGCACATCAAAGGGCAGACTGAGGGTAAGCGTCACGTCAAAAGGGCAGCCCAGCTGTATGAAAGCAAGTCTGACAAAGGCATCGCAAAGAGGACACTTAGCGTGGCTCGCGGCATCCTCTTAGCAGCCTATTGATAACTGAAGGTTTAACCAAAAGCGGAATCGCATTCCACTTCATTTGAAAACGCTCTGATTTGTGAAGCTCAATCCAGACAATCGCAATCAATCCAGAGTTATGCAGCCACGCTTGCAGAAACATCTCAATTCAGTCGAGGACACATTTCTCCACACATAAAAAAAAGCTAGAACTCCAAGTGCAGCCAAAGAGCTTCGTATTTAGCGATCATCAGCGTCGCTTTGACGTTCCCGTCCAAACAAAGCAGCCCCCCTATCAGTGACAAAGCCCCCTGATTAACTATTAAAACCTAAGTGTAAAAACAGTGTTGACATAAAACCCCGTTGTCGACTTGCCAAGGCCTGAGCTCTCACTCAACCAAAACAAAGCAGCTTGTCAAATAAAACATTTCATGATTAATATTTCAGCATCAAACGCAGGCAGGTTGAAATCCACATTTCTACAGTGTCTTCATGCTCAGAACGACAGATTGTTTGGGTTAAGCCAGTCACTCGTCTGACCCACCACCCAATACTTCATTGGGAGATTTACTTTCTTTGGCCATTTGGATATATTACTAAATCCCGCAAGGTTTATCCAGATGGTCACTATCCAGTATGTGACAGCCCAAAAATGCAATAAAAGGCGAAGAGAGGATTCACCGAGATATCTTTGCAGCACTCTGCCTTTAATATTTCAAGGTTGTGAGCATAATACTTGCATGCTCTGGGACAGAGAAATTCACTTCAAAGGAAGGGTGTGTTTAACCTAGAAAATATAGCAATTCAGTAAAATGGATGGTTTGAAAGTGTGTGTATCTGATTCTGTGTGCACAGCCTAGGGTTTGGCTATGAACCCAAATTCAACTCCAAACTGTACGAGGAGGCGACGTGAGCGCGTGACGGCGCAGCTGTCAAGGAACGGCGAGGCCTGGCCTTCCTCCGTGCGTGGGGTTCAGCAGCACCTTTGCGAACGTGCGCGTCAATATGAAGACGCCAACACATAAGCTCGGCTGCCGCCTTTCAGGGAAGATGTTGAAATGATGCGGTCTGTGTGTGTTCCCTTTCTCTCAGGCCCTCCATCCACTGCCTCATCTTTTGTGCCTTTGACACGCTTGTACGTTCTGGGTTCTTTTTTCCACGGTGCTGTGTCATGATCAATTTACCGCTCGGCACATGACGGCCCCTAGCGCCTCAGAGGATTTGAAGGACTTTGTGTGCAATCCCAGTCTGCCTCGCTTTCTCTCCCACATACAAAACGGGCATTTGTATTTTTATCCCGCTTTGGCCGCTGAGCGAGATTGTGTCCCAGCTTTTGCCTCTCTGATTCCAGGTTATTGTTTGGAAGAGAAATCACACCAAATCTCGCCGAGCAGACACCGAGTGGCAGCTTCTATTTTGAGGCAAGTCTGGCTCGTTTTCACTCCCCGCCCCCAACCCCCCACCCCCAGCCCCCGACTCTGCTTCCAACTGCGTGAGGTTGGGGTCAATCTGGTAATCTTTGAGAACTCTGTATGTGTGGACCTGTTTGTGTGGACGCATGTGTGTGTGTGCAGAGAGAGAGAAAGAGAAGGCACTGAAGCATTTTGAAAACATCAGGCCCAATCAGTGCTCATTTGTTCAGGGACCCTGAGAAACTGAGCTCATTGCCTCACATAGTGACAGAGTGGGAAGGAGCCATTGACAAGTGTTGTTCTATGCAGCTACAGTTTGTTTGTGCACCTGCCTGCTTTTTAATGCGCTCCTGCCAGAAACCAACACAAATACAGCTTGGCACACGTTAAAACGTAAAGCTACAACATCTCCTATGTTCCATACTTTCATTTCCCCCCCATCACTTGAGCTCAAACATCAGCCAAAAAAATGGCCTTGAGCGTTTGGTGACAAACATAACAAATGCGGGAACATGTTCATTTTCAATATTTTGCTTGTTAACATGACAAATAGAGTAAAATGCTGAACAACTGGGTTAATAATCCATCGAAGCAGAAACAGGCCGTCAAGGACATTTGCAATTCAACGACTGTCATCAGCCGTAAAACATGCAACGCCAATCCAGCCTAAATATTATATTATCATTCTGCTTTCGTATGCAGGTTGGTACCACTGCCACTGGCAAGGCTATGGCTGCCTGTGTGTGTAGGTGGGCCCGCATTATTAAGCTGGCCGGGACTGAATGTGCTCACGCAACCTGCACCGAGCATTGCGTTGCTCATTCCCTTTCTCCCCTTCCATCTCTCGCCTTTCTTTCCTTCCCTCCATCCCACCACCTCCGCCGTTCTCCTCTTTTCCTCCAGTCTTTTCTTCTCTTCCTCGCTAATCCAGCAGCCACCTGGCGAGTGTCCCATGATGGGGACTTTTACAGCAGACCTTTTCTTTACTCCTCCTTCTAATTGAATAATGCACTCTAGTATAAAATCCCCCTCATTAAAAGGGCCTTCTATGGATTAAAATGCTGAGGCGAACGCATTTTCCGCATGCGGAGGTAACTTAATGTATTCGGTTAGCTCCAGTAATGAAGTGAAAATGAGAGAGTTGACCGATGGGCTCCAATTTACATGTTTGCAAGAGACGGCCAGCGCTAGTGGCACGCTTCGACCTCATTGTACATGAGCAGGGTTACAGGACCATGTGTTTGTATATGCACATTTGTGCCTATCCTTGAGGAAATGCATGTCTGTACCTTCTAAATGAAGCATTCACAGCTCCTTTGACAACATCCTTTGACATTTCAAATACACCTCTGAGCAGAATCTATATTAATGTTTAAAGGAATAATAATACGATCAATAAATGCTGCTATGTGTGTTTGTCAGTGCTCTCGGCATCCACAAGGGAGCAAATCCAGAGCATCCCCAGATGATATATGGCACCCTCATGGACACTAATGCCACAGCTCTCCTTTTATTGCTACTGCACAGAATTAACACTTGTAGCCGTACAGCACAGTATGTTCTGCTGGCAAAAGAATTCTACTAACGATTAAAGCTGCTAATATGTATCAGTGACTTCTAAACACAACATATTTTTGTTGGTAATTGGTTCTGATAGGCTCTAAAAAAACACGCCCAAGCTGAAATCAATGTACATTTCTGTTTATTTACTTTGTTTATTTACTTGCTTACTTATTGATCCACATTTTTGAATAAGTGGGAAATTTCCTTAATGTGCTCTGGCTTTGGTGCAGGATGGCAGTCCTTCCAGGGCCCCATCTTTAGTGTGAGAAACACATTTAAATTTGAAGGCGAGTTACATCACCCAGTTTGCAGTCACACCACTTTACTGGAAAACAGAATCACTGGTGGCCCTGGGATTGTGGTCCTCTGACACCCAGCTCATGACAGAGACAAAGACTGAGGCTCCATCCTGCTCGTCTTTCAGCCTGGTTTAGCGCATCCTGACTGGGCACCCTGACCCCAAACCCAGACCCTAACCCTCTTGAGTGTACCAACAGGCTTAATAGAATTTATTTACCAAACCTTCACGGGCAGACAGAGAGCAAAAACCCATGAAAAGGGTGTCAGCCCTGTGGACTCCATTGATAAAGTTTATGAAGCAAACCTTTCTCTTTTCTTCCCTTTCATTTCTTCCAGAACAGCACAGAGACACTGCGAACCCCGTGGTATAATTTCAAATTAACCAACCTCATCCTAGGATGGATATGAGATTTCTTCGGCTAATATTGATATGCAGAATTTTCTCATTATCCCAGGCGAATGAAACCGCTACAAACAACACCCGGGCAACCGTGTCTCATGCGAGGCGCAGAGGAAGAAAAAAAAAAAAAAATGAAGGAAGAAAGAAAACTTAATGTTTAATTTGTGAAAACAACGCCCTGACTAATGAATTTCACAAGTTTGTTTCCTCGCTTACAGCTCCTTGTTTGGCTTTGTTTTAATAGAGCATGCAGATTTAGAAAAATGAGGGGCAGCAAGAGCAGGAGTGGAGAGAGAGGAGAGGGGAGAGGGGAAAAAAATGCGTTTGCGCAGAAAACACCTTATTTGGTCTTTTCCGAGGTGATCCGACTGTGCTCTGCCAAAATGAGATGTTGGAGCTAAATGTAAGACAAGAAACAGCTTACATGAGGAGTGCATCGCCGGAGGCATTTTAATGATCCAGGGGGGTCGAGGATCGTGAGCAACAGACGGGCACTGCTCTGAGCCCCAGACATGAACTGAATTATTACTGTGTACAGAAGCCACCATCTCCTCGCAGCATCGCATAAATCTAGTGGGGGGGAAAAAAGGAAAGGTAACAGAGTGTCGTGGTGGCCTCAAAGATGTGACGATAGGAGCTGAAGAGAAGACAGGCGTTCGTCTGCTGTGGAGGAGTTCAGCCTGAGTTCATAGAGGCATTTTTTTCTACGCGAACAAACATCGCTGGGTGAACTCTCAGAAGCAAATGCAAGGTCACTATTACTCTAAATGTGGCAATTTGAATAAAGAATATAGAGTCTAAATCGTCCTTGTTTTACTGTCTTTCAGAAGCCCCTATGAAAGACAGTAAAACAAGGACGCGTACGTCGCCCGGATCGGCGTTACCGGGGCCCCACCCTGGAGCCAGGCCTGGGGTTGGGGCTCGCAGGCGAGCGCCTGGTGGCCGGGCGCAGCCCGAACGAGCGACGTGGGCCTGCCTTCCCGTAGGCCCACCACCCGGAGGAAGGTTCAGAAGGGGCCGGTGCTTGTGGTATGGGTGGCAGTCGTGGGCAGGGGCCCCGACGACCCAAACCCTGGATGACAACCCTGGCTATGGGAACATGGAATGTCACCTCGCTGGGGGGGAAAGAGCCTGAGCTAGTGCGTGAGGTTGAGCGGTACCGGCTAGAGATAGTCGGGCTCACCTCTACGCACAGTCTGGGCTCTGGAACCCAACTCCTTGAGAGAGGCTGGACTCTCTTCTACTCTGGAGTTGCACGCGGTGAGAGGCGGCGAGCTGGTGTGGGCTTGCTTATAGCCCCCCAGCTCAGCCGCCATGTGTTGGAGTTCTCCCCGCTGAGCGAGAGGGTCGCTTCCCTGCGCCTTCGGGTCGGGGATAGGTCTCTCAATGTTGTTTCGGCTTACGGGCCGAACAGCAGAGAGGGGCTGAGCTGTCAACTGATCACCACCTGGTGGTGAGTTGGATCCGCTGGCAGGGGAGGAAGCGGGACAGGCCTGGCAGACCCAAACGTACTGTGAGGGTCTGCTGGGAACGTCTGGCCGAACCCGCTGTCAGGGAAGCCTTCAACTCCCGCCTCCAGGAGAGCTTCGACCAGATTCCGAGGGAGGTTGGAGACATTGAGTCCGAATGGACCATGTTCTCCACCTCCATTGTTGACGCAGCTGCCCGTAGCTGCGGCCGTAAAGTCGCCGGTGCCTGTCGTGGAGGCAACCCTTGAACCCGGTGGTGGACACCGGAAGTAAGGGATGCTGTCAAGCTGAAGAAGGAGTCCTATCGGGCCTTGTTGGCCCATGGGACTCCTGAGGCAGCTGACGGGTACCGGCGGGCCAAGCGTGCGGCAGCCCTTTGTCACCGGTTCTGTTCATTATTTTTATGGACAGAATTTCTAGGCGCAGCCAGGGGCCGGAGGGGGTTCGGTTCGGGAGCCGGCAGATTTCGTCTCTGCTTTTTGCGGATGATGTTGTCTTGTTGGCTCCATCGAGCCAGGACCTTCAGCATGCACTGGGGCGGTTCGCAGCCGAGTGTGAAGCAGCTGGGATGAGAGTCAGCACCTCCAAGTCCGAGGCCATGGTTCTCGACCGGAAAAAGGTGGCTTGCTCCCTCCAGGTTGGGGGAGAGTTCCTGCCTCAAGTGGAGGAGTTTAAGTATCTCGGGATCCTGTTCACGAGTGAGGGAAGGATGGAGCGTGAGATTGACAGGCGGATCGGTGCAGCGGCAGCAGTAATGCGGTCGCTGTACCGGTCTGTCGTGGTGAAGAAGGAGCTGAGCCGAAAGGCGAAGCTCTCGATTTACCGGTCAATCTACGTTCCTACCCTCACCTATGGTCATGAACTTTGGGTCATGACCGAAAGAACGAGGTCCCGGATACAAGCGGCTGAAATGAGTTTCCTCCGCAGGGTGGCAGGGCGCTCCCTGAGAGATAGGGTGAGGAGCTCTGTCACCCGGGAGGAGCTCAGAGTAGAGCCGCTGCTCCTCCACATCGAGAGGAGTCAGCTGAGGTGGCTCGGGCATCTATACAGGATGCCCCCTGGACGCCTCCCAAGGGAGGTGTTCCAGGCATGTCCCACTGGGAGGAGGCCCCGGGGAAGACCCAGGACACGCTGGCGCGACTATGTCGTGCGGCTGGCCTGGGAACGCCTCGGGATCCCCCCGGAAGAGCTGGGGGAAGTGTCCAGGGAGAGGGAAGTTTGGGCGTCCCTGCTCAGGCTGCTCCCCCCGCGACCCGGCCCCGGATGAAGCGGGAGAAGACGGACGGACGGACGGAGTCTAAATCAAAAACCTTTAAAATATCAGCAAAGAAAATGTCTTTAAAGTCCTTATTTTGTGGGATCATGTCCCCCTGATGTTGGATATCTCGTTTCGGAAGCTTAATCTCCTCATTTCATGCTCTTATTTTCCTTCACCTGAAATATGCAGCGCCACAATTTATAGGTGACTCAGACTTCTTCTGTGACTGTACCATTTTTTGAAGCAACCTTTACAAAGGCTAAGGAAATGTCTGGAATTAAAAAACGCTGTGATATGAGCAGCCCGCCTGCTCCGTCTCTTCAAGCTTTCAACTCCTCGCTGATTCTAGTTATTAGAAATACTGTAGCTCTGAAGTGGAATAACTTTGCCGAGTGCTGTGACTCTGCACTCATGAAAGGAACAGGTTTTTTTTTTTGCACGCAACAGCAACAAGACGCAAGACGCATCCTACCAAAGAGACCGACACGGAGAGTTTGCAAGGGAAAGGTTGAATGAGGCGGCAACAAGGAAGATGTCTGATAACTAACCATGTGCGTGCCTTCAGACCACATGACACCGACAGAACAACTGTTAAATTCCATCTTGACAGCACATGATTAATACACAAACAAGACAAAGACACACCCTCTGCAACAAAACAGCAACAGTAGCGAAGGTGAGTGTTTTCCACGATTTTAAGATGAAAAAAAAAAAGGACTTTGCGTGATTAACTCGACGCCTCGACCATTCCCAAGCCATGCGCCCTTTCATTGGAGAATCCAGTGGGTCATTATGTTATTAATCCAAATTGCACCACAGCCCGTTGCAATAATAACATGCCTTGGGCCTCAAAAGAGACACAGACAGAGATCTGAGTCATCCTCTTCCTTTCCGGTTAAGCTAGGTAAGCAGAGACAAGCGTTCTGGGAGTGGAGCTTTAGCGGGAAGGGTTAACGGTTGTGGAGTGCCACGCTCCAACGTCATCAGCAACCCTCTGTCAACATGAAAACACCCTTGTTAAAACACCCCTAACCCGACTCCAGTGATAGTTAACAGCGGGTCAATCCAAAATCGCATGCTCACACGTCTTCTGGCAGGGTTTGGAAATCAGTGCAAACTCCCAGCAATGCTCTTAACTTTGATACAACTCATTACTTCAAAGAAAAACTGCTTATTACACAGAAACGAGTGTTTGTTTAATAAAATAAGATTCATTTCCATCCACACACACACACACACACACACACACACACACACACACACACACACAAACACCCCTGGAGGATGAGAGGACTGTGTTTGTTCCAACTTATCACAATAAATGTAATTACGCCGGGTATTTAATGATTTTTTTCATGTAGTTTTTCTCCTTTTGTACTTTTTTTTAACAAAAGCCTTGTCAGTCTGTAATTAGTGATCACTGAGAGGAATCAAAAAAAACAAGAAAGACTTGTTTTTGTGGAGCTCCTTTGCTTCACTCCGTCTTCCCTCTCTCCCCTGAGGGGAAAATGCCTCACACGCAATTTGATTCAGAGCCGAGTGCCAAATCCAAACTCACTTGACTTCAGACAATGTTGACTCTTGGAGGCTCACGCCCGAACATTTTACAACCTGCGAGATTTTTGCTATTAATAAAAGCAGACGTGTCCGTGGAAAGGATGAGAGACACGAAATCCTGCGGGTGTTGTTGATGTCTTAGTGCTTCTTTTTATTTTCATCCTGAGCGGAGCAAAGACCCCGGGCGGCTTCCATAAGTGCTCAAAGGCCTTTGTCTCGGCGCTTTGATACACATCGCTTTCTGCAGAGGTGACACCGGCAGACGGCCGGACTCTTGAAGAGGCAAAGCTTCAGGACATACAGCTATATTTCTTTTCATTTCACCATTACCATTAAGTTGAATGAAGCAACAGGTTTTTTTCCACCTTTCTTGGTAAAGCATTAGAATTTTCTATGTGCTGTTATTTGAGATGTCAAAATATAAACCAGTGAACTGGAGAAAACTCTTAAAATTGTGTCCATCATTATTTAATACAGGCACCCCGATGCTCGTGCTCTGTCTCGCTGTGTATCTTTGCTGTCTTTGGCTGATCTTCCCCATTTTTCGTCCTGTAAGAGTTGAGCTGAACTGCTTACATCCCGGGAATGTTTCTGGCCGCAGTTATTGTTTATCAAATCCAGATCCTCTCAGAAACGTAAAGAAAACAACGCTTCAGAAAAGCTTTCTTGGACCCGCTGGCGTCCTAAAAGGTCAGGAACGTTTCACTGCAAACAACATAAGGAGAAGCAAAAAATGTCCTTAAAGATGCAGCAAAGGATTCTGAATTTTTAACCGTGAAGAAGAATTCAACCATAGAAACCTAAAGCAGCCATAACATCCTCTGGACACGAGCGAACAGCGAGAGCAAGGGTGCAGAACTGGAGCTTTGTGAATTTAACACATGTGCTGGGCCGCTCCTCTTAGCCGAATACGAGAAAAAGTAACAACAGTGGGAAGGAGAACTTGAGGTCACATCAATCTCAGATAGACTGAATGCTGAAGAATTTATTCGGACAAAAAAAATATATATATATTTGAAGTTTTTCCTCTCTGTCCTCAGACCACAGAGCCAAGAGGTTTCTCCATCAGGGTGGGTGTGTGGACGGAGGGGAAGCAAACACACAACCAGGTGCTCTTCATAAACGCTCCTGTTAAAGATTGGAACTGACGCTTGTTTGAATAACTTTCAAATATGACGGCCTGGTGTTTATCTGCCATCGATCCCTCGCTGTCCATTACACCTCCATGGGAGGACCGGCCGTTGTCAGTAACTACCATTACAGGAAATCTATACCTAATACCCTCCTTATTATGAATGCTCATTTTAAAACTTCAATAACAGAGCAGCAGCAGCAGCAGCAGCAGCGTGGGCAGTTATCGTTTTTCCTTCTGGGGTATGTGAGGATAAGTGATTTTATAGAGGTTGTTTTACTCAGTTGTTTATGTTATTTCCATCCTCCATCTTCTCAAAAAAAAAAAAAAAAAAATACACCTTCAGTCACAATCTGGGGATGCAAACAATATCTCAACATTGTAATGTGCAAGCCGTCTCACAGGCATAGATGTAAATTTTAGCCTCGCTGACATGCCAGTGCAAAGAAACCAACGTATCTCCCAGTAGCTGCAGGGGGTACTGGGTTATGGCTTCAGCCATGCACCACAAAACAACATCACCAAGAGAGCAAATGAAATGTGCGGTATAGATGTATAGATAGCTGGGCTTATAGTCACAGCGAGCCCTGGAGCCATTCTGGGCTGCGATGAAACAATGACCCAGGAGCTGCCAAATTTAGAGGCAAGCTGGGTCTCCCAGGAAGCATCTCCATTTGGGCTGGAATGGCAAGTGTGACCCTCATCTCTCTGCTCCTCACCTCCTACTAATTGAATCAGGCTGCTGCCCAGGATAATTCTGTGTGAGTGTGTGTGAGAGAGAGAGAGAGAGTGTGTGGAAGTGTGTTTGCATGGAGTCTGTTAAACCAGGTTTAAAATCGTTAAAATGTGTCTGCCTGACCCTCGCCTCAGATTACCATCCAATATATTTCACACGTGAAAGGATTGGGAATAGTGTGTGTGCACACACAACCCACCAGGCCTGATGCCTGCTCCGAGCAAACCCCAGAGGGCAAATATATAACTCCAGTAAAAAAAAAGTCATAAGCTATCTATTAAAATCCCTCATGGACATTCCCTGGGAAATTATGCATTATAAACTTAGCTGCAACTCCCCACCCCCAATCCCACTTCTGATATGAGGCTTTTTACTATATTCAGATGCATGGATTTAATTAAGAAACAGTGGAATAAACATTAAAAATGTATGATTGGAAATTGCCGCAAGTTCTAGATTCCTTTTTTTTTTCCCCTCTCTTTTTATACCGCCTCTGTTGAATATACCAAAACAATGTTTAAGCACTGTTCAGAGCCTTTCTGGGCATTAATTAAAGCTTCTTTTGGTGTGAAACACCAATACGTTGTGGTGGAGACTTGGTGCCATCAAGACCAAACGTGGACACTAAGAGGGGACGCTCAAGGGGACGCTCTTGCTGGGTTTCCTGTCTAATTTCTGATGCTCGCTCACCAGCTACGACGCCAGCACGCTCATCAGCGAGCAAGATTTAAACAGGGCTTTGAGCAGTCTTATAATTGTGCCTCATAATTAGTCAGTAGTCTGCTTTAAGAATGTTGAGGTAAACAGGGTTTAATTAGGAGGGACAGAGCAATCTGGGACAGATGTTGTGCAGGAGGGATCACACTGTGACTGTTTTTAGTTTGTGTCGCAGTGAAGAAAAAAAAAAAAAAATCTCACTATTCCAGAAAGACAAAAATAACAAATTGTTTCAAACAACTTCACGCACACACACACACACACGTATGACGTGTCTGGAGTTGCAAGCGTGGTCTCGTTGAGGAGCTTATGTTGAATATGGTGCACGGCTGCACCCATGACAAGAGAATGGACGGAGGACAAAAGCAAGAATTTCCAGCAATTGTTTGTTCTGAGAACTGCAGGCTGTAAGTCTGTATCTCAGCAGTAAGGAGCTTATGCCCGCAGCCCTGCAGGGTGGGACCCTGACCATTTTCCCTGGGGGGAAGGGGAGCAGGGACAGGTATCCCAAGAATGTCTTCCTGACTTCCCCGCTAAGTGGCAGCTACACTACTTAAAACCTGCAGATGGGATCGCGGGCCTCCACCTAGGCTTAAGTCGCCACTAAACCACATGAAACCTCTGCTCTGACGGACAGTGGCTGAACAAGGATCAGCAGCTACCAATGTGGCAGTCAATGCACCATTTTGGGAAAGTAACAAAAGCAAACACACCTAAGGCGGGTTTTATGGATTCTAAGCCTTAAATAACCACGTCCGCTAAGCTGGAAGAACAGAGGAGGGGGAGGACATAGGAGTGTGAGAATGAGAGAGAGAGAGAGAGAGAGCACAACACAGAGGAGAGATGGAGGAGGGTATGGTGAGAGAATGGAGTGTTAAAACAGAGACGATGAGAAGCACAGAGAGAAAGAGAGAGAAAGCGAGCTTTGAGGGGCAGATGATGAGGATGACAGGATGCGGTGGGAGGGAGGGGAAAAAAAAAAATCACGCATTCTTGACAGAAGCAACATGGCAGGATCACACAGCTATTTTTCATTCACACTCCTCTGCATTCGCACATGATTCCAAAGGTACCCAAGCCCCAAGGAAGCCTTCCAGCAAACACTGTTTGCCAATTTTTCAAACCTGTCACTCCCTTTCGGTGTATCAGCTTGTGCCGCACAAAGGGCCTCCTCCTAGTGCTGTCGCTACTGTTGTTGTCATTGTGCACGAAGCGAGGTAAACACGTGAGGCGGTGTCGTCCACCCCCACCCCCCCCCACAGCTCCCCCACCT